>OY987313.1:30355110-31001538 GCA_963920655.1 Geranium rotundifolium | reverse complement strand
ACCTCCAAGAAGGCGAGACTTTGCACCCGCCGAACATGAGGATCGGTATCGCCGGCTTGGTTCTCGTGGGAAACATTATAACCGGTGAGATATTGATTCAATATGTCGCCGGCTTGAATGTGACCAATATCTCGCTGTGTTGGTGAAGCTTTTCCGGCGAGATTTTATAGTATGCCGCCGGCTAGGTTTGACAAAAATTTGAGCAGAAACTGCCTAATTTTGTCAATTTCCCGTTACCTGTAAAACCAGCAGTAAAACACGCAATTCAACTAAATCTTAAACTGCAATTTGCAGTGATCAAAAATAGTATAAATCAATTGCAAACCAAATTAAAATTCAAAAAATATCGTATAATTGCAAACAATGTAAACAAAATCCGTAACCACAGAACCTACGGAAATTGTCATAGCTGTTTTGTCTTCTGCGTCGTCCTCTTGAACCTCTTACTCGGGCGCGACTGTTCGTCGGCAGGTGTTGGAGGTTGTTGTTGGTCCGAAGGCACTCCAGGCGAGATAGTCAATTGCATCAACGTCTAAGTTGGAGTCAGCCCTAGGGTCGGAGTCAAGCCCGGGGTCTGAGTCGGCGTCGGAGTCGAAGTCGAAGTCGAAGTGACCACGGGGCTTGGGGCCAGTAGCGGCATCGGCATAACACCCGGCAAGCCGAAGTTGACCAGTACATCCCGGATACTGTCTTGAACCTCAGCCTTAACTCGAGCATCGATCTCGGCCTTAAGCCGGGCCTCGACCTCGGTCTTAATCCGAGCGTCCGTCTGAGCCTGTTGATCGTCGAAACGACGTTTAAGTTCAGCTATCTTCCCCTCCGCAACAACAGCTCTAGCGGCCAATTCTGCCTCTCTCTCTCTCTCGCGAGCCCTCTTCTCCATTTCGGCCGTTCTTGCAGCGACTGCAACATCTATCAGCCCAGCTGAGGCTGCAGATGTACGGGCACCACCTCTCGGTTTAGGCGGTCGAAGGAACTCGCGGCCCATGCCAGGAACAACACACCCCCGCTTCTTCTCTGTGCCCGTCAACCGCTGAAGGATTTCGGCCTCTACATGCTTCGGGACCGAATATTTTTGTTCGGCGGCAGCCGCTTCTACGACAAGTCTTTTGTGTCGCTCGATCTCGTCCTTCACATTTTGAATTTGCAAACAAAAGTGTTAAATTGTATAGCATAATAAAAATTCCGGTAAATTTATAAAGAAATTAAAATTTTACCGTCTCCGGGTCGCTGTCTTTTTCATAAATGCGCACGTAAGTTTCCAAACTCGGAAGAAGAACTCCAGCCTTCTGTTGGCGTTGAGCATGTCTATCGAAGGTCCAGGAACCACCGCTATGCTTTTTCTTATTCTCGGCAAGACCTCTCCTTTTTCCAGAAAGTTCCTGCACACGGACAAATATCAAGCGTTAAAAAAGTATTTTTAAATATTTGAAAGACTTAAAGAAAATATTACATATTTTTACATACCTTATATTATGGACTCTCGAAGTAGTCGCACATCCACTCCCATGATTGCGCTCGGCCTATGAAATCAACCGGGACCGGACTCCGCCCGTACTAAGAGTAGTTCCTCGAACACTCCCCCATGAACTCCCCGTAACGCCTCTGAGTATGGTATGAGAGCCACTAGTAGACTTTATTTGGCGCTACGTGGTAGCGTAGCGCGCTCGTCAATGAAAATAGAAATATGTTAACAAAACAGTTTGAAGTGAAATAATTTATAAATGAAAAAAGTTTAGAAACTTATCGAGAGAGCTCCCCATATCTTACACTGCTCATCGAACTCCAGCATCTGAAACCGAGGAGCGCGCGGTAGTATACTCGTCCTCATGTGACCGCCGATGAACCGGATAATCTGGGTCGATTCAAATTCTGGGTCGTTGTTGATGAGGATGTGATTTTTGTCGAAATCCCACGTGACCGACAGAGGCCCTTTCTCTATCATATCTTAGAGCTTCTTACACTTTGCAAGCCCACGCGAACATGTCTTCGTCTCCTGTGGCACACTTGTCGATCCTTCCTCGTACGTGGTGTTCAGTGACTGGTACCTGATGTGTCGTCTGAAGCGCACAGTCAAACCGCACATGTTCGATCCGTTAGACTCCACTGTAAGAATGCACGAGGGACCGACTGTGGGAATGGTGCACTCGATCAGCTCATCCTCGTGTTCATGCGCCTCCTCCGGAACCGAACCACCCCGCTCGGGTCTGTTGATCTCCTCCTGGGCCGGTGTACCCTGCTGTGGCCGAGTACCCTTCTCGGGTCTAGTACCAGCCTGTTGCCCATTTTCTACCCCGAGCTCTCAGGCGGTGCCAAGCTCGTAGCATACCGGCGGATTCGATCAAAATACTGCTCCTTCAGAGTCTTCTGCCCCCTGTTCCTTCTACGAGGCATTTCCTACGTGGACATGTATAACATATATATTGAATTCAAATAGCGAATTAAAATCTATTTAATTTAAAATCACAGCAAGCCAAAGTCTCGTATAACCAAATGAATATAAATACCATATAATTTGCAATACTACATGTTGACATTGTTTTGAATCAATACTAACCTGAGGTTTGGGAAGACGACTTGGGCGAGGCCGGGCACTAACGGAGACGGACGGCGGAGGCGAGGTCGGGCTCGAACTGGATGGAGACAAATGGCAATGTGTATAAGAATTGACTTCCTAAACATCAACTAACTTGTTTAATTTAAAATTAATATTCATGTTCAAGCACATTATAGAATCACCAATTTATTTTCAATTCAACAAAATTATTCAATTTGCATATGCATATTCAGCAAAATTAAGCAAGATTATTGAGGCATCAATTTACCAAGCAGAACCCCAATTGTGTTTCAATTTCAAACAAACAGTATATACATATTGAATATTTATATTGAATATGTACAGTGCAAAATATGCAATATGCAATATACATATTCAATATGAATATTGTATATGTACATTGCAAATATTCAATATTCAATACTCATCATCTAACTCATCATTTAAGGCCTCTTGATGCTTATTATTCATAGTTCAAGAATGAAACCAAGTTGAGGACTACGTTAACAATCAAAATTTCAGCACAAGTATCATGTTTGAGAAAAAGAAGACACTTTGAAGCTTATAAATGCTCAAAACTCGTACAAACGAAGATCACCATTATTTCATGCTTTTCACATCATCCAAACAAGCAGAAGCTTGATCTTTAAGCTGAACAAACTTGAGTATATATATAAATTATATACTACTCATATACTCACAATAACGACATTCACAAGACAATTATATGTGGTAGTGTATTATTTATTGTATTGGCAATGGCATAGGCCCATCTCATATGTTGCATTCATGTCATGTTTATGTAGGGTTTGCTCAACATATTACAATTCTATTTCTAAGTAACAACCAGCTTTCAACTCCAAGAGTAAGATATGAGGCAAAACTTTTATGCCATTTTTGCAACTTTGATAAATTTTCTACTTTATTTCTTGTATTAGGCAAAGCTAATTTTTTAGGAAAAACTAATTTTAGGCAAAGCTAATTTTTCGGCTAAGCTATATACATATGCCCAAATATGGTATCACGATTAGAACAAATATACCAGGTATATCAATGTTCTAATCATGATTAATTTTGTATTAACATATTATTAGTCGAATTCAGCAATCATGTATTAACAGCAAAACTAATCTTGTATTAACATATTATTGATTAATATGGATTACATGTGAGCTTTGAAGAATCAGTTCAAACTATTCCTAATTCATGTACAAACTATTCAGCAAAATTCACACAAACCCCAAACATAAACTCTAATTCACAGAAACCTAAACACCAATTCACACAAACCCCAATTCACACAAACCTCATACCTGTCGAGAGAGGGCACGAGACGGTAAGGTGAGGGGACGGGACGGCGAGGCGAGGAGACCGGTGACGGGCTCGGCCGGAATAAGCAGACCGAGCAGAGGGAGCTTGCGAGGGTCGGAGAGGACGGGCCGAGCTTCAGGCTTGCGAGGGTCGGAGAGGAAAAGTTCGGTCGGAGATGACGGCGACGGTCGGAGAAAAAAACAGAGAGCAAGAGCAAGACCGAGAACAAGAGGGGAAGTGAGGGAAAATTCTGTAAGTGTTGGGTATATAACCCTTTACCGGCAAGATATTGACAAAATCTCACCGACTAGGTTGTAAAACTTAGCCGAACCTAGCCGATGGGATATTGGTCTAAGTATTGCCGGCTAAGTTCGGCTAGGTGGTCACGTGTAATTTTCATTACCACGTGACCTCATAGCCGGCGAGATATTGGTATAAGTCTTGCTGGTAAAAAAATTATATTTACAAATATTTTTATAATTACATTTTAAAATTTTAGATATATATTTACAATTGGGGAATTATGGATTGCTTGCACATTTATATTTACAGATATTGTGCACATTTTTGTCTTTAGACATATATATAGACCTTAGATTATAGAGACCATCCCCCGACCGAGATATATCTCAAATGGGTTTAGGGTTAGGTCTACTGTTAGTTAATGATACCAAGACAAAATGAGGGTAGAATTTTTATTTATAACGAAGAGATTATAAATTTTGAAAAACATAGAATATGTGTTCAATCAATTAGAATCATATTTTTGATCGTCAGTCTGTTCGTCGTCTTCTTCTTCGTCAATCTGTTGGTCCTCTTCTTCTTCGTCTGTCTCGGACAAAGCCTCGACATCATTGAATTCAATCAATTCCTCTTCTTCATCGTCTAATTCCAATTCTTCATCGGATTCACGCATTCGAATCGGACCAAAATCCACATATAAACCCCCATTTATGAGAAAAAAATTATTTGTTGTCGCTTCCTCCTGATACGATGTTTCGACCTCGTATATTGGTCCTTTATTTGCATTTCTTGCGAAACACCACGGATTTTCTTGATACACATTTATGGATGTATCAACAGATTCCATCTCACTATCTTTTCGAATAGTTGCTTCGTTGAATCATCTACACTTGAAAACTATAACTGACATCCCTTGTGTGTATACGAGTTCAACAATTTGTAACAGGATTCCATAATACTTTTTTGAATTTGCTTCGAACATGACACCACAATTTTTTGTTCTACGCGACTGATCTTGTCGGTGACACACGTATTTGACTCCAATAACGGTGCATTTTGAGTAAGTGCGAGTATGAATCGGGCCTCGCGGGAGAATATACAATTCAATGTTTCTCATGCGTTCATCTGCAGAATTGAACAAAATCCACGTCATATATTAGTCTATAAATTGCAATGATTATGAAATTCTCTAGGAAATTGATTTAAAAAATGCACTTACTTTTTTGGAGAACGATAAGAAGAATGATTCATAGCACAACTTCTCAGAACCATTCGGGCATTTTATGTTGAATTGATTGCGGTGGCTATCAATGTATTTAGCATAACCGTCCAATGGGCCCAATTTTGGTCCTCAGCTGTGATAATCGCGTGACCAACGAAGTCACTAGGAATGACAACTGCGGAGAAAACTGAAACGTTCCATTGCTGAACCTTATTCGCTATACAATGGGAGTAAACGAGTCGTCGTCGAGGTATAAGTTGATGAAATTCACGCATTCGTGCATCAAATATGATTCAGCTATGCAACCCTCCGGGTACCGATGATTCTGTATACTCTTTTTGTGCTCGCCAAGTTGCATGCATCAAAAATATAAATTAGTTGAGAAGAGGAATATTGTGAATGATATAACTTACAAGTACAAAATATAACTGTTATCTAGAAAGTTTACATTTCAACTAGAAACATCCAACTGTAATGAACTTGGGCAATCATCAAAAGTTGTTCGGGCAGATGATGACAAAGGTGAACCATGATTGTGAAGAATGCAACTGGGAATATACTCTCCAAATTGCACATAATCAACTTGATATCACATTGGAGCTAATGGATTTCTTGCACCTTCAGTTCCCTGACACATAACCTCTGAAACCATCGAGATAAGTCCACTAACGTATCTGCCACGCGCGACCCAGCATATGGTCGGATGATTATCGGGAGAATTCATTGGAGCAACACATGACAGTCGTGTGTCTTCAATTCGTAAATTTTTTTGTCCTACCCATTCACTTATCTTTTCAGCTTAAAGGCATACCCGGTCGGATATTTGATAACAATAATTCTTTCAAACACTTCGCCCCGCAGCTGAGGCAACACAGTGAAATCAGAGGAAGATCGACTGATGCCCATATCTGAGAGAGTTGCATGGGCATTTGCGTCATCCATGGTCTTCGACTTAAGGCCAAGTATGGTACCCATGACATTATCGCATACATTTTTCTCGATATGCATGACATCAAGAGCATGCCTAACCCGAATTGACTTCCAGTACGGGAGCTCCCAGAAAATAGTTTCATGCGTCTAGCAACACGGAGCCCTACCTTGTTTCAGCGCACATAACAAATGCAAACTCTGCACTGGAAATTCATGAAGTCTTGTCTGTCTGAGGACTTCCTCCGATGAAGGTGCCTTTAGGGGTGGTCGTTCTTCCATTGCCCCGTTGAACTCACGAGTCTTGAATAGGTATGGATGAGAGGCGTGTAACCATCTACGGTGTCCGAGGTATGGCATTCTACGGTGACTGTATGTAGCGTCGAAGTCGTTAAGGCAAATGGGGCATGCCCTGTACCCATTTACCTGAATTCCGCCTAACATTTCAAACCCTAGTTAGTCATTGATTCTGTACATCACGGGTGCGCGCATCCAAAATTGCTCGCAACTTTTCCGATCATACGTTGGGACACCTGTGCCCCACAATACTTTCAGATCGTCTATTAATGGCCGCATGAACACGTTCAAACACTTACCCGGTGATTTTGGCCCGAAAAACCAGTATCGATAGAATATTGTACTCCTTCCTCATACACATGGACGGGGGGGGGGGGGGGGGAGGAGGGGGGGAAGTTGGGGGGAATCATCACCACTGGCCAAATACTGTGAGGCGTAGCAGCGGGCCCAAACGGGTTAAAATCGGCGCTCTCTACAACAATACGCACGTTCCGGAAGTCTGCAACAAATGTTGGGTACAATTCATCAAACTCTATCTAAGATACGCCGTCAGCTGGATGGGCAACGTTGTTTCTGTCTCGGGATTACAGTACATTTTCCGTCAGCTGAAGTCTGCAGTATCTGCAGCAAATGTTGGGTACATTTTTCATTTTTAAATAATATAACTTTCTCATACGAGTTTCGTTTCGGGATTATAGTATATCAAATTGAAAAGAATCGGAAGCCCAACAACTTTGAAGAAAGAAGTTTTTGTCTATATATTATTAATAATTGATTTAATTTTACTTGATAAAGAATTATTACCAAAAATATTAACAATATAAATTATTAATTATTAATAACATTTTTTAACATTTTGGTCTAACACCGTTAAATGTTGGACAAATTTTTTTTAAAGAGTATAAAAAAGTTTTGTCATATGAGACTATGAGTCCGAAACAGAGCTCATATGAGAAAGTTATGTCATTCAAAATTTTTGATATATTATTAATAATAATAATAATTATTTTAATTATTAATTATTTATAAATAATCTTTCTTCAAAGTCGTTGATCTTTCGATTCTCTTCGATTTGATATATTATGAGTCGGAAATGGAGCTCGCGTGAGAGTTATGTCATTTGAAAGTTTCAATTATTTTTTAAATATAGGGGCATTTTTTTCATTTTCAAAAAGTTAACGGAGTTAGGCTAAATGCTACTTTGGAAAACCTAGGTGGGCTGTGAGTTAGCATCTTTTTTTCGAATGGGCTAAGTGAGATTTCTGGAAACCTAGGTGGAGTTGAATGGAATTTTCCCTTTTCAGAATTAGAAAACTACATTTTTATAAGGGATAATTCCAGATTACTACACCTGGATATGTCACATTATCATATGACTACAGTTAGAACTTTTCGTGTTAGTGTGAATACCCAAGAATCTCATTTTTCTCACCGTTACTCATTCTGTCCATTTCCGTTAACATTTTTAACACGTGAAAAGACTAAAAGATCATTAAGAGGTAAATAAATGTTTTTAAATTGAATGAAAAGACTAAAATACCCTTCACTATTCATTTAATTTTTTAAAAATACCTCTCTCTCTCTCTCTCTCTCTCTCTCTCTCTCTCTCTCTCTCTCTCTCTCTCTCTCTCTCTCTCTCTCTCTCTCTCTCTCTCTCTCTCTCTCTCTCTCTCTCTCTCTCTCCATCTCCTCCACCACCATTCCCTCCCCGCCCTCTCCACTACCACCACCATCTCCTCCCCCTCTGTCGCCACCTCCATCACCACTACCTCCATCTCCTCCACCACCATCCCCTCCCCTCCCCCTCCTCCACTACCACCAACTCCTCCCCCTCCGTCGCCACCTCCTCTACCAATACTACCGCCGTCACCACATCAATCCCCACCGCCACCACCTTCATCTCTTTCACCACCATCCCCTCCCCGCCCCCTCCACCACCATCCCCTCCCCCTCCGTCGCCACCTCCAGCGAGCCTTCAGTCGACTTCTGGCGAGGCTCCGACGGTGGTGGTGGTGGTGGTGGAGGCGCGGGGAGGGGATGGTGGTGGAAGAGATGGTGTAGATGAAGGTGGTAGTGGAGATGGAGGAGATGAAGGTGGTGGTGGAGATGAAAGTTGTGGTGGAGAAGGAGATGGAGGTGGTAGTGATAGAGGACGTGGAGTAGATGAAGGTGGTGGCGGTGGTGATGGAGGAGATGGAAGAGGTGGCGACGGAGGGGGAGGAGATGGTGGTGGTGGAGGGGGCGGGGAGGGAATGGTGGTGGAAGAGATGGAGGTGGTGGTGATGGAGGAGATGAAGGTGGTGGCGGTGGTGGTGGAGAAGGGAGAGAGAGAGAGAGAGAGAGAGAGAGAGAGAGAGGATGATGTGTATTTTTTTGAAAGTTAAATGAATAGTGAAGCATATATTAGTCTTTCATTCAATTTAAAAATAATTGTTTGTCTCTGAAGGATATTTTAGTCTTTTCACACGTTAAAAATGTTAAAAAGCTCACGGAAATGGACGGAATGAGTAACGCTGAGAAAAATAAAATTCTTAGATATTCACTCTGACACGAAAATTTTTAGGTGTAGTCATGTGATAATGTGACATATTCAGGTGTAGTCATATGACTTTTATCAATTAAGATTACTATCTTCAAGCGTATTTGCAATTTTCTGACAACGCTTTCAATTGTTAGATGGAAGCAAAGAGAACTAACATAAAAAATGTAGAATTCACCGTGTAGTTTTTTAGGATTAAATTATTATTAGAAGTTCAATAATTAATTTTAAAAGCTCAAGCTGATATTATTAATTAAACTAGTTAATAGAATTCACATCTAACACCATTCACTCACGTGTTGGCCTGGTTGAAATGCATGTGAAAATAGGGTGTAAGAATAACATGGACGCTCTCCAACCTATGAGCTTTAAACCCGAAACAGATGGCACATGAAGGTCACGTCAAAAACAAAATCAAATTCTCTAATAACATGTTATAAACACAACCTGTCTTACACCTAAGTTGATAGGAAGAGATCAAAACTATTATTTAAACCGATGAACAATTTCACACCTTTCAGATCTAATAATCTAATTAACAATTATACTGGAGAAAATAAAATAATCTTATTGTAAATGTTACAATGAATGTCAATAAATGAGACTGCGACATCGAGAAAACCAATATTGAATAGTATACTGTTTTTGTTTTTGAAATAACAGTTAGAAAGCAACCTTCGTGGCTACAGAGAAATCATGAGAACTACTTCTTATCAACATAAATGCTGAAATTTAAAGGCTGGAATGGAATAAAATATTTAGTTGCAAAACTAATTAATTATATATCATTCCCCAGTTCATAAATTTAACCTTCCAGAATTAGGATTCAATCTAATATACATAAGTAACAAATTACGAATTTTCGAGTAAAATGAGATAATTAAATGGACCAACAAATAACTAGTTCATATGTATATATGAGCAAAATTCCAACCCAAAACATCACTTTGACGTGGATTCAGATCTACGGGCGTTATTTCAAAATCATTTCTGTGATATAATACAATAGTTAATTACACCAAATTAAAATTCTTGGTATCTTAATATATAAAACTATATGTTAATAAAGAAAATTAAGGGCATTGAGTGTGTATATAACATTTGCACTACAATATCTTGTCGCGTCGGCAACGAACGCTGGAAACATCTGCAACCCTTAAAACATATGAATTGTGTATGTGATTAAGGTGAAAGACATAGCTATAGTCCGTGTGATGCGGTAAACTAACCACCAACGCACACAGATGACGAACGCAAGTTAAGGAATGTGCACGTCGATTACAAGGTATATTTCCTATTTTATATTGTATATATGTAAAATCGTGTGATTTATCATGTATTTTTCTTTTGTGCATTCATAATTATTTATAGCTAAACCAAACATATTGTTAACATGATCAAGAACATTTTTTTAGTTCGTTATTGTCGCAGACATAATTGTGAAATGGATCGATCATGAATGAGGGGAGAAACAGTCAACCATGTTTTATGCAGAAGTAACTAGCTTCATGAATTTGGCGGCGAGGGAAAATGCTAGAGAATATGATCGAGATCAATTCAAGAGTTTGTACTTGAAATATTGTAATATTTGTGTGGGAGATATGCAGACTACTCATACTCATTTATCTAGGAAATGGTTTTTTAGACACTATACGGTGTGGAACAAACATAGCAAAGTCGGGAAATTAGCAGTAGGCATCATATATAGTTCCCAGTCTAGTACACAATGTTAGATACGGGGTTAGTCCATAAACGCAAATCGAGCAATTAATACATTCATTCAAGCATGCATGCAATACTTAAATAAATTGAAAGAGACGAACACCATGAATAATATTTTATTATTATTGAATATTACCGTCACAATAAATAATATTTACTTGACCTGTGATTCGGTATTGGACAGATGAAGGAGGAAACGATTATCGACGATGCACGGTAATCCGTTTTCCTTGAGACGAATTTTGCCCCCGTATGGACAAATCGCTCCCAGGATACAACGTCGATCGTAGGCGAATTTTGAACCGTGATGTAGAGAGAATCAGGCAAGAAGAACTATAGAGAGAGGTGGTCGGGTAGGGTATTTTTCGACGTGTCTCTATTTCTCTACAAAAGCTATCTATTTATAGGTTTAGGGAAAAGTTAAAACCTAAAGAGAAAGGGAAAGAAATAATTACAAATTTCTTTCTTGGGGAGAAAGACAATATCTCGAAATATTCTCTTAATTTCCAATTAAGAGATTTTTTCTTTTAATGGCATAATGTGACCAAACTTATTTACAAATAGTTATTTTGGAAATATTTTACATTTAGAAAATATCACGGAAATATTTTATTCATGAATAAAAATATTCTGAAAATATTTAATTCTTCAATATAAATATTCCGAAAATATTTATTTATTTCCACATTGCAAGTTGCAGAATATTATTTCCGATTTCAGGAAAAAATATTTATTCCCAAATTTACTGACTTGAAAAATATTTATTTCCGAATTATATTGGAAAATATTATTCTCAATTTACAAATTAAAAATATTGATGGAAATTCGTTTTTGTGCCTTAGTGAAAATGTGGCGGACTTTCGGCCCCCAAATTTTCAGCACAACTAATTTCAAGTGGTCATCTTTGAGTTTTAATTTCTCATTCACCTCTTGTCCGTTTAGAGCTCGTGATATACTGTTGGAAAGCTCTCATATCCTAGATTATGTAAACGTGTTTCAAATCATTCTAGGCCGAGTCGAAGCATTCCAAAATCACGGCTCAAGTTGACTCATTCACTAGTTAACACATATGTCAACTTTTGCCATTTTATCAATTTTGTCCAACAATCCCCCACATGAATGAAATTGAACGTGTAATAATTTCAACGTGATGATTACTCTCTACAGTCGATATATACATCGGATAATTAGGTTACCCCCTTTGAACTTTTCTAGTGAAAGTATACTTATCTTCATGACAGATGAGTAGACGCGATGTCCTTGAACTCTCTGTCGTTTAGCGTAAGAGATCATATACTTCACACATATATCAACGAACACGGTTGTTAGGTTCTCATGGTTGTATTCGTTATGGTCATGAACACCTCCTGGTTCTGCAAGAGCTTAAGAGAATTAAGCCCCATAAGTTTCTTTTGAAGCGACCCCACTTCACTCTCACATAGGTGATATCTTTTGCTCAACTTCGTGATGCATAAAGTATCATTAAAAGCATAGCTTAACCTGATCCATTTTTATGTCACTGTTTGACATCATAGGAATGGACTCGGGGTTGTCCCCACAGTGACCGCACAAGGTTCATGCAATTAGGTTGTCCCTTTGAACCTAGATCTTGGGATCTCCAGTCAACTAGGTTGGGTTTTCCTTCACATGACGCCTTAAATATATGAGCTTGAGCCGCATTCCTTTCGATGTTTATCAACTTGATCTCTATTTAACCCAACGGTTAGCGGATCCAACAAGCATAAGAGTATACCTCTAGCACGGCAGGTTCTCTTGCATAGTATAGTCCATAGTTATGGGTTTCTCATACATACCTTAGTATTCTTATGATTCCCCTTTTCATGGACACACATGTTCAAAGAACTAAGCATTCTTTAAGTCCATTATCGTGTTCTTCTGTATTTCGGAATCCGTTTGATTCATATACCAAGAATCGATACCACTATGCAAAGCGTATGCAATGAAAATATAGTCCAACGTTTTGGATCTATTTCATTACCTCTTGTAAGGGGTTGTTACCTTGGCAAGGTACCCCTACATCTTTAGGCAATTATTGGAAGGTTCGTTTCTTTTCAATAAATTCTACAGTATCTTGTCTGATTTCATGTAGGGTTTACCTTATTTAAAAAGGTGACTAACTGACATACAATTTCCCCCCACATGTATCGTGACAACCCATTATAGGTTAAATCAGACGTTTTTTTTCTTTGCGACATAAGGAAAGAAGATCTCTTTTGTTTTGACTCATCATAATTAGAATTTAGGGATTCTCCGTTTGTTACCCTACGCAGCGCTTCGTAGTTAACTTTTCCAAGTGTACATGTCATCCATAAATGACTTATTGAAATAAACATAAGAAGCGTCCCTCTTAATTTATTCATCACTCTAGATTTGCATGAAATGACTTATTCATTCTCCACATGCATCCCTTACTTAGTCAAAACTAATTCCAGCCTTACACCTTTTTAACGCCTTGTGAGCTTAAGAGGCTACCAGATACAGTTCCCTTGCGAATGTTCGATACGTCAGTGTAATTTCGCAGAACTACTTCTTTTCCAACAAACATTCATGCAATTGATCAATTAAAATTTTTAATTTCAATTTCACATATCAAGTTTTAGACAATTCAACGTTTTCCCGTAATGGAAATGATTGTTCTAACTCAACTCCACACATTCTAGATGAATAATTGAAAATATTCAATTTATTCACATGTGTTTTCGTTGATCACAAAGATCATTCGGTTTTGTCCTTTATGTTCTTGAACATGATGGATCATACCGACCTACAATCAATAAATTCAATATAGGTTGATATCAGGTGTTTCACAAAGAAACATATACGTTGTTTAATATATCTTACATGTCTTGTAGAATCGATTAAATAATAATCGTCCATACATGTTTATGCATAGAATAAACTCTACATGTATCAATTAAAGTATTGATAATGTTCAATATATCTTTTTCGTACTCTCGTCTAGAGTTGGATTATAAGAACTCAATTTATATTTTCTTGTAAGAAACCATGTTATTCAAAATTAACACTAGAGTCTTTCAATTTGTTCGTGCGTGTTCATCTATGAACCGAATCAAATTGACTTAACATCACGGTATATAATAATTAAGACCATATTATTCCAAAGAATAATTTGCTTAAGCACTATATACTTGTTGTCATTGTACTTGGAAACTGTTCGGTTTGTGTTTCCATTATTGTGAACTTGTTTCTACTGTACAAGTATTTAAGTGAGTTAATGACATAAATATAAAAAATGTTTCTCTTATTTTATTCACAACTTTAAAATTTACTGAAATTACATATAATTTCTAAATCTCAACTAAGCACTTGAATCAATGTCATACATCTATTGTGTCATGACATCCACAATGTTAGCTTCAAGCTTCTTTGCCTTTCTTCAGCATCCTGCATTTGGAAGTCATAAGCACTTGCTTGTTGCAATTGAAGCACTTCCCATTAGACTTGAGTTTCTTGGCAACGCCTCCTTAAGGTTTCTTGCTCTTTTGTGGGATCTCTCTAGACCTCCACCATTTTAGCCACATATCGGATGGCAGCATTGGTTCAGTTGCTTTCGCGTTTTCGTCAACCATATCTGATACAACGAATAACAAAATTAGATTGAATTAAATAACGTGTTCACATAGAACAAATAATTCATATCACAAAAATCAGATCTCGCGTTGGTGGAGCGTAGATTTACCACGCGAGGGTCTGGTTATACCTGTAGATAACGAAGTTCTACCACACATAACGTCTACCCGTAGAGAACAAAGTTCTACTACACAGAACGTTAGGTTTTACTTGTAAAGGAAGGTAGTTCCCCCACACAACCAGCGTGTTCCTGTACGTTGGAACCTGGTTGGAGTTGTCCCTACGTGTTTTATAAATAGAACAGGATCAACTGAGTCAGAGGCTCACAACATTACTCTATGTTAATCGTCTTTACGTGTTTCACTTAGAAACAGATCGATTACACATAAACATTGATTGAATCATTTTTACGTGTTCCATAAAAGGAAACAGAATCGATTAATCATGCATCGAGCAACGCTAGACCATTATATTCATCAATTGAATAAAGTAGGTCATCATCTTGTTTGACCAATTATGTCAAATCATATTATCTCAATTAATGTGCAATTTCACGCGTCAAATTTACAACACCACATAAGAATCTCGTCCTCATAACCATTTAGTAAATTTGGCATACACACATATATATACTCATATCACATTTAACATGTATATTCATATATTCATCTATAATATAATAATACGCATGCATGTGAATATCGCCCTTAGCATATACATAAATATATACATACATCTATATATTTATAAGCATGCATAATCGTTCTTAGCACACATATATATGATCATTAAATCGTGGTCATGCACATATATATGTATAATAATCGAACCGAGTCATATATGTATATGAAATATATTAATCGAAACATACATGTATTTATACATAGATCAAACCACCAATACACACACTTATATATATATACATATATATCGGCATCATATGCTAACAAATATAATAACGAGCATATACATATTACAGAGAAGCATACTCATCTTAGCATATAAACATATATAAATTAGCATCTCATATTTGTAATCGTATAAGTGTGTGAGTATATATATTACATATATACAAAAACCATCTCATGCTTGATTATCTAAACACACAATTCAAGTATGACATAAAAATATAAGTGAGAAACAAACTTATCTCTGTACATGTTTCTTACTCTTCAAGAGACCACTATCATTCTCTTGTCTCCTTATTTGTGTGTCTTCTCACATATGATCCATTGAAATCTTATCAGGATGATTCCAAATAATTATTTATCTGTTCATTGTATATTAATTGCTACACAAAACATATAATCATAATCTCATTAGATAACTCTTTAATTCATAATTAATAAACAAGTTTATAATAAAGGATTCATCAATTAAATTTCAGTCTATCACTTTCAGTAGCGTTACTGTACGGAAGGTGTAGCGAGGGCTACAGATATCCAAAAATTCTGAAATTAATTTCTTTGGATTCCTCTTTCCGTCCTCTACAACTTTGTAGTTTTGGTCAAAACTTGATTCTGACCAGAGGTGCTTCGTTTCGAGCCAAACTTAAACGTCGACAGCGCAGAATTTTCCTGGACAGCTTTTCGAATCTTGGTTCGATGCTCTGGAAAATAAAACTTAGGAAAAAATAATAATCAAATCTGATTATTTCAAACCAATAAATCATGAACATTAAGTTAATCTTTTTGATTAACAAGAATTTTAAAAAGTTTTGAGTAAACCGTTTTATCGAGTCTGTTTGACCATATGTCAAATCAGATTAATTCCGCCATGGTAGCCTGTTTGTCGGGTTAGAAAGCGTCTATGAAAAAACTACAACACAAAACTTCGTGTCAAGAATTTTTAGATACGGGGTTAGTCCATAAATGCAAATCGAGCAATTAATACATTAATTCAACATGATGCTAACATGCGAACTCCATCAAGGAATCAGAGTTCACGACTATGATGCTAACATGACAAGTAGTTGAATTATCGTGAAGCTTTTGAGTAGATAAAATTGTTTGAAGACAATGTTGTGTCAATCTCAATGCGTTGAGATCTTCTAAAAGTTTTTGGTAGTTGATGCAGTGTGGTCGAAGAAGTCGGTATGCAGAATGTAGAACATCTGGAGTTATCGCAAAAGTGTCGGATTTCAACAAAGGACTAGTGTTTTCTGGGCGGAAACGACATTCTGAGCAAAACACATGGCTTTGACATGATGTATGATGGATTTCGACCATCCGAGATCATCTTAGGGGTCAAAATCGCGTTTTATAAGTTTCATGCAGTTTTTTATAATTTTTAATAGTTGTTTCCTTTATTTTCCTTTTTTCCTTTCTAGCTTTTTTTACTTTCTAGGGAATTAGAGTTTTTCTTTTTTGCAATTTGTGTTTCATTATTTAAACACTCTCGTCTTTGTTATTGAATTAGTTTTAAAGTTTAATAAAAAAATTGAGGTTTCCCTCAAATCTATCACCTTCGGTATTCGCAAGAATCAACGAACTTGATAAAGAGTTCTTCCTAGCCACGTGCGCTGCATCAGTTGGTATCAGAGGTTAGTCGATCTTGAGGTATGCCGCCCTGTAGACAACAACGAGCTGCTCCCCAAGGTACTGATGATGATCAAGCTGAGTTACGACGTGAAAACGCTGAATTTCGACGTGAGAACGACGATTTGTGGCGGCAGGTTGAATTATTGACACGACGAATGGATGAATTGCGTCCTTTCGCCGGTTACCGGAATCGTTCACCCGAACGCCCTAGCCACGTACGCTGCATCAGTAGTGATGCGCACTTGATGGATCTTGAGGCCGACAATCCATAACCAATTCTTGGTGGTGCTATAGAGACATAATTGATGGATGTTGAGGCTGGTAATCCATATCCAGTTTTTGGTGGTGTTGCGCACTTGATGGATCTTGAGGCCGACAATTCATAACCAAAGCTTGGTGGTGCTATAGAGACGCACTTAATGGATTTCAAGGTTGGTAATCCATTACCAATTTTTGGTGGTGTTATAGAGACACACTTGATGGATTTTATTTGTGACTGACAAGTTGGACTTTATGTCCTTAATAGCTCTATTGTCGGTGCTATTGAGACGCACTTGACGAACTACCTATGCGGGTGTGATGGTTTGGCCGCCATCTATGGAAAATTTGAGGAAATCTTCCTAGAGCACTCGCGAGACCGAGGTGTACACCTGTCCATAAAAGCATCTTTTTAAATGTTACCGTGGAACTTGCATAACTGGAAGGTGTGATATGTATTGTGGGGTGTATCGACGGAAAATAAAACAAGTTCAAGAAGAAATTCACTCGTTTTATAAGTACGTTGTTGTCTCATCTCACTATATGTTAATTCAAGTCGAAAGACATTAACACTTAAGTATCGATAACCTTCCCTTACCCAAGAAATTACTTCGTAAAAATATTTTGTTCGTCATTAGTGGGGGATTGTTAGGGATAAGACTCATATAGAGTTATTCTTTTGGTCTTCCCCTTTTGGAGGTTACAAGAACTTAATTGGTTGGTAACCTCCCCCATTATTTGCTCTTTAAAGTACCCGTTTTATCACCATTTATATCTCCATCACTATATAATTCTTGTGTGATCTTGTTGAAAGATAGAATCAAGAAAATGTTTTTATTATCGTCGTTCTCTCTCGTATTGCTCTTTTCGAATCGATTTTTGGGTATTGAATTGTGAAAGTTCCAAACTCTAATGTGTGAGTGGGCACGCATCAGGGGACTACCGTATTAACCTCGGAGGCAACCGGAATACGATCGCCACCTCAGTCTAATCGAAAAAATTGCTTTCAAGTCAGTGGCCACCATACCACGGCGCAGTAACTTAATGTCGAAAAATATTTTCTAAACTGTTTATTGTTATACTCAAATTATAGTTCCTACATAATATACTCTAGCTAATCAAAATATCAATTTTATGCTATTGTAAAGTATTTGACTTTCACATTTGCTATTTAGAAAGCAAAGATGTGAGAGTGATGGTTCAATTTAATATTCTTGTCGTTATTTCATTCCGATACTATCTACGGAGTTGCACACGCACACATATACATACATATATATATATATATATATATATATATATGGGATGCACTCCTTGACAAATGGTCTCTTAAATACAAATATAAAAATATATATCATCCATTGGATGGTTTTAAATCAATGGTTCATAATAATTAGTGAATTTATTAGTAAAATAAATAAAAAAATATTATAAGGGAAAATCTGTAAACATGAAACCTATATTTAATTTACATTTACGATTCATGAATCTCAAACTTAAATCTAGACTCTCATCTTCTCTGTGTTTCAAGCTCTCATCCGCCATAATAAATCTTATGGATCAAAGTTTTGTCGCACCGCCGTCCTCTGGATCGAAGCCCTTGTGCCGCCGTCCTCTGTATTAAAGTCATTGCGTCTCTGGATCGAAGCTCTTACACTCTGAATCTAAGTTTTGTTGCGCCGCCGTCCACGGATTAAAGTTCTATCGCACCACCGCCTCCCTCCGTGCCTCCCCTCATGGCCTCTGCAGTTCCTCCCTCCTCCTTCGCGTCTCCGCCCGTAGCCTCCGCGGTTCCTCCCTCCGCGCCTCCGTTTATGACTCTCGAAATTGCCTAAAGGTAAAAACCTCATTCTTTTTTGATATCTATCTTCTTTTCTTAGATCTATGTCATTGTTGCAATAGATAAATATCATTGAATAAATATCATTGGTTCCGTGATTCCACCAGATGATATTTGTTCCATGGTTACATCCGATGAGATTTGCTCCATGGTTCCATCAGATGATATTAGGTCTATGGTTCTGTCAAATAATATTTATTTCATGGTTCCATCAATTGGTGGATGAAAATGAGATAAATACGGTAGTTATATGCCATGTTGTCCAGATGATTTTAATCCATGCGTTGAATGCGATTCGAGACACTGGAAGCAAGAATTCAGCACTACATGGCATACAACATGACGTGTGGATTTGTGGTCAGTCTATAGGGATGTAGAAAAATAACTGTACGGGTATTTTTACGAAACAAAATCAATAATAATTTGCGTACATGCACCATTAAATCCACATATACTAATGCCATTGTTGTTGTAATTTGTTTGATTTTTGTTAATATGGTTGGGAAAATGATTATAGAGAAGAATATTTGAGGTCACTTCTTGTGTTGAGTTGTGCTTATATCTTAAGCCTTATGAATTATGTTGGGAATATTGGAACAATGTAAATAATAATCATGTGTATGAAACAATGCAAGAAGATAACACTACCCGTGAATAAATGAGAATACAAATAACTTATATTGAATAATGAAAGCATTAAACATTGGTAATGGAACAATGAAAATAAATATTTTTTTCATGGAACAATGGAAACATATGACAGTGCAATGAGATAATTAAAGCATAAAACATTGGCAATGGAACAGTGGAAATAAATATATGGTTCATGTAACAATAAAATCATACGACACTACAATGGAACAATGAAAACATACAACACTAATATTTAAAACAAAAAATTTATCGGTCAACAACCCAAAATATTTCTTAATCGTAAATGGAAAGATTTCATAACTGTGAAAGTAATTATTGGTGTTAAATACGAATTAAATGGAAGAATTAAAATGAAATTGTATGAAAATACTAATGTACCCTTGGCATTAGTGTTAAATGACAAAAATAAAATGTAAGTTATTAATAATTACAACTAATGCTATTAGATGAGTCATCACATATTTACACCATTTAACTTTTCATCTAGTGGCTGAAAATCATTCCTATATTTGTACACGAATATAGCATTTGTACCCGATTAAGCTCATATGCACTCCACTACAAATGGTTGGTTAAATACAAATATAAAAATAAGTTACATCCATTGGATGTAATCAATTAAATGTCCAGATTCTTCTATGATTTTATTAATTAAAAATCCACTAAATCAATAAAAAAAGGGCATGATGGTCATTGCATTTGATTCTGATAATCAATGAAATGCATTAAAATAGGAAATTGAGAAATAAATTAGCACGGTTCTAGGAATTTGAATTTGAAAGTAATTTTCAAAAAATTGTTACCAAAAGTTAAGAAACTCTACTACTGAATGAGACATGGAAATAAGTACAAAATCGAGTAATGGAATTATGTGATTTTGGGAAAAAGGGAATGAAGGAATCATGTGAATCGACTTATGAATGAAATGGAATTATAGGATTATGTGCAAATGGAATCATGAAATTTGCACATAATCTCATGTTTAAATGTAATTTCATGATTCCATTTCATTCATAATTTGATTCAAATGATCTATTGATTCCATTTTGAACAAAATCACATAATTCTTTTATTTCATTTGTACACTATGACTACCATACAACAGACATATAGAACACGTCATCTGGAATGGAATCATGTTTTGGATACAAGGGAATCATATTTTGAAATTAAGTACCTATTCCAAAATGGAACAATGGAATAAAAAAATGGAGTGATAAAATGAAGTTCAGATATGACAGTAGAACATGTCATCTGACCATGGAGAAATGGAATAATGCATGATCTGGAATTGAGAACATAAAAAATAACCAAATCCCAAATCAAAAAACACATATATGCTTAAAACATAACCATGCTCATGAATGATGCTTGAAACATAAAAATCAATCACATAACACAAAATTGCAAGATAAATTCCAACAAATACAGTGCATGGATTAGAAATCAAACAAAAACTCAAATTCACATAAGGAACTAAGCTTCTATCTCAATATGCAACAATGGGAAAACATGAATTTTCATTAAAACAAAAGGGTAGGGGAAGAAATTTTTTTGTACCTTCTCGAGCTTCTCATAAGCATCAGCCCTGAGGGGAGCCCAGTCGCAGATGACCTCTCCGGTGGCGGCGCAAAGCCACGACATCGACGTGTTCGGCTTCCACGTCCCTTGGGGCAACCCTCGACCCATTTCTAAGCTGTCAATCATCGTCCTCCTCGTGGAGCTTGTAGCGTAGCATTCTATAATAAAGAAGTATCTTCGTCATTTGATCCTCCACTTTCTAACATATTTGACGTGGGTTCAGTCACTGCATTGACACCAAATAACAGTGAGTTGAGGTACAATTGACAAGGTAATCATGGATTCATATGTGGTCAATTATTGATCATCTAAATTTGGAGTAGTTGTTTGAGATGAAGATTTTAGAATATAAACACGTCTAATGCTAGGGACATGGGTATTGAACAATGCAACAATGGAAATAGGTTCATACATGTAATGACAACATGGAATGATATAAGAATTAAGATACGATGAAGAAGTAACGATGGAATCATGTGAAATCATGAAAAAAAACGACAATGGAGTCCTATAATCATGGATTCAATAAACCAAACCTATGTTGGAATGAAGTGACGATATAATCATGTAATCATGTACATGATGTTGGAGATGCAATAATGGAATAAAATGACAATATGGTGAAATCATGTGGTCAATATGTGTAAGCAAGCGAGAATAAAACTATGTAGGAGTGTTCACGGTTAGAAAACCGAATCGAACCGACCATAACCGAACCGAACCGACCGGTTCGGTTATTGTACAATCATAACCGAAAACCGAGCCGATCTGTGTGTGGTTCGATTCGGTTATAACCGAATAACCGGTCGGTTATGGTTAGTTGGTTAACCGAGTCAATTGTGGGCTTTTTTTTGGGCTTTTTTGTGTCTTTTCAGGCCTAATAACAATATAAATCAACATTTTTGCACAAAACTATTGAAATAAAGAGTCCATAACATTTCATAATAACATTATAAGTCCATAATCAAAACAAAAACAATCCATAACAGAAATAAAAACAGTCCATAACACTGCTATCATCATAAAACAGTCCATAACAGTCCTCAAACAAATTAAAACAGCAGCTCATTCCAGCATCTCATCATCGTCCATAAAATGAACCATTCCAGCACCTCATCATCATCCATTCGGAATCACATCTCCAGTACATTTCTTCCATTACATTTCCCACAAGCAGTACATCACAATATCACATTTCCTGAAAATTATCAAATAAGTAGGTCAAAAACTTATCAACATAATGGGGATGCAAAAACATATACCTTGTGAACATTTCAAACAAAAACTAATATTCCTTCCACAAAACATACGACTAACGAACATTTTACATGACTGAAACGTACTCAACAAAATCAATGGGCTACACAGAACAAATCCTATCAAATATTATGATCAAAATTTATAACATAACAAATTCCTCGATGAGAACCTTCAGAAACAAAGGCCCTAAAATCAATTGTGAACCAATTCATATGTATCCTAAATTTAAGTTAATAATAATCATAGAGAAACATAATAGAACATAACATCACACCTAAACATACTTTGATGATAAAATCAAGGTCAATAACAGATCAAACTAAGATTGTTTGATAGAATATTACCCCAAAAAATGAACTTTTAATCGGTTAGAAGTTGATCCAGCCCAATCACATTTTTCTTGGTCAACATCCAGAACAACAATTACAACCCATATCGAGAGAAATATTCTCAACTAACATATCACAAAATTACAACTCAAATGGCCTTACTCCACAATCAGTACAGACACCAGCTAATCAATAATCAATCCGAAAACTTAGATATGAAATATATTTCCCAACAAGAACAAAAATTTCACTGCCCAACTCATGACTGTCATTTAATTCAAACAAATCGGAGCTTCCATAACAAACTGGTCAGTATCAAATCCATAAACCTTTTGTCTAGAACATGTACTAAAGAAAATTGGTACACGTATATAAATAAGCTATAAACAAATCAGGGAAAAAAATCAATAAACCATGCCTGGAAAAATTCATCAAAAGAGTGAATAATTCATCAAAAATCAGAACTAGGGTTCATAAAAAAATAGACTATACAGACCTATAGACCGTACAGACCTTGTCATTCGGAGAGAGCCGGAGAACAACGGAGCAGAGCGGCGGCGAATCGAGAGGCGGAGAGCAGACAGAGCGCGAACAGAGGATGGAGGACGGTAGCAGAGAGCGAGGAGCGGTGGCATGGACGGACTCGCCGTCAATCGGCGTCAAATCTCTCACCTCTCGCCAGACTCGCCTCTCGTCAAATCTCTCTGATAGGGTTTATAAATTGTGAATGTGAAGAGATGTATTTATCAACTCATTGAGTAATACCGTTAGAATACTAAAATTTAGAAAACAAAAATTTGCTGCATTTGGAGCAATTTTTAATTTCAATTAATATGATTATGATAAAAAATACATGGTTTTGGTCGGCTCCTTCATTTAACAAATCCTCGGAATGATAGTATTTAAATATATTAAAATGCCATATATGTAGCTCTTCAGGGAAATTATTAGGAAAGTGCTTAGAACATTTGAAAGATCCAATCAACTTGTATAGAAATGCTATGCAACAGTTCAATAACAATCACAAAAACTGTTCATTCTAAATATATTCAATTCGAGGAACTTATTTTTCGAGATACTGTTGAAACTCATATAGTTGGGAAAAATATGATGCATTTTCAAGATCTCTAACTAAAATCAATTCATTAAATTTTAAACATCAATCAGATTAAATCTCAAAGCACAAAAAATAATATGTTTGGGCTAAACAAGAAAAAGGAATGTTTCTATCAAACATGCAGTACACTGACGGCCTTTGATGTTCTCAAGAAACGTGTTGGAAGCGATCGACCTCGTCGTCATTGGCTTAGACATATTTGTTTGTAAAATAATAAGGGCCTTAACTGAGAGATGTTATCAGGATCCTTGCCTACCATTGTCCCATTATCAGGATCAATGTGGTGACATCTGTAATGAAATTGGATTAGATACACCAAAAACTATGCACAGCAAGTGTGTCCATATGCTATGAAACAAAAATCTTATATTTTCTTGACTATGTCCACTTCAAATTCCATCGGTCAGGCCAGGCTTTAGTATGTATTATGTAAACTCAGTTAAGTATGAGGTAAGTACTCATACAAGTGCCTAACTATTAGGAACTGATCGAGCTCATGGCAAGGAAGAAGCTACCTCAAACCTGGGTTTACTTGTGCCTCGTCTTATATCTGTGGCTGGCGATAGTACCATCATCGTCATCAGCAGCAGCAGCAGTAGCAGAGGGTACCGGGAATGCAAAACCCGGGTGCAGCGATGCATGTGGAGATGTCATAGTTCCCTACCCATTTGGAATTGACGACGAGCGTTGTGCCAAGAACAAGACCTTTTTCTTGTCTTGCAACCGCTCAGTTTCTCCTCCAACGCTCAACTTTCTTACTATTCCAATTACAAGTATATCAAATGAGGACAGCACAATGGTTGGCAACATATACGCGTCATTTGACTGCTACGATGGAACCGGAAGATATCATTTCAACCAAACTTTGAACCTAAGTCCCTGGCCACCATTTATGTTCTCCAACACCCGAAACAAGTTCACAGCAATAGGGTGCGATGTCTTGGCCTTTATGACAGACTACGGAGGGACGTATGCAAGTGGGTGCGTTTCACTGTGTGAACAACCTGCTGACAATCTTGCCAATGGGAGCACCTGCTCGAGTACTGTTGGGTGCTGCCAGACCACAATCCCAAAGCATGTCCAGGCGCTGGCTATAGATATTGGCAGCACCACCAACCATACAATTTCAACCTCCTATCCTTGCAGCTATGCTTTTCTACTTGACACCAACTCTCACTTCGATTTATCAAATCAAATTAATACCACCAGCCTACAATACCCATACCCCACTCCTCCTGTGGCGATAGAATGGGTGGTCTCGCGCCAACCGGATTGCCAAGGACAATGCAGTCTTAAAGCTGATTGTGTCCACTCTGAAAATGCCCTCGGATATCGCTGTTCCTGCAAACATGGTTACACGGGAAATCCATATATGTCACAAGGATGCCGAGGTACAATCAATTATGATCCTTTGTCCATTTGATATTCTACTCGTACAAGCAAAAATGAGGATATTCTTATGACTTAATTATTTACATTTGGCATATGACTGTAGATTATCACAACAGTTTTGACTATTGAATTAATTTGTGTGAACAATTAGATATAGATGAGTGCAAGAACAACCCATGCCAGGGAAGCTGCAAGAATACAGAAGGGGGCTACATATGCAAGTGCCCATTCGGCATGAAGCTCGATGGCAAAGCTTGTCGCCAATCTCCAGTTGCTACCGTTACAGCAGGTACTAATAGTTTTGACTTCTTTATGCATCAGCTCATACAAAGTAAATTACAATACTTAATTCTATCAGTTTACCCTTCTAATTGAACAGATACTCTATAATCTGCTATCATTAGTGTCAATATGTTCCACGTAGACCCAACCCTTAGGGGGTGTATTCAATCATGATTTTAATGGATTTAAGAAGTCTTTCAAAGTCTTGTGGTATTCAATCATGATTCTACAAATACTTTTAAAATCTTGTGGTATTCAATCATGACTTTAAAAAAACTTTTAAAGTCTTGTGGTATTCAATCACGACTTTAAAAATACTTTTAAAATCTATAGGTATTGTAAATGTCAATGACTTTAAATGATGATGATTTTGAAAGTCATTGTAGGTATAAGAAACTCTTTAGAAGTATCATCTCAAATCATGAGATTTACAAAGTCATTCCATTAAGATCATCAAAACTCTTTCAAGACTTGAAAGAGTCTTGTAAACTTTAAGAATCCATGAACTTTTAAAAGTCATTCAAAATCCATTAAAATCCTAATTGAATACGCCCCCCTTAGCCCTTTATTGTGGAGTCTGACCCTTATATGTAACCTAAACTAAAACTCTAAGGGGGGTGTATTCAATTAGAATTTTGAATGACTTTTAAAAAGTTCATAGATTCTTAAAGTTTACAAGGCTCTTTCAAGTCTATAAAGAGTCTTGATGATTTTAATGAAATGATTTTGCAAATCTCATAATTTGAGATGATATTTCTAAAGAGTTTTTTTATGCCTACAAAGACTTTCAAAATCATTTAAAGTTATCCATTTTTTAGAATCATTTAAAGTCATTGACATTTACAATACCCTTAGATTTTAAAAGTATTTTTAAAGTCATGATTTAATATCACAAGAATTTAAAAGTATTTTTAAAGTCATGATTGAATACCACAAGACTTTAAAAGACTTCTTAAATCCATTAAAATCATGATTGAATACACCCCCCTAAATGTACAAATTCAGCTTCAGCCCTACGTGTCTAACTTTAGAATTACCAAAAGCTTCTGCATTTAATCTGTTTCAATCCTTCCACAAAGCTATTCTACAAGAATAAAAATTTCTGATCACTACCCTCTACTATGCAACTTTTGAATGTCGCTATCCTTTACTTTTTTCTGTTGTACGTCACCACTATAAAGTTTCAATTAGTTGCATTGTTCAAAACAGTGTTAAGTTTGATGTAAAATGTCCATAATACCCTTATATTAAAAAAAATAAAAAATATATCTTTTAAAAAAAAAATTTTATCACAAACAATAAAACACTTATTTCAAAATTGTTTTTTTCAAAAAAAAATTTTTAAACTCACTTTTAACAATGTTTTTTTTATTTTTAATATTTTATTTAAAAATAATATTATAAAATCAGTTTTTTATTATTTATTCTATAATAAAATTTTTTAAAATAAGTTTAAAAATATTTTTTTCATTTTTTAAATACAAGGGTATTTTAGTCATTTAATAAAATTTGAAAGTGAAATATTTAAATGACTAAAATATCATTGTATTTAAAAAATGAAAAAAAATCCTTTGTTTAATTTATTTTTTACAAAATTTTTTTATGAAATAAATAATAAATAACTTATTTGCATATATATATTTGAAATAATTATTTTTTAAAATATTAAAAATAAAAAAACGTTGTTAAAAGTGGTTTTTTATTTTAAATATTTTTTTGACAAAAACATTTTTTTAAATAATTTTGAAATCAGGGTTTATTATTTATGTGATAAAAAATATATTTGTTTAAAAAGTTCCAAAGATATTATTTTAATTTTTGAATTTTTTTAATATAGGGGTATTATGGGCATTTTATATCAAATTTATCTATGTGATGGATGTTGCAACTAAATGAAACCTTACAGTGGTGACACACAATAAAAAAGTAGAGGGCAGTGACATGAAAAAAATTGCATAGTAGATAATAGTTATCAGGAATTTCTCCTCAATTATACTAATAAGTGTCTGAATCAAGGCATGTCAAAATTAAAGGATTAGAATGAGCTTGCAAGTGGATCTATTTAATTAAATATGGATTTCAATTTTGTTTGATTTAAATCCTGATGGATCATTTTGTATACTTATCCATCGATGGTCTTTTTAATAGGAAGTTTTGAGTACATATAAGCTAAATTTTAAATAAAGTTCTAAAGATATTTTTGAATTTTTTTAATATAAGGGTATTATGAACATTTTACATCAAACTTAACTCTGTGATGGACGGTGTAACTAAATGAAACCTTACCGTGGTGACGTGCAATAGAAAAAAGTAGAGGGTAGTGACATGCAAAAATTGCATAGTAAAGGGTAGTGATCACGAATTTCCCCTCAATTATACCGATCAGTGTCAAAATTAAAGAATTAGAATGAGCTTGCAAATGGATCAATTTTATTAAATATAGATTTCAATTTTGTTTAATTTAAATACAGATGGATCAGTTTTTTATACTTATCCATTGATCCTGCCTATTTAATAGGAAGTTTTGAGTACATATAAGCTAAATTGCTTTTCAAATTTATGTTGAGAGAAGTCAAAAGTGTAGATCTACAATTACTAGAACTACAATTTGTGATAGCAAAGTTCTCCTAAATTTCATTTGGCCCGAGCAAATACATTTAGAATTTGTACGTCTAATATTTTAAGAGATGAACTCCACTTGACCGTCAGGCAAATTTTAGTGAGTATGCTATATACTAATACTGTACATTTTCACAATTTATTAAACTTCATAAAACTTGATAACATGGACCCATTAAGAAAAAAAAAACAAATAAAATAGTTGCTAGGTGACGCATGTCATGCTAGAGTGGCTATTAATTAATTAACTAACAGTGAGGTTCGTGACTAAACATCACAAGATGATTAATGAGATCCTAATCCACAAATTTTGAGGCGAGTAACTTCTTTTAAATTATTCCTGCATGTGCCATCACAATTCACAATAATTCAAAGAGAGACCCAAGAGGTTCAAAGTAAACTTTTGGATCTCGTTCAAACCCATATGCATATATTGATGGATTTTTGAATTGTTAATGCAGTTGCTGGATCAATCAGTTTGTCAGTGATTATAGGTCTTTTGATCCTCATCATGTGCAAGAGAAAAAGAAAGCAAAACAACTTCATGAAAAATGGTGGTGAACTCTTAAAGAACCAACGCATGAGGATCTTCAGTGAGGAAGAGTTGGAAAAGGCAACAAAAAATTATGACAAAGATCAATTGGTTGGTGAGGGTGGTTTTGGTTATGTTTACAAAGGTGTTCTAGAGGACGGCATGAAAATTGCAGTGAAGAAGCCTAAAAATGTGAACAAGATTGAAATCAGCCAAGATTTTTTGCATGAAATAGCCACGGTATCACAGGTGAATCACAAGAATGTGGTCAAGCTCTTAGGGTTGTGCTTAGAAACCAAAGTGCCGTTAATGATTTATGAATATATTTCAAATGGAACACTCTATCAACACATCCATGACAAAACATCAGCCGTCCTGCAATCATGGAAAACTCGTCTGAGGGTGATCTCTGAGACTGCGCACGCAATTGATTATCTGCATTCGGCGGCAGACCCTCCAATCATACATAGAGATATCAAGTCTATGAACGTATTGTTGGATAAGAATTACACGGCAAAAGTATCTGACTTTGGGGCTTCCGTATTGGTTTCTCCAGAGAAAACAGCGTTAGCCACAAATGTACAAGGTACGCTGGGGTATCTGGACCCCGAGTATCTGATGACTGGTATTTTAACAGAAAAGAGTGATGTCTATAGTTTTGGTGTTCTCCTAGTGGAGCTCTTGATAGGGGAGAAACCAACCTCGAAATCAAGATCTGGGGAGAAAAGGAACATCATTCAATATTTCATCTCAACAACTGAAAACATCCATCTGTTTGAGACTCTTGGTTTTGGTGTTAGTGATGAAAGTGAAAGGGAGGAGATACAAAAGGTAGCAGAGATTGCAAGGAGATGCCTGAATCCTAGTGGGATTAGAAGGCCAAGTATGAAGGAAGTGGCTGACAACCTTGCTAGACTGATGAAGATCAGTGAGAGCTTTTCAGTACAACAAAATGGTGCCCACGAAATGGAGCGCTTGCTTGGCGAGCCATCATTATGTTTTGCTGGGAAGGGAAACCCTGATTTCTATAGATTTGACATTGAATAATCAATGCTATTCAATGAGATTATCTCTGTTTGCAAATTACCCAAAGATAATCTCACATACTTAACTTGTAAACTTTCTCACCTGATTGTAGTTGACTTTTTTTATCATAAGTGCACTCAAAGATTTTTTTCTTACATGCCTATATTTTCGTTAATTTAAAGTTATTACCATCATTTTTATTGCAAAATAACCAAAATCCCCCATTGTTATTCAAAATTTTAAAATATATCCTTAATCTCTTCTCTGATCTCTTCCTCATCTTCTTCATTAATCTCAATAAAACAAAAAGGACTAAATAATAGCGTTTTTTTTTGGCTTCTAAAGTATAATGGACAAAAGGGGCATCAACAACTGAATAAAGGGATAATTCCAGATGACTACACCTGGATATGTCACATTATCAGATGACTACACCTAAAAATTTTCGTGTCGGGGTGAATACCCAAGAATTTCATTTGTCTCACTTTACTCATTCCGTCCAACTTCGTTAGTTTCTAACATTTTTTACATGTGAAAAGACTAAAATACCCTTCAGATGTAAATAATTGTTTTCAAATTGAATGAAAAGACTAAAATACCCTTCACTATTCATTTAATTTTCAAAAAAATACCACTCATACTCTCTCTCTCTCTCTCTCTCTCTCCCTCTCTCTCCTCCACCACCACCGCCACTACCTCCATCACCACCACCACCTCCATCACCACCACCACCACCACCACCATCTCCTCCCCCTCCGTCGCCACCTCCTCCACCACCGCCACCGCCACCACCACCATCTCCTCCCCTTCCGTCCCCACCTCATCCATCTCATCCACCACCACCACCGCTACCACCTTCATCTCCTCCACCGCCATCCCCTCTACGCCCCCTCCACCACCACCACCATCTCCTCCACCACCGTTGGAGCCTTGTCGGAAGTCGGTCGGAGCCTTGCCGGAAGTCGGTCGGAGCTTCGCCGGAAGTCGGCCGGAGGTGGTGATAGAGGGAGAGGAGATGGAGGTGGTAGTGGAGGAGGTGACGACGGGGAGGAAGGAGATGGTGGTGAAGGAGATGGATGTGGTGGCGGTGGAGATGGAGGTGGTGGCGGTGGCGGTGGCGGTGGTGGTGGTGGTGGTGGTGGAGGAGGTGGCGACGGAGAGGGAGGAGATGGTGGTGGTGGTGATGGAGGAGATGGAGGTGGTAGCAGTGGTGGTGAAGGACATGGAGGAGGGAGAGAGAGAGAGTATGAGTGGTACTTTTTTGGAAATTAAATGAATAGTGAAGGGTATTTTAGTCTTTTCATTCAATTTGAAAACAATTATTTACATCTGAAGGGTATTTTAGTCTTTTCACATGTAAAAAAATGTTAAAAACTAACGAAGTTGGACGGAATGAGTAAAGTGAGACAAATGAAATTTTTGGGTATTCACCCTGACACGAAAAATTCTAGGTGTAGTCATCTGATAATGTGACATATCCAGGTGTAGTCATCTGGAATTATCCCCTGAATAAATGACAAACAATTAAGAGTAAGAGCAAATGTAATTTAGGGTTCGGCATGGACCCCACCAAAAGTATCCAATTTTGGGTCTTGATACGCTGGCGAGGACACCACCGCCACGACCAAGATTAGAGACCTCTGCCGTGAACACAGCGGCACCTACGAGTGTCTGTTTTAAACCAAAAAGCTGACACCAAACCAAAAATCATACCAAATCAAAACCAAAAAACCGTAAATCATGAATTATTGTTAGGTTATAGTTTTATAAGTAACCATTCAATTTTGGTTCGGATACGGTTCATATGATAAAAACTCAATATTTAACTAAATAAATTGAACCGGAATTTCACTGAACACGTGTCGCACCCAAAATCATACACGTATTATGCAAGTGTTCTTTTATTTATTCTCACAAACAACATCATTTAACTCCACACAAATTGTAAAACCATAATTTTTAATTCGGTTTGACTTTGGACCCTTTGGATCGGTTAACCGGACCATGATCAACCCTTTTGGTACCGACAGCAGTGGTGGGTACATAAGTCAAGTAATAAGGGACATATATGACCAGATCAAACCTAAATCTTAAATTTCTGGTCAAATTACACAAATTTCAAGTTTGAGAATTTGACATCAAGGCTTTGAAACAATTTCAGTCAAAGCCAAATCGGAGGTTCAATTTGGTCAATTAGAAAAAATCAATTTCAATTTCGGCCATTTGCAGTGGGATGATGACGGAGCACGGTGTGTCACTCAAACAACCTATTTCAGGTTTTGGGCATTTCGAGAAACCACCCCAGAAGTTGTTTGAATGAGCTCATCGAAAACCTGCAACAACCTCCGTCTTTGACAAACTTTGACCGACGAACTGGTTCGGCACCGGAGAATGATGGTTCAATCAATTTTAGAATTTGAATTTGAAAATTTTCCACTATTTATAGTGGAGAAAATGTGAAATTTATTAGTTTTTTTTTGTGAGTAATTGATACGGGTTAATTGTCCTCTTTTCGAACCAAAAAATCCCACATCTTAGCAATTTTTCGCCTTCTTTTGTTTATTTAAGAGCAGTGTTTGCGATGTTGTATTCGTGATTGTGCTATTTAATATTGTGCATATTTTGGGTGAAGAATGGTGATTTTTGAAGCTCGAGATGAGGATGCTTGCAGCGTAAGAAAGTCGATAATTCGAATTTTTGGGGTTGTCGTGATGCTTGCCCCGATCATGACATGCATCGTGACATCAAAAACCCCAGCTTCCAGTGTTTTGTCACGATCAACGCCAAGATAGTGACAACAGCTATTTTTCAAGAGACAGAGCAGTCCCGATCATGACAAATTCATGACAGAAAGTGACAAGAGGTGTTATTTTTTTACAAAAATAACTAAAAATTATTTTATACTCATCTTTTTGTAAAAAAAATAAAGAATAAAAATTATGGTAGTATGATAAAAATAATATTAATAAAAAGATTTTAAACATTTTTTTATATAAAAGATCGTTTTTAAAATATTTAATATTGAATTAGTATTTTCGTAATTTTAGTGAAAGTTTCCCAGCTATTTTAAAAATTTTCGAGTACCCTATATTAAGTCTCCCCCACAATACTAGCCTTCATATAATCTCTCTATATTAGCTGGTGGATTCGAAATTGCGGAATTAGAAGGTACGTACATTTCTAAATAATGCATTATGTAAATTATCATAGTTAGTGTTATTTACGTTAAAAAAGTTCATGCATATTATTATTTTGTTAGTAATTTAGTGAAATAATAATTTATGTCATTAATAATAATTTATATATATTACATAGAATGAATCGGCGATAGATAGGATCTGTAAAAATTTGCGAAGTAAAACGCTCCAAAAGATGGCGTGGGACATTTCAAGTGTCCGTGCACGAGGTGTTGTAATTCAGCTTGGCACGATATGGACACCATTTGCGATCATATACTGAAGAAAAGTTTCTTAGATCGTATAATGTGTGGTTTTATCACGGCGACGCCGGAGGTTCTAGTTCGAGTCACAAATGGGGTATGAGTTTGAGGCCAACATTGGGGAATCAGCTTTGTTCAATGTCAGACAACAATCCAATGTACGTTGATCACGTGCAGCAGTTTGTGGATGATGTAGACTCAACTAGAGATGTAAGGGTTGGCGAGGACGAGGACGATGACAAGGAAGAGAACATTAATATAATCACTGAATTCGAGGAGGGAGTCGCTAATGTAACCATGACGGCATACAAACGGTTGGTGACGGAGTCGCAAAAGCTGCTGTACGAAACGACGTGCGCCGTGGCTAGTGAGGACACTTCTTTAGCAGCACTGTTAAGGATGTTGTGCATCAAGAAGAGCACCGAGATGTCTGACACGGATTTTACCAAGGTCGCTAAAGATTATTGTCGTACGTTACCCCAACGTAATACGTATTCATCTAGCTATGCAGCGTCAAAGAAGAAAATGAGGGCTATTGAAATATCACACGTGAAATATGATTCATGTCTGTACATGTGGTATTTGTGGAGAATCACGATACGCTAAAGTGTGAAAAAAATTGGTTCCGAAGAAGATGTTGTGGTACTTCCCATTGACTCCTCGACTTCAACGTTTATATCTTGCCCCAGAGACGACTGAGTGGATACGATGGCACGGGGAGCGGGAGAATAAGGACAATGATATATTAGTACATCCATCAGACAGTGCAGATTGGATTAAGTTTGACAAGAAATACCATATATTTTCAAGAGAAATCTGAAACGTGCGGTTGGAACTGTCATCCGACGGGTTCTCTCCATATGGGTCTAATGCGCCGAGTTACAGTTTGTGGCATGTAGTCATGACCCCGTTGAATTTTCCCCACTCGATGACTATGCGAAAGGAGTATAACATTCTCACCATGTTGATATCCGGTCCAAAATCACATGGGAAATGCTTGAATAACTTCATGCGGCCGCTGATCGATGAGTTAATCCATCTGTGGGAGCACAGAGCTGTCACGTGGGATGGTTCTAAGTAACAGAATTTTATAATGTAGGTTGTTGTGATGTGGACAATAAGTGACTTCCCGCGTTTGAGAATGTTGGGGACATCCAGACTAAAGGCTACAAGGCGTGTCCTCTATGCTTGAACGTGATTGATTCTTCACGCAGTAACTCGAGAACCTCTTACCAAGGTGTGCGTAGATTTTTGCTAGAAAACCACCTACTGCGACTTGAGGCGGAGGCCTTTAACAGTCAAATCGAGACCCGGGTTCAGGATCTGTCGTACTCAAAGAGTCTGTCGTAAACCACCCACATTCAGCGTCTGTCGTACTCAAAGAGATTCTACGTCATAAATACCCACCGTCTAGTTTGCACCGGAAGTTCAGTAAATGAAAAGATGGTGGTGATCCTATCTGTTGGTCTCATAAAAGCATTTTCTAGGACCTACCTTATTGGAAAACTCATCAAGTCAGACATGTCTTGAATTTGATGCATATAGAGGAGAACGTATGCGACAACGTCATAGGTACAGTTCTTGGAATTGTGGGGAAGACTAAGGATGATGTGAAAGACATAAGAACTTACGAAGAACAGAACGTCCGGCAAGACCAGTGGTTGCAATATGGGGAGCTCCCAGATGCACGTTATGGCGTGGCGGGTCGTAAACGGAAGAAAGTACTGGAGCATATCCGAGCAGTTAAGTTTCCCTCTAGATATGCGGGAAGTGTAAAGATCAAGGTGAATCTCGATAAGAAAAAGTTCCCCAGATTGAAGACCCACGATTGTCACGTGTTGATGCAATGTATCTTCCCCTTCTCATTCGGAAGTACGTTCCGCCTCATGTGGCGGAAGCATTATTAGTGTTGGGCAAAGCCTTCCAGTTGTTGTGCACGAGGAAGCCGAGGAAAAAAGCGCTGAAAAAGTTAGGGGAAGATATAATGGTTCTAGTTTGTAAGTTGGAAACTATTTTCCCTCCTTTATTCTATAAAATTATTGTTCACCTTCTACTACACCTTCCGGATCAAGTTCTGTGGACTGCCAATCCATTTCACATAAATGTTTCCAATTGGACGGTATGTTCCTTGATTGACAGCAATATCTATAAGATTTGTCGTTAGAAATATAATTGAATTTAATATTCACACATAATTATCATTGTAGGCAACTTGGCGTATACAAGAAAAGTGTGCGCAACCTGCGGTATCCTGAAGGTTGTATAGCACAGCAATACTTGATACACGAGTCGGCCACCTTTACTCAGATGTACCAAAATCGCCTAACTTCACTCAGCGAACTATTGATTAGTGGAACTCTAAGTTTCAACTTATCAATTGTTTCCCCACATGTGGAAGTGAAAGACGTGGTGCGAGGTCAGAAATTGAGTGTATCCGAGATAATCTGGGCGAATTGGACAGTTATTGAGAATTGTGTCGAAGCAGATGCATTCGTAGAATCACATCTAGCAGGGTTCAAACAAGTACACCATAGGATATCTCTTTAAGACCGAGTGATGTCCTTTTTCTTCTACTGGCGAAGATGTGTACGTAGTATACATCAATTACGTGTTTATTCTTGGAATTTTTTGACATGAATTAATATCATACCACGTATGCAGATGACTGCTCTAAGGATGCAACGAGAGTTGGTACTACCATCAAGAGGTCCTCGTTCGTCGGCTATTTATTCGCAGTGTACTGTTAACGACGTCAAATTTTTGACCTTGAGAATCGACGAGGGCCGGAGCAATCAAGCGGTGCAGATTACAGAGCTACAAACTAAGGTCTCCCAAACCCTGTTAATGCAAAGATACTTCCAAGAACAACTGAGCCTTCTAAATCCGAATATGACTCCATTTGACCCGAATATGTTTAGAGATCTCGGCCCGTTATCATAGTTTCCCGATATAATATTTTATTGAAACATTTTTAATTATTAATTTGAATATTTATTTTTTTTAAATAAATATATAATTTGTAACGACGCACAATATAAGTGTGTCATTATCATTGTAACAGTGTACACGTGGTGTGCGTTGTTACTATTCTGACGGCGCATACGCCGTTACTTTTATGATGGCGCACACTTGTTCGTCACCGTTCCCAACTAGACGGCGATGTAAGTTTTTGTGACGGCACACAGTTGGTCATGCGCCGTTACAATTCTAACGGCGCACACTATGTGTACGCCGTCAGTTTTCTAACGGCGCACAGTTATTGTCCGCCGTTACTCTTTCTAACGACGCACATGTGCGCCGTTACAATTTGTAACAGCGCACAGTTAAACGCCCATTTGTGCGCTGTTACAAACTGTAACGGCGCATAAAAAGGTCTGTGACGGCGCAAAACTTGCGCCGTTACTAAGAGAAAAAACTGTTAGTGATGGTCCACCACGGACTTTAAGCTGTCGACGTACTCCACTGCAGGCTTAGAGACACACATCTTGTCTCAAAGGACAAATTGGGAACAAAACAATTCAAGTCTTCTTTCATACATTGCCGGGGAAACCAACCGCTAAATTGTCCAAACTGAAACTAGTATTTTGTCATGGAAATGGTGTCGATACATCTTTTTCATATGGAAAATCGAGACCTCTTGGGGCGGGGGCGGGTTACCGGCCATGATCAACCTTAGGCCCCAAGAGCAATTTTTAACACAAAAAAAGTTTAACATTTTTGGTAGTTGGACGAGTTGGAAAGCTAACACGATAGTGAGACGTATTTACGTACACATGATAAATGTACATGTATATCATTATCCCTAAAATTATGAAATAAAATAGTTTATTATACAGTATACTTATGATTGGATGATATATATATATAGTAGATATCAAGTACAAACTCCCCAAAAATGTTCAAACGTCCAAACTAATGTAAAACCGTTAGATGGATGCGGGAGAGAGGAGAAGGTGACACCTGTCGCAAATGGAAAGTCTATCCACTTAACAGAGACAGACATTTAAATGGGGGTATTGGGATCTTTTTGCTTAGCAGACCTAATACCTCATTTCAATAGTTTGACTTCTCATATTTCGACGGTTTAGCTTCTCATAACAACGCGTGCGACGTTTGACTTGCTGCAAAGCATTTTAGCTTCAATTTAAAGACGGTGAGGCGTGTGATTTGTTGTCGTCAATTCTACTGAGAATGATCTGTAAGTAGCGCGAATTTCTATTTCATCTTATGTTAATTTCGTTGTTTTGTAGTTTCGATTTGTTGTTTTTTCAATTAAGTCGATTTTCATCTAATCTAAGTAGCGTTATTTCATGTTAGATCTGTTGTCTATTATTTTGTTATTTATTTTTTATTTTTGATTTTTTTATTTTAGCTGGTTTCGATTCGGTCTAAAGTTTTTTCTTTCATGTACAACAAATCTGAGGTTCAGAAGACGATGTCGATGAGGATGACAATGACTGAACACCGCCGTTGCATGTTTTTTACTCATTTTATGTGTTTCTAATGTTTTTGTAGACGTTTGACCTTCGGGCATGCTTTAGATTAGTCAAGTTTGTCTTTTTGTTCATGTATAACATGTCGATGTGTTCTGTATAACATGGCGGTTTGTACTGTATCACTTATGTTAAAGTTGATTCATATTATTGAGATCATAATCGTCTATAGCTTGGTATACTTGTAATTAATGTCTCACTTAAATATCTGTAATAAATGATCATTTAATTTGGAAATAAATCTTCAATTAATCATCAATAATTTTGGTAACATTGTTGACTTGTAATTTATGTTCTACTTAAATATCTGCAGTAAATGCTCATTTAATTTGAAAATAAATATTCAATTAATCATCAATAATTTTGGTAACAAATAGTTGATGGTGGTGTACCATGTATAACATGATGTTATATATTGTATAAGTATAACCAGTGTAGTTCGATGATGTTCAGCAGCACATAAAACGATTACCCACTTTCAAAGGTTTGTGTATGACTGTCTTACTGTCGATGTACCATGTATAACATGTTGTTATATACTGTATCGATGAACAATCGCTCTCTATATCTAGCCTATTTTTAGCGTGAATCACTGAATGATCGCGGTTTAAATGCGTGATCCCACTTTAAATGCGCCTATATTTAGTATGAATCGATGAATGATTGCGTTTTAAATTCGCGATCAGCACACACAATATGATGTTATACAATCCAACAGAGAACGTTATACATCAAATCTAATATTGGAATGACGAGCGTGCCCTCAGCTCTTCGTCTATTTGTGACTAACGATGTTAGTGAACCGCTCCGCCACGTGTCGCTTGATCGCCGCTCGGGAAAAAATTGATGGGCAGATGAAAGTTTGGACGTTTGGATACAACATTGCACTATATGTTATACATTACTTCAATTTTGCACAAGTACAACATGCTAGACAACATTGCACTACATGTTCTACATAGTTATACAATATTGCAATGCATGTTTACAGTTTGGACGTTTTGTATTTGATATATATATATATATATATATATATATATATATATATAGGATGCACTCCTTGACAAACCATCTCTTAGATACAAAATTAGAAACCTATACCATCCATTGGATGGTTTCAAATCTATGGACCATATTAATTTGTTAATTTCATGGTGAATTAAATAGAAATAAATTCATGAGGGCATTAGAGTAAAATTAGCTTCTATACAATAAACCCTACCTACTATTTTCATTTACCATTCATCTCTGCAATCGAATAGGATGGCGACTCGGTGTCGCGCCTCCGTTCTGCGCATCCATGTCGGGCCTCTGCTTCCCGCTTCCGTGTCGCGCCTCTGAGCTCCACGCCTTTGCTCTTGAGATCTACTCTCGTCCTCTTCTTCATTCGGTACTTATCTCTTATTTTCTGTTTTTTGTTCAAATCGTTGATTTGGGACTTCATGCTCCGTTGATTATTGAAGTAGAAGAACAGAGTCATCGTCAGTGAAGCTCATGGACGGCGATACCGAGCAATCCGTCGATCCTGGTTCATGCTCCGTTCTGGCGCTTCATCGGTAGCTCGGAGGTTCTTAACAATGATTTAGTCGCCACCATCGTCTCCACGTGGAACCTCTAGAAGTCGGAGGCATCAGCGACGCATGCCTAACCGAAACCCAACCCGAATCTCCCATCGCAAATTCGATCTACCATAGCTCAGAGGTTCTTAATTGTGTTAAAAATAATTTTAAAAAAACCATGAAATCAGATCTAAGCCATTATAGGGTGCGGCTTCATTTTTTTTTTCTTTCTTCTTCTTTCTCAATTAGCATTACTATTGCTGAATTAATAGCATATTTTGGGTTATGGTGAAATTGAGGTTCATAATTGTGTGAAATGATTTGAGTGGCAAGATGTCGTAATTTCATGGTTTCATGATGTGGGTGGTATGGTGTCTTCATTTTATGGTTTCATGATTTGGGTGGTAAGGTGTCTGGATTTTAGGGCTTGAACACGTGTTTGTGAAAGATCAGAACTTGGTTGAGAAATCTATCGATAATATTTGGTTCTTTTTGTAGAAGCAGCAATTTGGGAAGGTTTAAAATTACTACAACAAAAAAAAGAGCAGCTAAATCCGTATAGATATCAAAATTGGCTTGTTTTTAGTTTTTTTTAGCCAATTTCAATTGAAACTCATTTGGTATAGAAAAAGATGGTTGAGAGAATTGATCCATAGCATAGATCTTTATATTTCAACAAGTTTGTGCACAATGGTAGTGGAATGGAAGAGGATTTGAATTTATGAAACTTTGTCCATGAAAAGATAAAAAATTCTCCTAGCGAGGTTGACTTGATTTCTCCATCTTTTTCACTTGGTATTTTAATTGAATTGATGTTTATTACTGCATTGTTGAGCGCATTTAAGACCATAAAATTGACAACGAAACCATGAAACTTACTAAATAAATTATGAGTTCATGAAATTCGATTAATGAAATCATGAAACTTGACGAATTAGACCATGAAACTATAAAACGTAAGACTCAAATCCATGAAATTAATCTAATGAAATCATGAAACTTAATATTGAAACCATGAAACAATCATAATAACTTAACAAAACACTCGGTCCTATCTAATTTGATTAATGGAACCATGAAATATGGCGGATTGAACCATAAAACTCAGTCCATAAAGCTATTAAAACAATAAAGTTTATTCATGAAACCATGAAACAAACGTGAAATTAGAAATGTCAACTATGAAAATAATATAAAAACAAGGAATTATTATGAATTAAATGAGATATTAAATATGAATTAAATGAGGCAAAATAATATAAAAATACGAATTTACCTTCTCATTGGTATTAAATGACAAAAAAAATACACAATTAATTCATATTTACACACCATGCCATTAATGAATCAGCAAACATCTCAACCTTCTAATTATACATCTAATGGTCATGATTAGTTCCTATATTTGTACCTAAACTATGGTTTTCACTTGACTACATCTCATATATACACACACACATGATTTAGGTCAACTCCTTTCACTGTCTCTAACAAACCCTCGGAATCTTGAAGGTGAGCAAGTTACAAATTATTAAAACGATAGGCCTAATCAGAGGTTGGCTCTGAGCTACGCAACTCTCTAGGAAATGAATATTGAAAGACCTAAAGTTAGGAGGGCCATTTTATACTTTATTTGAAAAATCTGATCAACATGTACCTGTTGAATTAAAATATGCTAACTTGCTTGTATATTAGCAATTCAATAACAATCACACAAACTGTTCAGTCTATTTATATAATCAACTTGAGAAACTTAGCTTTGAAGATAAGTTTGAATATCCAAACAAAACTTTTTCATAGAATTGCGTTGCATTCCTACAAACTGATGATCAAATCTCATATCCTTTCAACTTATGCACCCTATTTTTAACACTCAACACAAAATACGACATTCATTCATCGATCATCTCCTTAAAAAAGTGAGACATAATTGTGCGACTGGGTCGCTTCAAATAAGGGCCTTGGACCAAGATGCATTCACAATGTAATGAAACTGGAAGAGAGACAGTTAAACTATATATGCAGAACAAGTGTGTCCATATGCTTTAATACAAATCTTGCATTTTCTTGACTACGTCCAACTTAAATCCCATTGGTCGGGCTTGAGTACATAAACTCAACCAAGTATGTGGTAAGTAGTTGTATACAAGCACTCCAGAAAAAACACACACAGTAAGCGCATACACAAGAGAAGAGAAAATGGCAAGAAAGAAGAAGATAAAAGGGGCAGCTCAAACCTGTGTTTACTTGTGGCTTGTCATGTTATATTTGATAACACCATCAGCAGCAGCAGAGGGTACTGGGAATGCAATAGTCGGGTGCAATGATATGTGTGGAGATGTCATAGTTCCTTACCCTTTTGGAATTGATGAAGAGCGTTGTGCCATGAACAACACCTTTTTCTTAAACTGCAACCGCGCAGTATCTCCTCCAACGCTGAACTTCGATGTCATTCCAATTACAAGTATATCAAAGGAGGACAGCACAATGGTGGGCAACATATATGCAGCATATGATTGCTATGATGGAATCGGAAATAATAGTTTCAACCAAAGTCTGAATCTAATTCAATGGCCTCCATTTATGTTATCCAACAGCCGAAACAAATTCACAACAGTAGGCTGTGACGCCTTAGCATATATGGGAGACAGTGAAGGAACTTATGCAAGCGGATGCCTTTCACTGTGCGAAAAGCCAGCTGAAAATCTTGCCAATGGGAGTACCTGCTCGAGTACTGTTGGATGCTGCCAGACCACAATCCCAGAGCATGTCCAGAGGATAGCTATTAATATTAGCAGCTCCACCAGCCATACAATTTCAAAATTCAATCCTTGTAGTTTTGCTTTTCTACTTGACACGCACTCTAACTTCAATTTATCAGATGAAATCGATACCACCAGGTTCCCAAAACCATTTCCTTCTCCTCCAGTGGCAATAGAATGGGTGGTCTCACGTCAGCCCGACTGCGATCACCTGTGCAGTCTTAATGCTGACTGTGTCCACTCTGAAAATGCCATTGGGTATCGCTGCTCCTGCAAACATGGTTACACGGGAAATCCATATCTGAAACAAGGGTGCCAAGGTACGATAAATTATCATCCTTTTTCCCTATGAAGGAAAACAAAGTTGAATATTACATTAACTAGTTGACTTAACTGTGTGAACAATCAGATATCGATGAGTGCAAGGAACCACAAAAGTATACATGCTTTGGAAGCTGCAAGAATACACCTGCAGGGAATTACACTTGCAACTGCGCATTCGGCATGACGGGTGATGGCAAAGATTCTTGCCAACTATCTCCAATTACTACTGTTACAGCAGGTACTAACAGTTTTTAATATGTCAACTGTACAAAATTACAAATCATCAATTTAACCTTTTAATAATTTAATTCAATACGTAACACTAATATATAACCATTACTGTGTTAAATTTATCCCACGGGAAGTTATTTATCATTGAATATGTTAACAGGTACATAAAAGTTTGTAATACATATGTTTAAATAAATTTCAAAAGTTAATTGAACATAGAACTAATAAGGTTGGTATTTTAGTCCGTGGTTAACCTTACTTCAATTGAAACAACCAATGAGATTTAGATGCAAGGATTGTGAGTCTATTAATATCTTACGCATCAATATCGTATACCATCAGTAATTCCCCCAAAAAACAAACTTATCAATGCAATATTTTATGCTGGCCGATCCCATAGGCACATATTTATGGGTATTCAAACTTTTGATGCAGTTGTTGGGTCAATCACTTTCTCTGTGATTATCGGTCTTTTGATCTTCATCATCTGGAAGAAGAAAAGGAAGCAAAATTATTTCATGAAGAATGGTGGTGAACTTTTAAAGAACCAACGCATGAGGATCTTCACTGAGGCAGAGTTGGAGAAGGCGACCAAAAATTATGACAAGGATCAATTGGTTGGTGAGGGTGGTTTTGGTTATGTTTACAAAGGTGTTTTAGAAGGCAACATGAAAATTGCAGTAAAGAAGACTAAAAATGCGAACAAGGTTGAAATAAGCCAAGATTTTTTGCATGAAATAGCCACAGTTTCTCAGGTGAATCACAAGAATGTGGTCAAGCTGTTAGGGTTGTGCTTGGAAACCCAAGTCCCGCTAATGGTTTATGAATTTATTTCAAATGGAACACTCTATGAACACATCCATGACAAAACATCAATTGTCCTGCGATCATGGAAAACTCGTCTGAGGGTGATAGCCGAGACTGCGCTGGCAATTGATTATTTGCATTCAGCGGCAGACCCTCCAATCATACATAGAGATATCAAGTCTATGAACGTATTGCTAGATGAGAATTACACGGCCAAAGTATCTGACTTTGGTGCTTCGGTACTGGTTTCTCCAGGGAAAGCAGCATTATCCACAAACATACAAGGTACACTAGGTTATCTGGATCCCGAGTATCTGATGACGGGTATTCTAACAGAAAAGAGTGATGTCTATAGTTTTGGTGTTCTCCTTGTGGAGCTGCTGATAGGGGAGAAACCAACCTCCAAATCAAGATCCGGGGAGAAAAGGAACATCATTCAATATTTCATCTCAACAGCTGGAAGCCGCCATCTCTTTGAGAGTGTGGGTTTTAGTGTCAGTGATGAAAGTGAAAGGGAGGAGGTAGAAGAAGTTGCAGAGATTGCAAGGAGATGCCTGAATCCAAGTGGCATTAGAAGGCCGAGTATGAAGGAAGTCGCCGACGACCTTGCCAGGTTGATGAAGCTCAATGACAAGTGTTCAGCACAAGAAAACTGTACAGAGGAGATGGAGCACTTGCTTGGGGAGTCATCATCATATTTTGGGGGGATAGGAAACCCAGATTGCTATACATTTGACATTGAATCATCAATGCCCAGTATGAGTATTTAAGGATTCAAAAGTTAATAATTTAAGTATTGTTGTTCTCATACATTACATAGCAATTGCACTTGCACTTGCACTTGAAAAGAAGTAGCTAGGCTCACATTTGTGGGACTCCTGAGATTGGAATTGACACAGCTAAAGAGAAGCAACGATCATGCAAATCCTGTGAAATCGAACAGTGTTTGTTTGCAAAATTACAAATTACAAACAAGGCTCTCACTTGTCGCTGCGGAACAGAATACCTAGAAAGCCCATTAACCAAATCCAACAGTTTTCTCATGCACGATCTCACTAATCACATTTTTATCTCTCATGGCAGAACAATCCAAATCCGATCGATATTTATTTACCCGATCCCAACGAAATGGATATATTTAAAAGTAAACGAATATGGATATAAATATTTTTGCGGATATTTTATCAGATACGGATTGAGTGCGAATATACTTATATCCTACCCGGCCCGTACCCGATGCATTTAAAAGATAAGGGTAATTTCATATTACTACGCTTAACTTTACACCAAAATCATGTTGCCACGGTAAACTTTCAATTTGATCAAGTTTCCACGATGAATTATTTTTTCATCAATTTACCTGTGATGGTGTTAAAATTAATGGAAAGGGATGTCTGAAATCATGTGCGATGCACATAACCTCCAAAATTTTAAAAAATGACAAGATTATCCTCCGTAAGTTTTATAGAATATGAAAAGATTAAAAAAGAAGAGACAAGTCCGAAAATGTATGGCCAGGCATGCCCGTCCGTTCTTCCTCCAGTGTGTGCTACCCGGTCGTTGTCGTCGAGGGTCTCGATTCAAGGACTTGAGTCGCGACGGTGCACCTACTTGGCCAAGTTCTTCATCGAAAACCCCTACAACACATCCATCCCCATCTACTAGCTCTCCTACTGCCTCTAAAGAACGCCTCCGGGTTCATTAATATTTTTCAATCCAATCCAATTCTAATATTGTATGTATTTGTATTAATTCATGGATATGTTATATACTGGGATGAGTTGTTGAGCTTGGGTCGGGACATATGGTCATATTGGGTCTCACCATTGACCTTCCCATCTTTGGGAACATCACTATTCCCATTCCCATCTTTAGCAAGGGGGAGATTAAGCTCTCCACCCTCTCTGATATCTTCAAATTCTCACAATTATGACCATGTACTCCTAATATTATGTACAAAATAAATCATCATAATTTGTGATTAAGAAAACATATTTATAGTGAAATTGACTTCCAGTTTCACGCCATCATTTGATGAGAGTTTTGTTGAGAAATTTTAAGGATAAACTAATCGTAATTTGGTGAGAGCTTTGTTGAAAATTTTGAGTGATAGAGAAGAGCTCAAAGTAGAGGGTTCAGCGACGATATGATTCAGATGGTTGGTCGTTTGGTTAATGCGTGGTCGGCGACCTCAACGATGGGATCTCCCTATTCAGTCAAATTTTTGCCAAAACTTGTGTCCGTAGGCTTCTCGGTGAGACTATCTTGGTCGGGAAAGCAGAGCTTGGGACGAGTCACAGCTCTTGCCGGAGATGTCAGCTGATACCAATCCAGAACGACATGAACCGATCCATTGACATCACAATGTATATTTACATTAATTTTCATTCAAAGGTAATTTAAAATTGTTAATATGGAAGGTTATATTTGTCATTTCACATTACTTTTAACTCCGTTAAAATACTCTTAATGTTAAATTAGTTTATGCGTATTAAAGTTTATCGTAGTAACATGATTTTGGTACAAAGTTGACCGTCGTAACTTGAAATTACTCCTAAAATGACAATAATTTAATAAAAAGTAAAAACTCTAACTATTGAGATTTGAGTTTATGAAACACATTTGAAAACCTTGTTTGATTATGGATTTTATTATGTTTTTGAGTACTTGAACTATGAAATTTATTATGTTTATGAGCATGAATTGAAAATTTTAGTGTATTTCTTAAGTTTATGGTTTTATGGAAGACTTGATCAGCGGTTGTTGTAAGGACCTCTCCCGGGCAGTTAGACTAAAATCTGGGAAAATTCAAAATTTTTGAATAGTGACCAGATCGAGTCTGAACCTGACCCCGAGAGTTGTTTTGGACATAAGATGACGTTATTTTCGACCAAGCTAAGTTCAGGGCGACTAAAGACCACTTCGTGACCTATTCGGGGAAAGTTGACTTAGGTTGACTTTTTGCCAGAAAAGTCAACCGAGGACGTTTTGGGCGATTCTGGACTCGTTAAGTCCCGAATCGCAAAACGGTCGATGTAGTATTCTTAGTTAGCCCATTTTAAGTCACTCGGGAGATTTTGCTGAAATCTCGATAAAAGTGCCCGTTCGGGGTCCGAAACGCCCGATTTTGGGAAATCTGATCCGTTTTCAGTTGGTGGAAAAGGTGACTGATGTGACTGATGGGTTAGGTATCAAGGGGACAAGGAAGTGACTTGCTGTGTGTGGGGTTTGGTGATGTTGGGAAAGAGGAAAAAGGGTTGATTTTTGGGTTTTCATTTTATTTAATTAAGTAATTAATTAAATAAAATGTGTTGTTATAAGGAGGGGGAGCTCCCATTTCATCCGAGAACAACCAAGAGGAAGAGAGGGAGAAGAGAAGAAAGAAGGAGAGAGAAAGAGAAAGAGGGAAGGAGAAGGAGGGTCCGGCCAAGCAAGGAGGATTTCCCGTCAATCCGTTCGTCGTTTCTTCGAGATTTCTTCGTATTCGGAATCCCGACATTGAGGACTACAAGAGGTATGGTTCTCTTTTCGATTTGGATTAGTTTGGTTCGTGGGTTTTAAGTAGAAATGTGTTGTTTTAAGTTTAGTTAGACACTAGAGATGATTAGGCATGTTTTAAGACAAATTTGAACAAATTCCGGTGACCGGAGGGTCGCCGGAGCTCCGGCCACGTTGGTAGCTGATTCTGGTGGCCATGGAACGCTGACTCGAAGTGCTTCAACCTTCATCTTGTGAGTTTTTCCAAAGGAGCAACGGTTTGGGAGCTAGAAGCCCGGGAAGTGACTGAACCGCTGAATCTGTCCAGCCGGACGGACAATCTTTTTGCTCCGGACGGAGCCGTTCCCGTTCGAACTTGGTTCCGAGCAAAACATGAAGTTTGTAGAGGACTGGCAGAGCTTCAACTTTCATGTTTACGTGTTTTCCAGATGAGCTACGGATTTGGAGCTGCAAGTCCGGGAAGTGGACTGTTCTGCCGAATCTGTCTCTGGACAGATTCGAAGTAAATCCCGTAGCTCGATTTTGTTTCCCGAGAATTAATGTGGTGGCTTGTGTGGGGCCCACGAGCCCGGGGCTCGGGTTTTGTGAGTTCGGGTGGTCCCGGGTGACCCCCGAGTCGATAACTTGCGTATTTGATAATTTCCGGATTTAAATTGTGAAAGACGGTTTTTCCACCAATAACTTTAATTGAAGTATTTTAACGCTCGGGTGTCGGAATTCGATTCCGTTAATTGCATTGGTCTTAGAATATTAAATGAGGAGTTTAGAAACAAGTTTCGTAATTTTCGGAGTCCCGAGGGTCTAAAACTCGTTTCCGGGCCGATTGGGTGTTTCGGGGAAAATGGGTCATTCCGGACCCATTTTGGCTACTTTGATTAATTTGAAGTGTGTCCAAGTGTTAGGCACTTGTTGGAGTACACTTGTAAATTTATTGCATTCGTTTCGGAGTCTGTTTGAGTTTTTAATTATTGAATATAATTATTAGTTGATATTGACGCTCGCGGGAAAGGCAAGGCGTGAATAGCTCGAGCGGGAGGCTAAGAGCGTACGTGGAGCTTTCCTAAGGTAGGGGGACATAGCTACCTAGACTATATGGCTTGATGCCTTTGTTTGATTATATATGTGTGTATATATACGTGTGAGCATGATTTGGCACTATGGTAGTGGCGTGAATATGCTTGGTGTGATTATATGCGAATAGTGAGATTTGCATGATTATGTTGGGTGAATTAGTTTAGTATAACTCTGAACTGATTGTATGCACGGGATTGTGCCAGGTATTATATTATTTGCTTTTCAGACGATGATTTATTCCGTCTTGCACCTAGTATCTTTTCTGCATGAGTATGGTGTGATACTTGTGTTACAGGTGGTGTGTAAGGTAAACCGAGTTGAGGGTGGATTCCCTTGATCGAGATCGATTACCTTTATTTGTGGTAAGGGTCAACCGAGCTGAGGGTGGACTCCCTTAGTTGTGATCGGTTACCTTTATTTAGGTGTAAGGTAAACCGAGTTGAGGGAGGATTCCCTTGATCGAGATCGGTTACCTTTATCTTTGTGGGAAAGGTCAACCGAGCTGAGGGTGGACTCCCTTAGTTGTGATCGGTTGCCTTTATTTAGGTGTAAGGTGAATCGAGTTGAGGGTGGACTCCCTTGATCGAGATCGGTTACCTTTACCTAAGGGAGGGTGAACCGAGGCAAGGGTGGATTCCCTGGGCTGAAATCGGTTACCCTAGGGTGTAGTTAATTATGTTATACAACTACTTTTGCATTGTTATCATCTTGTGTATGTGCGATATTTGAGTTTTGGAGGTAGCGTGTTCACCCCTACAACTTGTGCAGGTTATGGATGCGTTTAGATCTTTTGACTGAGAGCTTGGGGGCGTGTCGTGTCGACGTGTCTTTGCCAGTGGTGTTTGGTCGGCTGTTGTAGACTCTGTTGAGTCGTAACCTGTTTTGTTACTGCTTTTCATTATCCGGTTTATTACTTTATTTTGTAAAACACTCGGTGAGGTGGCGTTATGCCTCACCATTATGGTATTTATTTATGAGTTACTTGCTTCATTTTCAAAGGATGTTTTGATGGAATTGTTTTAGAACTGGTTTACTTACTTGTGCAATCACCTTTAAGTTAGGGACGCCTAAACTAAAGGTGTTGACTTTGTGCGAGTATAGTTATGATACACTCGAGGACGCTCGAGGTGTTTCATAACTATTTCGTATATGTATCTTCGTATATGTATTATCGATACTTGTATTTTATCGCGTGACGACTAAGATTCGGAGAACCGGATCTTGGGGCGTTACAGTTGTGAGGGAGTCTTGGGTGCGGAGGTGCTCGTTAGTCTTGGGTCGGGGTGTGCTAGAGGCTTGGGTGGTGAAGTCTGTAGGTGTTGGCCTTTCTTTGCAAGAGGTTCACCAGAGTTGGTGTGGTGGCTCGTGGGTTCAGGCATCGGAATCTCAGTCTAGCTCTCCATTGTTTGCGTTTCCTCCCTCGGTTTTAGGTCGTTCGTTTCTCCTTCTGACGATGCCTTTTCACCTCTTCGGCGTCGATTCGGTTTTCGACGGCGCCCTTTCACCTCTCTGACGACGGTTTGAGTTCCGGCGTCGTCTTTTTGGCTTCCGAGGTCAGGATAGGCGGCACCTTGGAGTTATCGCTTTTAGGGCTCGGAACCTTGTTTTGTGAGGCAATCTTTTCACTTCCCTATGGCGCACGCTCATTTTGTCCATCCTTCTTTTATGGCAATTTGCTTGGGCCTGGTTCAGGGCCCTCATCACCCTCACGTCCAAGATTTTGATTGCTCACAAGAATGCCAAGCCAGGGATGAACTAGAACAAAAACATAGTATAGAGTACAAATATTAGAACGACTCCTAACCATTAGATAAAACTAATCAGCAGTAATGATGCAACATCCAAAATGAAACAAATAACATACTGATTATAATCAACAGGGGCAAGATGGTAACTCTCTTGATGGTTGTGCAAATCGTTTCCTAAAATCATGCGATCATTTATTCGGCAACTATTATAAATGATATTGCAACGCACAATCAAACAAATGGTTTCAATGGGAGACTCTTCATCATCTGAAGGTGAGTAGTTATATATTGTATATACAAATCTGTATTTATTACTGAACATAACATTGTCTCATATTCAACGATCTGTTGTAGGACGGAGATCAGTGATGACCGATTCAACCGATCCACTCGATTTGTCAAGTAATGCTTCACTGCATCTGTGGATCTGAATAGTAGCATGGTTATTATTTTTCTAATACAGACCGATCAGAACGGGTAACATGACTGTAGTCGATGAAAGTACCAGATGGTCAGTGAACCCCGATGGTGGTTTCGTACCTCACTGCCCCAACAATATGAAACCAACGCTGGGAATGCCGTTTGCGACTCTTGAAGCAGATATTGATCACTACAAAATTATGGATGTGTCATGTGTCACTATCTATTGGATTAAACAACTTCCCAAACTTTTAGAATTCAGAAACACCATCTAATGGGTGAGATGATACGAAAGGTCCATGAAACCGTCCGATTCCCCATGACCTGCTAACCGCTCTACTATATATGTCAGACATGTAACCCATGATCTACATAATTCATTTTTCTTCAAATATATATCATGGGTCACAAACGAAGCCGTTCCCCGTCTCCTACAGAAAAGCCAAGCAAAACCCAGAAAGTTGCTGCATCGTCAACACGCCCTGTCATGTTTACCCACCACCCGAAATTCATTTCGATTGGTCGGAGTATAGTGACCCCGATGAAGAAGCAAGGTTAAGTGGACAACTAGGAAAGATTCCAAAATCCCCATCAATAACAATTTCGGGATCTTCCAATTAGAGTGAGTCTGACCCCGACCCACCATTGCCGGAGACGAATACTAAATATCCAGATGATTTAAATAGAGAGGACTGATATCCTCTAGGTGTTTGGACACCAGAGAGCGACACAGAGTCAGAAAGCGAGTCCAACAAGTCCTCGGATGAGTCAGATGGTGGACATGACGACTCAGATAACCATGATGAAGACGGCAGTGGCGATGACACAAGTTCTGGTGAAGGGTTGCAAGATGAGAACGCCGGAGACCGTGATTATATGGGTGATGAAGAAGATTAGAGAAAACAATACGTATCAATTTAAATTTCAGTATTTGTATTTCATAACTAAGTTGAAGTAAAAGTAATTTCAATTCTAATGTTTATTTCAATTATTTTTGCATACTGGTATAGTAACCAAAGACATATATGTATGTTGATGACACGAGTACTATTTTTCACTTGAACTGATGACATAAGTTGAAAATACTAAAAAAATGTGGTAGAATGTATGACAGTTGATCTATACTATAAAACGTGTCATCTGCATTGAAGACCAACTTATAGTACTTGTGAAAGTGTCAAATACAATTTAATCATGCATATGTGAAATTTTTTCTCAGAGAACACATTAGACTAAAAGCTTTTAAACAAAACAAACATGAATATGCAACAACTGACAAAATCTGAGGGGGTGACAAGCACAAAAAAGCATAAATTTATTCAAACCAAATATAGTGGTTCCAGTTATAACTAAACATTAACTAAACGAAAACATAGTCTGCTAACAACATAAAAAGAGCTTAATGATGCAACGAAATTAAACATAACATAAGTCCACTAGATTTAGCGCACTATGATACTACTCATTGAGACGACGATCCTTTATCTTGTAAACGACTCCATTGTTATGATAGAATTCAATAATAGTATTATAGAGTCTATCCCAAGCGATATCACGTTGCCATACCAAAATCTTGAATAACATTCGAACACGGAGCTTCTGTATCTGTGAAACCTATGACATACATTGATATTAACCAGTAGTTCTGAACTCTGATGCATTAAACTGAATGAGTGATAGTGATATCATGTTGCCAAACCAAAATCTTGAATAACATTCGAACACAGAGCTTCTGTATCTGTGAAACCTGTGACATACATTGATATTAATCAGTAGTTCTGACCTCTGATGCATTAAACTGAATGAGTGATAATATTAAACTTGTAAAATTTACCGCATTTGGTCGTAGCTCAGTCTTCCAATGAAATAATCCCATATAATTCTCAGCATGCAACATAAAAAACACACTAGAATCATGTCCATTAAGAACGTTTGACCATGGTAGCTTCGCAAAATTGATACTACTCTGCATCAATGCATGTCGCTTACATATGACACTTTACATTCAACCAGACCCCACATGACACAATGATATAAAAACTTATTCATCGCGTGAAATTGCACAATGAAACATGCAAGTAGATGCATATTGTGATGACACTTTAACCAGACATAGATCATAAATGACAGATTACATACAAATTCAGAGCTTTTGACTGTAAAGAGATATACTTTACCTCGCCTAAGATTCGGTTCGAAGAATCGTAGAAGATCGTCTTTCCTTCGAGCTTGAGATTAAGTTTCCAATCAGCTGTTGGACTGTCGAGGATTGTGCTCTAACTATTATTTAAAATTTTGAAAATCACGAAACATGCGTATTAATTATCTCATAGAATCAATCATGAATTGGGAAGCACCAAACTGCCCCTCAGACCAACTGGAATGACGTAATAAACATTCACATGACACAATATTTACTTTGACTTGCCATCACCAAAGCTGGCAGATTAGGATCGTCCATTCAGAAAATGTGTCGCGATAGATACATTCTGATGTTTGTATGCCAAGCCCCCGTTTGTATTCTAGTTCGACCCTGCCAAGCCATCCTTTCTTTTTTCTCTTTTTTTTTCTTAATTTATTGTATTTGTAATTGTGGCTTTCCTCTATCTCTCTCTCTCTCTCTCCCGTCTTGGGAATGATGGGCTCCGCCTTGTTTTAATACAATATACCATTTGCTGAGAAAAAAAAGTGCATATGTTTGGCACTCATCCTCAAAGTTCTCTAAAACAAGCTTGTGTAGGATCATAATAATGCATCATTTGTACGCAGTGGAATTTAAAGCATGCAATTATGATACGATCATATGTATTTGATTTACGAAAATTAAGAAACTGTATCGTATGTGTCGATTCGCAAATTGATTTAGTTTCATGTAATTTGAAACCTTTAGCGTGTCTTTTGATCTCAAACACCTAAGAACCAAGAGTTTATTTTTTCCTTTACATGTTCATGTACACTCAGCAGAAAAACAAGTGGAAACATATTAGTCTGGATTTAAGCCCAAATTTCATTTGAGCGGCCTACGTACTCTGTTTACACGGGGATCAAAGTCCACGTAATTCGCTTACGTACCAAAAACTCTTTGGGAACCACTCAAAATAATATTTGAATATTATATAACATGAATCCAAAACATCAAATGTTTTATTTTATCAAAACTATTTTGATATTCTTGCAAAACTTATTTTACATCAAATCTAATTTGATGATGCTCCAGATATAAAATAACCAATGTACACTATAATATGAACATGCATAATAAAGTAGTATATGTCAATTTTATTTAGGGAAAATGATATTTTTGTGCACCTGAATATACACATTTGATACTTACATACCTTAACTTTTTTTTCTCTTTTTTTAACACTTTACTTTCATTTTGAGACAATTTTCTTCAGAAATTTCAAAATATCTAAATTGTCAAAAGTGTCAAAAGTGTATATTCAGATGCACAAAAATGTTCTTTTCCCTTTTATTTATCATGCACGGGAGATTATGGTGGAACAAAGAAACTATTCATGCTCTCTGTATTCCATGTATATGAGAACAAATTTTTGGGTCATACATGATCATAATAGTAACCATTATGATAATGTAACTTATTATGTTAATTCTTTTGTTTATTTTGTTTATTTAAATTAAATAATATGTTAATTGTTTTGAACAAATAATATGTTACCATTATGAACAAATAATATCTTAATCCTTTTGTTTATTTAAATTAAATTTTAATTAACAAATTAAAATAATAATAGCAAACAAGTTTAATTATAGATTAAAATTTTGTCGTATTACAATTTTTTCCTAAATTAATTTAGATACCTTATATAATACAAAACAAATTTAATATGCATCAGGGTCTGTTGTACTACAATTCTTTAACTAAAATAATTTGAATAACTAATGATAATAATAAATAATTTAATATTAATTATAATTTTGTTGGATTACAGTTTTTTTCTAAAACTAATTTCAATACACGTTAATCACACATCAATTTTAAGAACTGATTCATGAACAAAATATAACAATCTCTATTTTTATCGGTCACATTCATCAGATTACGATGAATTTTTTGACGTATTTGATTATACGATATAATCCGTTATGTTGATTTTTACGGGAGAAATAATGGAGGTCATCTACATGACACTCTCCATGTCATTATATTTGACTGATGCTCAAAAGTGTGTTTTCTCTTCAAGTGACCTTTTCCAGTTTTCTATTTATAGATATTTGCTCGACTTTTATTCGACAACCATTAATAATATTATTTTTTTGTTCAGTCTTTTTTTTATTCTATGTTTGATTTATTTGGTTGCTCAGGAAATGGATGAGAATGATTCTTATTTTTTTATTTGCGATTTTTTTGTTTACTCTGATCTTTTTAAAATTATATGCATGAATCAGGTTTAATTATCACTATCAGATTTGCAATACGGATGGCGCACATTGGGCATGTGCGCCATTACAAAAATTTGTAACGACGATTATCTTTCGTGCACCGTCAGAAATCGAGTAACGACGTACAATGCATTGTACGCCGTTAGTAATTACATTTAGTAAAGACGCACATTCCATTGTGTGCCATCACAAATTCATCGTAACAACGGACATTTTTCGTGCGCCGTCAGAAATTCGAGTAACGGCGTACAATGAACCGTACGCCGTTAGTAATTACATTTAGTAACGGCGAACATTCCATTGTGCGCCGTCAAAAATTCATTGTAACGCCCGACATTTTTTGTGCGCCATCATAAATCGAGTAACGGCATATAATGAATCATACGCCGTTAGTAATTACATTTAGTAACAACTCACATTCCATTGTGCGCCGTCACAAATTCATTGACCGTTAACCAAAATTTTACCGTTAAGGGTAAACGGTCAGAAATCGAGCCGTTGGTGTTACCGTTAGTTTGTAACGGCGCACATAAGGGTGTGCACCCTTACCAATTCATTTTCCCAATGAACCTTACCAAGAAGAGGACAAGCCGGACTTCGAAGTTGATGAACCTTACCAAGAAAATCGAATTGAAATCATCAAACTTGGTGGTATCACTATCAACCTAAGATACTTACACCGGAATCCAGTACCTGTACGTGAGAACGACGAAATAGAATCGAGCGTCCTCCTCTTGGTATCACTATCAAATCGAAGAAGAAGAAGACACTAATATGGAAGGGGACAAAGAATATGATACTGCCAACTCTGAATAAAATATCTATATATATGTTTGATCGAATTATCAATAAATGATGTCATTGAATTCAAAATAAACTATTATGTATCAAAAAGCCTTTAAGGGTAATTTGGTCAATTTCGCCCGAATTAGAGTGAATTTGGTCATTTATGATCTCTAAGGGTAATTTGGTCACTTTCGATCAAATTATGGATAATCTGGCCATTTATGACCTCTAAGGGTAATTTGGTCAATTTCGAAATTTTTCACAAAACTATTTTTTTCTAAGTATGAACTTGTAACGGCGCACAAACCTACATGCGCCGTTACAATTGGCCAACAATCTTGAACAAAATGTTGACCTTCGTTTGACATTGTGTTTTTTTTGGGATCGAAGTCCATACATTATAAGAATTTTCTAAAGGTTTGGAAAATGAAGTAACAAACCATTGCGCTCAAATCGGTACAGTCGGATTCACAATCGAACCGACACAAATAAAATAATATTTTTATTTTTAACTTGTAACGGCGCACATGGATATGTACGCCGTTAAAAATATTTTAGTACCGACGCACATAGCCAAAATGCGCTGTAACAATTGGTCAAATGTCATAGTCAACTCAATTGACTTTCCCTTGACCGGTTTAGATCGAGGTTCATACATTATTGGAATTGTCTGAAATTTTGGCATATGAGGTCACAAACCATTGCGGACCTATCCGTACGGTTGGATTCAAACATGTTTTTCAACATTTTTCACTTTTGTTGAAAAGGTGAGTATAGTGTACAAGAAGGTAAAATCTAATATAAACCCTAAACATATTGATCATCAAACGTTCAGTCAAGTAATAAATATTTTTTTAAATCAAAATCGTTCAATGTGTTGTAAATAACATTTACGTGGAATAATACAATTTTAAGGAAAATCAAACCAAGGGAACACGATTTTGTACCAACATGAATATTTTTGAGTTTTAATTTGTAAAGGGCGCAGTCACAAAGTTGGTGGTAAACAAAAATTTGGCGAAAATTTAAATTTCGCAGAAAATAAAACTTCCAGCGAACATTTCACAGTAACGGCGCACATAGTTTGTGCGCGGTCACAAAGTTGGCGGTAAACAAAAATTTGGCGAAAAATTAAATTTCCCGCGAATATTGCACAGTAACGGCACACATAGTTTGTGCGCCGTTACAAAATAATTTGCAACGACGCATATACGAGAGTGCGCCGTCACAAACGATTTGACTGTTGTGAAAATTTGACTGTTATAAAAAGAATAGTCGAAAATGTAACTGTTATATTACCGTTAAAATTACTAACGGAGCACATTTGGGTGTGCACCGTTACAAATAAATTAGTAATGGCGCACATTTGGGTGTGCACCGTTACAAATAAATTAGTAATGGCGCACATTTAAATGTGCGACGTCACAAATAAATTAGTAACGACGCACATTTAAGTGTGTGCCGTCACAAAACCTAATTATATAATTATAGGAACCCTCTTCTTCCTCCCTTCTCTTGCTCTCTACCTCCCCTCCTCTCTTCTTCCTCAGTTCTCTCTCGCCACCGTCAATCGTCCCCACCACCGTTGTCGCCGCCGTCGCCTTCTTTTCCTTCCTAAAGTATGTATTTATTAGTTTTACTTTTTGGTTTCTTAAGAGATTGGTTTTAGTTTTAAGTTTATTTTTAGAATTTGCATGTTGATTTTGAGTGAATGTCACACGCCTAGTTATTTTACATATGATATGTATATTTTACATGATAATGTTAGTTTCAGGTTTTAGTTCATTTATGACCTATAAAGGGTAATTCGATCATCTTTGACCGAATAAGGGGTAATTTGGTCATTTATGACCTATAAAGTAATTATGTCATTTCCGACCGACTTAGGGGCAATTTGGTTATTTATGACCTAAAAAGGGTAATTCGGTCATTTTCGACCGAATTAGGGGTAATTTGGTAATTTATAAATTATAAAGGGTAATTCGGTTATTTCGACCGAATTAGGGGTAATTTGGTCATTTATGACTTATAAAGGGTGATTCGGTCAATTCTGACCGAATTAGGGGTAATTTGGTCATTTATGACCTTTAAAGAAAATATTGGTCATTTTTGAATGAATTAGGGGTATTTTGGTCATTTATGACCTCTAAAGGTTATTCGGTCATTTTTTTACTGAATTAGGAGTATTTTTGGTCATTTATAATCTAAAAGAGTAATTCGCTCATTTCCGACCGAATTAGGGGTAATTTGGTCATTTATGACCTAAAAAGGGTAATCTGGTCATTTTTGACAAAATAAGAGGTAAGTTGGTTATTTTGACCTAAAGAGGGTAATTCAGTCATTTCCGGCCAAATTAGGGGCAATTTAGTCATAGGTAATGATAGTTGGCTATACCCAACTATGTCACGTTTCAAAATTAATAACCTAACTTTCAAATTTTCATTTGGAGTACCCGGAGATTCAATAACTGACACTTAACTCAACTTCTGTTAAATCTAACTAAGTTGGTCGGTTGAAATGTCTAAAATGCCCTGAAAGGTTTTGATTTGAAATATGACTGGTCTGATTGGTTCAAGATTGATCTGACCGGTTCCATTTAAATATATTTAATAATTAATAATAATATGAATAAATAATAATAAATAATTATATTATTAATAATTGTTATTAATATAATCAATTAATTATCAATAATATACCAAAACTTTCGAATGACATAATTCTCTTATACGAGCTCTGTTTCGGACTCATGATATATCAAATCGAAGAGAATTAGAAGATCTACAACTTTGAAGAAAAATGTTTTTGTTTATATATTATTATCAATTATTTATTTACACTATTAGTTATTATTTTAGATTTAATTATTGATATTTTTTTTGAAATGATTAATCATTAAATAATATACTAAAACTTTCAAATGACATAACTCTCTCATACGAGTTCCGTTTCATACTGATAGTATATCGAATCGAAGATTATCTGATCATGAAAATCTTCGATTTGATATACTATGAGCCCGAAACGGAACTTGTATGATAGTGTTAATCTATTCGAAAGTTTCATTAATAATTTCGAATAAGTATCTAATAAAACTTTCGAATAATTCAAAGAAACTTATGAATAGCATAACTCTCTCATACGAGCTACGTTTCAGGCTCATTTTATATCAAATTGAAGATTATCAGATGATTTTCGATTTGATATATTATGATCCCAAAACGAAACTCGCATGAGAGAGTTATGTCATTTGAAAGTTTCATTATATTATTTAATAATTACTCATTTCAAGAAAAATATTAATAATTATATTTTAAATAATAACTAATAATGTAAATAAATAATAAATAATAATATTCAAACAAAAATGTTTTTCTTCAAAGTTGTAGATCTTCTAATTTTCTTCAATTTGACATATCATGAGTCTGAAACAAAACTCGTATAAGAGAATTATGTCATTCGAAAGTTTTGTTATATTATTAATAATTGATTAATTATATTAATAAAAATTATTAAATTTTTTAGTTAATATTAATAATATAATTTTTTATTCACATTATTATTAATTATTAAATAAATTTAAATTGAACCGGACAGATCAGTCTTGAACCAATTAGACCAGTCTTGCCCCAATAAAACCAGTCTTATTTCAAATCAAAACTATTGAGGGTATTTTAGACTTTTCAACATACCAATTCAGTTACAATTAACAAAAGTTGGGCTAAGTGTCGGTTATTGAATCTTCGGGTACCCCAAATGAAATTTCAAAATTTGGGGTATTCATTGTAAAACGTGACATAGTTGGGTGTAGCCAACTATAATTACCCCTTTTTCATTTATGACATAAAAAGGTTATTTCGGTCATTTTTACCTAATTAGAGGCAATTTAGGCATTTATAACCTAAAAATGGTACTTTGGTCATTTTCGACCGAATTAGGGGTATTTTGGTCATTTATGACCTATAAAAGGTAATTCGGTCATTTTTCACTGAATAAAGGGTAATTTAGTCATTTATGACCTCTTAAGGGTAATTCGGTCAATTTCGACCGAGTTAGGGATCATTTGGTCATTTTCGATCGAATTACAGGTATTTCGGTCATTAATGACATTTTCCTTCTTACAATTACATATAATGTCGCCGAAACGTAAGACACCTAAGGTCAGAGCACCTAGGCGGGCCACTATGGACAGTCGGTTCTTCGACGCTTCACAGGCGCCGGAGTCCTCAGATGATATGCACACTCTATCACCGCCGCATCCGACTGATCTGGGGTAGACGGACCTTGAATTGACTTTCAAAGTCCCGGGGCATCAGAGTTTCAAGGAGATGCTCAGAGACGTCACTGGACCCTCCAGAGAGGGCGATGTGCAGGAAGCGTCCCAACTATCGTTGAACTAGTGGGGGCTCCTTCCCCTCGACTAGCAAGAGATTCCGAGGTACGAGCTCTACTTCGATAAGAAATTAGAAGTGAACTTCCTAAACACAAGGACCTGGGAGGCCAGGTCAAAAAAGGACCAAAAGGTCGACATTAACGTAGGCCTAGAGGAGAAAGTGGTCCTGGCGAACGGAGGCCCTATTCAGTTGAGTTGGGTAAACGGCGGACCATATGTACACGGAGAACAGTTTCCAATCCAAAGGCTAAAGGTTGTTATAGGGAAGTTCGCTCGCGAACGCGACGCTTACTACTAGACGATGATGGATCTGACTGTCGGCGTCTAAGTACTAGTTATTTAGAAGAGCCTTAAGATAATTTCAATATTTGGTCAAAATCAATTTTCAAATGCCGTATTTTGGATATTGACGAGGTGTTTGTTAATTTCAGCATTTGTTTGCAGTGTCAGATTCCCTTGAGCTGAGGATGTGGATTCGTGACGTGGCCGCGGACGTTTACAATGAGCTAAAATCAAACATGAAGCGGTTTTACAAAATCTATGTGAAGCCGACCAGACTAGACCGTAATGGGATTCCCAAGTGTCTCAAAAGGAAGAAACTCCCAGTGGCGTTGGCTCGTTAACCACTTTGATGCGAATGAGGTATATTACAAATTATATATTTAATAGGTTTAATTTAATTTATTTTTTTTTCAGGAAGAAGTAGGGTCTCAAATGAGTTCCATTCGGTCCAGCGACAACAAATTAAACCACCATACTGGCCCAATACTATTCTGAGCTGTTTGGGAGAGGATGGAGGAGGTTGGGGAAGTGAAGGTCTCCAAGAAGTTTGTTGTTACCACTAGATTGGCTATTTTAGCGATTGATAGAAAGATGTATGTCGACATGTTACAACATATGTCAATCCTCATATGTTGAATGAACAGAAAGATGTCTATCAAGAAGCAACAACATGTGAAGTAAAACATCCTTCTAAGACGACTTTCGGTGAGTTTACGTATTTAGAAGATCTCCTAAATAAATTGCGATTTGATATGATACAGTTGTGGAAGAGTTTAAGGAAACTCCACGAAATATACGAGGAAGGGTTGGAAAACCTAACGACATGGTGGTCAATTAATATAAAAGCCTAGCGGTATCCCATTAGTAGTTGTGACTTTTATTTTGTGAGTTGATCTTTAGTGCTGAGTATTCATAGTTCCTAAACGTGTTGGACGAGCGTGTTGGGAAGCTGAATGATTTGACTGAAGATCAATATTTTGTGCTCAAACACTATTCGAGGAAAAATAAGTGCTTGACTGATTTGGGGTGTGTTCGCACGATTGAAGTCTCGTGCAATCAGTTGAAGAACTGAACCTGATCCGAGCAGAGGCGCTCTCGAAGATTGAAACTGGGAGAGGATATTAGATTCAGGGGAGACCCTGAGGTAGGCGTTCACTTGTAACGATAGCATAAAGTTAATAATTTGTGTGATAATCATGGAAATTTGTATGTTGTCATTGGTTACGATATAGTGAAACCTTTTCACTGGCAGAGTGCCCCCAGACGTAGGTGACGTTGCACCGAACTGGGTAACATATCTTGTGTCATTTACTTTACCGTTATGTGTGTGCTTTATGATTAAACGTCTACAAGTGCCTATCAATAAGTCTTAATATTGTGATTGACATCTTGCTTCCAACCGGAATTTCAATTGGTATCAGAAGGGGCATCTAAACTGATAGGTGACTTCCTGCATAACAAGTTTCGGTAACCATACATGGAGGGGTTACGAGAAGGAGGGTCGGTCAACAGGTCACCCATGCTGGATGGAACGAAATATAGATATTGGAAGGCCCGAATGAGTGCATTCTTAAGGTCAGTTGATGATAAAACTTGAAAGTCTGTTATTCATGGATGGGAGGCTCCACAGTCCATTCACAAACAAAATATTGCACACCTGAAACCTGAAAGTGAATGGAGTCCAGCAGAAGATGAATCAGCTCTAGAAAACTCGCGCGCCTTAAACTCCATCTTCAATGGAGTCGATCAGAATGTGTTCACACTAATAAATACTTGCACAAGTGCAAAATATGCTTGGGAGATTGTCGTTACCATTAGTCTCTATGTGAAAAGAAAGCGTTCGCCTAAAAATAGCCAAGGGGGAGATTGTTGTTACAACTAGATTGTCTATTTTAGTGACTGATAGAAAGATGCATGTCGACATGTTACAACAAATGTCAATCCTCATATGTTGAACGAATAGAAAGATGTCTATCCAGAAGCAGCAACATGTGAAGTAAAACATCTTTCTAAGACGACTTTCGGTGAGTTTCCATATTTAGAAGATCTCCTAAATAGATTGTGATTCTATATGATACAGTTGTGGAAGAGCTTAAGGAAACTTCACGAAGTATACGAGGAAAGGTTGGAAACCCTAACGACGTGGTGGTCAACTACTATAAAAGTCTGGCGGTATCCCATTAGTAGTCGCATCTTTTATTTTGTAAATTGATCTTTAGTGGTGAGCATTCAGAGTTCCTAAACGTGTTGAAGAACGTGTTGGGAAGCTGAATGATTTGACTGAAGATCAATAATTTGTGCTCAAACACTATTTGAGGAAGAATGAGTGCTTGACTGATTTGGGGTGTGTTTGCACGATTGAAGTCTCGTGCAATCTTCCACTGAACCTGATCCGAGCAGAGGCGTTGCTCGAAGAGTGGATTTGGGAGAGGATCTCATATTTAGGGGGACACCCTGAGATAGGCGTTCACTTATAACAACAATATAAAGTTAATGATTTGTGTGATAATCATAGAAACTTGTATGTTGTGATTGGTTAGATATAGTGAAACATTTTCACTGCAAGAGTGCCCCTAGACGTACGTGACGTTGCATTGAACTGTGTAACATATCTTGTGTCATTTACTTTACCGATATGTGTGTGCTTTATGATTAAACGTCTGCAAGTGTCTATCAATAAGTCTTAACATTGGGATTGATATCTTGCTTCCAATCGGAATTTCAAAATTGGAGGTCTGGCTCAAGGCTAACCCAGGGCCTCAGCCTTATGATGGTAATTAGGAAGGGGAGGAGGAGGAAGTCAAACTCAAACGTGTAGGTTTAATTACACTAATTTTTTTTAATTTATTATATTAATTAATTTTCATTCATAAAGTTACATTAAGAAGACGCTTATGGATTGGAAGAATGATCGGGTGAACTACAACGAGTATGGAACTCTGAAGAAGATGACCGACGCTCAGGAGGACGAGGTCATGTAACTATCTGGCGAGCATGTTCGCCAGGTCGAGGCTTCCAGAGGAAACATTATAGAAGCCTCCCGAGGACGACACATCCGGGGTTGCGGGAGTGATTATGAGGCACCGGTAAGACAACAAAGACGTTTGACCTCTTCTGGTGCTGCTGCTGCTGCGGAGATTATGGAGTTTCGAACTGAGGTCTCCCAATAAGCAGAAGTTATATCGACTCAAGCGGAGAAAATTACATAGCTCAAGGCTCAAAACTCACAAAAACGCAAATGATGCAATTCTTCTACGACCAACTGTGAGTTCTTAATCCGAATATGTCATCATAATTTCCCGATGTAGTATTTTATTGAAACATTTTTAATTATTAATTTCAAAAAATTAAAATGAAAAAAAAACTGAAAACTCCATTATTATTTTTTAATATATAATTTGTAACGGCGCACAAACCATGTGCGCCGTTACAATTGTGACGGCGTACACGGACGTGCGCCCACACGCCGTTACAAGGTTGACGGCGCACGAGGATTGTGCGCCGTACAATTTTAACAGCGCACACCACTTGTACGTCGTTTGTGTTCTAACGGCGCACAGTGATTGTGCGCCATTACAATTTGTAACGACGTTTTTGAAACGACGCACGGTAAAATGGCCGTTTTTGCGCCGTCACAAGTTCTATCGGTGCACAAACCGGTTTGTGACAGCGCAAAACGTACGCCGTTACTAATTGCAAAAACCGTTAGTGTATGTTATAAAATGTACAAATAGTATCGCACATCGGGCGTTCTACACCTAGTTACTTATTGAGGTTGGTGTCTAACAACACTCCTCAACGACCAGATAATGTGAATGTCAATATCTAATAAAGGCGAATCCGTAGGGTAATGTATATATTCCTTCCATCGTTACAACTCCGGATCATCTTAGAGTATGGTTATATATGTCAAACCCTGATAAATAATCACGGGTATGGTTATATATGTCAAACTCTGATAAATAATCACTATACTTCATGTTAATCTTGATGGTTGTGGAATAACTTTAAGAAATTCTCTTAAATTATTTATCTGCATTGGTACAAAATCATCAAAAAAGTTATTGTTACGGTCCTTCGCTGGGGATCGCGTCATGGGTCCGCTATAAGTGTGGGACTGCTCGTCGGAAGGGAGCCGAAGCTTCTTTCCGCGTGCAATAGTAACTGGTTAGCTCGTTGGAGAGAGCGTCTATCTCTTTAAGGTAGTCTAACTTCCCATGAGGCGTCCGCTGGGGACCGATTTTCCTAATGGATGAGGAGCTGGCGGCGGCCTTGGTGCTGGCGAGTTTCCAAGATCGTTAGTGGAGCAACCCGAGGACCGTCGGGGCTAGACGGTGGCAGTGGCGAGGTCGTCGGATCAGCCTGCCCTGTGAATTTCTTCAGATACGAAACGTGGAACACCGAGTGTATTTTGGATGTGGGAGGAAGCTCCAGTTGATAAGCCATTGGACCAATGCGTTGGGTTACCCAAAATGGCCCATAGAATCTCGGAGCCAGCTTCTTGTCTCTGCGTGCCGATGCACTAACTTGACGATATGGTTGTAGTCGGAGGAGTACCATGTCATCTACTGCAAATTGAACGTCCCTATGTTGGAGGTCATATCGGTCTTTCATGGTTTGTTGAGCTCGCATGAGCTGCTCATGAATGGCTCGGAGCTGATCATCGCGGGTGCAGAGTTCTTGGTCAACCACCTCCTCTCCAGCTGTGCCGGGCTGGTAATCTTGAAGGCGTGGAGGAGGCCGACCATACACAACTTGAAACGGGGAGGTTTTTAAGGCAGTGTGGTAGCTCGTGTTGTAGCAATATTCGGCCCATGCCAACCAAGACATCCACTTTCGGGGTTGATCGCAAGTGAAAATATGCAGATACATTTGAATCGTCCGATTGACAATTTCGGTTTGCCCATCCGTTTGTGGTTGATAAGCCGAGCTGAGGTGTAAATCTGACCCACTCAAGCGAAAGAGTTCGGACCAGAAAGCGCTAGTAAAGACGACATCTCGATCACTGATTATGGTCTCGGGTAGTCCATGTAACTTGACAATATTATCAAATAAGACACGAGCTACCAAGACAGCCGTATAAGGGTGAGACATTGGTAGGAAGTGGGCATATTTTGAGAAACGACTCACGACTACAAATAATACTGTTTTGCCCATTGAACTTGGTAGTCCATCAATAAAATCAAGGGAGATATCTGCCCAAACCTGTAAATGGACTAGAAATGGTTGGAGGAGTCCCGCCAGACGGAGGTGATCTAATTTGTTCCGTTGACACGTGATACATGCTGCCACATAAGTGCGAACCGTGGCCTTCATTTCGGGCCAGAAGAAATCCCCAGCAATTCTGTGCACGGTCTTTTGATATCCTTCATGGTGGCGGTCGTGAGTTGCCGAGAGGATTGTTTGAATTGTTGGGGAATTGGCCGGAAGGTACACCCGTTGTTTGTACCAAATCAGGTTGTTATCATAGCTCCAAATGATAAGGACATATACAAGAAGGAAAAGAAGTCCTAAATGATAAGGACTGAGGGTAGGAGATTTCGTTTAGTGTTTTAATTTGGAACAGGGTGTATAGTTTGGAATTAGTCTTGGAACTACTATTTGGATTAGGTTGTTAATTGGTTGTCTATCAGGCTATAAATACCTGAGTGATTTCATGAATAAATTCATCAAGATTTTTGAAGTTAGACTACCTTAAAGAGATATACGCTCTCTCTAACGAGCTCACCAATTACTATTGCACGCGGAAAGAAGCTTCGGCTCCCTTCCGGCGAGCAGTCCCACACTTATAGCGGACCCATTACGCGATTCCGAGCGAAGGACCGTAACAATTTTTTGCAACGATAGCCAACTTCGTATTTTTCATCACAATTGAAGCACAAGCCTTTTTCCATCTTTTCAGTTCTTTCGGCCCGGGAGATCCGTCGGACAAAAGGTGTTTTGTTTGGCCCGGGACCAGGTGGTGGTGTCTAGGGGTGTCCATTTTAACCGGGGACCCAACTCACCCGACAAACCAACCCGACCCGAACCTGACTTATCCGCCACCTGTCCAGACCGTGTGGAAATCGGGTTGGGCCGACCCGAACTCGACTACAAGTAAGTCGGGCCTCGGGTGTGATATACAAATCCACCGAGTAACCCGAATCACCCGACCCCTTCTTCACAAAAATGGGCCAAGGCAGATTTGTTATACACACACAGGCCCAACAGAACCATCCCTCTAACTGGCACAGCCCAGGCCCAAGCTCAACTATTTCTTTCTGAAAGTGTTGGAACACGGAAGTATATAAACGTTAAAAAACGTTTATACACTTCCGATGTGGGATGTTAAACGCGCAGAGAGAAGAGAAGGGTCGGGCAGAAGACGTGGCGCCTCATCCACCGTCCATCGTGAACGCTAAAATAAATCGCAGCCGTTGGTTGATGCCGACATGGCCTCTTCTCCTCCAGCCACGACCTGACGAGTTGGGGAGACTCATTAATACTTCGTTCGCGTATTGTCTTCTCGTTCGAGCTCTGAAACGAAAACCCTAGCAGTAGCAGAGAGCAAGTATGGCTCTCTCTCTTTCTGTCGACTCGTCCGCAATCCTCAGTCCTCACTCCTCACCTTCCGCTCCTCCTCATCGCCATCACGTCACGTCCATCCATCAACAAAAGGCTCGATTAGGTGACCTACCCGAGACCCGAGCCGTTGGAGGAGCTTCTTCACCACCAAAATTCTATAAATCAAGCGATGGTGAAGAGGAGAAGCTCCACCAACGGCTTGACTCTCGAGTGGAGATTCAACCGACCTTCAAATTCAACAGCGAGGCGGCAACATGTCTTCAAATCAGGTTAGTTTTCTTTTAGGGTTTCGAATTAGGGGTTTAATTTTGGGGTTTAGGGTTCAATTGAGTCTCGATTTCAGGGTTCGGGTTTTATTTTGAGGGTTAGGGTTCTGGATTAAGGTTCGTGTTTGGGTTAGGGTTCTGGATTACGAATTAGGGGTTTAAGATTGGGAAAATTAATTTGGGGGTTAGGGTTTAATTGAAAGTCCGATTTGAATGTTAATTATTGTTGAAATTGGGGGTTTTTGATTTGGTGGATAGGGTTAGGGTTCGGGTTACAAAGTGGGCTTCAAATTGGGAAAATTAATTTGGGGATTTTGAATTGAGAGTTAGGGATCGGGTTTTGAATACTGTTAGTAACACTGACTTGGCTAATTTGTTACTATCAAGCTAAATATTGTTAGTCTGTTACTATCAAGCTAAATTTGTAACTAATTTGTTATTTATTTACGTGTTAGTAAATTTATTAGCAAGTTTATCAACTGCAATTAACTTAGAAATTTTTTTTAAACTAGTAGGGATAAATTTTAAAACTGACTTGGTTATCTAGGGTTTCAAATTGGGGGTTTATTTGTTACTACTACATTGTTATGTTTTTTTTACTAAGTTACTACATTGTTATTTATTTATGTTAGTTATATTGTCTTCAATTAGTAAATTTGTTTGGGCTTTATTACTATTACTTATCGGTATATTTGTTAGTAAATTTAGAATTTGTTATGAATACAAGTTTATTAAATTTACAAATTGTTATAGTAAATCAAGTGTATATATTAGAAACTGTTTTGAGTTTGTTAGTATATTTATTTATTATTTATAAACTGTTAGTCTAGGGTTTAGATAATGTTATGGGTTTGGGTTCGGGTTTGTAGTCTAGGGTTTAAAAAATGTTGTGTTCAAATGTGTATCTATTAGAAACTGTTTTGGGTTAAAATGTGTATTTATTAGAAACTGTTTTCAGTTTGTTAGTAAATTTATTTATTATTTATAAACTGTTAGTCTAGGGTTTAGAAAATGTTATAGGTTTGGGTTTGTAGTCTAGGGTTTAAAAAATGTTGTGTTCAAATGTGTATCTATTAGAAACTGTTTTGGATTAAAATGTGTATTTATTAGAAACCGTTTTTAGTTTGTTAGCATATTTATTACAAACTGTTATGGGTTAATAAGAAACTGAAATGTAGTTTGATTTAATTGTAAATTAATGTTGAACCAGGCTGATGCTAGAGCTGATTCTGGAGATGTAGAGGTTGCTGCTAGTGGAGCTGCTCAAGATGTTGTTGCTCCTCATGCTGTTCAGCAAGGAGCAGCAGCCCCGGGTATAGCTTCTAGACCCCCTAGAAAAACCAAAAACTTTAGTAAAGCATGGAATCATTTTCACTTACCTGCCTCTAATGAAAAAGGTGAATTGACTGCTCGTTGCAAATATTGTCCTAAGCAATATAAAGCTGATAGTAAAGATTGTGGGACCACAAATTTGAATACTCATATAAAAGTTTGTCTGGGTCATCATGATAGAAAGTCCAAGACTCAATACATACTTTCTTTTACGACGACTTCTGATGGTAGTACACAATCTTTTGGTTCATGGACTTTTGATCAAGTAGGAAGTAGGCAGGAGTTAGTTTGGATGCTCATTACGGATGAGTTTTCCCTTAGTTTTGTAAAACATGAGGGTTTCCAACGGTATTCGAAAAAAATCCAGCCTCTTCTCCACATTCCTTGCCGGAGCACCATGACGAGAGACCTCTACGAGATGCATTCTAGTGAGAGGAAGAAATTTAGGGAATTCTTGAGAGTGAAGGCCCCTAGATTATCCCTCACTACAGATACGTGGACTAGCAACCAACTGATTAATTATATGTCCATTACTGTCCACTATGTAGATGATGATTGGAAGCTGCATTCCAAGATAATTGCGTTTTGTCAGATCAACAGTCACAAGGGAGAGGATATCGGGAAGGCTATTGAACAATGTCTTTAAGAGTGGGGTATTGATCGACTAATGTGCATTACCTTAGATAATGCCAAGAGCAATGATGTAGTAGTTCAGTTCTTGAGGAAGAAAATGAACGTGTTGGGAAAGAGCATATTAGGTGGGAAGTTCTTGCACATGAGGTGTTGTGCTCATGTCATTAATCTCATAGTGAAGAGAGGTTTGACCTTGCTAGGGGACCCGGTAGAGAAAATTAGGGTATCGGTGAGGTTTTTTAAACAATCAGCCGCTAGAATGAACGGATTCAAGGAGTGTATAGCTGCTGCTGGGATTGACTGCAAGAATTCACTAATCCTTGAGGTGTCTACTAGGTGGAACTCCACCTACTTGATGTTGAAATCTGCCGTAGCCTTGGAGGATGCCTTTGAAAGGTATGACAGCGAGAACGCCCTTCTTCGCCAAGAGCTAGAGTCAAAATTCAAGAAAGGTACTACAGAGCCTTTGGGTATGTTGGCGGAAGAAGATTGGGCTTACATAAAAAAGTTCATGGATTTTTTCGAGCATTTCTTTGTTGTTACCAAGAGGGTATCGGGTTACAAATATGTCACATCTCATCTTCTGTTGGATGAAGTTAGTGACATATTGTCTATCATCAAAGAGGGGGAAGTGGCAGAGCACGACTTCAACATCATAGCCATAGCGGGCAGAATGAGGGAAAAATTTAACAAGTATTGGGCTAATGTTAATACAATTAACTTGATGGTTTTCATTACTTCTATTTTTGATCCAAGGAACAAGTTAGTTGTTGTTGAATATGCTGTGAATGTCATGTACCCTGATGATATTGATGTTGTCTTACAAGCTAACATAAAGAATGCTTTACTACACCTCATGAAGGTACTAGCACAACCACTGAAAATGTTGATGCGGTTAACAAGGAACCTACAAGGAGAACAAATCGTGGAGCGTTCGATAAATCTCAAGCTATAGAAGAAAGTGGCCCAAAGAGCGAGCTCGACAAATACTTGAAGGAAGAAGTAGAGGGTAATGACGAGAAATTCGAAATGTTTGTATGGTGGAAGTGCAATTCCTCAAGATTTCCAATACTCTCTACCCTAGCCAAGGATATTTTGGGAATACCTATCACATCCGTGTCATCCGAGTCAGCTTTCTCAACGGGTGGTAGGATTCTCAATGACTTCTGAAGTGCCTTACTACCGCTTACAGTCGAGGCATTGGTGTGCACTCAAAGTTGGCTTTGAGGTACTGCAGAGGTCAGTGGCTTTGAGGAGATACTGAAAGAGAATGAAGAGGTCGAGCAAGGTAATAAATTTTAAATACAATTTTTACAAGTCCTTTATAATTTTATCAATTATGGACAGCCCTAATTGTTTTTAATCATTGACTAATTTAATTGGTTATGTTGCACAACCTACAGAATGAGGCTCCCTCTTGAATAGTGTTCTTTGTTTAATTGTGATTTCTTACTTTTATTTTGTTCGATAACACAAGGTTCATGGTGATGTTTGAACTTGTTGTTCACTTTTGATCACCTTATTTTGGTAGTACGGTGAATGGTGATGAACACTTAGTTCAGTTATGTATGCTCATGAATTGTCGCTTTATCTTGTATAGCAAGTATTTGGTTGGGACGTTTTATTATGTTTGTTTCCGCAATGAAATTGGCAGTGCTGTTTTTATGTTTCTGGGCAGTTTATTATGCCCATGGCAGTGGCTATTTTTGGTGTTTATGGAATCTGGGCAGTTTATATAATTTGGCAGTGGCTGTTTTTTGTGTTCTGGAATTAATATGTTATTGGGCTGAAATTGATATTGGGCTGAAATTTCTCTTAAATGGGCTGCTACTTTGGGCCCATTGGGTCTGTCGGGTTGGACCCGACTCACCCGACAACCCGACCACCCGAACCCGACCACCCGAGTGCCTTACCGAGTCGAGTTTTGGGTCCGAGTCCCTGGACCCGACATGAGCCGAGTCGGGCCCAAAACTGGTCGGGTCGGATGGACCCGACCCGATGAACAGCCTTAGTGGTGTCTGCCTACTAGTTGCTCCGTCTTCTCGATCTCGAATGTGGCATTTTTCATATAGTCTGGCGAGCCCATGGCTGTCATCACATCTGTAGGCCTTTGTACCTCTACATCCACTGCGATGGCATCTTTCAGACCACTGATGAAAATCGATACCTCTTGCTCAGCCGATAGGGACGATACTTGGACTGAAATTTTCTCAAATTGTCTTTAGTATTGTTCTACTGACCCTGTCTGTCTAAGTTTAGACGGTTCGCCGAGTTTGTTTACTCTTAGTTGTGTATCAAATCTGATGTTACAAAAGTATTTAAAAACTCCCCACGGAACCTGAGGATGCTCCCTTTGTAATTTCATGTACCATAGTTGAGCGTTTGATTCCATGTGGACAACTGTAAACGACACTTTTTCCTCCTCTAGGTGGAGGAAGTAGCACTCACAGCGATTAAGCCAAACCACCTGATCCTCACTGTCGTCGTAACGAGGAAAATCCATTCTGGCTGGGCGTGTCGGTCCTGGTGCTCCGTATCCCCCAAATCCTTCCACTCGGCCAGAATTAATTCTCTCAGTTGGTCGGCCTTCCTCCCTCTGGCTAGGTTCCGTTCGACCCCCATTCAAGCTTTCTATCAATTGTCCCATCTGTGTTGCTAGTGCCTGAAGTTATGTCTCTATGGCTTGTTGTCGTTGATCGGATGTGCGGACGAAGTTCTCGAACCGTTCATTATTTACTTCACCCATAACGTTAAGCTCTGATACCAAATTGTTACGGTCCTTCGCTGGGGATCGCATTATGGGTCCGCTATAAGTGTGGGACTGCTCGCCGGAAGGGAGCCGAAGCTTCTTTCCGCGCGCAATAGTAACTGGTGAGCTCGTTGGAGAGAGCATCTATCTCTTTGAGGTAGTCTAACTTCAAAATTCTCGATGCCTTTATTCATGAGGTCACTCAGGTATTTATAGCCTGATAGACAACCAATTAACAACCTAATCCAAATAGTAGTTTCAAGACTAATTCCAAACTATACACATTGTTCCAAACTAAAACAGTAAACGAAATCTCCTACCCTAATTCCTTATCATTTAGGACTTCTATTCCTTCTTGTATATGTCTTTTCCACAGTGGTTTGGTGACCTGGAATTCGGTCCCTAACACTACTCTCCCCTTCCAAGATGCGCGTGACCTCAGGCGCATGATTAACCTTTAGTTGTAAAACCTGACCAAGTATATGAAGCCCAGAAAATCACACCCGAGACCCGACTCACTTGATGTCGGGTTTGGGTCGATCCAACTCGGCCCGACCCACTTGTTGTTGGGTTTAGGTCGATTCAACTCATTTCTCACACGGTTTTGTCGGGTCTCGGGTCAATCGAGTTTGGGTCGTCGGGTGAGTTGGGTCTCGGATAAAAATAGACAGCCTTAGGCACACCCAACTAACAAAATTAACCTTTTAGTTGTAAAAACTGACCAAGTATATGCAGCCCACATTAAAACTTTACATGGAATCAAAGTGCAAAGCCTTGGTGACTGGGCTTGAGGTTGTCTATAACCCACGTGTAAGTCCAACTCTACATGTCTGGCTCGATTGTTGCATCTTCACGTGGTTTCCAGTCCACGGCCGGCGTGTAAATGTCCATTCATACACATGGGGAAAGTATTGAAACATGTCCAACATAGGAGAGTCAAGGTTTTGAAAGGTGAAATGGGGAACCGAGACGTTTTCACTTAGCACCACGAGGCCGAGGCGTAAGCCTCGAGGTGTTAGCCTCAATAATAAGAAAATAAATTCATAATATATCACATATCTCATACAATTCATAACAAACAACACATAATTTTCAAAAAACTGAAAAATTCATCAAATGAAGAATTATAAATCATAAAATTCATTAAAACAGCTTAATACAGGAATAATATATACATTTGAAGTCTAAACATAAAGAAAACATATTTCACGTTCAGTGTTCCAATTCAAATGTCGAATAAGTCACGAACATAATCATTTACCTCTATGAGAAAGAGAGTGAAAGGATGGACAGGGAGGAGGTTGTCGTGACTTGAGTGAGGGAGAAGAAGGCTTTTGTGAGAGTGTATTTATAGGATATCTAGGATTTTTTTATCTTTTTAAAAAATTTTACAAAAAATTAATACCAAACAACATATGGCGCACCATGGCCTCATAAGCCTCAGGTACTTACGGTACTTAAGGTGCTGAGACGTAACCTCAAAAGCGATTTTCCCGCCTTGTCTCGAGAGATTTTCAAAACCATAGATGTAAAAGAAGACAAAAGCTCGATATAAAGACAAATTTCACAGCAAACTAATAATTTGACACTTAAGTTGTATAGTCCAACTTACTATATGCAACCTAAATTAAAATTCTACAAATACCAAAATCTTACGCCTCTAATTAACTTGAATCCTCCTACTAAAACTATTGTATTAGAAATTACTATATTATACGACTTTAATTAACTTGAATCCTCCTACTAAAACTATTGTATTAGAAATTACTATATTATATGACTTTAATTAACTTGAATCCTCCTACTATTACTATTGTATTAGAAATTACTATATAATAGTACAAGTGTTTGAATACAGGCAAGTCAAAATTATATAATTATAATTTTTTCCTCAAAGCCCACAGTGAGCTTGCAAGTGGTGTGTGTTATAGTGTATGAAACATTAATTCGGCTCTCAGTTCTAAATTTAAACTTTTGGTTGAATACAGAGTTTAACAAACTACAACATTGTCTAAGTTTACATTTCCTACTTTTTTGCTTGGCACCTAACCTAACATAACTCCTCCCCTACACATGCTCGCAAACAGGTGATTCACCAGAGTTTGAACACTAGTTCTCTTACGAGATAGTACTCGTCTTGACAAACTAATTCCGTCTTAATGTACAAGTCTATATTTCCAATTTATGCATTAGATTTTTCTTCTAATTACACATAAATTTCATTTAGGTTTACTTTAAATACAAATGGATTTTTCTATGCTTAACCATTATATCTATTTCATAGGAAGTTTTGCATACAAGCTCAATTGATCTATCACATTTCAGATCCTGAATGGTTCAGAAACTTCCCATGAGAAGTAAAATTTGTTATTCTAACACCATTAGGCCTCTAAAGGAAAATACACTTTTAAAGGTGATAGCATAGATTCCCTATTAATTAGTTAACAGACATTAACATTAAGCGGAGATTAATGAGATCCTAATGCACATATTGAAGCTAATAACATCATATAAATCATTATTGTATATGCCATCAATAATTCAAGAAACAAAATTATCAATGTAGACTTTACAATCCTGATCAGTCACATGTGTCTATATTGATTGATTTTTCTATTTTATTTTTGATTCAGTTGTTGGATCAATCACTTTCTCTGTGATTATAAGTCTTTTGATCATCATCATGTACAAGAGAAAAAGAAAACAAAATTATTTCATGAAAAATGGTGGTGAACTCTTAAAGAACCAACGCATGAGGATCTTCAGTGAGGCAGAGTTGGAGAAAGCAACCAAAAATTATGACAAAGATCAACTGCTTGGTGAGGGTGGTTTTGGTTATGTTTACAAAGGTATTTTAGAGGGTGGCATTAAAATTGCTGTCAAGAAGCCTAAAAATGCAGACAAGATTGAGATTGGCGAAGACTTTTTGCATGAAATAGCCACAGTTTCGCAGGTGAATCACAAGCATGTTGTGAAGCTCTTGGGGTTGTGCTTAGAGACCAAAGTCCCACTACTGGTTTATGAATTTATTTCAAATGGAACCCTCTATCAGCACATCCATGACAAAACTTCGAGTGTTCTACTATCATGGCAAACTCGTTTGAGAGTGATAGCCGAGACTGCACTTGCAATTGACTATTTGCATTCCGCGGCAGACCCTCCAATCATTCATAGAGATATCAAGTCTATGAACGTATTATTGGATGAGAATTACACAGCAAAAGTATCTGATTTTGGGGCTTCAGTACTGGTTTCCCCAGGGAAATCAGCATTGGCAACACACATACAAGGTACACTGGGGTATCTAGATCCCGAGTATCTGATGACGGGTATTTTAACCGAAAAGAGCGATGTTTATAGTTTTGGTGTTCTCCTTGTGGAGCTGTTGATAGGAGAGAAACCAACCTTGAAATCAAGATCCGGGGAGAAAAGAAACATCATTCAATACTTCATCTCAACAGCTGAAAGCAGTGATCTGCTTGCGACTCTGGGTTTTGGTGTTAGTGATGAAAATGAAAGGGAGGAGATAGAAGAAGTTGCAGAGATTGCAAGGAGATGTCTAAATCCCAATGGAATTAGAAGGCCAGCCATGAAGGAAGTGGTCGACGACCTTGTGAGACTAAAGAAGCTCAATGAGAAGTTTTCGGCACAAAAAAATGGTACAGAAGAGACAGAGCACTTGCTTGGCGAATCATCATCATATTTTTGTGGGGAGGGAAAACCCGATGGCTATACATTTGACATTGAGTCACCAATGCCTAGTATCTAGGCATTGGCGGGGGAATGAGTAAACTAAGCCTCGTTGTTCTCATAAACTACAAGGGATTGTTCTTTAAATTCAAACCATAAATAGATTTAGATTCTGAATAGAATTGTCAATTGTACCCTAGGAATAATCTGACATACCTAGTGAAGAAGGTATGGAATGAGATTGTTAGAATCAAATCAATGAATAGAGGTGCTACATTTTGATTAGTTCCACATGCCCTAAATAGGTTAAAACCCCTCACAAAGAAATACAAATTAAAGTGAGCTACTCGTTCCATTCCAGTTCATATATTATCAAATTTCTAAGAAAATCAAAGAGATTAAATTACGCAAAGAAGAAAGTGGACTCACGTTTGCTACTGAACCGCAAAGGAAGGAAGGAGAGGAATGGCAGTCAGATTCTGGGAGTTGGAAAAAAATCAAATTTGCATGCAATCTATCTAACATACCCTTCACAGACCCATAAATTAAACAATTTTGGCCCATGGATTTTCTTAAAGTAGACTGATGACTACCTTGGAGTTGTGTTTTTTGAGACGGTCATATTATTCGTACATTGTGCTGGAAAGATAAAGGCTTTACTAACTTCCTTGTATCAAACACGTTGGATAAGTTTTTTTTACCAGCGAAAAGAAAAAGATATTATTTATTAAACCAATTAAAGCTTCTAAAGGGGAAACAAAAGTTAGACAAATACTTCAATAACGGAAAAAGAACAAGAAGAGAAAAAGAAAGAGAGAGAGAACAAGCAAGATAAGTTAGAGAAAAGAAAGCAAAGGAAGAGTATTCATGATGCTCTATTTTTTATCTCCAAAACCTTTCGAGAATATTGATCATTTGAGATTTGGGTATGCCGCAAGTGATATTCATGAATTTGCAAATATCTCATGTTCGAGAGGCTTGAGCCCGATGATCAATGGGATCTTGATCATGATAAACATAAGGATCCGAGAATCTCCATCTTTTGCGTCTCCGAGAATGAGAGCGGACGTTTTTCAATCTACCCTTCAATTTTTTTATCATAGTTTCCAAGGGAATATTGAGATCATTAAGAGCTGTTCGATAAGGCACACTTTGCTTGAGAGTGGGTTGGTGGAGAAAGCCCATTAGATGACCAGACATTAATATGTAAAATAATATACGATGAAAGATGAAGAGAACATCGCGGTGTCATTTCATTTACAAGGAAAACTCAATGGGAAAAAAAAAGTAAATAAGTGATTCGAGTGATGTTGAAACGTTTATAAAACTGACTCAGTGGAACAAAACCTAAATAAGAGAAAAAGAGTGCAACACACATATGTCCAAAGTATGATAAACTTTATAATTTCTGATCTCTTGATCGTCCCCTGATAGATGCTCCTCTTGATTAATACTCCCCCTGATCGATGCTCCCCTTATTACATGACAAGGTTACTTTGCTTTGCTTGTGTAGTCGAGTTGATGTCTTACATACAATTCTTAGTAGATGTCAAGTATTAGTGAATAAATCTGCAAGATTTATTTTTCATCGGAAATATAATCGATCTGCAGGCCGAGACAATATATTGTTTTTCTTGAAACTTTTATATCAAATTTCTCATTTCTAATGTTCTACGGTATTCAGGAGTCTACACTTAATCCATATCTGCATACAATATATATATAAAACTCCTTACGGAAGTCTCATATAATGTCGATATAAGTGCACTGTATAAATAAGTCATGGAGGTGAATTTTGGGCTTTGGCAGTCGCGACGTTCTCGGTTCTGGCGGCAGAGCGACGGCGAAGGGAGATCGACAATTTTCAACTCACCTCCGCCATCGACGATCTCTTCACTGGCGTCGCTCATGCTCTTGCTCTGCCGAGTCGCCAATTCTGAAGCTCGCGCCGCCACCCCGAGCTCGTTAGATCTGGACCCCATCGTCGAAGCTCGCGTCGCTCGCTCTCGCTGGAACTGGTATCGCCTTAACTAGTCGTGCCGCGTCGCTCGCTCTCGCCGAAAGTGGAAGTTGTGTGGGACTTTACAGTGATGGTGTGGGCGGGGAAGTGGTATGGGTGGCGCTGCATAGAATTAGGTTAGATAAAGTGTACTGTGTGTAATTAGGGTTAAAGGAGAGTAGTAGAATTTGAATTTCATATGTTATTTTAAAAGTTTTAATTCTTTTATTTGCTTACTTATAAAGACCATTTTGCTCTCAATCCATTAGTTAAATTGATTATTCAATTAGGGGTAAAAGGGTAATTTCATAATTATTCCAAAAATTATATAAGATTGAAAATTATATAACGAGGGCATTTTGAACTTTTTACAAACCACATCAATTAAATCTAACGAAATTCACCTTAAGTGTAACTAAAAAATGCTTGAGTCCTAAGAAAAAGAGTTTTACAGCTGGGTGTAGTGATCCTAAAATGAGGTTTTGACAGAAGTTGGGACAAGCGGTAAGTAGCTCACCTGACACATGTGAGGTATTAAGTGTGAATTATGTACATGCTAGCAGCATAAGATGTCTTCAATTGTTGCCGATAAAAAAAATAGTGACTTGTAATTATCCCTATTTTCAAATATTTCAATGATTGAGCAAGGAAAATCAAAACATATACCAACAAGCAAGAGATTGTTGAGATCCAAATTTTGAGTGAAGTTAAAATGTGTAAATTTCCAATGGATCAGACTAAAAAATGGAGATTTTGAGAATAATGGTTAGATTTGACATGAAAGCAGAGTTTCTCCCTCAAGGGGACAGAAACTTCCAAGGAGCCAAAGACACCATGAAATTAGAGCCTCTCCCACAACGGGAGTTGGTCGTGATTTCATAGAATTTTCTAGAGTTGAAGTCATTGATGAATAGAGGAAGTGGAAGGAGATTGAAACAAGAGAGATGAAGGATATTTTGATAATTTTTGAAATACTTAAAAATTAATAAACAAAAAAAAACAAAGAAAATAACTGTGAAATAAAAAAACTTTGAGGTGACCTGCGAAATTTATAAATAAAAAAAAAGTATATGGCCTATCTGAGAATCGAAATATTATAAATGTACCTAGGTGAAAGTGTACCCTAAATTTAACATTAGTTAAAGATGCTCTAATATAATAATTTCACATAAAAGTTGGAAAATTACAAATCACTACCTTAACTATAACTCATTTTCATATTGCTATCTCTAACAAAAAAAATCATCACTACCCCAAACTATTGTTTTGTTTCAATAAACCCTAACGAGAAATTTGATTTCCACGCAACAAAAGCTTCTTTGAGTCTCTCAGAAGAGCTTCATTTTATTAACCCCGTAAGAATTAAGTATAGCAAAATAATAGTTTGGATAGTGATTTGTAATTTTTCAGTAAAAAACAAAGATTAAACTAAAATAGGTGGACATTACGTACTCAGTCCCGTGAGACATTTGAAAGTGAATAATTTATTTGTGTACCCACATGCAATTAAGTCTAAAATGTAAATAACACAGTTAAATCTGAACCGAATGACTATAAAGTCAAACCTCACCCGTCAAACTCAAAATCCAACAATACGACCAGGTCAAAAAGAGTACACTTTTTTCCGTCATGAATGTACAATACATATTGTTAATGTTATGTAAGAAGTCTCAAAATAAATAAATAAAAAATCTCAGTTCTGAATTAACACAATACAAAACCTTGAATCCAAACCAATGTCACAATCTGTAACTAGAATCAACACAAACCACATCACAGCACAGCCAGATAAGCCATGATTTCCTCAAGGAAGCAGTGCACATGCCAATCAGCCAGACATAGCCGTGTTCAAGTTGTTATTTATCAAATCAGATAAATATGATATCAACAGCAACCAAATCCAAATGCATAACAAACTAGTGCACATCAAATCGGTCAAGACGACTTATTTCTCTCTTTAGACTTTAGGTCTGCCAGCTAACATATATATATTCCGGTTGCAAAGGGAAGAAGGTTACTAAATTGCTTTTTATTATCTCAACAAATATTTCGCTATGCAAGTAATAAAATATTAGGTTCTGGCGATATTGATGCCCGATACAATATACAATACCATTGAACTTTAAAAGGAACCCGAGAAAAACACAGCTTCAAATGACATTGACTGCAGTAGACTTGTAATGAAGATAAATATGCTTACTGTTTTTCTTATCTTTTCTTTCTCGCTCGACGTAGGCTTTTGATGCATTCTTTCTCGAGAACTGGGCTAGCCTCTCATTTTGTCTCCGCAACAACTCCTCAATACAAATATGCCACGATAAGGAACACAACCTAATGCGTCTCCATAATCGGTTCATGTGTATATCCGTTGTGTTCACCTTTTCAAGAATTACAACCTAAGGTGTACACTTATAAAAATCAATCAAATAGTGAATGAGATAATAGCACTTAAAGACGCTACAAACTATATAATTAATATATCGAGTACCACATCGCTCACACTTGAACGAATGTGACTCTTTATATTCTTGGAAATGAAAACTTAAGGTGTGACCTTGGTGTAGTGAGGAGACCCACAGACCATCTCGGGTTGATAAATAACCACACACGCGCACCACCGCCGCCGTCCCAAGGTCTGGTCTGGAAATTGCTCGAAATTCCTTCAAATGCAACAAAGGATCATCAAACATACCAAGGATCATCAAACATACCTCCTGCGGGTCATCATGTCTTTGAACTAGCATCATTTGTACTCAAATAGTAGTTAATGAGTAAGTCAACCATATCCCGACACCTCCTTTGTACTCAAAAATTGCAATTCAAATGCTTCCCTTTCATAAACAAAGAATTACCTCGATAAAAGAGCGACCTCCCTTGATCAGTGAGTCTGATAACCTCCTCTGTTGCATATCCACCCATGGTTGTGCATAAATCTCATACTTTAATTTTAATTTTATGAACAAATAGAGAATGGATAATGACACTTTGTTACACCTAACTATAGCGAAATGACATTTTCATACCTTAACTATTTTAGTCTCTTTTTTAGTATCCTGACAATTTTTTTGTGACAACCTATCTCTAAAATACCTAAACTACAATTGGTTTAAGAAATCAAAAATTGAATTAATTCAATTTTGTTTATCTTTTATTCAATTTGGTTTATATTTAAGATGCAATTACAATTATACTCTCAAATCTTTGAACTATTTCAAATTCGGTTTGATAAATCAAATTGGACCAATTTTATTCTAATTTCTTAAACCAGAGGTATTTTAGTTATTTTAGTGTAGGTTGTCACAAAAAATATGTCAAGGTACCAAAAAAGAAAAGTTAGAGTATGGAAGTGTCATTTCGCTGTCATCATCCCTATAAAAAATGAATACAGAAAATACATATTACATACAACTCCATATTGTCCTGACCACCCACAATTGCCAAAGGAGACACCGAAATCAACTCCGGGCAACTAAATTTTCTCCAAGATTTGCACAGGCGAATCTTTCCTCAACATATTAGAAAGGTACTATTAATATATAATAATGAAAGGTAATTACTCTTGCTACTTCACAACCCACAAACAATCCCCATGTCATCACCTGCTGCGGACCTTATTTGATACTCATCAAGATTACCGGTAAGGGATCCTTATAGATTCTTGATTTCCGAATTGAGTTACAACATTTATACGGTAGAAACTTGTTAACTAGCTTTGGTTCCAAAATCTCCAAAACAAAAAACAATGTTAAAGCTCCAAAAAAATCACACTACCGAAGCACACTCAACCAATACAAGTAAATACTTTCCAAAACCTGACTCAAACAACAGATGCACAAAACCAGCATCAATGGCTCCCAAGTCCATCCACTCCATTAGAGCATGTCATGAATCCTAAAATTTGAAATCTCTAAAGGGAATAACAGAATGGGCATGACAAGATCAAAAGAAGTAGCAATCTAGGAGAAGAAGAACGTGAACTTGAGTGGGAGGAAGGAATGAGAGAGAAATATGAAGGAGAATGACATATTTTGAAATTTTGAGACGTAAGAGTATGATTGCCAATTTACATGTTTTTAATAGTTGATTTAAACGGGATTGGCCCTTTTAGGACAAAAGAAGTTGGCGTATCGACCAAAATAAATTTTTAGTTGGGTGTAGTATAATGAGTACAACGGTTACTTTTAGTGTAGTGAACTGTCTTTTTCCATCTAATCAATAAAAAGAGGATATGTCGATAGCCAGAAACTAAGAGATTAAAAGGTCGATATATCCATATTAATTAACGCTCACCCTGCTTATGAGATGCTAGTTGCCTGCTTGTATGAACTAGAAACCTTCATGTTCTCCAGAAATCGTAATCTAAATGTTGAATCAAATAACTGACATGTTGAAGAATGTTTTCTTCAAACTGTAACAATAAAAGCATACCCTGTGAGTGGTCAACGCAAAAGCTACATGATAGACGCTAACTTGAGTTGATACAATTCACTCTCCCAAACAGCAAATGGCATTGACAAGTAAAGTGAAAGAAAAATGCAACCATGCCATATCTCTCCATTTCTGTTGGGCTGTTAGAGTGCCAATTGTATTTCTGAAACAAGAATGGCAGCAAAAAGTATTATTTCTCAACAAATTATTTAAAAGTTTTGATAATCAGGGTAGCAAGTAAGAACACTGAGTCTCTTGCCTGCGTCCGCAGTGCTCCTGGTAAATGACTAGTAAATAACTGAGATCTTTGTCAAATAGTTTGAATAGTATCCGTCTTGTACGATCTTATACATCAACAAAGCAATTGTTTTAATCCCATAAGGGAAATGTAGTTAATGTCTAGACAGTAATGTACGATAACAGTCATAAAGATCCAAATAGGGTAGAAATTTTGACCTACCTGAGCATCAGAATTCAAGCTAGAGGGTGAATGATCAGACCCCGACGATGAAGTGTACCCTGCCTGATTTTGTGAGTTTTGATATGAACTACGCTCTAATCATGTCCAAGAGCCTCCAAAGAGATCAAGTGGTGTAGTGTTGCCTCTAGTCCTCCTGATTTCAAAATTGGTATTGACCTCCTTGCCAAGGGACATCTTGTCAGGCTTCACAGCTTCTGTTGAGTCATGAAATGGGAACAACTTTTTCACGAGAGGGGGAGAAGTTGACGGAGATCTCTCTCCTATGGGATTGCTGCTGTAAAAAAAAAGTACTTCCTAACAGATGCAAGCTTTGGTGGTCTGTCATCTTCTGATGAAGAGCTAAACAGTTGTAATGGTAAATTAGGTCGAGTTTCTTGAATTTGAGAATCTGAATCTTCAAGAAGAGACTAGTAACTGGTACTGCTCCTCTCTCCCCCAGGTGAAGGGAATTCGTTAGGAGACATTTTCTGCAGAGTGGGGGCAATAGATCGATCAACAGAAGTTATCTTCGTTTTCTCACTATTAGTGCTCTGGCTACTTCTTTGAGACAGAAAAGCAAGAGACTCGGGAGCAGAAGCTGCCAGAGTGGCTAAAAGAACAGTAAACAAGTACATGGTAGACGAGGAGGTAGTGCCTCCATTTAATCTGTTTTGGTGTTCTGAAGAGGCTTGGTCTAGAAATTTTCTGTTTATCCCAAAATTTGATAGCTTATCAGCAAAGTCCACATGCAACGGTAATGAATTTATCTTGCTGATAATCTGAAGAAGCTAGTCTCCATTAGGTATAGACAATCCACTGTACTTCGATCCTCGGTTTTCTCTACACATACATACACTGAAAATCAGAAGATGATTGAGGATGAAAGAATGTGAAAAACCTGGCCAACTCCTTTACCATGTGGTCGAGCAAAAGCAGCCAACAAGTTGACAATATCCAAATGTCCATTGGTAGTGTTGTCCTTGTTTCCCGTGATCGTCATATGTGAGTTAACATTTTCTGGTTGAGTTTTCCTCCTTTGTCGGTTGTGGCCAGCGAGTCTGCGCCTCACAATATCTACTTGGAAGTGTCTGGTGTAAGAAAATGGGAGGAGCAACTTGAGCACCTACCTCCTCCATATCTCATTTTATTTTCAACCCACAAAACTATACCAGAAAAGACATACTAAAATGAAACCGAGCAACCAAATTCAAATCCACCTTTCCTAAATCTCTCATACAACACAAGGAACACACGTCATACCCAAAAGAACTCAGAAACATTATTGCAAACAGAAAAATGAGTAAGGACTCCCCCAAAAAAGATCTAATTTTTCAATTCAATGGCTAACAAGTCACTGAGCGAAATCTAGAAACAACCCAGCAAAGAGATTGAAGAGTACAAATCCACAAAAAAAATAAATAGTTGGTTTTAACTAAAGAATTCACAGCATACCCTTCAGAAGAATCTAACGTCTGGCCATATCAACTCTTCAAAAATCCAAACTTTCTCGATTCAAAAGCAAAACCCAATTCAATTCAATGACGAACTAAGGCTCTGAACCCTGATCTGAAGCCTTCTCCAACTTGTTGCTGTTTCAGCCTAGAAGCAGAAAAACATTTACATGCGACCCTCTGGAGCTAAAAATCACCAGCACCCAAATTCTAAATTTTTCGAAAAATAAAAACAGAAACAGACCGAGAAATAACAAGTAGATCAATCAGAAAATGTTGAGAAATAAAGAGGAAGCGTTGAGGGTATGACAGAGAAGAACTATCTTTCTCTTTAATTTCATTTACTCTCTTTTTTTTCTTTTTCCATGTCAGAGAAATTAAGGGTCTAAAATTAGGCCATCCACTGCCGGAGAAGAATCCAAGACTCTTTTCCAAAATAAAACTCACAAAAATGACGATACTACCCCTTGGTGTATGTAATTGATTCTAATGTCCGTACATTTTCTTGTTGACTTGATCTCGTGATATTTGTCCGTACATTCTCATGTCCGTATATTTTACGGGATGCACTCTAGTAAAAACTCTCTCTTAGATAAGAATCTAAAAATCATTAGTATTAGTAAAATGAAACTAATCAATAGTTACGATAAATAGACGAATTATAATGATAAATAAATAAATAAATATTATTAATTGGTCAGAAAGGTATATGGGTCAAGTTGGCGCATACCAAAAATAAAACTCTAATTTATCTTTGTTCCCGTATAATAAAGACTATAACTTTTCTATATTATGAAAATGAAACATTTACATGAGAAAATAAAACTTGTTCCATTCCAACATATTTTAATATTATTTTAAATTTCAATTTTGCAGCAGATTTTTATTGTTTCATTATAGTATATTTAGGTTCAAAATGATGGTTTCATTGCTCAGTTTGATTTTAATTTGTTGGTTCATTATTTCTTTACCATTAAATTTAACCATAAAATATTGTTTCATTATGTATATTTCAAGAAAATCTTGATTCGTTATCTCTTTTTTTTTTCTTTATTCAATTTAAAACATGGTCATATGAAACATGTATAATTGAACATGGGCTTCATATAAAATGAAACGTCCAATTAAATAAATTAAATTTAGGTTCGTAAAAATGAAACACACATCGTGATGTCGTAAAAATAAAATCATAAAATAACAAAAAAAAATTAATATTTTAATTGTACAAATAAAATCACAAAGTTAAAAAAATAAAAGTAATAACTTGTGAAAAAGTAATTTTTATGTGAATCTTGTATTTATAAAATTGAAATCATGAAATTTTCAAATATGAAAAAATGAATTCGTAATTACGTACAATTGGTTTTTCTCGGATACCATTTTTTATTGGAGACGGAGATATGAAGAAAGTGCAGTGCATTATAGTTTCGGTCCTATCAGTATATTTCGTTATGGGGTTTTCTCACGGAGCTGAATCATCTGGAGTAATGAGTCCTGATACGGTAAATGATGCAACTTCTGCCAAGGATAAGGCGGAAAGTGCTGTTGCATCTGCCGGTGATGCTACAAAGGGTGCTATGGGAGATGTCAAGGATGCTACAAACGATGTTGCGTCATCTGCAGGTCACACTACCAAGGATGCCATGTCGTCTACGGGAGACGCTACTGTGAACACCATGGGGGAAGCCAAGAATGCCACATCATCTGCTGGGGATGCTACCATGAACACTATGGGGGATGCTGAGGATGTTGTAACATCTGCAGGTCACTCTACTAAAGATGTTGCTTCATCTACAGAGGGCGCTACTATGAACGCTATGGGGAATGCCAAGAACACTACCGTGGATGTCGCCACGTCTGCAGGTCATACTGTCAAGGATGCTACATCCTCGGATGTCGCCACGTCTGCGGGTAACACTGCGAAGGACGATGTGTCATCAGCGGGTCACACTGCGAAGGACGATGCGTCATCTGCGAGCCACGATGTGAAGGACGATGCGTCATCTGCGGGTCAGGATGTGAAGGACAATGCATCCTCTACAGGTCACACTGTCAAGGACGATACATCATCTGCGGGTCACACTGTCAAGGATGACGCATCATCTGCGGGTCACACTGCTAAGGACGATGTGTCCTCTACAGGTCACACTGCTAAAGACGATGTGTCATCTGCAGGTCACACAACTAAAGATGGTGCGTCCTCAGCAGGTCACACTGCCAAAGAAGAAGCGTCATCCGCGGGTCACACTGTCGAAGACAATGCATCATCCACGAGTCATAGTACTAAAGACCACGCATCATCTGCCGCTCACACAGCCGAAGATAATGCGTCATCCGCGGGTCACACTACCAAAGACGATGCATCATCCGCGGGCCACGCCGCTAAGGATGATGCGTCGTCTATAGGTCAAACTATTAAGGACGATGCATCATCTGCAGGCCACGCTGCTAAGGATGTTGCGTCTTCTGCAGGTCACGCTATGGGGAATGCTAAGAATGAAACTGAAGATGTTGCAGTATCTGCCGAGGATGCTACTAAGAATGCTGCAACATCTGCAGAGGATGCTATAGTGGAAGCTAAGGATTCTACTGAGGCTGCCATGTCATCTGCCGAAGATGGTGCAGGACATGCTCTAGAGGGTACCGAACATGTAATGGAGAATGCTAAAGATAAAGAAGAATCTACCGCCTCGTCTTTATCTCACTGGATTAAGAGTGAGGTAAAGAAGTAAAGGGTGATAGTTTTAATTAAAAGAAGACCATGAAGCAACATCATCACCCTTACGAAGTCCACTAACAATTATTATCAAATTTACCAAAAAATTTGATAAAACCTCTTCTGAGCCGATAGAGAATAATATCATCACTGTAGAAGGAATAGATAAATTAATTTTTGGACCAAACATTAGATTTACATGTAACATTATAATTATAGTTTTACTAATGTAATGTTTAAGTAGTAAAAGACTTATATATCTTTTCATGTGGAGATGATGCTCAAGAAGATTATGTACAAGAAGACCTTTTACATGTCAAAGCTATAGCAGAACTCATTTTTCAACCCTTTCGCCATCTGCTTCTTAAAATATCAAAAAATGCTTCCCACGTCATCAATTCTATAGCATATACATGGAACTAATATTTGCAACTAAAAGCACCTCGCACTTCAGCCATGCATGTTACAAACGTTATTCAATAATAATAATTAACAGAATAAGTAGTTGACATTTTAAGAATTATCAGATTATTCCCAATCAATAGAGAATTGCATTGTATAGGCCAATGACTGGAAATCACCCACAACCACAAATATCTCGTAGAGTTTTGACAAGTATGTTTATTCAATGCTTAATTTATATATTTGGGCAAACATAGCCCACTCATCTTCAACGTTTAGAAGTAACATTCCCAAAATCGTGAACTAATTAGGAATTGAGACTTGCTTACTCTTTTCTGGCCTCCACTTTATCTTCCCAGAATTATGGGCCGAAATATTCTAATTCGTAGCCCTCGCAAAGAAAAGCAAAAACGCTATGAGAAAAAAAAAATTGAGTAAGGAAACAAATTATAGGGTTCTTTTACAAAAAAAAACTAAATAATAAGTGTATTTACCAATATAGGTCTATGTCCATTAATTTCTTATTTACTAAAACTAGGCTTTCCTTCATTATGTGATCCGTAGAATGCCACGTGGCAGCTTGTGTTAGACTTGTTTCGGTTCATTAGACCAACAGGTTCACCTTTTTAAAAGAAAATAGTTTAATATTTTACTTTAAGAGGGTTAATCACAGTTTGTCCATATTGTTGTTGTGTGTCTTACAGTTTACATGAGTTATAATAAAAACTTCAAAATGAACCCAACTAATTGTATTTTTTTAAATTTTGATCTAACACCGTTAGATTTTGCATGAAAACCTATTTTTCCAAAAAATAAATAAATAAATAACCCTAAATTGATTTGAAATCAATTCAACTGGTTTGACTTGGAGCGAAAATAAATCAAAATTGATTTTGGTTTATTTAATTGGACCAGTTCTATATTGAATTATATAATAATAATAATAATAATAATAATAATAATAATAATAATAAAGTGATTAATGATATATTGAAACTTTTTGAATGTTCATACGAGCTCCGTTTCAGGCTCATACTATATAATTAAAGAGAATCGGAAGATCAACGACTTTGAAAAAAATAAATTTTCCTCTATATATCATTAATAATTAATTATTTAATTTTTTTAACAATTAGATCCGGAAGACATTAATAACTATACATTTGAAATAAAAAATTAAAATAATTAAGATGATTAATTAAATATTATTAATAATATACTGAAAATTTGGAACGACATCTCTCTCTCATACGAGCTCTATTTCGGGCTCATAGTATATCAAATCGAAGAGAATCGGAAGATCAACAACTTTGAGTGTTAATAATTATTAATAATATATCAACACAACTTCTTTCTTCAAAATTATTTACCTTATGATTCTCTTCGATTTAATATACTATAAGCTCGAAACGGAGGTTGTATGAGAGAGTTACGACATTCAAAAGTTTCAGTATGTTATTAATATTATTAATTAATATTTTTTATTACTAATATTTATTTTTTATTTCGAAAGTATAGTTATCAATGTCATCTGGATCTAATTATTAAAGAACTTATATAATTAATTATTGATAATATATAGACAAAATAGTATTTTGTTTTCAAAGTTGTTGGTGTTCCGATTCTCTTCGATTTGATATACTACAAGCCCGAAACGGAGCTCGTATGAAAGATTTATGACATTCAAAAGTTTCAATATATTATTAATTACTTAATTTTTTATTTTTTATTATTATATAATTTAATATTAAACATATCCAATTAAATAAACCATATATCAATTCTGGTTTATTTCTGGTCCAAGTCAAACCAGTTGAATTTATTTCAAATCACTTTAGGGGTATTTTTGTCTTTTTGAAATTTTTTTTAAGTTTCCATCCAAAATCTAACGGAGTTAGGGTAAAGTGAAAAATACAATTAGCTGTGCTTATTTTAAACTTTTTATTATACTTGGGGTAAACTGTAAAACGCACCACTACAGTATAGACAAACTGTAATTAACCCTTAAAAACACGGTTTTTACCAAAATAAACCAAACAATAAAACTAATTACCAATTTAGTCCACTAATTTAATATTTCCAAAACCAAGCTCTCCTCAACCATGTGCTCTATAGTCATGACATCTGGCATTTTTTAGTTTGGCTGGTTTCGTCTCTTAAACTAGCCGGTTAATCACAAGTTAGTATACCTGGTTGGAGGTTATTTACAAGAGATTATATCTATTTTAAAAAATTTCATATTCACTCACCTAACTATATTTTTTTTACAATTCGCTCATTTCCATCCATTTTAACTGAGTTGACTGTTAATTTTTTTCATAATGACGAAAATGCTCTCAAGTTTTAAATTAAAAATTATACCAAAAACTCATGTTCTTCACTTCTCAAACAATGCCAAGATCCATGCCTTCGTTCTAAACATCTTGGCTCGTTGTCTGGTTTCCGATCTAGCTCTAGTTGTCGTACATGGAGCGGGAGGTGTGGACAGAAGGGGGTGGTCGGAACGGGAATGGATGGCCCTCCATTTCATATGCCCCAAATTGCTTGTCTTTATATCGATTTACTGATTTTTTTCTCTGTCTCCTAAGCTCACCACTACCAACCTAGAGCAACAAATCAAATCTTCAACACTCTAAATCATAGTCAGACCAAATCATAAAGTTTGAATTTTCTAAACTCAGGACAAATTGAGTGTCTATAAACAACAATCTCAGCCAAAAATCAACCAAATGCAACTAAATGAGCCACTAAAATTAGCAAAAATCTCTGGTTCGGTTAGGGGCTTGTCCAAAGTGAACGCACTAAAATCTATGTTTTGTTGAGGGGCTCGTCTAGAGAATGCCAAAAATTGGCCACAAATACCAAAGATGGAGGACTAGATCTAAAACAAGACGCAAATACCAACTGTGTGTCGATTGCCCAGATCTGGAACGGGCCGGTGTCGGAGAGGGATGATCGTCTCGGTGATCATCTTCTTCCACGACTGCAGCTTCACCCACTCCTCCGCCATCGTCGGCACCCTCTGCCGCCGCCTCTTGCGGCGCCTCCGTCATCTTCGTTAACTACCGCGGAACACCTACGACTGCGACCACGAATGTTCGAGCTCATGAATCGAAACTCGGAAGCGGGGACTCAATGTGGTTCATGCTGAGTTCGGTCACCACCACCACGATTATTATTTAGCCAAAGGGGAGATATGAATTTTCGATATCTCTGATTATAATTTTTGGGATCCCATATTAATTTATTTAGCATAAACTGTTATTTTTCTATCATTAATTACAAAACTTAAAACATCAATTAATCATTCAAATGTCAATTAAGGTTATGAAAAGATAGCGGAAGATCAACAAAAATTAAAATCAAAATCAACATAAAAGAAATTGGCAAGAAAATGTGAAAGATGGCATCACTTTGAAAATTTGATGAATAAATAAGGGTATTTTAGACATTTCGAACTTTAATAACAATTTTCATCCAAAATTTAACGGTGTTAGAGTTAATTATAAAATTTTGACAACTAAGTGAACGAAAATGAAAGATTTTAAGATATGTATAATCACTTGTAAATGACCTCCAACTAAATATATTAACTTGTAATTAACTTTTTTTTAATGACATACTGCTATCAAGAGTTCAACTCTCTTATGTGAAATTAAGCCGCATTTAGGGATTCAAGATGATATAAGTTTTAGGTTTCCCTTTTTTCATAAATTAAGTTTATGTTCATCATGAATTATTTCATAGAATATTTTTAGAATATTTTTAAGTTCAATGACGTGGATCAATACATATAAATATTAAAACAATATTCCTTCAATTTAAGATATACATGTAGACATTTATGAATAAATTACAAAAAACAATTTCGATGTAGTGATTTTGTTTTGTTAACAATTTCATCTTCTATAGGTAGTATGTTTTGAATTCCACTATGTTAAAAGTTCTTTTCAACTGTCTATCTAATATATTATTTTAGTTATTATTAATATTAATTTAATTATATAGCACCTCGACCACACTAAATGAGTTACTAAGAGTGACCGCTCGCTCGGCCCCTACTAGTGCCACCCAGGCACCCTTTCCCACGCGAACGATGCAGGCCCTTGAGGCTAATGACGACATTCCCCAAGACGCGATGTACGTCACTAGGACGATGTCAGGTCCCTCTAGAACGAGGACCCCGCCTCGAGTTTTGGGCATAGATAGTCCCGACTCACGGCCTGAAGACAAGAAGAGGCCTACCAGATGAGCAAATTGCTCCAAACTATCCCACCTCGAGATGAATGATGTTTCCCTGGTGAACATGCGTGCTGAGAGAAAGGCATCCTTCGACATTGGTCTGCAAAGGCCCCTTAAAGAAATTCCAAAGGCCAACCCAACCAAAGCCCTCTCGACGAGAAAGGCTACCTGGACAAGTCACATGACTCCCCTTGGGAAGGAAGTCAAGGGATCCACAAGAGGAGTATCATACCCTGGAGATTTTTCATGTAAAAATCTTTCCAACTATAATGTGTGAGCTCTAAAGACAAGCTCGATGAACATTTTTCCCTCGGGTAGAGAAAGTTTGTCCGTCCAGGAATCGTTCACACCCTAACATTTGACACTTCGACCATAAGTCCTCGCCATCCTACCTTCGATCACATGATCGCGTCCAGTGATCAAGCATGAAGTCTTGACCACCCGACACATAGGCTAGTTCAACGGTGACCAAGCTAGCATATACCATCGGATGAACCAAAGATTATTGTAAATCCCCGATACCACCTCGACCGTACTAAACGAATTACTACGAGCGACCGCTCGGCCCTGCAAATAGGAGTTCATGCGAGCAAGTGTCTCGACTGCGCTAGTAAGGTCCCCGTGAGGTGTTTCCTCAGCTTCCTTAATTGAGTTCCAACGAGTAAGCCTCGGTCCCGATAGAAGAGTTCTTACGAGCAAGAGCCTCGACTCCTATATAGAAGGGTTCAACGAGAAACACGGTTCGACTCATGTCAAGTGAGTTCCTACGACAAAACCCGAAAAGCCGCTTAAACCGAATCGTGACCTTGCCGAGCAAAGCGCCTCGGTCTGTCGCCTAGACGATGCCTCGGACCTCCCCAAGCCCCTGCCGAGCAAAGCGCCTCGGCTCGTCGCCTACACGATGCTTCAGACCACCCTAGGCCCCTACCGAGCAAAATGCCTCAGCCCGGCGCCTAGAAGATGAATCGAACCGCCCTTCACGATACTCCGAGAGGATCCAGTATACTACTCAGAGCAAACCAGACTCTTTACCGGTAGTCGTTTAAACCGGGCCTAACCATGCCGTTGACTACCGCTGTCACAAAATCGTTGTCGATGACTGCTGCCGCCGTCTGACCGTTCCCAACGCCGTCCAGGCATCTCCAGCCTCCCGACCACACAACGCAGGTCAAACCAAGTTTAAATCTCCCAAAGCCCCAAAACTGTCTATGGGCGGCCCAACAACGACCAAGGTGCAGCCCGCTCACCGCCCATGCGCGGCACGTGGGCAGCCCACCAGCAAACCCTAGGGTGCGTGTATCTCTAGTCACAAACCCTAGGGAGCTCATTCCCTTATTGCTTGCCACCCAAGTTGGACTAGGAAAGGGGAAAGATCTACTTCCTCTATTTCTTGCCACGCAAGATGGACTAAGAAAGGGGAAACATCTTCGACTTGACCTCTAAGTAATCTCCAAAATATGATAGTAGTGTAGGGTTTTGTATTTCCTTATGTACTTTCTAGAATTAGTATAAACAGGGGATCTCTACACCCTTATTTCTCAGATAGAAATCGAGGCTCTGGCACACTTATCAACGCTCTTAAAAAGTTTAGGAGGTTTCTAGTTCATAAAGTAGTTAGGTCGGACAACTTGGCCTTATAGAAAGGATCTTGTAAAGTTTATTTTTCTGATTTATAGATGTTGAATTCCAAAATATATTGGTAATTATGAATAAGTTGTTCTCAATTACAATAACTAATTCCTTTATATAGCGAATAATAGGAAACCAACTATACTTAGGAAACTAACCTAAATTTCAACTCTAATTATACTTAACTATTCTAACACTCCCCTTCAAGTTGGAGCAGACAAGTCATATGCACCAAGCTTGTTACAAATATAACTTATGTGGGTTCCTCGCAGAGGTTTTGTGAAGACATCTGCCAGTTAATCATTAGAGTTAACAAACCTGGTTCTAATTCATCCTGGCATAATTTTTTCTCTAATAAAGTGATAATCGATCGCAATATATTTGGTCCTTCCATGAAACGATGGATTGGACAAAATGTGTAATGCATATTGATTGTCACATATTAACGTCATCAAAGTAACCTCTATCAGTTTGAGTTTTTGAAGTAACTGCTTTAGCCATACGAGTTCACTATAGCCAAAGTCATGATTCGATATTCAGCTTATGCACTGGATCTAGCAACTACAACTTACTTTTTACTCTTCCATGAGATAATATTTCCTCCCATCATTACACAATAACCTAACGTAGAATGTCTATCTGATAGAGATCATGCCCAATCCGCATCAAAATAGGCAATGACCTCAGTATGCCCTTTTTCTTCATAATGCCACCCTAGTCATGAAGGTCCTTTGATATACCTTAAAATGCATATAACTGCATCCCCATTGAGAATCATATGGAGATTGAAGAAACTGACTTACCACACTGACATTAAATGAAATGTCTGGCCGATTTATAGTGAGGTAATTAAGTTTCCCAATGAGTCTTTAATACCTTCTAGGATCTTCTAGAGGCTCCCCATATCCTGGAAGAAGTTTAGTATTTAGGTCCATAGGGGTGTCGCATGAACGACAATCAAGCATCTTGATTTCTTCAAGAATATCTAGAACATATTTTCTCTAAGAAATGACCACTGCATTACTGGCTTGGGCAACCTCAATGCCCAAAAGGTACTTGAGTTGACCCAAGTCCTTCGTTTGAAAGTGTTGAACGAGGTGCTCTTTTAATCAGCGAATTCCTTCTGCATCGTCTCAAGTGATAACGATATCATCCACATACACCACTAGATATGTACACTTTCCTTAGATCGAGTGGTGATAGATTACAGAATGACCGGCCTCACTCTGAATCATGCCAAATTGTCGGATGAAAATTTTAAATCTCCCAAACCAAGCCCGACGAGATTGCTTGAGACCATAAATTGAGCACCAAAGTTTGCACACCAAACCAGTCTCCCCCTGAAGAACAAAGCATGAGGGGTTGCTCTATGTAGATCTCTTCCTTAAGGTCACCATGAAGAAAAATATTCTTGGTATCTAACTGATGGAGATGCCAATGACTGACAGCAACAATAGAAATGAGCAGACGAATAGAGGCAATCTTTGCCACAGGAGAAAAAGTATCACCATAGTCGAGTCTAAAAATTTTGGTATAATCTTTGGCAACTAGTCGGGTTTTAAGGCGATCCACTTTACCATTTAGTCCCACTTTGACTGTATAAACCCAACAACATCCAATAAGAGATTTTCCCGGAGGAAGGAGAATTAACTTCCAAGTGCCCTATGACTTCATAGCAGATATTTCACCCACCATAGCATGTCGCCAACCATGTTCGGATAGTGCCTCACTGGTAGAATTAGGAATTGAGGCAGTAGACAATGAACAAACAAAAGCAGAATATGATGGTGATAAACAATGATAACTTATAAATGAATAAACATGGTGTGGACTACGAGTAGATCGAGTACCACATCTGAGATCAGGAAGCATGTCAATGATAAGAGGCAGCTCCGCGACAGGTTGAGGTACTGAAGAATGAGATGAGTGCTCAGAAGCATCTACAGAGCCTGCAGGAAAGCGACGAGAATAAACCTATAACGGGAGAGATAGTGTCTGTGCAAAAGAAGTTTTTGGGAGGGATAAAATGGAGGGAATGGGCAAGATACCATAAATATCACTACTATCATAATCAAACTATGAGAAATAAGACGATGCCTCAAAGAAAGATACATCAGCGGATATGAAATAACGATTAATATTAGGAGAATAACACTTTTTGAAGTCGGGAGTATCCCAAGAAAAAGCACTTAAACGCCTTAACGGGCAACTTATCACGTCCAGACGTTTTGTCATGGACAAAACAAGTGCACCCGAACGTACGAAGGGAATGAGGGTAGATAAAATAGAGAGAAGACTTGTAAGACAGATGAGGGCATACAATTAATCAAACATCCCGCAGTAAGGACGACATCAGCCTAAAAACGATGGGGGCATGATGAAGGATGATCATCGTCCGAGCAGTTTCAATAAGGTGACGGTTTTTGCTTTCTGCAACACCATTTTGTTGGGGAGTCGATGTACAAGAAGACTGGTGAAGAATACCACGGGAGCTCATGAACTCGGTATAAAGGAGATCATAAATATTTATTGGCATTATCACTGCGTAAAATGTGTATTCAAATATTGAATTGGGTTATTATTTCAGCATAAAATTCTTTGAATACAGAAAATAACTCAGAACAATTTTTCACTAAAAACAACCAGCACATTGTGAATAATCATCTATGAAGGTAACAAAGTACCGAAAACCCAATACATAAGGAACACGACTCGGATCCCAAACATCAGTATGAGCTAACTCAAAAGGACAAAAAACATGATTATTTAAACTTCTAGGAAAAGAGGCACGAGTTTGTTTACCCAACTAACATGACAGAGAAGAAAGACTTGTCACCAAACGTTTAAGTTTGGAGAGACTCGAATGACCAAGACGATTATGGATAACAAGCGGGGACTCGATGGAGGTACAAGTCACAGATCTTTGTTTTTTTTAGATAATTTAATCATTGACACTCATATTCTTTTTCTATCACATGTCCCGTGCTACGGTCCTATACAGACACAAAATAAGTATCAAATGTAACTGAATAGTTTAAAGCACGAGTAATTCGACTGATTGGAACAAGATTAAATGGGCTTTCAAGGACAAAAAGGACATATGCTAATGGTAAGGATGGTAAGGGGATGATTAAACTGACACCTTTTGCTGTAGATACAGATCCATCAGCAAGAGTAATAATTTGAAGGTTAAGAGGTTTAGAAATATGAGTGAAAAGATCTTTATTACCAGAGATGTGATTTGACGCACCAGAATCAAGAACCCAAGGATTAATGGGAGAAGATTGGCTTATGTAAGCCACAAAATTACCAGTATGAGCATTGCCAATGTCAGAGTTGATATAAGGAGTATGTGACGAGTGCTGTTGTGAAGTTCGATGCCACAAATAATTCTCGTACTCAGCACTGGTGAGAATGACTGAAATAGAAGTTTGTTTGTCAAAAGTGGATGAGTCATCAGCGGTTTGTGCAGCATAAGCTGCATGTGAGTGAAAATTTAGATAACCAACCAATTCATAACATGTCTCCTTATAATGTCCCATCTTGTGGCAATGACTACACTCAATGTTTCGTCGCTGATAATTACCATTATTTCCTTCTCTTACACCTCGTCCTCCACTGCGACCTCTTCAACTGTCACGACCAAAGTTCCAAAAAACGCTAGGCGCTAATCGGGCGGAAAAAACCTCGGAAGGATTAATTGGAGATTAATCGGATTAGGCGAGGATTAATCGAATTTGTATTTTTTTTAATATAAAATGAATTATGTTATATAAAAAATTAAAAACAAATATAAAAATTTATAGCTATCGTTTAAAAAAACTACCTAAATTACAAAACACAAAAAAGTACCTAAAATATAATTTATAACTACGTGTAAATACAATTTAATTTGAGTACTAAAATTAATGCCCATTGATAATTTTATAGTAACTTTGAAATATGAAATATTAATAGTGATAAAATTATTATTTAAGTTGTGTTTTGAGAATAGTAATTAAGTTGTTAGTAAGCATCTCTTATCCTATCCCGTGTATGCCTTCACCACCACAAATATCTCTCTTAATATAATAATATAAAAATACATTAACCACTCACACACACTCTCTTCCTTATCTTCTTCTTCCATGTAACCTTTCATTATCTTCTTCATCCATCTTCCTTATCTTCTCTACGTCATTCCCAAAATCAATCTGAATTCTTTCTTTTTTCTATTTCACTCTCACCCTTATCAACATGATTCTATCTCAATTCGATGTCAAACTCAATCGAAAAGTTATTGAAACTAAAACTTCAATCAAAGAGGCTTGAACGGCCAGAGGCAAAAACAGACCGGTGGTCGGAAACGGGAGTCGATGGTGTCTGGGTTTTCTGTCGGCTGGGTTTTTTTCTTCATGCTAGATCTCACCCTCCTCCATGTAATTTTTTTTTTTTTTAAATAATTGGCCCAGCCCACCTCGTACGCTTAATCGCCCAGCCCACCTCGTCCGTTTAATCGTCGCCTGGACCGATTAATCGGCCGCCTAGACTGCCTAATCTCCTCAGCCGTTTTTGACCGCCCTACCACTAAAAAACGGAACAGAGAAGTTGAAATTAGCACTTAGGCGCCGCCTAGGCGGCCGCCTCAGCCGTTTTTAGAACACTGCCCACGACCCCTCGTAGAAGCACTCAAGTAGGATGGAGTCGTGGGATGCAAGAGCTTATGTATCAGCCGGAGAATGCTCATGTGGAGGGACAATAGAGGATACCCTCAATAGTTGTGTAGAAAAATCTTTTAAAGTTGGGACAGTAGTAGCACTGAATAAAATCTGATCACGGACACGCAACAATTCCAGAGGCATAGCAGTAAGACCTAATACCATAAATAGTACATCTCGTTGAACGATCTGTGTATCCTTTTTTTTAGTGATTGGTATGAGCGCATTAAACTCTTTTTTAGAGACTCCAATCGAGAAATAAATTGGGACGTATCTGATTCTGTCACCTTCAGTTGACCCATAATAGAAATCACAACATAAAATTGTTGAATGTCGTTAGTGTAAGGAGATTTTGCTTTACTCCACACTTGGACGCATATCCGGTAGGCCTTGTATTTGGCATAAAATATCGGATCAATTGTTTGCCACAAAATAGCGACCAATAAGGCATCTGCCCTTTTCTATTTAGCTCGATCAGCTTCAGGAATCGTCTCACTTGTCTTTGTAAGATGATCTTTGAGCCCTTGACTCATAAACCATAATTGTACGGAAGCTGCCCATGATGAATAATTGGCACTTCCACTTAAATTTTTTGGATGTAATAATAGGAGTACTCATAAACGAGGAAAGAGTACTCGATTTCAAGTCAACCAAACACATACTGACAATGCAGATGACGGAGAGAAAACAAAATGGAATTTTGTTCGAGTACTGTAGCACTGAAATCACTATAGTAGAGTATTGTAGCGATTATTGTGGCAAGCTACAGTAGCACCGAATTACTGTAGCAGGGTATTGTAGCAAATCACTGTAGCATCCGAAATTACCGCAGTAGAAGAAGGGTAAGAGGAAAGAGGCTAACCAGACTCCGGTACCACGTTGAATTCCAAAATATATTGGTATTATTATGAATAACTTGTTCTCAATTACAATAGATAATTCCTTTATATAGGGAATAATATGAAACCAACTAAAATTTAGAAACTAACATAAATTTCAACTCTAATTATACTTAACTATTCTAACAATAGAAAAGGTGCTCTGGCATGGAGCCCAACTTATTCATGCCTCTTTTTTCTCACTCTTCAGGTTCGCCCGCTTTGGTTCTCCTATTCCAAATCGGTCAACTTCCCTATCTTTCCTCCTCTTGGAGTTGTTCGATCCTAACTCTACTATAGGTACAATCGAACACTATCTCGATAGAACCGTCAGATTTGAATCTCTGTCGCTTGTTAGGCTTGTTCGGGACCCGAGCAAGGTTAGTTAGCCTCACCCCCAAATGTCGCACGACATGAATAAGGGGGGTGTATTCAATTAGGATTTTGAATAACTTTTAAAAACTCATGGATTCTTAAAAGTTCATGTACTCTTTCAAGTTTATACAGAGTTTTGATGATTTTAATGAAATGATTTCAAATCTCATGGTCAGAGATGATACTTCTAAAAGAGTTTGGTATGTGTACCAAGTCTCTCAAAATCATCCAAATTCATTCATTTATTAAAATCTTTCAGAGTCATTGACTTTTCCAATAACATCAAATTTAAAAAGTATTTTTAAAGTCATGATTAAATACCACAAGACTTGGAAAGACTTCTCAAATCTATTAAAATCCTAATTGAATACACCCCAGAGTCAGGTTCTCTCAAGCCATGACAGAAGGGTCTTTTGGAGATTCTAACTTCGGCCTCTCAAAGTATGCCATGTTGCCGCTATGATCGGGGGAGGAAGAGATCGACTAGGAGTATGCATTTGATCTCCAAGTCAAGGAAGATGTTGAAGACTAGTTTGTTTGCTTACTTGTGTTCATTTGGGACCCTTTCTTTCACAATCTTTTAGATTTGCAATTAAGAGAGTGTATTCAATTAGGATTTTGAAATTTTTTTAAAAGTTCATGGATTCTTAAAAGTTCATGAACTATTTCAAATTTATAAAGAGTCTTGTGGATTTTAATGGAATGATTTTGCATAACTTTTTCAATTTTTTTGTAGAATCTTGTAGATTGTAAGGGACTTCTTCTTCTTCCATTTCTTCACCATCTATTTCTTTCATTCTTATTTCTTCTTCAATTTCTTGTATCCTTATTTCTTCTTCTATTTAATTTCTTTCTATTATTCTGGTTGAAAAAAATACATATTTTCTCTTATACTAATTATTATATATAATATAAGGGATGTATACTACAAACTAGTGTCTTTTTACAAACCATACAAACTAATCACAAACGATTTCTTATGGAAATATGCGCGCACGCTTTTCTAGCGTGTCCATAAAAGCTGGCACACAATGACTTTTGGAGTCGTAAAAAGTTTTACATGCACCCAAAAGTTCCACCTCCAGTGCAAACAGTTCCACCTCCAGCGCAAACAGTTCCACACAGCCAAAAGCTCATATGGAACTTTTTGCGTTGAGGGTAAAACTTTTTGCGACTCCTCTACGTACCAACTTTCATGCACGCGCATGGACATGTGTCGCGTGGTGGGAAAGCGTGCTCGCAGATTTGCAAAAAGCAATATTTGTGACTAGTTAGTTATTGGTTTGTACGGTTTGTAAAAACTCCAAAGTTTGTATGTGATTTAAACTCTATAATATAATATGATATAATATAGAGATTTAGAGGAAATTTTAGAGTTTACTTTGAATTAAAATATTAGCTTTACTAGACATATAAATGTATACCACCTAATCTTATTAATAATTTTCTTAATAATGTTTAAAACTGATATGGACATGCATTTACAAAAATGTATACATGATCATCATGTGTGAGAAATAACATAAAATGTAACAAGTGAGAAGGAAAAAATTCTCAACTGACATGTCAACATTTTCTATAAGCGATTGTAATTAAATAGAAAGTTGAAAAAGCGGCAATCGAAATCCAAACAAGGGAGAAAGGGATGTGACTAATGATTAGATACAACTACAATCCACATGCCAGAGAAATGCGAAAGAAAAAAAGAGCATTTACATCTTACAGAACAATTATCCTTCTACATATAAAGGAGTTATTTTCCCGATAGAAATATACATCATCTTTTGTACGGAAGTAAACTTATGGTTAGAACTCCAGTTTGAATTGAAATGCCGATACTTATTCAGGCATGTCTGTTTGCTGCATGCCATAAGGATAAGTCGTCGCGCCTGGTGCAAACTGAAGACTAGCACTAACACCACCGGGACCTGACATGTAAGTTAAAATCTCTTACAACATAAGAAAAGAGTCATCCCTTATTCATAGCTGATGATTATATTTATGTCTCGCTAAATAGATTTCAATTTTATTTGGACATATTGTTAATGAACGTGATAGTAAGTTCCAAAGCAATGCAATTGCAATCAACATTTATCATACGATTAAATTATGATAGACTCAGATTATCGCCTATTTTATTATATATTTTATGACATGATATTTTACAAACTAATCATGAGACACTGAATTTGTCAATTACAACTTTTCCACGTTTCACTTCATGTGCCCCCAATGACAAATTAATTGTAAGATATGTAGAACCATAACATGTCCACACATTTGGGACAGAAATTTTGAAATGGATATTGAAATCAGTTTAGGACCTCGAGAATTAGATAACTCATAAGTAGTGTCAAACTTTATCTGATACAAACTATATTTTTTATTATATGCATTTATATCGTTGAACAATTTATCGAATATGATTTACCTTCCTCTTTGAATTTCGTGATGCATTCCTTCAATCTCCTACATGACCGTCGACAACTGACGCGCCTCCGACAGGGCCCTCCCAACATCGCCGTCCACGACCTTAAGCTTGGCTACGAGTTCTTGCCTAGTGGCATTGAGTTTCTATACATCCCCGGCGACCGGAGCGAGCTCCGCGCCCGAGGCCTCGACCGAACGGAGCTCGGCCTCCAATTTAAGCGACCCCTCGAAGACGTCCCACACCTGTGCGCCCTGGTTGTGCTAGTGTAGTGTTGGTAGATGCGGCACTCATCGGTGTCTGGATTCTCCTGGCAAAAGGACTCGAGAGGGTTCCCTTCAATTTCACAACCCTAACACTAGCCACTCTCCTCAACAACCATGATGATGGTGGTGGTTACTACAAGGTCAACCCTCGTGTCCCAATCTGGCATCTAGAAGTTACACCTAAGAGTAAGAGTCCCCGCAACTTGATACTCTGAATGTTTAACCATAGTTTCTCGCCATCTGATTCTTGTTTAATGCAGTAATTGATGTTGCTCCTTCTTCTAGACTCTTCCATATCATATGATTATGAATGACCCGGCTTGATACAGGATCGGACGGCTCAAATTGTCACTGTCGTTGAGATTTGAGTGGGCTTTGGTCCATTAAGCCCAATATAAAATGAAAAGCCCCAATTGAATTGATAGTGTGTGTTTGAATTCAAATAGGCGCCATTTCTATTTATAATTGTAACGGTCGTCTCTGTCTGTGAGAAAGAAAGAAAGAAAGGTAGAGAGGAGACCCAATTTGAATTTGGATCCGGTACGCTGTTTCTTGCGACGAAGCAAGAGAGTGGGAACTGTTCAAGGAGAATGTGCGGCCTTTGTAGAGAGGTCGCAACATTCGCCTCTTAAACCAAGCTCTCAAGTCCCACACAGACAACCATCTCAACAAGTCGCTACTCCACAACAGGAGGTCTTATTCTTCATCTCTTTTTCCTTATCATCCTTTTTATTATTATTTGACATTTTACTTTTTTTTCTTGGGAGGTTTCAGGAGGATGATTGAGGCAGTTGATGAGTATGACGGGGACGATCCTCTCAAACCATGGATCGAGTGAGTTTCTTTCGTGATCCATTTCTTATATTGCACATGAATTGTAATTAGATTTTCTTATGTTTCTCATATATTATTTACCAATCGAGGTTTTGATGTACTTATTGGATACAACTTATACGGTTTTGTGCCATAGGTTCTTAGCTATTTTGTTGTGTGCATGATACCCAGATACTATAGTTATGTAATTTGTCATCTATTGCTTTTAAGAGATTTGCTGGTAAATTTCTCCTTATCTCCTTTATGTGTTTAATACACACTTCCTTTATGTTGGATGAATGTAATGAAAAGACGTGGCCTTGGGCCAATGTTCTGTAGCCCCTTCAACATCATCTCCTAAATGACTACACAACTGTTCAGTTATTTGTTATTACATGTGGTGGTGTCGTAAGTGATAACTCACCAAGTAACTTTCAGCCGCTTGTTTCATTTTGAAGGTGTATTAAATGGGTTCAGGAGTCATTTCCACACGGTGGAGACTCCTCAGGATTAGTTGTAATATACGAACAGTGTGTGCGCGCTTTTTGGCATTCAGAACATTACAAGGATGATCTGCGTTACCTCAAACTGTGGTTGGAATATGTAAGTTCTTTCATGGCATGTACATTTCCAATTTAAAATATTTAAATCATGATTTTCTTATGGCAGGGCTCAGGTTTCTTTTCAGTCGTTGAATTAATAATACTTATGTTCAAATTTGTTTTAAAACAATATTTTAGGCACAACAGTGTGGGGATGCAGAAGTCATATACAGCTTTCTGGATGCAAACAAAATTGGGCAGAAACATTCTGTCTACTATATAGCTTATGCTTTGCATTTGGAGTCGAAGAACAAAATGAAATGTGCAAATGACATATTCAATTGCGGGATATCTAGGTAAGAATCTTCTAGATATTTTGTGCTAATAATATTTATCTTGTTTGATGTATCTACAATATACCAAGGAAATAATTTCATTTTCTATGTTGCTTTTAGGTTTCAATTTTTACCCAGCTAAGACTTTTGCATATTGCTAGTATAATGGTGGCATGACTTGATAGTTGATGGTTCAATGATATAACAATTGTATGGATTTCATTAAAAAAAATTGAATTTATAAGGCTTATAATTGAGATAGTAAAAAACCATGCATATAACTGTGGGTGAAGAACGTTTTATAGATAAACTATCAAATTGTATTCTGATTATTATATGTAAACAAGGCACTTTTATGCAATGACAGTTCATGTCTAACTGATCTTTCCATTGTGTAGGAATGCTCAACCACTGGAAAAATTAAATGATGCTTTTAGGAAGTTTGTTAGGCGCACATTGAGAAAACCACAAGTAAGCGAGGTATGCAATTTATTTTGACATTATAAATCTAACATAGTTTTTAAACACTATTATTCTCTTACACCTTTCAACTTCCAGGAGGAACCCTTGAAATCTCGTTTACCAGTCCGAAGCTTTGGAACTGTCATTGCCAAGGGAGAAAATGGTTAATTCCATTGTTGTTGTCTTCCAAACTGAATTTGCTTGCTAAAAGCTAGAACTCTTTTCAACGTTGCAGGAAGGCATACTGTACAGAGTTCTGATTTTACCAAGAAAAAAATGAATCAAGAGAGGTGATTATGCCTATCTTTTATTCTTCTGTAGAACTCTGCATTTTTGATGTATTATGCGGCTTTACGTTCAATATGCTTTTCGTTTGCTCAAACTACCTGGAATAGTTCTAGAATTTGTTCTGCGAGATTTGATGCATGCCATAGTTTAAAATATTGGTATTCACTGTAAAATGGGAACAATTTCTCAAAGGAGTCCAATGTTTTAGTTTCCTCTTCTGATTTATCTTGACATTGAACATCATGTTACAGGTCTCGTGTGACTTCACTCTCTATTTTCAAAGATACAGATTTTGGTGCACACTTGGATCATCAGTCTGACATGTCCAAAACAAATTTGAACTCTTGGTACACACTTGGAGCCCGAGCAGAGAGAAATAAAGAGAACAATGCAATCCCTTCCAAGTGGGCATCATACAAGGTAGAATATCAACGCATCTCCACATCATTTTTCTGTCAGATGATGTATCAGCTTGGTGTTTAACTATAGGTTCATGCTTGTATGGACACTAACTTGCTTAGTATAATTGTTTCAGATTCCATAGAAACCTGGGTTTGGAGCTAGAGCTGGAGGGGCAACGACAGGCACCTGTATTGAGGTGTTTGTAGATGAGGAGTGCTCTGAGTGAGTATATACAGGATTTATAATTTGTAACTTACATGATAATACACACGGCATTGCATATCCTAATCATCAGCAAAATCGATGTGCATAGTACCTTTAATTTTCCATATCAAAATCAGTTTTGCCGATAATCCACCTCTTTGAAGAATAGGAAAAACATTTGGTCCCATAATTTTTCTCTGATTATAAATTAAAATTCTTACAAAACTATGGAATATACATGTCAAGGTCTTTCTTATTCAATTTTCCCTATTTGCATCAAATTGTGCTCAGATGTGATAATAAGTGTTTAGTTATTAGTCTAAGAGTTCATTTTTCTCCAAGAGTTCATTTTTCTCTTTGTGATGTTCCTCCTTGACTTTGTTATTCACAACTTTGTGGTTTTTTTATTTTACCAGAACACTCAAAGTTGGTGGTGGCGTGAAGGGAGAAAAATCTTCGATATTGCAGCTTCGAGAGGGAGATAGCCGAGACCTTAATAGGTAAACAATGGTGATACTGAGAATTAATAATAAGCTCACAGTTTCTTTTGTTTTTCAAGTCACAAATAAGTGTTACTCTATCTATGTGCAGAGAAACGGACTTGTTGAGGGAGAACCCGCTCCGCAATTTTCCTTTAACCAGTCTGCCTCGTTGAATGATATTTGCTGATGAGTTGTATGTTTGTGGTGGGATCAGCTTTCATCTCTAGAGCCAGATTCATTTACTCGTTTTCTTCCTGCTTCCAAAAAGCTTGCACTTTCCTGAAAACAATCATATTTATTAAGAATAAAGCATACTTGGTGCTATCCTCTTGTATTGTTTTTGTTTTTTCCAACCCAATTATGTTCAATATATGCCACCATTTTTAGACTTTTAAGTAGGTGTTGGGTTATACTTGTTTTAAGGTTGTGTGTTGTAACGGATTGTTGATCAATTTACGCATTATGGTTTATCTCAACATCGTAATCAATTGTTTTTACTCTATCTGCCTCTATTGTCACATTTCTATCTTTAGGAATCAATGTTTTTTGAAATTTACTTTAATCATCACCTGAAACATTCGAGTAAGTTGCTGGAGGTTTGATGAGATGCTTGAATAAGATATTTACGGGAAATAATAGATTTGCTTGCCAGTTAGAGTTTAATCTATTAGTAGTTTAGCCATTTTCGAGTAGTGAATCTCGAGTATTTTGGTCAATCGGGGGAAACACATAACCCATTAGGTCTTAAAGGAAACTGTTCTTATAGGTGATATAATGCACGCTTATAATTGTATTATATACGTCTCAACTGTTCTCATAGTTGTATAATACAACCCGGATGATAGAACATGTAATTTTTTCAATACACGTTTTCAACCACAATCATTTAATGTAATACAAATAACTCAGATTCATTTTCAATTATACTCTCAATATAATATTTATTTCTGTGGATATCTCTAAAGTTAAGTAGAAATCTTCTACATCTACTAGCATTTAAAGTATTATAAATTTAAAGTGGGTGTTATTTCTTAACAAAATAGAACTATCCCAGACCCTTCTATAATATTTGCAGAACTCATAATAGTATTAAAATATAATGACAGATGGCTACACCTAATAATGTCACTTTTCAAAATTAATACCCCAACTTCAAAATTTTCATTTCGGTTACCCTAAAATTAAAAAGGAACACTTAACCCAACTTTGGTTAAATCTAACTTAATTGATTTGTTAAAAAGTCTAAAATGCCCTTAATAGTTCTGATTTTAAATTAAACTGGTCTGACCGGTTTAAGACCGATCTAATTGATCTGACCAGTTCAAATCTAATTTGATCGATTCAAATTAAAATTGATTTATTTATTTGATAAATTTTAATTGAAAAGATAAAACAACCCTAAAAAACCATTCTAATTTTCAAAATGTTGCCACGAACCCTTTGAACTCCTCTCTCACCGCCACTCCTTTACTTTCCAAATTTAATCAACCATTACAAGCAAAAATCTAAATACACTACAATCAATTTTTTGGGACCAGTTTATATTAATAAAAATGTAAATATTTAGTAAGCAATTATTTATTTAAAACACGGGAAGTAAAATTTGAACTACCAAATCTCATCCCCTTTCTCCTTTGCGCAAGAACAATTCCAAAAAAAAACCACCTAATTCCTTCAAACCCTTCAATTTCAATCATGCACCACAAACACCTCCTAAATTAATTTATTTGTTATCGTCTAGCCTCAACCCATATCGAGACTCAAACCCTCAACCCAGATGGAGAATCAATTCAAGCCTCAACCCCTTAACCCAGATCGACGATTGAGGGGATTCCGGCGGCAGCGCAGCCTCGAGACGATGACAGTGGCTAGAGAAAATCTTTGGTTCCAGGAGGGACGTTCTCAAATCGCCGCCTAAAAGCTTGTTTGGCACCCAGATATCCGACTCAACGACGAGGGCTTGACTTCGATTCGGCCGAGGTCGATTCCTTCTTCTGTCCAGAAACACGCTCCGCCGGACGGAGTTGTGAGCGACCTCCTTCAGCAAGCCCAAGTCGTTCAGATTTTTCCACCGCCTCTCCGCCGTCGCCGGACTTCGGCCTTGCCCAGATTGTCGACCACTCGAACGTAGCTCGACCATCGACGGTGAGGTTCGAAGCAACCCTCCCAACCTTCGAAACACCAGGGAGCCTCGCCGGAGAGAGGTAGCTCCCCCGGCGACGGAACTCTTGAACCCTACCTTTTTAGAGAGAGTGTGGCTCAATCTGTTGCAAAGAGTGGAGAAGAAGAACACTCGTGTTTAGAGATAAGGTTTTGAACCGGTTAAACCATTCTAATTTCAAATGAGGGCATTTTAGACTTTTTAACAAATCAATTCAGTTAAATTTAATAAAAGTTGGGTTAAGCGTCGCTAATGTAATCTTAAAGTATTCGAAATGAAATTTTTGAAGTTAGTGTAGTAATTTTGAAAGGTGATATTGTTGGGTGTAGTCATTTGTCATAATCACTAGTATTAACATTTGCCTCAATCAAAGTTATAAATGAAAAATATTTTCTTTCTTTATAGATTGTAGGTGTAGTGGAAAAATCAACATTGCACATGTCATTGTCGTTTTTGTCAACCGATGATTAATTTCTGAAATTCATATCCTTTTATAAAAGAAAAACTTAGGGTTTGATTATAAAGTTTGAAATGATTACATAAGACAAAAACATAATATATTACAGTACATTATATTACGATCTTATGATTAGTCAACAAAGTTTCATGATGCGTCACCGGAAATCAAGATTTCTATATTTCCATTGTCATCTCCAAAGAAGTTGGGGACATTCAAATTATTAAGATATGCAGGTTACGAGTTATCCTTAAGGTTTGTCTCTACGACCTTCTCTTTTTTCCTTAATTGATGTTTGATACAAAACCACCAAATGCTTGGGAGTACGACATGTACGTGCCCAATGTCCTTTTACACCACATCTACATATACATGTTCACGACTTTTGGGAGTTTGAGTTTGTGGGTCTTTTCCTTTATCACGCCTCTCAAATTTGTTACACTCATGGTGGAGCATTTCGTCATTTCTCCCACGAGGGTGAACATTTTTGCGCCTACAACCGCGACCACGACCCCGTCTAGGACCTTGGCTTCTCCCAAAAAGAGGATAACCATCATGATTTGTCACATTCACTTCAAGAAATGGTTAACTGCCGACAGGGCAAGTTCTATGGTTCATTTTACTTCAACGATAAATGCACTTTAGTATTTATCTTAATGATTCTCCTTTAGGAGCAATATGATATATCTTAATAGATGAAATACGAAAACATATCATGCTCGTCGGCTAATAAATATGATGGCATATGAATTATCGAGATCTTTAATCTATTCCGTATGAACTTTTAGAATTTCATGTTCTAAATATTAAAAATTCAGGTTTTAATTTCATCATCTCATAATATAATCTATTATAAGAACTTTGGGTTATGTAAATTCTAATTGTAAATTTCTGGTTTACATAAATGTCAAGTCCAATAATTTTCTCGACAATTTTAGAACTCCATGTCTATAAACTCCAACAAAAATAAACTTCAGATTTACAAGAACATTAAGTTCAATATTTTTTTCGGACAATCTTGAAACTTTGGGTTCAAAATGTCATTATTTTAGCAAACTTTGGGTTGCTTATATTGTACATAAATATATAACATGCATAATAATAACAACACAGTTTTCTGATGTGAAAGATCCATTTCATTATTGGCGATCACGGAACATACTTACATGTATATGGTAAGAACATGTAAAGTTACGAAATAGAATAAATGCAAGAAATAAACATAAGTTAGTTAGGAATTAGAAAGAAAATAAATTATCATACTTAAGTTCATCATGGTTTTTAAAAATCATGCCCAAAATTGAGGTTCATTTGACAGCAAGCCATGTTGGGCTAACCAGGAACCCGCTCCACACATCAGAGGGCAGCAACCTTTATGTGCCGGGAATGAGTTGGAAAATGGTCAATTCGCTCTCAGCAGATTGTGCTAAAAAATTAGGCTGAGCGTGCCCAACCTAGGGTATGCTTTTTAAAGACTTAATATTGTATGACCAAGCTCCCCACAAAAGTCTCTCCTTTCACCCTTTTCTCTCCCTTTTCGCATGTACTCACCCCTCTCATCTATTTTTAGTTTCCCTGGCGGCGCCGCCAGACTCCAGTTCTGGCGCACCAGCGGACTATCTTGTTCTAGGGCCGGCAACAGTGGAAGCGTGAGACCTCGTGGGTTGTGCCATGTCTCGGAGCTAGCCTGGCCAGATCTCGTTTTTATTTTGTATATGGGACGTTTAGTGGTGTTCGGTGTATGGGCAGAGCTTTGGGCGATGGTGGTGGCTTTCCGCTCATCGGTTTTGTTTCTGAAGGCCAGGGAAGGGGGCCTCGCTGGTGGACAAGGCAGGTGGCCCGTTTCCTCCCATCACCACTGTTGGTTTTCCGCCGACATGCGTTTACCAACGACCTGGTGTTCAAGCCCGAGCATTTTTTTTGGGCATTTGGGTGGGCGGTCCACTCTGGTGCGTTCCATCCCGGTTTGTTCGTCGATTTTGTGGCGAGATCGGTAGATCGTAGGGGCTTTTAATCTGGTGGATTCGACCCCATATATGTTTTCCTCTCTATATCTTGTGTGTTTTCGGTGTTGCTCAGTCTATTTGGTTTGGCTTCCGTTTTGTTGGACTCCATCGAATTTCCTTTTAGGTAAACGATGAACCAGGACACGCCGAGAAACCCAATTATGGGTGATCATCAAATACCCCAATGGGAGGTATTTGAGGAGCAGCGTTGATGAGGGTGTTTTTACACCATTTTTTTCAATATCAAATTCTCACATTTTAACACCGTTTTCGTCCCAGTTAGGTACTTTACACCTTAATTTTATCTATATTTTCCTTCAAATGTACTATGAGTGATTTGTGCAGATTTTGATTCATTTCAGGCCAATTTTTGCACTTTTTCGGGTCTACCCCATGACCAAGGGTCACGGCTCTGTGGCCTCCATGGGTCACTTCCGTGGCCAATGATCATGGTCCTTAAAACCTATCGATGCAACCCAATCAGGGTCTCCACCATGACCGAGGGCCACTGTCTGTAACCCTCTCGTGGAGAAGCGAGGGCCACTCCCTCATGGTGAAGATCTGGGGCCCAAGTCAGTGTCGTATGACCAAATGGCCACACCCTGTGGCCACTCTCCCACATGAATGGCAATTTTCCCCCTCCCCGATAGGGATCCCCAAATCCGGACAGAAAAGGGGCGGGGGAACCCCGAATCCATACAAGAACTGGGTGGGGATGGAGCGAGGTATCCTCGCCCCGCTCCGCCCCAATATATTAAAAAATATATTTTAAATTGCATATTTAATAATACTAATATCTTTAAATATATTTTTTATTAAAATAATATTTTATAATACATATTTACTGAAATAATAATATTTTAAAGTATATTTTTCAATTAAAATAATATTTTTAATACAAATTTAATTAAAAAATAATATTTTTTAACATTATCTTGAGTTGGAAAGAAAAACAAGGAATCCACGCCCCGGATAGAAACGCCCCGATCCCGCCACATTTCTAATGGGGACGGGATGGCCAAATCCGCCTTGAACTCGACCCATTTCCATTCCTACTCTCCCACTTCAGAACATGCAAGATTATGACCGAATTTTTGGTATGAAGATTCTGACCGTGGCCATCTCATCAGTCAACGCACAAGGCTCGTGGACGAATCGTGGAGCGGGGAAAAAGAGCCACTAAGGGGGAACGAGACCGTGCCCCATCGAAATCCTCCACCTATAAAAGGTGTCGATGCATTTGAAAATAAATATCACTTATATCCATAAATTCAATTCAGTTTAAATGTCATTTTGCTTCATAGAGTTCCCATAAGAGTGTAGAGCCAATTCTAGAAATTTCAGTAGTCATTTGAAAAAAGATCATAAAACTACTTGCCTACCTTGTGTATTGAATTCTAAAATTAAGAATCAAATTTGAGTTTTACCTTTCTATTCTTTCTATGTTGTATTATTTTCTCAAATGAACTAAATCACACTTTATGTTCCAATTGAGTTATGCGTACTACTGTTTATGGTACTGAATATGTTTATGCTTGTTTATTTAATTGGCAATTGAATGAATATTAATTAAGTATGAATTAATTTCTTTACGAGTTTATTTATGTTGAATTCAATTATGAACATGTTAGTCTAGATTCATTTAGGGATTGAGGCATGAACTGAATAATAATTAAGAAAATTTAGAGATTAATTTATATGTTTGCAACGGTGAGTAGAGAGATTTCATTATATATATACTTAATGATTCATTCCCTTAATTGAGAATAGATTGATCAATTTTATTAATATAATCGAAAGAGGGGTTAGTAAATGGATATGAATAATGAAAACTGGGTTTAAATCATCACTTTAAACATGCTGGTTAACACGGTAGTGACATATATAGGTTCCCAATCCCGAGACTTCAGAATTTTAATGTTGAATAGCCGTTTAAATCATTTCTTTAAATAGGATGGTTACCGTAAATTAGTTTAGACCCTATATCTGTCTGAAAGGGGGCATAGGGTGTCTTAAAGTTCTCATTGTCTCCCTAAGGCTTAGAAACACCCGACAAGCATATTTGTTAGTTTATTATTTTTCTCAAACTTATTATTCAATGTCCATTGCCTCAACCAGCTCAACTTGATTATAAAACTTTTAATTAATTTTTATAATCTTGCATATGTTCATTTTCCCATATTTTCTATACACAAACTTCGGCCGACTAAGATTAATCATAAAATTAAATTAAATTAAATTCGATTGATATATAACTGTCCTTTGGGTTTAATAAACTCGGGGTCGTAATCTTACTTCCCTGAATTACTTGTGTACACTACTGGGAGTCTCGAGGTCCGATACACTTTTTGTGTGTCACATTTTAGGCGCATCAAGCGCTTGCTGAGGTGCATGAGCTTAGATGAGAGAATGTCCCCCTCCCCGAGGAAAGTGCAAGGGTGGTATGTTTAGTTTTTGTTGTGTGTGCTGTTTTAGAGTGTGTTTCGTGTTTTGGTTTTTAGTTTTTAGTTTTCTTAGCGGTTGTCGGTGTGCCCGACTTGTTTCTTTTGTTTAGTGGGATTACTTTAGGTGGTCGGTGTGTCTGATATGTTTGCCTGAAGGTGTCAAGAGAGGTAGGATGTCGTAAGTCTATCTTTTACTGTTTACTTATAATCTGTACGCGGATGATGCTCGATCTTCGAGTGCAGAGTTTTTTCACTCTCGTGATTTCATGAATGAAAATTTGGGTTGTTTTAAAAAGAACATTGTATGACCAAGGTAGGGGTGTTCAAATATTAACCATTAATTGACCCACCCGCCCAACCACATTGGCCCGCAACCTATTGGGTCTCACTCGCGAGCCGTAGATGATAAAATTTAGACCCGCACAATATTGGGCGGTTTGTGAATTTAGGATAAGTGACCCACGGCTAACCAAATTCACCCGCATCTTATCTCAACCCATTAGTAAGAATATCTCTTTTATGATAACACACATATTATATTTTTAATTTTGAGTTATTTGTGCTTGACCAATGATAAAGAAGAAGATGACTTTGATTGCAGTGTGTGAGCATCGACAAAATAATTGATTAAAAACTAATATAATACGAATATATTAATGATAATAATAAATAATTGAGTTTTTTTAAATGAGTAATGATATAATTTTAACACAAACAATTGTGACTCAAAAATGATTTTTAAAATAGACTTAAATCATGCAGGTTGTGCGGGTCTAACCATAACCAACCACAGACCTATAAAGATTGCATCTTCCGTGACCCGCACCCTTATAATTGGTTGACAACTTTTTACTTTCTCAACATGCACCCTTACGAACGGGTGAGAAAAAATCTATATGAGCGGTTAATCTCCCCTAAACCAAGGTATAGGTAGGGTGATGGTGACCACATTACAACAATTTCAACCATATTTTATTTTATTTATTAATAAATAATTTTTAACGAAAAGCAGTGGATACTTAGAGTTACATTTTCCATTCCTTAAATAGTTTTAAACTGGTCCAGTTACAACAACTTGCTCACTAATTTATTTTGAAGGGAAAAAAAAGAAGCAACTTCCTAGAAGTTACTTCCATGGGACCCGACCGGACCTTAATGAAAAAAAGGAAACATCCAGTGTCCAGCATGGGTGAATAGAGGTGTGTGATTGGTGGAATGACGAAGTCGCTTCCCTTACCTTCCCCACCAAGGAAACGTGTCCGTCCACTTAAAACCCCTCTTTTAACCCTTGATATTGAGAAGGAAGCGACAACACCCATCTTCTCCTCCATCCCCCAATTCCAGTTGATGGACCATCCTCTATTTCTTCAACATGACCTCCTCGACGGTGAAATTGACATGGATTTGTTATTCACCGACTCGGACAATCTCTTCAACTTGGATCCACCACCCTTGTCAAACTCCCTCTCTTCCCGGATCGATGAAATCGAGGGCATCCTCATGAATAACGACCCCACCGACGAGGAACAGCCCTCCGTCGACCTCTTCGAGAAATTCCTAGCGGACGTGCTTGTGGATTCGCCGCCGGAAGCTTCTTCCGAGGAGGTCATCGATGCACAGAACGATACCAGTGATTCTGATGTCGGAAGCGCTGCTGTTGAGGAGGAGAAGCTCGCTGGTTCAGAGGCCAACGATAATGACGATCCCGCCTCTAAGAAACTCAAAAGGTATTGATGTGTATGTTTATCATTGCTATTTTGGGTTTCATAGATATTCAGTTTAAGTTTAAAGGACATGCTGTTTATTGTGTCTGGAAAATTCACATGATCTTATGCTTCTGTTTATGGTTGAGATAGCTGTCTCAATTGTTATTCTGGTTTAGTTATTTGATGTAACATGAACTATGGAGAACTTTATTGATGTTTGTGTTGTGGATGATACTTAAATTGTTTATTTCAAAATTTAGGCAACTAAGAAACAGGGATGCAGCGGTGAGATCGAGGGAGAGGAAGAAATTGTATGTGAAGGATTTGGAGGTTAAGAGTAGGTATTTAGAAGGGGAATGCAGGAGACTGGGGCGATTGCTCCAGTGCTTTATGTCGGAGAATCATGCCCTACGTCTTACATTGCAGAATGGCAGTATTGCTACCATGACCAAGCAGGAGTCTGCCGTGCTCTTGATGGGTATGTATTTTGCACATTCTGTAGATAACTGGATTGTGCACCACATCATTTTACATCTGTTTATTTTGGTGTTCTCTCCTTCAGTATATTCTAGCTCTGATACATTGGGGATCAGTGCGTGGAAAGATTAAACAAAGTAATGGGTTTATAATATATATATAAGCAATAGAAATAATAGGGATGCAAAAGAGAGATCTTAAATTGGTTTGTCTGAAATTGACCACATTGAGCTACGAGTGCAGTTAGGTGCTCTTAATTTGTTAAAGACTAGGCAGAAGTATCTGGATGCTTACTAGCAGTTATCATGCACAAATTGAATGTTATTCCTCTTCTTTACGTATCCCCATTTATACTGAGATGGTTGTTCTAGTCGGAAATGTTATACTTACTGCCTATATAATTAGAAATTTGCTTCCTTGATATACAACTTTTTCCTCCATATGACAAAATATGGCTGATGTAGATTATAATGGAGATTTCTGTGTTGTATTGCTTTTCGTAGCCTTTTTGTACTGATTGGAATTGGAACCCTCCCAAACCAATGAATCAAATAAGAACAAGACAAGTAAATACCGATAGATGCTAATATTGAGCTTCAGTGAAGCGATGTGAGATGACATACGTATTTTTTTGGATAGTGGCCTTGTGTACAATTATTTTCATGGTGATTGATGGGTAATGATTGGTGTGCAGAATCCCTGCTGTTGGGTTCCCTGCTTTGGTTCCTGGGGCTCACATGCCTGTTCAATCTGCCCGGCGGAGTAGTACAGGAAAACGCCGGAAAGAGAAGTCTGATCAACCAGGCTCCAAGCGAGCCAAGAAGTAAGACGTGTGGAAGTCTGCTGCTCCCATGTAGTATGAGGAGTAGGAGATGCAGAGCATCAAGGACTAGGATGAGACTGAGTAGTACTCTGGTTCTTTGAGTTTTGGTTTATCTATTAATAGTCTTATTTTTTTCTTTTTTCTTTCACTCGGATGGTTCCACCTATATCCTATGGTAATGTCAGTAACTTATGAAATTTGGTTGGGGATCTGAATCCTACTACTAATAAGATCTTCATAACCTTAGTCGTCTGCTTATTTAGATATTATCGTTTTTCAAATTACCAAGGTCCATGTGAATGAGTTTTATCCTATATAGTTCTCGTCAAACCGTAGTATAGAAAAGCTTGCAAATTACAAGTTCATACTTCACTTGACTATAAGCAGGCTTGTGATACAGAGGTATCTGGTACGAGCAACGCTTACTTTGAATGTGTTCCATTGTTACCAAAGTTTGCTTAATCATATACCCCACACACACAAACTTTAATACATTCATACTTGATTTACACTTAAATACACACATCTATTATGTGTGACATTTCAAACTTGCCAAAAATTATCAAAATCACCCTTATTCGGATTTTTACCAAAATAATCAATTAAATGAGGCTATTAAGCATAATAGGCTCCCAACTTTTCTATTTATCAATAGGTTTATTATCTTTTTTTAGTGCCGAGCAAAGGAGGGTTGGCCCAATTTGGTAAATTAAACCAACCAGTTCAACAATTTTTCTTCAATATATTATATATATTTTAATTTAAAATGTATATCATCATTATACTTTAAAATCATGACATTTATCTATAATTTTTCTTTTTGAGAATGTGACATTCTTACCCTTGATTTGGTTTTAATTTGGAAATTAGGATTATGATTTAATTTGGTGTTTTAGGGTTTGAATTTAAGTTTTTAATTTGTGTATTAAGATTTCTAATTAGGATTTAGGGTTTTGAATTGACTTTTAATATTGGGGGTTAGGGTTCAAATTGAGATTAGTTTTGGGGTCAATTGAAATTGGATCAATCTCGGGTGTGTTGGGTTGTACCCGACTACCCGACCTCAAGTATTGATTCTGGTTAACTGGATCAGACATAGGTCGAGTCGTGTCTAAACTCAGTCGAGTCTACTCAATCCAACCCAAAAACACACCTACTTGTGACCACTACCTGAACTTTAAGATTTGTGTCGCATCATTTTTGTGAGTCGGTTTGAAGGCATCACCCTCTTGGGAAAGCAAGCTTGCAGACTCACCCAAATATGCTAAAATCTTTAAGGAAAATACTACCCACGCTTGACTTTTCTTGAAGCTACACGTAGAACTCAACCGGGATATATTTGGCGCAACTTGTGGGAGGTTCGGTACCTAATCAAGATGGGTGGTCGCAAATTTGTAGGCCCGAGAAATTTCCCGGCTCTTGGACCGCCTTTGTTAACGGGTGAGGGAGGATCCATATATTTCTTCTTATTCTCCCCAAGCTGAATTTTGACGAGTTGCTGATTTATATCTTCTCGATTGTCGTGTCTAGGATGCGACCAAAATTGTTTCCTTGTTCGACCAGAGTACATGTGCCAAATCAGTTTCTCTAATAGAACTTATGGTTTTGGGCAGAGGAGGATTTAGGGATTTATTTTGTCAAAAGTACTTACAAGCTGCTAACTCGCTTGAATAATTTATGATGTTTGCCTCCATCCCCATGCCCACCAAAAGTAAGTTTTTTCCATCTGGAGAACTATTTCCAATATTTTGCCCACCATCTGGAGATCATTTGACTATAACTTTCTCAATTGTATTGTCATCAGCATCATTTGGGAGGACTCTTGGATGACTGGAGTCCGAAGTAGGAGCTCTAGGTCTCAGGCGAAGTTGAGTCCTAGAAGGCTTGCAATAGAAGCTGTTTGCTAGCCAACTCAAGGGAGAGGTCGTCAAGAACCGATCAACATGCAATCGGTTAATATAAGATAAATGTGGATGTTGCAGTTGATTCTTCGGGAGAAAGGTGGGTTATAGACATGATTTGCAAGAACGACATGTTGACGTGATTTCAGCTTATTGTCGCCGTTTCACGAGATTTCTTCGGCCTATGGAGGCGGAGGTCTGGCGCTCGGTCACGATAGAATCGTACTGTCAGTCTGTCATCAATGCTATATGAACTGGTAGAAGACTTCTATCTAGGTTTGGTGGTATTATTTTTTACCGCTATGTTATCTTGTTTAGGATTTCTGAGACTTATGTATCTTTTGTTTTTCGAACATGTAACAAAGCAGCTGATGTGCTAGCTAAGTTTAGACTATGTAACTCGCACTAAGACTCTAGGGAGGCATTTTTCCTCCGGGTCTATTAGTTGTTGTCCAGTGCAATATGAAATAGTGTGCTTATAATAGATGAGTTTTTAAAAAAAAGTCCCTAAAATAATTAAAAGTAAAGATAATAATTGTTGGGTGTAATTTCTTGTTATGATAATACAGAAATGTAAATCACGATAAGATTTTGCGGTGAATAAAATATGTGAAAAATTGAAGCAAATATCAAATAGTAGCCGAAAGGTTGTTACAATTGTGTGAAATTAACGTTTTCTGTTGTATGGGAGCTAGATATGGGCATTGAAACCTTACACCTCTTCCTATCTTCCTCTGTTCCATCTAACAAATCTTCATCGCATTTAAATTCTGTGGTGGTTGGTCCAACTCCAACTACACAAGTTACCGTCATCACAACCAATTTTCCTAAAGCGAACTTGCAACTGAATATGAAGTATTTTGGACTTGCAACTATTATCAAAACCATATAAATATAGTCAATTTCATGTTGATCTAAAATGTTGTAAATTTCTGGTGTTGTAGGTAAGATTCTGATTCCGGAGTAGGATAACATAATCTGAACCAGAAGGAGATTATAAGAGTGAAGCTTCTGGGCTTTACTGAGGGCTGTTTTGTCATAAAGGTCCTCACAGTAACACCAATAACAGAGGATTAGGACTCTGACTCAGCTGCGACTTGTCGCTCAAGCGGGAGTGAAATGGAATAGCAAGTGGAGCGTCGTTAGGTTAGGTGAATGAATGATACTTGCTGTGAATTTACAGTAATGTCCTTATCCGCATATTCCATTGCAATGCCAACGCGCACTTGCTCTTTCTACCTTCCCGTCCCTCCCTCCCTCACCATCTAATAATATTATTTTATTTTATTAAGTGATGCGTTTTCCATTTTATTTCAACCATTGCCTTATTTTTTATCGTTAAAATATAGTTTATTTCGTTTCATTCCTCTTTTCTATCATGTATGAGATCTCAATTTTCTTCAAATTATAATTTATTTTATTTTTAAAAAATATTTGGAAATTGAGTAGACTTGGTGTAATAGTTTTGTTTCTGTGAAAGATTAAATTTATTATTTTCAAATCTTCTTGACAATATTCAACTCATTTCAATCTTGATCAAATTGAAGATTTTATATATTTTTATGAGAAAATTATAAAATCCCTCTATATAATATTTATTCTTTTTAGAAACTTTTTGTATATTGTTTTTATTGTAAAAATTCTCCATTCACATTGCAATTTTTTGCACCATTACTATAATTCCGCTAAAATAAACAAAAATTTTGAAATATTTTTATAACACCGAAAAAGCCCTCATCATTTAATATATAAAATTACAAAACTCTAAATATTTACTTACAGTCTTAGTATACAAAACATTTTATTTGCCCAAACTAAGTGTCCTCTTTGTATTCTTTGATAGAAACTGGTGCAAGAACTTACGAAGAGGGTAGTGGTTTTGTTGCAACAAAAGAAATGGTGTTGTAAAAGTTGTTAGGCACTGGTCGGTCAATTAGAACCTCTAAAGACTAGTCAAAAATTAACAAGAATTGTATTTTCTAATAAATAAATTAATATATGTATATATAAATGATCAAAATATGAATTATTTTATACAAAAATAAATATACCTAAAAATATAATTATATCAATAAACCTACCAATAGTGTAAACTATTTTAGTTTTAAATATTATTTTAGTTTTAATTTTTTTTTAAATGCCTGAACCCACATAGGTTCACCTTAACCCCCTAGATCCTACTTAATCTGTCTAGCCCACTTGAACCGGCCGATTACATAAAATTGGATCGATGTTGTAAAAATTCTTACCTAGGCAATCCAGTTGACCGATACTTACAACACTGAAAAAATACAAAGACGACAGTGAGTTCTTGCAAAACAATTTGGGTAATGGTATTTTCGAAATTATGAAAATATTTTAAAATTTTCGTTTATTTTATCAAAATTATGATGACAGTGAAAAAAAATGCAAAATAGCCAAAGAGTTTTTGTAATAAAGGCACTATCGAGGGAAGTATTTACAATCTTCCTCGTTGTGATTGAATTATAAAATAAGGATAATAACATTTTGTTACACTTAACTATCGTAAAATGACACTTTTATACTTAAACTATTTTTTTTCTTTTTTAGTACCTTGACAATTTTTTGTGACAACATACCTATAACATGCCCAAAATGCCGTTAATTTAATAAACCAAAATCAAATGGGTTCAATTTGGTTTAAAAACCAGAATCAAATTGGTTCAAATTCAATTGAACCAGTTCTTCTTCTTCTTCTTCTTCTTCTTCTTCTTCAACGCACAAGAACCCCGAGCTTGCCAACGTCGACCTCGCCCCGGCTTCCATGAGAAGCTTCTTCTCTCGAGCCCCAAGTTTGACGACGTCGACCTTGTCGCGAACCACCGTGCTATCCTCATGCCCGTACCGATCCGACCGCTCCGGTTGAACTCGTCTGACGCGTTTCACATCTTCTGGATGCTCCAAGACCTCCAGCTCCTCCCGCTGCTCATCTGCCGCGAAAGCCGCCGTCACCATTTTTTCCGGCAAAAGACCTTAAAATCGCCGATTCAAGCTCAGTCGTTGAATCGGAGGCGGAGATCAAGCTCGGTGCTCGATTATGTGTAGATTTATAATATGTTTTGAATGGGAAATGAAAGAGGTTTATATGACAAACCTAGGCGGAGACGCCATTTTTTTCCGGCGGCACCATTTTTTCGGCGAGGTTTTCGTTACGTTATGTTTGTTTGTACATTCTAATATAGGGTGAAGCTTCTAACATTACATTTCTTCTGAAGTGTTTGTGCTACATGTATGTATATGTATATGTGTATCGCCGAAAAAAATGGTTTTGGTGGAGGAGCTAGTGGTGGAGTAGGAGGAGGCGGTGGTCTTGGTGGAGGAGTTGGGGGAGGTCTTGGTAGTGGAGCAGGAAAAGGTGGTGGAGCCAGAGGAAGCGGTAGTCTTGGTGGAGAAGCTAGAGGCGGAGTAGGAGGTGGAGATGGTCTTGGTGGAGGATATGGTGGTAGAGCAGGAGGAGGTGGTGGCCTTAGCGGAGGAGCTGGTGGTCTTAGGTTGGAAGCAGGAGGTGGTGGTGGTCTTGGTGGGGAGCAGGAGAAGGTAGTGGTCTTGGCGGGGGAACGGGTAGAGATCTCGGTGGAGGAGCTGGAGTAGGTGGTGGCCATGGGGGTGGTCTTGGTAGAGGAGCTAGAGGTGGATTAAGAGGAGGTCTTGGCGGTGGAGTTAAAGGAACCGAATCAACAAGAAGAAGGAGGAGGAGGAGAGGTACCGGTTCAATTGAATTTAAACCAGTTTAGTTCTGGTTTTTAAACCAAATTGAATTAATTTGATTTTGATTCATTACATTAAGATTATTTTGAGCATTTTAGAGATACGTTGTCAAAAAAAATTGTCACTGTATTTAAATAGAGAAAATATAGTTTAGGTATGAAAACATCATTTCGCGACAATTAAGTGTAACAGTATGTCATTGTCCCTATAAAATATTATCATTTGTCACTCTACCCCAAACGAATAAATTTAAATGGGCCCATTTATAATTTCGGAGTAATTTGGGGCATGACCACCAAAGATGTGGATCTCAGATCAGGGGTCACCGAATAAAATGGAGCCTGGTAGTTCCGTAATAAAGTTACGAAAACAGGTGGTTTTTACAAGGCCTGCGGGTTGACCGAACTGGGAAAGCTTGATAGTATCGCCGAGTTGTTTCCCACTATATATACGCGAAAAAACCCCTCACTCATACAACGCCACCACACCCACTACGCACTCGAGACGCCATGGACTCCGATTACGGCATTCCCAGAGAGCTCTCCGGCCTCCAGAAGCTCCGATCTACTTACCACCCGGAGCTTCCTCCTTGCCTCCAGGTCCTCTCTCTCCCTCAGTCCTTTTTCTTTTCTCCTTCAATGCTGTAATGGCTGTGTGCTTCACCTCTCCAACTCTCCGCGTCGATCTCTTTCTCCATACAGTGGTTTAATACATTCATTTTCTGCGAATCGTGCTGTATAAGTTCTTTGAATGCCGAATGTTGTGCTCCAGTTGTTGTCAGATCTGTTTATGGTTCCATGCAGTTGTTCTATGATTGGATCTTGTGTTTCTGTTTCTCCTCAGTTTCTGATCTGTGTCTTTTTGAGTATTTGATTGAGATCTTCACTTCTATTGAGCAACTTCATATAGGATTCTCTGGATCGGCTGTAAACTCTGTATGCATGGAGTTATGCTTAGATAGATAGCAGATTTGGTGTTTCTGGTCAGGTTTTAGTTTATGCTATTGAAACAGACTCAACTATTCATTTGAGTGGTTTAGTCGTCAACCCTTGTAGGGACTAGACAAAGAGGTTTGAAATCGTAATTCTTGGATTTTTCATGCTTTCCAGCAAATGCTAGTGTGCCGCCTTGGACTTATGTTTAGGCTGTTAATTCTTTTCAATAATGTCTACTATTTTGTTGAATGCTTACTGGTGTTGTTCTTTGTGCATTTTTATTGTGTAGGGAACTACTGTCAGGGTAGAATTTGGTGATACCACTACAAGTTTGGATCCTGCTGATGCTCATGCTGTAAGTCGGGCATTCCCAAACACTTATGGTCAGCCTTTAGCACACTTTCTCAGGGCCACTGCCAAAGTTGCCGATGCCCAGATTATAACTGAACATCCTGCTATGAGGTGTGCTTTTGATATTTACTTTCCAGATTTCTAGTGTGCATTATTGTATGTAGTGCAATGGGAATCTGACAAACTAGTTACACTAGTGAGGCAGCTTTGTCTGCTGGATTTCTAAAATTTCATCTTCTGCTCCCCCAATTTTTATTCCGCTAATGTATCGTCTTTTGACAGGGTGGGTCTGGTCTTCTGTGGAAGACAGTCTCCCGGAGGACATAACGTTATTTGGGGTCTGCACACCGCTCTCAAAATCCACAACCCAAAGAGCACTTTACTGGGATTTCTAGGTAAGCCACATTGGTACATTTTTTCAAAAACAGTAAACTAGTTGTGATGTATTTTTGTCTGTTTGATTTTGATCTATGGGTTTTTTACCATCTGTTTGTTTTAAAGATGACCGTTTTACTAATATTCTTGTTCACTGATGATACTCTGCCTATGATGTATGGAGTAATTTTATCTCAAAGGATCCATACTGGTCAATTGGTTGTAGATTTGTTTCTGTTTTTATGATTCAAGTATTATTTTAAATGCTACATTCAAATGAGTATGTTTTTTTGTTAATATTCTTAAGTATTATAGTTGTCACTTTTGAAAGAGCATTACAAATGGGAGTTTGAAATGAAACCATGTTGCTACTATTGTACTTACTTTTATGTAATAATGTGTAATTGAGGGTGAGTCCTAGCTCTATGGTAAAGCTTTTGCCTCTTTGCAGAAGTAGGCGATGTCTGGTATACTTAAATGCCCTCCCCCAAAACCCACAACATTGGCAGCCTTGCGCAGGAGGCCATTTTTTTATGTTCCATCGCCGTACTACTCTTTTATGTTACATTGCCATCCATGACGGCTTTCATTAACTGAGTTGGTTAGCCTACCCTATTAAGTAGGAATCATATGTCTCCTTTCACCAAGTCAGTGATTAAGTTGGTGTCATTGTTTTGGAACAGGTGGTTCTGAAGGTTTATTTGCACAGAAAACACTTGAGATCACTGATGAGATTCTCGAAACATACAAAAATCAAGGTAGGCTGTAGTACCCGTCAAGTATAGTTTTGATATCTTCAAGCTTGATTTACACTTGATAGTATTGCTGTGTGTGCCTGAAAAGGTGGTTATGATTTGCTGGGCCGAACAAAGGATCAAATCAAGACGACTGAGCAAGTTAATTCTGCAATGAAGGCTTGCAATGATTTGAAGTTAGATGGCCTTGTCATTATTGGAGGTACTTAGGCTTTGAGCTTTTGTTTAAAATGGATGGAAATAACCATTATAAGAGTAACTGATTGTTTTCTTTTATTTTGAAGGGGTGACATCAAACACAGATGCTGCTCAGCTAGCTGAAACTTTTGCTATCGCAAAATGTCCCACAAAGGTACTTTTTTACCATTTCTCTTTCTCATAATTTTTATAATTTTTGTTGTTATAGTCACTACAATTTTGTATCTGTTTCCCTTTTTTGTCGTATTCCTTGCTTAGTTTGTAGTTTTTGTTACCTGTATTTTTATTACATTAATCAAATTGAATTAAGTGGATACTTGACCTGCATAGGTGGTTGGTGTCCCCGTCACTTTGAATGGTGATTTGAAGAACCAATTTGTGGAAACAAATGTTGGTTTTGATACAATATGCAAGGTATTACTACTACTACTACTACTTATGGTTTTTTTAGTAGTGTTATGGGTTGGATGTTATTGGGGTTAAGGTCCAATCGGCAGTAGATTGGCTGGAATAAAAATGACCATTTATATGTATATAGAATTACAATCACATACAAACTTTGGGGTTCTTACAAACTGTCCAAACCCATGGAAAACATGGAAATCTGCGCGCACGCTCTCACAGTGTGCGCCATGTGTCCATGAAGACTGGCCCGCAGTGACCTTTAGGGTTGCAAAAGTTTCACCCTCAGCTCAAAAGTTCCACATTAACCCAAAAGTTCCACGTACATCGCAAAAGGTAAGGTGAAACTTTTGCGACCCCAAAAGTCACTGCGGGCCAGCCTTCCTGGACACGTGTCGTGCGCTGGGAGTACGTGCGTGCAGATTTCCATAAAGCAATGATTGTGATTGGTTCGTGATTGGTTTGCATGGTTTGTAAAAATCCCAAAATTTGTAGTGGAAGGCGTCCCTATATATATATATATATCCTTTTGATTAAATCAGTTTGATAGTACAGTGTTTTCCTTTATTTTCGTTTGTGGCATAGTAACTAGGGAAAATTCCACTTAGCACCTTTTAAGTTTGGCCGAGTTTCACTTAGCTCCCCTTAACTTCAAAATCAACTTGTGAAGTCCTTAAGTTTGAAAAAGTTTCACTTTACCCTTTTTTGTTAACTTTTTTGAAAATTCTGTTAACTTTTTTGCAAAATGATGAAAATACCCTTTTATTGAAAAATTATAATAAATTAATAAAAATGATTTTTGAACTTTTATACATAATGTTTTCATTGTATAAAATAAAGAATAAAGTTTTGTTAGTTTTAAAAATAATTTTTTAAAAATTTTTTAAATGATTTTAAACATCGTTTTTTTCTATTTTTAAATATTTTATGAATTTTTTTTTAAAAAAAATTAATACTAAAATATATTTTTTATTCTTTGTTTTTGTAAAAAAAATAAGAAAACAAAAAGTTTAAAATCATTTTTATTGAAAGGGTATTTTTGTCATTTCACAAAAAGTTAATAGAATTTTCAAAAAAGTTAATTGAAAATGGGTAAAGTGAGACTGTTGCAATCTTAGGGGACTCCACAAGTAGATTTTGAACTTAAGAGGAGTTAAGTGAAACTCGGCCAAACTTAGGAGTGGCTAAGTGGAATTTTCCCCAGTAACTAAGTGTGACCAATTAGTCAAAGATTATGGTTTAATATATCCAGCCTCTCATTTTCAAAAAAATGGTTTGTAATAAACCATAGTGAGCAATTTAGACAAGATAATACCATGAAAGTTGAAATGATATTTTTTCTACGCGAGCATGCATTTCAGTAATCTCATGGAAGAAAATATAACTCTTTCATTTTCTTGTCAGGTTAATTCTCAGCTTATCAGCAATATGTGCACTGATGCTCTCTCAGCAGAGAAGGTAATTGTGTCAATTGACAAAATTCTAGTTTGTTTAATTTTAATCTTGAATACTCTCTTCCCCACTTTAACCATCCATTTTTTGTCTAGTAATGAGTAAATTCTACTCGACTTCCAGTGGTATCCCGTGGATTAGTTACTCATAACACCTTTTCCTTTTCTGCCTCAAGAGCACATGAGGAAAGTCCAGCACTAATAACATTAATTTTGTAATACTTTGCAAAAAATGGCAATTATTTTGTCTCAAGGGAGTATTAAGGAATTAAAATAATTGAGGGAGAAGCGGCCGAGTCCTCATATAATAAGTATGAGGTTGATGGTTCCAATACACACTATCAGTATCCTTCAAAAAGAGATAAAAATTTGCTGACATAAAGGAGATAAAATGGTTGCAATTAGAAACATTTATGCTGTTGGGAAACTACACATTCTTAAAAGTAAATAGGCACTGTTGCTTTTTGTTTGTGCTTTTCGTTTGGATATTTATTTTGAATTGCATGTCTTTGCTTTTCCAGTATTACTACTTTATCCGACTTATGGGTCGAAAGGCATCACATGTGGCTTTGGAATGCACTCTCCAGTCTCATCCGAATATGGTTAGCATTTTGTTTTCATCCTTTTAAGTTGATATAATTATGTTGAAGCATTTGCATGACTTCTAAACTCCAATTCAACGCTCTTCTGAAACCAATTATTATTGATTTTCAGGTAATTCTGGGAGAGGAGGTTGCCGCATCTAAGCTGACTCTTTTTGACTTGGCAGCACAAATATGCGATGCTGTTCAAGCCCGGGCAGAACAAGGTTTGTGGTGGAATAGTTTAAAATTGCTTGTCACTCACGCCCACCCCATCCCCATCCCCTACTCCTCTCTTTTTCTCTGGTTTGTCTATTGTCATTGTTAGATGACCTAATCTATTGCTTCCAGACAAGAACCACGGTGTCATCCTATTGCCAGAAGGTCTTATAGAAAGCATTCCTGAAGTTTATGCTCTGCTGAAGGTAAGTCACACAGTCAGGATATTAACTCATTCTGTATCCTTCTTACAACAAATCCAAAAGCTTTCAGGTATTCTTTAATATGATCACATTTCTAATAATTGCCATTTTTATCTCAGGAAATTCATGGATTGCTCAGGCAAGGTGTTTCTCCTGATAAAATTTCTTCCCAACTTTCTCCCTGGGCATCTGCATTGTTTGAGTTTATGCCACTTTTTATCAAGAAACAGGTTCTAATTCTGATGTCTTGTGATATGGAGAGGCATCTAGTTTGAGTTTTTTCAGATGAACATTAGAAACCATCTAAGACTGAGAATATTTATGTTGCAGCTGCTTCTTTTCCCCGAATCAGATGACTCTGCACAACTATCCCAGGTAATATGCTTAATATGGTTACATGGTTTAAGTTTAGCATTACATACCAAATCCTTGAGGTACATGATGTTCCCGTTTTTCTTCTTCAGATCGAGACTGAGAAACTTCTAGCCCATCTTGTGGAGACTGAAATGAACAAGCGTCTGGTACTGTGCAGTAATCTAGTTGCCTATTACCGCGTAGAATTTTTTCCTCTGGGTTTTTTTGGTTAGGCTAAGAAATATTTACTTACTGCCATATTTGGTCTTATCAACAGAAAGAAGGCACATACAAAGGGAAGAAATTTAATGCTATTTGCCACTTCTTTGGCTATCAAGCTCGAGGATCTTTACCATCAAAGTTTGACTGTGATTATGCCTTTGTACGTGAATCACCAAGATTCTTAGGCCCTGAGCTGATTACATTGAAACAATTTCATTTTATTAATTCCTGGTTCCATATTATATTTACAGGTTCTTGGACACATCTGTTACCATGTTCTAGCTGCGAGATTGAATGGCTACATGGCAACTATTACTAACCTGAAAAATCCTGTGAACAAGTGGCGTTGTGGTGCTGCTCCTATTACAGTAGGGTTTTCTCATCCTGTTTATCTTTATTATACCTGCTTCTCTTAGCATGGACTTCTTTTTAACATAAACTTCTGTAACAATCTTACCCTGTCTGTACTAGTTGGGGAAGAAAGTTATTTTCCTTTCATATCCCTTTGACTATCTTATTGTGAAATCCTGCTTATTTCTTTGGTTATTGCAATTAGTAGTTGAAAAAGCTGACTCTTGTGTGCTTTTGGTAAATCGTTCAGGCAATGATGACCGTTAAGCGATGGTCCCAAAATCCGGGTGCATCTTCCATTGGAAAACCTGCCATTCATCCAGCTACTGTGGATTTGAAAGGCAAAGCATACGAGTAAGTTCATTTCTAACACACCTTGAGTGTGCTCAAAGGTTGAATAGAAATATAAGCCTTTCTCAATTTTTTCTGTTCTTCATTTGAGTGGGTGCATGTGCTAAAATTTAGGCTTGACCTTTGTGTGCAGGCTGCTGACGCAAAATGCAAGGCGCTTTTTGATTGATGATCTCTATAGAAATCCAGGACCGCTTCAGTTTGATGGCCCTGGTGCTGATACCAAGGCCATTAGCCTGTGTGTTGAAGATCAGGATTATATGGGGCGTATCAAGAAACTACAGCAATATCTGGACCAAGTATGCATGCCCACTTTGTAATTATTCTACGATATGTGTACAGGGTAGAGTATATGCAAAACTTATGTGGATTTTGCAATTGCAGGTGCGGACTATTGTGAAGCCAGGATGTTCACCAGATGTTCTAAAAGCCGCTTTGAGCATTATGTCATCGGTCACTGATGTTCTTTCCGTGATGTCTGTGCCTTCTTCCAATGGCTTAACATCCCTTTGAGGGTTTGGTTTGTTCTCTTATTTTATAGGCGAGGGAAGAACTGTAGATGATGATAATAAGCTGAGTTCTTTCTTCTACACCTTTTGTTGTTACTTGTCTTGTGCAAGATGATGATACAGGATTTTGAGTTTTGGGAAGATAACATTTTGCTTTATGTATGCGGGTTTCGGTTTTAAAGCTGTATTGGTGTGTCCATTACCGTACTGATTAAAAGAATTATCTGATTTGGATGGCATTGGTTATTGTTTTTTATGAAACATGGATGTCATTTAGTTGTTTGGGCTATTATTCATGATGTGATCATAAACTGACTGTATAGACCTGTATCTTTCTGCTTGTAGCACTTTTCATAAATTAAGGTTAAATGAAAAAAATATAGAAATGTGAAATAAAGTTCGAACATGGCGGTTGATGCGAGCTTGATGACTTTCAATCTATAGATCCCTCAAGTTTCCGTTGGGCTAGTTGCCTCGTCGTCACTGCCAACCACAAAAATTGACCACCAAATGAAGCCTTGTGTTATGTCTGTGCAAGAAGCTCATGACCCCGACAAAAATTTATAAGTTTTTGACTTCTATTACGGATATATATCTAAAAATTGATAACTAAATATCATTAATCCTTGGGTCAGGGCTACCAAAACTTGGGATATTTACAAATTCATGGGTATTACATGTAGTATGACTGACTCTCAGATGATTAAACTTCTCAAAGAAACGGAGACCAGATACAATGCCATTTAAGCCCCATAATTCTCCATTTCATTTCTCGTAGAATAAGTAGTAAAGTATTCTTATCACTAATCAACTATTAAACTTGTATTTCATATTATTCTATAGTTTAATAAATTTTACATGAAATATTGGATGGTCTCTTTTTAAACTCGTGTCGCCAAAAAATAACAAATATGAACAGATAAAAAAAATAAAAGGATAATTGCACAGAGAGAACATTATTAATCATAAGAAAAAGTACATATAACTATCTTCTACTATTTGAGTCATTTAACTAATAAATTTTCATTTTTTAAGTTTTTATATAAAAAACTGATAATTCAGTTACAAAGTTACGATAGAAACTTTCTCCACCAACAAATCTAAAGCTTCTTGATGGCCAGAATTCCATTCCTTATGGGGTGAGTTTTAGTCATCACAAACACCAAAAACAACACAACTCATTACAGATTCACATACCCACAACTTCAAAATATCAAAATAAATACGAATTAACTCCTCCTAAAGCCATGAAATATATAAAACATCTTTACCTTAATAGACACTAAGAAAATAATAATTAAACCTCTCACCATATTTTCTTATTCCTATATATGAGAATCAATATCTCGTCAATAAAAAGAGAAACTATGAGCAAATAAATTTCTGGACAGAAACAGGTTCTAAAGTCCCATACAAACATATTGACAACACGAAACTAATAAAACCATTTTTAAGTTCAACCCAATACCCTTATAGCAAAACATCCGCAACCGAGATCAACCACAACCAATGTTATGAATATCGAATCGCGGAGATATATCGACCAAATGATAAAAAGGGAGATCTGGCAAACTCGAGAAGATTGTAAAAAGATCGTGACAAAACGTGTTTTGTAATATTAATTAATTAAATATATATAAACTCATATTCATCCTTTATTAAAAACAAAATGAATGACATTTAATCATTTGTAATATCAAATTTGTCAATAATTTCAAACTTCAAACGTAAAATTAAAAAGGATGAGTGAACGTTGATTTGACTTTTTGTTGTTGTTTATTAACCTAAATTTCAAACCAAAATTAATTAGTTGGACCGAGTAAGACAGGATTAGATCGAACAAGACCGGAATTTACTGATTTAAATTGGAGTAGAACAGAATTAATTAATTTTGACCATATTTGACCGGAAACAATTTTAATATTATTGTGTTAACCGGGTTGACTGGTATTTTCACTAATATAGGTCGTTTCGTCTTAGAAAGCTTTCAAAAACTGATATACCACCGGTATATCGACCGGTATCGGAGATATTTATAACACTGACTCCAACATTTAATGCAACACAATAAGGCAAAATTTTGAACTTAGAGTTCAAAACAAAATCAACATCCAATACTATAATCAAGAACAAAATTCCTAAACTGGATGTTGATGAGTAATATAGGGGAGAAGGTATAACAACCAACACTAACAAAACTACTCACAGAGGCGACAACGGAAGGGGAGCGAGCGTGGCTGGAAATTGAGGTACGGCTCCACTGTTGTGATCCCTTCAACGGTTATTAACTTATTATTATTTATTAGCAGTTATTAGTATCATGATCTTTTTCTAAATATTAGTTTTTCCATCTTCCCACATTGAAGAGATTGAGTTATTATTTTTTACCGCATTGATTTTTCATATTCCCACTATATCCTAATAGTCTGATATATTTGAAGGGTGCTTGGATCATCAATAAAAATCAAGCGATACATTAGAGAAACATATATTTGAGTAACTTGAGTTTTTCTTGGAGTATGTGTGATTTACAGGTCGTCGACGAAACCACACGTCTCGATGAACCCCATCACCAGGACCCATTACCCGATCTAGAGCTAGGGACCATAACATAACGGCTCCACTACCCCCTCCACGACTAATTTCACCAAAAATAGCATCTTGTAGAGTTATGGGAACCACTGTTAGGAAGGACTCCAGCAACGACCATATTTGGATATGGGGAGAGGGGAGTGCGATGATGACACCAGTGAGTGAGTTGAGGATGTTGAATCGGCGGGTTCGAAAGTGACGAGCCAACCAAACAGAGATCCCCAACAGCTACTCAAGTATATTACAAATTTGAGCGGCAATTTCCAGAAAAATGCAATTAAAACCAAACATGTCACCAACAATTTCCTCGCGATGTAGTCAGTGGAGGAGCATTTTGCCTGTGTATGTTTTGCACATGATGCTCATTAGAAGGTTCCTGCACTGGGCCCAGACCAAAATATGAACACTGCTTCGTTCGACGATCAACAGTACTCGACCGTCATTCGGAATCGGCCGGTTTACAACCACTCCGACCAAGGCGAGTAGCAATACCAAACACCAAACTCCCACAAAGTCGTCGTCGTTCAGTCTCCGAGTCGCTCTTAGGCGGTCTGATCCATGTCAGGCACCACACTTCGCTCGACGACAAGGTTTTGGGTCTTCAATTTGTAATTTTTTGGAAGATGATAATAAGGGGTCCGGTCTCTACATTTCTCGACTAAAATAACGACGGTGTGTAGGTACATTTGTGAAAACAAAAGTAACAAATTTGTGTTACAGGTATGAGTGATTGTTATTTCGTGTTTTTATTTTTAAATTTTTACTTTTAGGTTGCTTAATTATCGTTTTGTTTTTACATGTGCAATTTTTAACAATTGTTTTGTAGGCGTGGCAGTCTGACGAGGGTAGTATTGAAGGTAAGGTTGTATTGAGGGTAACATATTTCTTTTGAGGAGGCCGTTAAATACAAAATTTATGGCGTGGAAATACACAATTATTTATTATATGTGTTTGCGTTTAAATAAATGTGTTTCACATTTTAAAGTAGCTTGTTTAACCTTTTTTGTTTTGTTAATCACCAGATTATCGTAATAAGGATTAATCACTTCTATCTAATAAGTTTTGGAGGAAAAATTTATTAGAAAGTAGTAGGGTCAAAAGTTGTAGGTTGTAGAAAGAAGGAGATTACTTGCTTAGTTCTTCTACATAACGGAAGGTACCTTATCATATATGCGGAATCGTCGGTTAGGTTTTATTCGAGATATTGTAATGCAGTGCGGTCGAAGAAGTTGGTATGCAGAATGTAGAACACCTGGAGCTATCGCAAAAGTGTCGGATTTCGACAAAAGACTAGTGTTTTCTGGGCGGAAACGGTGCCATGAAGTACGGTAAATTTTGGCCATCCGATTGCATCTTGGGGGTCAAAATCGCAGATTATTAAGTTTCAGGCAGTTTTTACAATTTTAATAATTTGTTTTCTTTTCCAATAAGTTTAAATTTCCTTTTCTATAATTAGGGTTTGGCTAAGTTTTGCCTCTTATATGTTTATTGTTAATTAGTTTTTGAAGTTAATAAAAATATTGAGGTTTCCCTCGAATCTATCACATTCGGTATTCGCAAGAATCAACGAATTTTGATAAGGAATTCTTCCTAGCCACGTACGCTGCATCAGTTGGTATCAGAGGTAGTCGATCCTGAGGTATGCCGCCCTGTAGACAACAGCGAGCCGCTTCTCAAGGTGCTGATGATGATCAAGCTGAGTTACGACGTGAAAACACTGAATTTCGACGTGAGAACAGGGTTTCAAGGTGGAAATTCCATAATTCGATAGCAATCTTAAACCAGAGGAGTTCGTAGATTGACTATCACCCCCGGTTTATGATGATTATGTTGAACCAGATGCATATGCAGAAGCTGAAATTGTAGAAGCACAATTGAGTCAACATGAGCAGAATATTCGAGGAAGAGATGCTTTGTTAGCAAGGGATGAAACTTTATGTTGCGTCAAATACTTGTTCTTAGCTGATTCATACAACAATGGTTACGAACAGTTTTTGGAGGGCATCGAGAGCTTGTACGATGAAGGTATGACTGAAAATCTTGAAAGAGCAGCCGAAAATTATTGGGAGCCTTACATGTATATTGTTGCCTTAATCAGCAACGAGAACCTAATACCAACATCATGTATCAACGATAGAAGGCTTAAATTCCAAGGTTGGGTAATCGATCAAGGGGCGTGTACTTTGATAAGGAAAGTCCAGAAATTCAACATAGAACCCGTGATGAAGTGTTACACATTTACGATCCAGCTTGCGAACAAGGTGAGAGTACTTAGTACATCTGAAAATTCGGTAGGAGGTGCTACAACGATATGTGATCCCAGGGTGATTTTTCTTCTAAGGAGCATGTTGCGGATCCAGATTCGAGGCCGAATCTTCTCCATCCAGGAGAGAATGATGCAGTGCGGTCGAAGAAGTCGGTATGCAGAATATAGAACACCTGGAGTTATCGCAAAAGTTTCGGATTTTGACAAAGCACTAGTGTTTTCTGGGCAGAAACTGCGTTCTGAGCACAACTCATGGCTATGCCATAAAGTACGGTAAATTTCGGCCATCCGAGGTCATCTTAGGGGTCAAAATTGCAGATTATTAAGTTTTTGGCAGTTTTTACAATTTTAATAATTTGTTTTCTTTTTCAATAAGTTTAGATTTCCTTTTCTACAATTAGAGTTTGACTAAGTTTTGCCTATTTAAGCACTCTTATATGTTTATTGTTAATTAGTTTTTGAAGTTGATAAAAATATCGAGGTTTCCCTCAAATCTATCACATTTGGTATTCACAAGAATCAACGAATTTTGATAAAGAATTCTTCCTAGCCACGTACGCTGCATCATATTGGAATAACCTTTGACCCTATTCTTTGGGGCCATGTATAAAAGTTTTGAAGGATTCTTTGTTTGCCCAAGGGTCCCGCTCTCGTGTTCGCAAGCCAAGGCATGTTGATAAACCATTCAATCCAATCTATTTGTTTATTATTTTTCTGCTTAGGGCGATTCCTTGTTCTTGAGTTTACTTTAGAACATATAGTTACATATAATTATTGTAATTATTACATATGCGATTACTCATGCACCACATTAGTTTTTATAATAACAATAATTATTAATGTGGTAAAATTCAAACTTAAGAACTCGCATGTAATTGTTTTTAAGGGTGATTTCATGTCAGTACCCCAACTTTACCTCATTTCAAATTCAGTGCCTCAAGTTTAAAATTTCTTTTAACAATTTTTAAGTCACAATTAAGGTAAAAACAGTTAAATTTAACAGAATTGATGTGCTAAAAGTCCAAGATACCCATACTATTTAATTTCCAAATTATACACATATTTGATAAACATGAAAATACTATTTTACCCTCAATAAAATAATGAATTGAACTTACACTTAAGGAGTACATTTGTCAAACCAAAAATAACTTGTGAAATTACAAATATGCCCTCATCTTCATCTTCAACCTCACTCACTCTCACCCTCCTCTGCAACAACCCGAACCCTTTCGGCCACCGCCGCAACACCGCCACTCTCGGCCACCAAAACCCATCTCCGCCGTCTCTCGGCCAAAAAGATCGGACATTTCTCCTCCGATCTGGCCAAAACCCATATCGCAGAATTGAGATCGGAGCTCGAGATCGAGAGGAGGAAGCTTAAAACCATATATCTCTTCTAAATTTAATTCTTTGATTTTTACATTCTATAAAATGGAATTATTAAGAGTGAGTTAATAATAGCGTGGGAAGGGAAGTAAAACAGAAATGTGAAATTGCAGACCTTTATATGGGTAACGAAATTGACAGACGTGTGCTTGGAATCAGGAGAGGGCTTATTGTGATGGTCAACCCTCAAGATCCCACCACCATATCTCTTGATGAGCTTCTTCTTCACAAACCTATCATATATATAAGCAACTCTTCTGAACTGTGGCAGAACCAGCCACACCACAAACACCAGCTTCACGTCGTACCATATCGGAATCTACTCCAAAACCGACCACAACACCATCTCCGTCAGCGTGAGCAACAAATACAGTATTCAATATGCCAACCATAACTGGTCGTTCATTCTTGACGAACTCTCTATCGATGTCACCGACACATATCTTCACAACCCATCATCAACAAATTACTAACAGTGGGTAGAGCAGCATCACACCCGGTCTTTATTTTCACATTCACGGAGAAAAATATATAGAGTTACATATAATTAATAACGAAACAAATATTGTGTATGATGAATAAGAAAATGACATACCCAGCTATTGAATGGACATAAGTGAGAAAAGTCCAAAAGTGATTCATTTTTGAAGGACAAAACAAGAACACAACAGAAACAGAGGTTTCAGTTTTTCAAAATATGTTGGAAACTCGTCAGATCGATCTTCACCGTCCTCGCCAGAATCAAGCTCGTCTTTGGCGTCGGATCGTATCCGACGTCGCTCTCGAGGAGCCTCTCCGCCGCCGTGCACCCCTCCGACCAAACCCCCAATCCTTACCCTAACTTCGTCTCCGGGCCGTTAACGACGACGAATCACTCGATTGAAGCCAAATCTGCGCCAATTACCGCCTCAATCGACTTCTTCGCGGCGAACTCGAAGCTCCTGAGGGCGCTAGAGACGACACTTGCCGCGTCGGCGACGCTGCACTACTCGAACCTGATGATCGTGATGGAGAAGATGATAAAGTTGCCGCAGCACGATGCTCCCGGCGAGGGTCTCATGATTTGTAGATTTGATGTTCAATCGAGTGGCTGTCTGGGAAAGAAAGGGGAAAGAGAAGGAGGAGGGGAGGAAGTGGTCCAGAAGAAAGAGGGAGAGGATGTTGAAGAAGGGCATTTGGTCATTTCACAAGAGTTTTTTTAATTAAATTTTGTTTTCAAATTTATCATTTGAAAAGACTAATATATTATTGAATCATGTCATTAGTTTATTGTTTAAGCGGGGTAAAATAATCTTTTCATATTTATCAATTAATTACAAATTGAAGATTAATCATTAGGGGCATTTTAGATTTTTCATATACAAATTCTGTTAGATTTAACTGTCGTTACCTTAAGTGTAACTTAAAAATTGTTATGGTACCGGCAAAAAAAGTTTCAAATTTAAGATACTGAATTCAAAATGAGGTAAAGTTGAGATACTGACATAAAATTACCCCTTTTCTTATTATTCTTTTTTAATTTTCTCTTAACGTAATTGGTAAAAAGCACAACTTAATTAAGTAGATTTCATGTCATATAAAACTAAACAGTATTGTGTTATCTATTTATATGTTAACTCACGTTAATATTTATATATGATTATTTTTGAATAATGAGTAAACATTGTTATAGATCACTAGAGATATCAACAATATATTGGGATTTTCCATCTCCTCGAGACGAGGTGACTACTATCGGCCAAAATATTAGTTAAATCTCGGTCAAACGTGGTCATATTCAAATTAATTCCAGTCCAACTCAATTAATTTGGTCTAATCCGGTCCAACTCAATAATTCCAGTTTGTAATTTAGGTTTTAAACATATGCAAAGTCATCAACTGTTTCAACGTGAAGAAACAAGAACGTCTCCCGTCTTCTTTTCCCTTTTTTCTCCTTAGTTTGATCATTTTTTTTCTTCAAAATCAATAATTGTTTGATTTCCTTTTTCTGATGTAAAAAATAAGCTGAGTTCTGTTTTCTATTTGGTTATCTTTGGGTCTCACAGAGCTGATAGCAATTGATTTTGTGTTGTTCTTATTGGCAAATTTTGTTTGTTCTTTGAGTGCTGAATTATTGATAGATATTGAAACTGTTTTGCTGATGATGGAAGCCATAATGAATCTTTTGGTTGGTTCTCGATAAATATTTCTCTGTACATGAATTCCAGTGGAACATCATATAGCACACAATTCTTTCTTTTTATGTATATTTCTTGACCTTAACTAACACAAGGACGTGGATGTAATTTTCATTCCTAAAATGCATATGAAATAAGAATAGAGTTTAAGGTTTGGTGTTAGTTGTCTTTAATAAATAATAAATATGAGTATATGTATATTTAATTAATTATTTATTACAAACGTGTCTTGCTGCAATCTTTATGCGATCTTCTCGAGTTTGTTAAATCTCCCTTTTTGTCAGCCGACCGATATCTCCCTCAGTTTCGAGTTCCACAACTTGCCTGTAAAAAAATCAATTAGTTATGCTTTTGAAAAGGCAGTAATATGGTTGAGATTTATAAGCGTAATGTTTTCTAAAATGAGATTTACTTTCTTATAAAAAATACATAAGTATTAGTATGGGTGGGGAAGCGCCGATGGTATTGTTAGGGTGATTGTGTAATATTCAATTAAGATTTTGAATGGCTTTTAAGAGTTCATGAATTCTTAAAAGTTCATGTACTCTTTCAAGTTTATAAAAAGTTTTAATGATTTTAATAGAATGATTTCAAATCTCATGGCTGGAGATAATATTTCTAAAAGAGTTTGATATATGTATCAAGTCTCTCAAAATCATTCATTTATTAAAATCTCTCAAAGTCATTGACTTTTCCAATACCATCAAATTTAAAAAGTATTTTTAAAGTCATGATTGAATACCACAAGAATTTAAAAGTAATTTTAATGTCATCATTGAATACCACAATACATGAAAAAAATTCTCGAATTCATTAAAATCCTAATTGAATACACCACGCCTGAGTGTGCTCTATTTAAACTAATACTGATTTTGACATGTTTCACGTTGTGAATCACAAAATACATGGTGTATGTGGGTGATCTGTAATTTCCTATTATTTCAATGAACAAGCATTTTGACATTGTGATTTTGTTTGACAAACAAGCAAGTTACTAAAACAGAAAAAAAATAAATAAAATTGGGAAACACAGTAAAAACGTATTTGACTTCTGTATTTATTTCATTGTTTCTTGTGTTTCATCTCAATTGTGTACAAAATTGAAGAAAACTAATAAACCTAGAAATTGTAGCGTATCCTTGTGGGAATATATCTTTTTATTCTTGTTTTGACTGTGCTTTTTTTGAGAAATAAGCAACACTTGCAGACATGTTTGGTATTTGCTTTAGTGGTTTTGCCATTGATTGTGGTTAGTTGTTAGTTAAACTAGTTTGTGGGCTTGTGCACATTTTTCATTATGTAGATTTTGGTGAATTGGGTTTTATTTTTATTTGTTGAAGAAGATGAAGAATGCAAGAGTTAAGTATGGAAGATTATCTAGGGAGAGACTGAAGAAATTGTCGTATATCGGGAGAAAGAAGTGTTTGATAAAAAGGCTGACGAGATGTCGGTCATTTATAGAAATTCACTATACGTCATTTCTACAATACATGGCACACTAGCGGGGATGAGAGTAGTAACAACCAAGTCGATGTTAGTCAAAACTGATACTTGCTTCCAAGTAGTCAGCAGCTACTTCTTTGTGCAAATCCATTTGATCACTGTGGTTATGGAGCACTTGATACTGATTATTGTGCTGAGTTCAGTGGCATCGACACTTTTGGGCACAATTCAATCAACAGTTGTGGAAACCAAGATTTGGTCGATTTCTCTCAAGTTTTATTGCAAGAGTTCAATTGGTACCCAGTTGCAGCCACTCGATTCCTTATTTGATCAGCCTCAGCCTGTTGGTGATCAAATGCAAATCCCGCCCTCACTTTACTCCGATGCCTTAGATTGATATCCTCAAAGGATGATGATGGAGCTAATTGTGCTTATCTTTGACACTTTCAATGAGCGGTATGTTTAGGTAGCTCCCGTCAATCTCAATCTCAATCTCAAATATATTCTTACTTCAGTTCAGATTTAGTTCTAAAATTAATATTATGCTATAGCTATAGTCATCTAGCTAGTTCCTCCATATTACATCTTGTCAAACCATGCGCTAGAGATATATAAATTTCTAAGATAATGAAGTTATAATAAACTAAACCCCCTTTTGATTAAATTTTTATCATTGCATCTCTTCGAATTGTTTATGAGTGCAATTTTTTTCTTCATTTTGACTTGTATTTGCTCAAGGATCCATACTTTATTGTTCTGTTCTTAATACATTCTTGTTCTGACTTTCAACGTACCCTATGTATAGACTATAGTATATGAATTTGAAGCTAATGACTATATTTCTATTGAAGTTCCTTTAACAATCTTGATAGACCATGCAAAATCAACTCCTACCTTGTCCACTTCATCTATTTTCCAATTGCGCAAATGTAGAATGCATACTCATGTGTTAGTTTGCTTCTCAAAAAAAATTCAGATCGAGATGACAGTGAGATATAAAATGAAACAATTTTCTTTTGTAATTGTAATTAATAGCAAAATGTTTTTAATACTCTAATATTATAACTATCAAAAGTTGATTCTTTTGAATCCCCTTACATAAACGTGTAGATGTAGAATTTTATTTTGAAGGTATAGATGTAGAATTTTTCAATAGTAAAAAATAATTTTATTATTCGGAAACAAATTATATATTTGAATGGTTTATTATATATTTTAAAAATAAAATAGATATGTTCTTTTGGTTTAGTTTGGTTTTTATTGATTCTCATTTTATAAATCATAACCGAATCGATGAAATTTCGGTTTGAATCGAATCAGTTCGGTTAATTTTTGAGTCTGTTCGTGTCGGGCAGTTTGGTCAGGTTGGTTATTGTTTAGAAGTCTTACTACCACCCTGCCTTATCTATCTTTTAATGCTTACTCATTTTTAGGGTATTTTTCTCCTTTCTCCTCTTGTTTCCATTCGTCTCTCTCTTCCCTTATCTTATTATCCCTTCGTAATTCTTGTTCTAAACTATAATCAAAGTCGGCTAGAAACCGATCAATTAAAAAATTAAGACCAATATATTTTCTTACAATTTGTTTAACCAAATAATTGAGCGGTTAATGCGATGACCAACAATACATACTGAAAACTAAGTAGCTCTTCGTTTATTGGAGAAAATAAGTACACCTGGTGATCATTCATCGATTTGCAATAAAAATAGTCGTCATTAAAGCGCGATCGTGCATCTAAAGCGAGATAATTCGGCGATTCACACTAAAAATAGACTAGATTTAGAGAGTAATCATTCATCGTTGTATGTGTTGATAAACATTATCTAATTAACCCGGTTATACAATATACAACAACATGTTATACATCGACAATAAGACAGTTATACACAAACTTCTGAAGTGATTAATCGTTTTATGTGTCGTTGAACATTATTTAATTAAATAAGTCAATGTCTAATAACAAATTTGTATTTCCAAAATTATTAAAACATTTGAGAATGTAAATTAAATATATGTATTTTCAAAAATATCGGTATACAAAATTAATCATCTATTTTTTATCAAATTTATTGATGATTAATTAAAGATTTATTTCCAAATTAATTGGGCATTTACCGCAGAAATTTGAATATACCCTGAAAAAATGAATCAGCTTTCAAACAAGTGATACAATACAACCCAGCGAGTTATACATGGTACATCGACATGTTATACATAAACAGAAAGACTGTTGCAAACTTAATTAATCTAAAGCTTGCCACAAATGATAAGCGCTTACAAAAACAATACAAAAAAATTCACAGAAGATGGTTAATCGTTTTATGTGATGCTTAGCATTATTTAATCACACTGGTTATACAGTATAAACCAGCATGTTACACACAGTACATCTACATGTTGTATATAAACAGAGAGACAGATGCAACATATTCTTCGTCGTCATCATCTTCTGCATCTCAGATTTGTTGTACATGAAAGAAAAAACTCTAAATAAGAGATAAGAAATCAATAACAACATGATGATCAAAAAAACCCTAGATAGGATCTTAAATAAAAAACAACAAATCGAAACTCCAAAACTATGAAATTGATATAAGCTCAAACTGGAAATCGCGCGACTTACTGAGATTTGACAACCGAATCGAAGACAAAAACAACCACGTAGCACCGTCTCTGAAGAATTGAGATCAAAATCAAGTGCGAAAACGAAGTCAAAATCTCTCTGCAACCTCGCGATCGTTGTTCTTAGAAACTAAACCGTCACATACTGTATTAGGTCTTCTTCGCAAAATGACTCAATTACCCCGACTTCTCCGTTTGTCTATGTTAAGTTGGTATCAAATTCGTCCGTGCCAGGTGTCGCAATCATGTCGCGCGTACAAAAATCAGACGATTGAGGCAATGTTTGGACGTTTTGACAATTTCCCTTGATTTGTACTCATATCTATATATATGTATGTTATGCAATCCTCTAATTAATGTAGACGTGTAAAATGCAATAATAAATACATGTAAAGACAACAACATTTATACAAGACATATATATCATTATCAAATTCAATATGACATGACATGTACACAATTAGGATGACAAAATAATCTAACCTAACAAGTACTCAATTAACTCGTTCAGATCGAAGGGTGTACATGTCGGGTGCGGGTTGACCTATACCCACCCCGTTTCCAACCCGTACTCATATCATATAAAAAGTAAATAATTTTATTAATTATATATGATTATAATTTGGGTAAAGTACACCTCGCCACACCCAAGTTTAGTCAAAAGACACCTAGCTACACCCAATTTTAAAAGTAGACATATAGCCCCCCGAACCATCAAAAATGGACAGATAGTAAAAATCGTTAACTTTTTCATTAAATTTTAAAGTAAAAAGACAAAATTGCCCTTGGTTTCACTTCAAATTTTCAAAACATGTCATTTTGGGTATTTCTTTGATTTTTGGCTTCACCGGAGAAGCTCTCACCGGCTTGCCTCTGGCCGGCCTCGCCCTCCTCGCCGGAGATGCTCATACGTTCTCCCGTTCCACCGATCTTAACCTCGCAGTCCACCTGCCTTTTCTGTCCCGCCTCCATCTACTGTAACTTGGGCCAATCTGACAAAGCTCGAAGCTTTTGGATGGAGGGATGTCCAGTTCTGGGTTCCTCCAGATCTAGCTATGCAGGGCGAGTGGGTCGTCAGTGGTTGCCATCGCCCATGGTCGCAGGCGGAGGTGCGGAACTGAGGTTGAGCAGAGACGATGTCGTCGAACTCAGACCTGGACCAGCAACACCGTACGCGAATCTGCGACCAAAACCTCACTCTCCCTTTCCGATGCTGACACTGTCAAGACCATGAGCTCGCCGTCGTGCTCTCCGGCAAGCCGTCAATAACAACCGTTCCAAATCTGGGCTTGTTCACTACACCAATTATGTGTTAAGATGACACAATATTTATGTTACCTTTAGTATGAGATATGTCACCTAAAGTGTTGGGTGACAACAAGTGTGTCACCCCAATGGTGTCACATATCCATTGTCCCCCAAAGTATTTGGTGACATTTAAAGTGTAACCTAAAGTATGGTTGTGTTATCTTATATTGATTAAGGGTGACAAATTAAATTTATTGTGTCATCCAAACACATAATTCGTGTAGTGGTTCTCCTTAACCGAGCATCACATGACAACTTGTACAGGACCTTTAAGACTGAGTTTGAGGTGTACACTCTCGGAAGCTCCCAAGGTAAGGTTGGAGGTACGTTCTTGGAGAAGTCCCTAATAGGATTGATGTTATTCACCCCAATCTGATTTGTGAAGGTGGAGATCTTTACTGGCTATTTTCATAGCAACCAATCAATCAAAAGGTTTAACCTTGTGGTGGAAGAGTTTGAATCAGTTCCTCTACCTTTCATTAGTGATGATAAATTCATTTGGGGTTTGGCATATTTTGACCAGTACTCTCAGCTGGTTGCCACCGATGCGATGAAGTAAACATATACATATAAAGATAATTTCAGGGCCGGCTTAACACTTACTAGGATCTAAAGCAATACTTAGAAATGAGGTCTTTTATATAAAATTTTGTATATATATAGTACTCCCACAATTCTATTAATCTATTAAGAGAATATATACTTAATAAACCTTCCACATAATACACATTAAGTATATTGAAAAATGCAACTACAAATATTATATAAAGGAAAAATGTCACTTAGCTCCCTCGTGGTTTACGCATTTTTCACTTAGCTCCCTCGCCCGACAAATGCATTCTGAGAGACCCCTGAAGTTTCAAAAATTCTCACAGAACCCCAACAGTGTTAGTTTTGTTGTGAAAAGTCCAAAATACCCTCATCTCACTATTAAATTTTCAAACTAATGACATTGCTTCACTGTTCATGTCATTGCTCCTCCGCACTCCGGCCGGCCTCGCCTCCGATCCTCCGTCCGACCACCCACTCCGGCCGCCTCGTCTCCAACACCTCCGCCTCCTGCGACCTAAAAACCGCCACTTTCTGGATAAAAACCTTCTACGAGGACCTCTGCGATTTCAATCTCGATCTCGTCCTAAGCCGAAGAAAACGACTTGGAGGAAGATTTGGGTGGTCGATGCTTTGCTCCGTTAGACTTCTGCGCAAGAAACACACCCATTGATTATTCAATTGAACACCAAAAAAAAAACCCATAAAATCAGAAATTGAAATCGAAACACTAACGATTTTCTTTCTCACTGAGGCATACGAAGAAGTGGGCGAGAGCGGCGCCAGAGCCGCCACCGCCGCGGCGAGGCTCGACCTCGCCGGCGACGTCGAGGCTTGACCGTGAATTTGCTCTCCGCTCACTCCACCGCCAGAAACCCAACATTCATGCGACCTCTTCGTCGACGCCTTCCTCGGGACCGACACGCCGATCATCTCGTCGGCAGGCTTCCACGTCAGCGCCACCGCCCTGAAAACCTTCGGCGGCGGCGGGTAGCTCTTCCGGTGGTGGTTCTGATTCTGAATCGAAGACGACGAGAGCGACGACGGGTGGTGATTCGGTGGGAGCATCCTCACCCCCATCGTCGTCGTCTTTGTCCTCATCGTCATTAACACTCTCCTTCGAGCTCTCGTCCCTGTCCTCCCTATTGCTCCCGTGCATCAATCTGTTCCCTCTCCGCCTCTTGCTCCGGCTCAGCCGATCTCTCTCCCGATCACGGTCCCTCTCCCGATCTCGATGCAGTGGGAAAAGTAGGTGCGCTCCTCCGCCCAGATCTGCCGCTCCGACGGCGTCTCCGTCCTCATGACCGCCGTCGCCAGCTTCCCTGCTCCGTCCTCATGACCGTGGTGCATCACAGCTCCGACGATTCTGATTCTGACGGAAGCATGGAGGTGAGGGACAGACCCAGAACAAGGCCACAGGGGTATTTTTGTCATTTTAAAAAAAATAGTTGACTTTTGACCAAAAACTAACGGGGTTAAGCTTCTGTGAGAATTTTTGAAACCTCAGGGGTCTCTCAGAATGCATTTGTCGGGCGAGGGAGCTAAGTGAAAAACGCGTAAACCACGAGGGAGCTAAGTGACATTTTCCCTTATATAAACTACATAACCAACATGAAAGTCTTTATTGGTTTATATCCAATCTTGCTTCTACGGTGCCCAAAACTTGGCTCATTATCGATAAAATTAGTGGAATTAAAACACAATTATATATAACTCTTTACATGAAAACTTGACTTAAATCAGCTACATGTTTTGAGACAGGGAAAATAGAATGAGCTACAAGCTCAAAATCAGGACAGACCCTTAAACTGGTATTAATATCTAAATTAGGTTGTTACTTATTCTTATCCAAAATTTGAAGTAACTTAGGGGGGTGTATTCAATTAGGATTTTGAATGACTTTTAAATGTCCATAGATTCTTAAAAGTCATGGACTTTTTCAAGTCTATAAAGAGTCATGTGGATTTTAATGGAATGATTTTAAAAGTCCATTGACTTTTTGAAGTCTATAAAGAGTCTTGTGGATGACTTTTGCATGACTTTTTCATGACTTTTTGTCAATTGATTTTGCATGACTTTTTCAATTCTTTGTAGTCTTGTACATTTTCATTTTTTCATTTTTGTGCAATTACTCATACTCTTTAATTCTACAAATCAAAATTAAACAAAAATAATTAAAACATATTAAAAACTCCAACTTCAAAATCACATAAATTCATTAATAAAAACATCCAACTTCAAAATCACATAAAACATCCAATTTCAAAGTTCATAAGAAAATATCAATAACAAAATAAAAGTTCAAAACCAACTAAGGAGACAACATATTAATCAATTGCAACCTCGTGGAAATCATCACCCTCTTCATTCACATCAACCATATATTCATCAACATGGACATTATCTTGTTCCTCATTTTCATCATCTTCATTTGCATTATCGCCCATTGGTCTACCACTCCACATAGCATTAGCAATGCTAGATCTCCAAGCATTAGTTCCCTCTCTTTGTTGTTGTTGACTTTGAGAAATTAATTCAATATTTTCATCTTCCATTTCTAAAGATGGTGAAAATCCATCATCTTCTAGTTCAAAAGGAAACTCATCAGATCGACATTCTTTCCTAAGAAAGTTATGTAGTCCGGCACATGCTAACACCAACTCCGCTTGTATTTTAAATGAAAAAAGAGGTGCCACTTTGAAAATTGTGAATCGTGATTTAAAGATACCAAATATCCTTTCAATGACATTTCTTAATTTTGCATGGCGAAGATTGAATAACTCACTTGCATTTCTAGGGTGTCGTCCTTGACCTCCAAAATCTTTTAAATGATACCGAACACCACGTAAAGGTGCTAAAAATTGACGTCGATTAGCAAATCCACAATCCACGAGAAAATATTTTCCTGCAAATTAGAAAAGAGTAAAGATTAGCATATTATATGTAATGAAATAAAAAACCGTTTATGATGAACATAATAAAAAATAAATATTTAAGACATGCATGTTACCTTGAGGCACTTGAAGGCCATTTCTTCTTGTTAATGCATCATTTAACAATTTTGAATCATGTGCTGATCCTTCCCACCCACTAAGCACATAAATAAACTCAAAATCAAAGTTACAAGCTGCCAAGACATTTTGAGATTGAATGTCATGACGATTACGGTAACTGCTTACTTCTCGTCCTATTACTGTGGCTGGAATATGAGTTCCATCAATGGCACCAATGCAATCCTAAGAAGGATAATCAATAAATATCATATAATACAAGTAAAAACATAACTATCAATTACACTTTAATTTTAAGAACAAAAAAACATACCTTAAAGTATGGATAAAATCGTGTACTTTCTCTAATCTTAGAGGGCACACCTTTAGGTTTGACCATCATGTTAGGTGCTATAGCATTTAAAGCCTTCAAAACTTTGTTGAAATTTTGACTAGTAGCGAAATGTGAACGACTAAACCTTTGTCGAACATTACAATACCGATCGTTGTGGCCCACGATGATTAAGAATGTTGCTAGCATTTCTTCAATACAGATAAATCTTGTGTCTTCCAAAAAAGTTTACTCTCTAATGATGGTACACAACTTTATGAATACTTGTGGATACATTATGTGCAATTGTCGAAAATCTTCGGGATCTTCTTTTAACACATATTGTATATAATGAAACCCATTTCTAGTAACCGGTCGTCGATTGAGACTACGTTCGATTTGTTGAGGCATTATTATCATAGTCTCTCTTATCACTTTGATTACTACTTCAATTGCCATAAGCAAATACTTAACTATTTCATAAAATTCTTCTTCCATATGTTCTTCTTCCTCTTCTTCCATTTCTTCATCATCTATTTCTTCCATTCTTAATTCTTCTTCAATTTCATGTATCCTTGTTTCTTCTTCTTCAAGATTGATTTCCATTAGTCCTGCGAATAAACTTATAGCATATAAACTATTTTAAATTAACTCAATAATATAATAAACGACACAATATACATTGAAGTAGCACAAACTCACTCAATAATAGTTTCTAGTTTAGCAACAAAATGGTTCAAACTTAAATAAAGAAACAAACAAACATAATTTAAAGATCAAGTGTGCTTCAATCTCCTCACAAAATAAATAACATAACTAGTTTCCTTGCATTCTACGAATTATCCAATTTGCTCTTTCTTTAAGATCCATCTTCAAGAAACCATCATTCTTTGTTTTTGTATCAAGCAAGTCAAAGGCCTTACATCTTACATCTTCATCCAAATTTGGAATCTCCTTGATAGCATCCCAAGTTGTAAATGATCTCTCTCTTTCTCTTTTTTCAATAAAGCTATCTCTTTTCTCCAATAGACTATACACACCCTCAAAAGTGGTCGTAAGCTTATTAAGTTGTTCCATAATACCACTTTGATATGTGCTTCGATTTGTGTTAGAAGTTCCTTCATATTCGGCCCTACTCCTTTTGCTTCGGCCTTTTACTTGCTTTGGAGGCTCCATACATTTCGTAGAGCCTAGAGGGATGGTGGATTGTGCAACATTTGGAGTAGGTATGATAAACACATCACCATCACCATCACAATCAATATCTTCAATACGAATATCTCTTCCTTTTTCAGCACCTAATGTTCTTGCATCCGTACCATTTCCTAATCCAATGGAATTCTTCCCAACGGCAATACTATTTCCAATAGCTATTTCCAAAGCCTCATAATCAGAAAATGTTCCATAACGCAAGTGAGCATCATTTGAGTGAGCCTAAAAAAATAAAATAAAGAATAAATAAGAGTTGAAAAATATTTTTGTGATAAATTTTAAAAATATGTTTCAGTTATTATAATATAATAATAATATAAATTTGAAATGCTCACCTTTATATAATCCTCCCATACTTCATCAGAAGCAGTGAACTTTTTTGTAGTAGAGTCGAACCCAAAACCTGAACTAAACCTCGATAAGGTGGAGTAGGATGCTAATTTATTTTTAAACCACTTCAATCGACTTAGGTATGTGCATGAGTTTTATTGCATCGGAGTCTTGAGTTAAGAACGGAAAGTATCCTTTCTTCAATTGTTTGTTTAGAGAATACACCACTATTGTCACGCTATTCTTGATTCGCAGCATCAACCATAAGCTCTAATAATAAATCACTCTCTTCTGATGTCCAATGTGTATATGATGTCTTTCTTTTGATATTTTGTTGTAAATCTTCCATCTAGATTTTGTTGTAAATCATACACTTTATTAACAAATATACATACAACCAAATAAATAAACAAAAAAATAATGCAAAGAAGTCAAATGGAAAAACAAATTATCAACGTTTAAAACAAAAAATGTTTATTAAAGTTCAAATTTGAAGAAATCTAGAATTAAAAGAAATGGTTTATATAAAATATGAATAGATTATTAAACTAATAAATTATGAAATGTTATAAAAAAAAATGAATAGATTATTAAAATGGAAATACTACACTTGAATAGGGGTATTTTCATAAATTTACATCCACAAAACCCTAGCTACCTTCACTTTCCTCACTCCACTATAAATAAATAAATATAATAATACCCAATCCAATCCACTCCACTCCTATTAGGTACTGCACAATTATCCCTCAACTCTCATGGTCTTAACTCTCATGGTGTCTGAAGAAAACCTCCGGCCAGAGATCGGGCACGACGGGCAGAGACGCCAGTAGGTGGCGGCGGCGCGACGGGCAGAGAGAAACTGAGATCGGGCCGGCGACAGCGACGGGCAGCGGAGCAGTGGGCGGCGACAGCGACGGGCGGCGGCGCTGGTCTCGAAGGCGATTCGAGAAGATGGCTGGCTTCACGGCGCCGCCGGCGACGGGCAGGAGACAAAACGAGATCGCCGGCGAGCTGTGGGCACGGCGAGCACGGCGAGCTGTGGCAGGAGACAAAACGAGATCCGCCGCCAGTCTCCGCCGCCGGACAACAACCAGAGAAATGGAGGAGCTTTCCTTCCATTCTCAAAAGAAAGAACGTATTTATTTACGTTTTATTATAAAAATATATTTATCTATATATTATTAAAATACCTATATCTATACATGTTTGATGCTGAAGAAGGAGGTTCTGTGACTTTCTGTGAGGCAAGAGGGATTGAGGAATTTTTCCTGATAATTTTGTTTTTAGGGGGTGTAGAGGATTGAAATGTTCTGTGTTCTTGAGGTTGCCATAAATCCTAACTACCATAAAAAATAAAAAATCAAACCCAAGAAATGCAAAAACAAACTCACAAAATACACACCAGAAATCAATACATACAAACAAATAAACAAAACCATAACAAGTAAAATGTAATTACCGATGAAGGGGTGTGGATGTTCTAGGAATTGTAAGACTCTTCAAGCTGCTATCCAATGTGTCTTTTCATCTCCTTTCATGAAGTGCAAATCTGATGGGGTGTAGATGATATTTCAAAAAGACATTGGTATTTATACCAAGACTCTCAAAATCATCAAAAGTCATCAATCTCTTAAAATCCATGACTTTTACAATACCACAAAATTTGAAAAGTATTTTTAAAGTCTAGATTGGATACCACAAGACTTTAAAAGTCTTTTTTAAAGTCTTGATTGAATACCACAAGACTTTAAAAATCTTTTTAAAGTCTGATTGAATACCTCAAGACTTTAGAAGTCTTTTAAAATCTTTTAAAATCCTAATTGAATACACCCCCCTTAATTTAAGTACATTATCAGTGCAAGAGCAGGAGGAATTAACTTGCTTTCTACAAGCAATACACACAGTTTTGATTTTTTTTGTTCCAATAAGCAAAGAACAATTATTAACGAACAAAGCCAAAAAAAACTAATATAGGTTGACAACAAAGAGAAGCAAAATTTACTTTAGTTTGTATCCATCAACGATTAATGGGACGGTAAAAAATTATGGAAAATTAGAAATAACGGGTAATTTCTTAAAACACCCCCTAAAATTACTTAAATCTCACATAATACACCTTAAAACCAATTGTCTCATCTTCCACCCCATAATTTATGTATTTATCTCACTTCTGTTATGTTCGTTCAGTTTCGTCCAATTCGTCGTTAAGTGTATACAATTGTCTGTTTTGCCCTTGGTTTGTTTGGTTAAGTGAAGAGTTGAGTCGATTGACTCAAACACTTCAACAAAAATTGAGTCTCGGAGAAGATGAGGCATCGATGGAGGAGGGTGTGTATCCGGCGACGTTTTGGAGTTTGGCAATATGAAGTCAGAGAGAAGATGAATTACGTTTAGCCAATTCCTCTATAATTTATAACTATATGTGAAAGGGTAGTTTAGGTATTATTTAAGTTTAGACATCACATGTGACATGCACATGGCCTAAAATAGACAGAACTAAAAGGACAAAAAAGAAATGGGATGAAAGAACAAATTAGGGGAGTGGCAGTGAGACGATTGGTCTTAGGGGGTATTACGTAAGATTTTAGGGTACTTTCTAGAATTACCCCTAGAAATAACTTTAATGTAGAAAGAATATCAAAAAAATCAATTGATCATCAATACATCAAGAATGGTAACAAACTACTCAGCCCAAAACCATTAAAATACTTTTACTTTAATTTACAAGCAATTTAATCAATAACTCTCAATACCCATTTTTAGTACAGAAAATTCATCTCGGTGATCATTGGAATGCAAAACCCGATTGAAAAAATTTAAAGCACAAGTTACAATTCTCGATCAAACATAATTATAAGCAATTCTCAATTCCTAATTATAATATGACAAAAAGAGTACAAAGATTTTACCTCAAAACGAAAAGATTTGATTTGTATGGATTCTATTCAACATAATAGAAATTATCCAAAATGGGATAAACGGATCCAGATTGTTGGGTTTATGTAATCTGGATGGTTGAATTTATAAATCTGATATTAGTGATGCAAACTTATTTTAGATGTTCGGATGAGGATATTGAGGCGTCTTCTCCTCCGACGATTGATCTTCAAACTTTTAGAAATCAATAAATTATGAAGGAAATTGAATTGAATTGGGAACAATTGAATTGGTAACGGCTTAAGTGTGGGGACGATTGAGACTTCGAGGCGCACAAGTAATATAGAAAGTTAGGTTGGAGTTAATTGAGGATTTAATGAATTTTGAGCCTTTTTATATATAGACAAGCCAAATTTTGAATGGGCCTAAAGTAACTGCCTTCTTTTTTATGGTCGGGTCGGGCCTAGATAATTTTATAATTGCATATGAATTATATATATATGGATGAACGATTTGACGGAATATACCATCAAATATTTGCATTAAATGAGGAGATATTAAATCAAACATTTGCACCAATATTTACATTAATTGAGGAGATATTTGTCTTATTCACATGATATTTGCATTAAATGAGAGGATATAGAAGAATCAGTAGAGAATTCGACGTTATTTCTTCACATAATTTTTCCCTCGCAAAGTAGTTGATGTATTTTTCTTTATTACCAAAAGTTTCACTTACATATACAAATGTTCAATTTCCATGTAGATGTGTTCCACACAGCATATATTAAATGTCTAGGGAATATAGTTTTCAATTCGGTGTAATAATTTCTCGAACGCTAATTAGAGAAATAGAAGAATAATTTGACTGAATATACCATCAAATATTTGTATTAAATGAGGAGATATAGAAGAATCATGATTCTCTCGGTTAGGTCAACAGTCGCACGCTTAGAGATGAACGATTTGACTGAATATACCATCAAATATTTGCATTAAATTATGAGATATGAAATCAAACATTTGCACCAATATTTGCATTAAATGAGGAGATATTAAAGAATCAGTACAGAATTCGACACATAATAGAAATTATTTCTTCACACGATTTTTCCCTCGCAAAGTAATTGATGTATTTTGCTTTATGGCCAAAAGTTCCACTTACATATACAAATGTTCCATTTTCATGTGGATGTGTTCCACACATCACATAAATTAAATTTCTAAGGAAAATAGTTTTCAATTCAATGTAATTATGTATCTAACACTAATTAAAGAAATAGATGAACAATTTAAATGAATATACTATCAAATATTTGCATTAAATGAGGAGATATAAATATTTACATTAAATGGGGAGATATAAAAAAAATCATGATTCTCGGTTAGGCCAACAATCGTACGCGTCAAAATTTGTAAAATTACCCGAATGCCCTAACTTTTCCGCCAGTTATAATTAACGTCAACCCACGTTGCGTTAGTCCACGTGTCGCGCAATCCGGGCCCACAAAAATGTAAATAGACCGCACTTGAGAACTCCTAGTGGCATGCTTTTACAAATTTGAATGACAATTAAGAGTATTTAATCATGATCATTTCACATTAAAAACTAACTAATATTTAACATTGTTACCTAAAGTGAAGCAAAACGTATTTTAACCGTGTTTGTTAATAACAAGTATAGAGAAAAAAAAAAAAAAATAATAATAATAATAATAATAATAATAATAATAACAAGCTTTTGCAAATTTGAATGACAATTAACAGTATTTTGATTATTTCACATTGAAAACTATCTATTAATATCTAATATTGTTACCTAAATTGAGACAAAACGTATCCTAACCGGTGTTTGTTCAAAAAATTTAAAATATGTGTGTATCTAAGTGAAAAACGTATTAACTTAACTATATTAAAACGAGATTATCTCTTTCAACTATATTACTAGGTAATTTTGAGATCGTGGGTTATAAATTTTTGTATACTCGTTATGAAAGGTTGTTTTTGATAAAAAAATTTTATTAGTATATTACATCCCAATATGTTTTCTTGTGAGGGCTTTAACTGTTTTTGGTTTGATTTTCACTTTATGTTGTTGTTTAAGGCGGTCTTTTTGTAATAGATTTTCATATGCAAATCTTGATGTATCAGCTTTTCAAGGGAGTGCTTTATGCCACAATTATGGAGTGTTACACAAGTACACTTTAACCTATCTAATATGACTTTTGTTTTCTTTCCTATTGTTATCAATGTGTATAAATCTATACTCTTTCACTGTTCTGAATTCAGTGACCTTACGTCTCACAATCTCTCGATGGATCAAAAGACAATGATGCTTAAGATAGCAGATTTTGAGTTTGCTCGAGCATTTACTGTTCCACTTAAGAAGTACATTCATATGACCCATTTATATAATGGGAAAATTCCACTTAGCTACCATGTAGTTTACCACTTTTTCACTTAACTGCCCCAGTTTTTCATTTTAGCTTCTAACCCCCCTGAAGTTTACAACTTTTTCACTTACATACTCCAGCTTTTCATTTTAGTTTCTAAACCCCCTGAAGTTTACCACTTTTTCACTTACCCACCCATCTTTTCATTTTAGTTTATAAACCCCCTAAACTTTACAAAATTGGCACTTCAGGCTACGACATCAAAATTATAGAGGAAGATGGGTCACGCGTTGATCACGAGTAGGGATGACAACATGGCGGATTTGGGGCGAATTTGGCAATCACCGTCCCCATTAGAATCAGATCGGGGATTCCCCAGTTCTAATAGGGACGAGGATTCCCCATCGGATTCGGGGATTCCCAATTCTCCGTTTCCAACCCAAAAAAATGTTTAAACATATTTATTTTTAATAAAATTTGTATTAAAAATTATTATTTTAATGAAATATATACTTAAAATATTTTATTTTTCATTAAACATGTATTATGAAATATTATTTAACAAAAATAATATTATTTTTCATTAAACATGTATTATGAAATATTATTTTAACAAAAATAATATTATTTTATTAAAATAATAATTTGTAATACAAATTTTATTAAAAAATAAATATGTATTTACATTTTTTTGGGTTGGAAACGGAGAATTGGGAATCCCCGATCTGATTCTAATGGGGATGGGGATTGCCAAATTCGCCCTGTTGTCATCCCTACTCGTGATCAACGCGTGACCCATCTTCCTCTATAATTTTGATGTCATAGCTGAAGTGCCAATTTTGTAAAGTTTAGGGGGTTTATAAGCTAAAATGAAAAAATGGGTGGGTAAGTGAAAAAGTGGTAAACTTCAGGGGGTTTAGAAGCTAAAATGAAAAGCTGGGGTATGTAAGTGAAAAAGTTGTAAACTTCAGGGGGTTTAGAACCTAAAATGAAAAGCTGGGGTAGGTAAGTGAAAAAGTGGTAAACTACAGGGTAGCTAAGTGGAATTTTCCCTTATATAATTTCAGTTAACTCTTTAATAGCATAATGGGTTGTGGTCATTTTTCATATTTTAACCTTGTGCATCGAGCTCCTAAAGTTGTACTGAGAGCCACACATTACTCAACCATTGTAGATATGTGGCTCTCGAAATGGTGCTCCTATATACTTGGGTTGACTAGTTTATGAGATAAAGGTTCTTAGGCTCCTCTTGGCTACCTCCCAACTTCGATACGGTGACGATGGACGACGTTGCAGGCGGTCACCGACTAAAGTCTATCTGAATATTATTCGAAAGTTAGTTAAGGTTTATTTCTCATTCAACTTCAACTCATGTCTCAAAAATAATACTTAAAATACCTCATCATACCAATTTTAATAATAAAATAATCTTGAATACATTATCGTATTGGTTTGTTATAATTATAATGTTTAATAATTTGTTATAATAAAATTTATTTATTTTTGTCGTAAAAATATAAATTAGATTTGGTTATTTTACAAAATAAATATTCAAGAACATATATTAAAAAATATCATAGAGTGGTGCTGAGAAGGGTTCTTCTCTTTGCGGTTTGTACCTTTCGTCGGTGGCGATTTGGGTTGTTCGTCGAAAATCGACGATGTCTCTCGGCGGCATGGCTCCGCCTGTGAGGGCTTCTAGTATGGCAACAGTTTCAGGTCTTGCGGTGGTAGCTGCGACGATAGCTGGCGGTGAAGGAAGCAGATCTAGTGGGATGGCAGGAACGGAGTCGAGTGCAGTGAGGTTGAGGACGGAATTGCAGGTGGGGCGAGCTTGGGTCGCGACGGTAGATCGGTACTAGGAGGGAACTGGGGTTATCTGGCGTCAGTGGGCAGACTCATGCAAGCATACTGAATTAGGGGGTCTCGGCTTGCTTAACCTTCAATATGTGGGAACCGGCGGCTTGATTGGTTGGTAGATCGGTATTGAGAGGGATATGGAGTTATCTAGCGTCGGTGGACAGACTCATGCGAGCACACTGAACTAGGGGGCCTCGGCTTGCTTAAGATTCAATACGTCACTTGTGTGCCCTATTGTGATCGGTAATGTAAGGAAACGAGGGGTCCCTGGTGTCGATGGGTTGATCGGGTTAAACCCAATGTGCTGGGAGAATTTGAATTTCGCAATGCTCATATTGATCGCAGGGTTGATCGAGGAAGCTGGTTTAAAGCGTTATGCAGCAAGATCACAGGGTTTCTCCATCCGTATGAGTTGGAGGCCGTGGCTCTACATGAAGATAACTGGTTCGAATCGATTGGTCTCCGGAGTTATCATGGATGCCTGTAAAGCACTCTGCAGCAAGATCACGGGGTTTCTCCATCCGTATGAGTTGGAGGCCGTGTCTCTACATGATGCTAAACAGGTCGAGCTGCACAACTTTGGAGGAATCATTAGCGAACGGTGTTGCATACTACCCACTATCGGACCATGTGTTCTTTGTTTTTCTTGTAATCAAATGGCTCACGAATTGACCATGTTTGCTTTAACTAACAGTAGCTGGGATTATGGTGAGGAGTCTGTCCCACCAACTATAGCTTCAGCTGTCCGGCTTGATGTCGCGTTAGTTGTTATTTAATTAATAAAATTCTTTTTTACCTTTAAAAAAATAATCATGTAACGTTATTAATTCTCCAAGTCCCCGTACTCATCCCATAATAAATGTTGAATTTATGTATTTTGATAGGGAAAAGCATAGGGTGAATAGGATGAAAGAAGATAATACAATTTTATTTACAATTTTCCCTTTAACTAAGAAGTAGTATTGAAAAGCGGTATGTACCCTATCTCTCTCCCGAGAGATAAGGGTTTCGTTGATTTGGAGGTGACTTCTCGCGGCGTTAAGTTTGTGAGGTTGGAAAGTACGGCGTAGTCTGGGGTGCTGCGACAACACTTGTTAGAAGGGCGAGGCAGGTCGAGTATGGAGGAGGGCTGGAGGAGCGAAGGTTAGAGGCTGGATTTGCAAGTGGGTCAAGGGAGGAGGATGGCGGTTGAGTGGGGCAGTTTGCGGGAGGGGTTGTCGAGGTGATGTGGGGCTGTGCAGGAGGGTTTCGAGAGGGGCTGGGCAGGAGGGTTTCGGGAGGGGCTGGGCAGAGGGTTGAGCCGGGACGGGTTAAGACTCGGGAACCGTTGGTAGATTGGTACCGGGAGAGAACCGGCGGTTTTGGTTGGTTGTTAGATCGATATTGGGAGGGGACCGGAGTTATCTGGCATCGGTGGCAGATTCATGCAAGCATACCAAACTAGGGGTCTCGGCTTGCTTAAGCTTCAATACGCCACTTGGGTGTGCTATTGGGATCGGTACTAGAAGGAAACAGGGGGTCTCTGGTGTCGATGGGACGTGATGCCCATATTGATCGAGGAAGCTGGTTTAAGGCAGTCTACATGACACTAACTAGTTCGAGTTGATTGGTCTCCAGGGTTATCATGGATGCATGTGTAAAACATTCTGCAGCGGGATCACGGGGTTTCTCCATTCGTATGAGATGGAGGTTGTGGGTCTACATGATGCTAAACGGGTCGAGCTGAACAATTTTGGAGGAATTATTAGTGAACAGTGTTACGTACTATCCACTATCGGAACATGTGTTCTTTATTTTGGTCGTAATCAAATGGCTCACTAATTAGCCAAGTTTATTTAAACTAATAGTAGTTGGGATTATGGTGAGGGGTCTATCCCAACATATGTTACTTCAGTTGTCCAGCTTGATGTCGAGTTAGTTGCTATTTAATTAACAAAATTCAGTTTTACCTTAAAAAAAAGTAGTATTAAAAATGAAGAAAAATATTTTGAACTTGTCTTTCAAAGAAATAAAACATTATGTTTATATAAAAAATAATTATTTAAATACAATTTTTGAACATCACTTTTTTATTTTTATAATTTTGTACAAAAAGTTCTTTTTATAATAAATAATACCAAAATAATTATGTTATAAAAAATTAGAAAAAAATTCAAAATAATATTTATTAAATTCTCGTCATTTCCTAAAGTGATAATTCCAGGCACAACCCCCTAAATATATCAAATCTCACCCAACACCCTCTAAAACCATTATTATCACTAGCATCTCCTTAAAATGGACAAAATTTTCAGTTGTCAAAAATTTATTGTAAAAAGACAAAAATACCCCTCTCCCTTACCACTCCCTCACCTCTCCCTCACCATGCTCTCTGTCTCTCCTCCCTCCCTCTTTAGAAACGAAAGTGCCCCACCGGACCCTCCTTCCACCGTCGCTGGCGAGCCTCCCTCCGGCCAATCCCCTCCTGCCGCGTGTCTACCGTCCTGGCCTTCCAACACAAGAGTACGGGAAGATCTTCAAGGCCGAGTTCGATTTTCCGTCGTGGTTCTCACTGGAAGTCAAGGAGGCTCGTCTCGAAGCTCCTAGTTCATGAAGGACCTCTCTCGCCAGATCTCACCCTCGATCAAAGAATCGGAACCGGAACCGAAATCGGATTCAAAATCGCCTAAATTCTTGAACGCGTTCGTGTTCATCTCCTCGATGTCGTTGGAGTTCGACCTCTCGAACATGTTCGAGAGTAAGCGGAGGGCGGCGTCGATGTTCACGTCGCGATGCTCGGCCGCGACGATAATGGCAAAGATTGAGTTGATGGGGAGGCGAGGTTGAAGGTTTGGAGGGAGAAGGAGTTCAAGGTGAGGATGGAGGGAGCGGAGGAAGGGGAGGCTGACGGTGGCGGCGGAGGTGTTCGAGGTGGCGTCAGGAGTGGCGGTGGTGGAGAGGATTGGCCGGAGGGAGGCTCGCCGGTGACGGTGGAGGGAGGAGAGACATAGGGTATGGTGAAGGAGTGGTGAGGGAGAGGAGTATTTGTTTTTTTTCAATAAATTTTTGACAACTGAGATTTTTGCCCATTTCAAGAAGGTGCTAATGAGAATAATGATTTTAGAGAGTGTTGGGTGAAATTTGGTATATTTTAGGGGTGGTATCTTAAATTATCCTTTTCCTAAAATATTAACAAAAATTAAACGGGGACAGGAAAACTGCAACTTTGAAACCTAAATAAAGTATTTAAATAATTATTAAATTATGCCATGGGTCATCTGCAATTACTGCTTATGAATTGTAGCGTAATATGTAAAAACCACGGCTAGTTGCTCAACAGCAGTTCAGAACTCCAAATTACCCCCACAAACACAATTACAGATATATAATAGTAACTGGGATTTATATATCATGAGAAAATACAGATGAGTATTATTTCATCTAACGATGCAAAAATCAAATCAATAAAATTCACATAATCTTGTGATCAACCGAGCAGGCTTGTCCGTCCAACCTCTCAGCCACTTAGAAACTCCATATGGCGTCAGTTAATTCCTCACACCACCTGCATCCACAAGAATTTGAAATGTAACATACCCAGCCAATAATAACAAGTCATTTTGCTAAGAGAAAAAACATAAAACTAATAATTGAAATTGAGAGAATTATATCAATAGAAAGTAAGCATCTATCTCACTTTAACATACTGCTGTCTTTGTGAAAAAAATAGAACTTTAACAGAAAATAGTTAACACTAATCCAGGTCCATTTCTTTCAAATTCTACCACTATAAATATATATCCCAACACCTGGAAAAGTTGGGTTCTTGCCAGCCACAACCTGCAAAAATAAGACATCAGATCCCAAGAATGATGCGAGGAGATAAACAGAAATCAAACATGTACAAGAAAGAAACTCCGAAACCATTTTATACAGTACAGAACATGCCAAGCATAGGCTCAGAGCATCCCTGGAAATAAACAGAGGGGAAAAAATCAAAAGGGTTGAAAAGGTCATACAAATTGAAAGCTAGTTATATATATGTTTAACAGCTTACTTGACAAACTACAACTAAAAGAATTGATGATGGAGATACAATGTGATCGTATAAAATTTTATTAAAAAAAGAACAAAAGGCTTTTGGCACATCAATACATAACTTCTAGCTCATGCCACAATAAGTAACACATTATACTGACTGCCAAGTAAAATTTAGCAGGAACTTGCAAAATAACAATACTGAAGCATTCCTCTTTATCCACTGTCAGAAAGAATCAAACTATATGTAACAAGGATACCAATCATTTCCTGAAAAAGTTCTTGCCATTAAATCAATAATAATAAAACAAACTCTAATTTCATTATTCATTCTAGAAATGCAAATAGGCTGGGCACTTGGTACAAAACTCAACAAATAATACTAATAAACCCAATAGAGGATGAGCTTAGTTAAGTCAAACCAAGCAGGAGCTACAGAGTCAACTTCCAACATAAACACTCGATTATAACCAAGACAGCAAGCAAAAAAAGAAAGAGATGAGATCTTAACCTCATACAACCGAGTATCTGCCTGGTTGGGATCCACCAGGAAGTGATGAAGACTGGTTAGTAATATCTTCCAAAACATGTTTCAATTCCGATTTAGCTCTCTTTACCGACAGTTCATTAGGGCTCTCAATATACAAGTAGAGTTTGCGATCTCCTGCTACTGGTAGCTTGCCAGGGGGGAAATACTTCCCCCTGATGGTGATGGCAGCTCCAGTCCACTCAGAAATCGGGCCCAAAGTTTCCTTGTGAGTAATCTTCCATCGAGCATTCTGTGGGAAGTCATTTATCTCCAACTCTGCCTCAAAGTGCTCTGGCATCGCATTAGCTTGAATCTTCGCTATATGCTGCAGTGCCAATGCTGTAGCGCGAGCTGCTCCATCGTTGGGAACAATTGGCACTTGCCCAGGCACAACTGCCGCTGCTCCTGGTACAGAAATTACACCTGGAACAGAAACAGGTAGTCCACTATTGGGAAGCAGTTGAACAGTTGAGACAGGGGTTGACATGGAAACTGTGCTGGCTTTGGAAGCTGCGGCAATTGCAGCAAATTGAGCAAGGGCAGCCTGCTGCGTTAAGTCTCCACCAGTCTTCCGAACACCATCATCTTCATCTTCTGAGTCAGACTTGTCAACCTCAAAACCATACTCTTTTGCCTGGGACTTCTTGGCAGCTTTTCTCACTTCTTCTTCCTCTTCATTGAATTTAAAACCACTTCCCCCATAACCAGTTCCATGGGCTTGCTCAATTCCCTGATTCACTTTGGCCATAAAACCATCAGCTAGAGCTTTCAGGTCATCAGGCACAACTTGCTCGGATAGTTCTAAGGCTTTTACAAGATCTGGTGCGTATTTCTCATCATCCTCAGAAAGAAATGTGATTGCACAGCCTTTCCGGCCAGCTCGCCCTGTCCGACCCACGCGGTGAACATAATCCTCATAATGGTTTGGAACATCATAGTTAACAACAAGTTCAAGATCTTTCACATCTAATCCTCTGGCAGCAATACTAGTTGCAACCAGCAAGTTGCAAACATTGCTTTTAAAATCAGATATGGTTGATTCACGGTCAGTCTGATCCTTGGCCCCGTGAAGTGACAAGCAAGGATAACCGTGCTTTAACAAGTCCTTGAAAAGGGCATCACACTTCTCTTGTGAGTGAACAAAAATCAAAGTTTTTCCCTTCTCACACCATTCCCCAAGAAGTTCTAACATTCTGAAGAACCTATCACTTTCAGGTCTAATCTCAACTAGTTGGGTGATGTCCTTGTTCACGACACTCCTCCCACCAACTTGTATTTCTACAGGTTTAGTCAGGACTTTACGTGCCAAAATTTCAACCTGACGTGGGAAAGTAGCAGAGAATAGTACAGTTTGACGATCTGGTCGAATATTTTGAACAATTCTAGTGATCTGGGGTTCAAATCCCATGTCAAACATTCGATCAGCTTCATCCATCACTAAATACGTGACTCTCCGTAGATTGGTAATTTTACCCGCACTAGTACATAAAATGTCAATCATCCTACCCGGAGTGCAGACAACTATCTCAGTCCCACGTTTTAGTTCACTAATCTGTTGGGCAACACCAGAACCACCATATACAGGAACACATCTCATACCCAATAGCCTAGCAAACTTCCTTATATCACTGTGGATCTGTTGGACAAGCTCTCTTGTAGGTGCCATTATGAGCCCAATAGGCCCATCTCCAGCCATCACAGGCGGCTGATCCTTGATATGCCTCAACATCGGTAGAACAAAAGCCAAAGTCTTGCCAGAACCAGTTTTTGCAACACCTATGCAGTCTCGGCCACTCATAATAATTGGTAATGCCTGCGCTTGAATTGGCATAGGACTTTCAAAGTTAAGCTTCTTAATCATCTCCAAGAGTTTAGTTGTGAGTCCAGTTTGGTTCCAGTTCTTAATCGGCTTAGGCACATCTTTTCCATGTATCTTCAATTCCAACTGTTTCCTATATGCAGCAACCTCTTCAGAAGTCATCTTGGATATCTCCTTCACTTCAATATAGAAATTCTTTCGAAACGGTTCATAGTCTATCTTTGAATGATCTACTAAGGTCAGCTTCTCAGCTTTTGTCTTCTTCACTCTTTTCATAAACTCGTCATCATCTTCATCTTCTACCGAGTCACCGTCACTTTCAGCGTCCCCATAATCTGAATCAGAATTTTCACCAGGAATTATTCTCCCAAACTTATTAGAGCCTCTCCCATTCTTTTGATCAACTTTTTTACTCATTGAGTCAGAAATCTTATCGTCGGCAGCTGGGGGTGGCACAACCTTGCTTAACTTCTCAACTTCAGGCAATACCATAGAGTTCATGAAAGCGTCTAAAGGATCAATTTCATCCTCTTCTACACCAGTATCAACAATATTCAGTGAGGCCGCTATTGCAATCCCGTCATCACCATCTACTGACATTCTATTTTCAACTTCCCTATCAATAGGATCATCCATGCCGATCTCTGTCCCTGATTTTTCTGTAGGCGGTACTTCATCATCAGATTCTTCATCAAGGGTCCAAGTCTTACCAGACTTGGGTTCTTCACCATTTTCTTCCCCACATTTTTCCCTCTCGGATTCCTCAGTCTTCTTCCTTGACTCTTGCCACTCCTGAACTCTTCTCCTACGTTTTTCCATTTCCTCGTCTAGTCTTAGTTGTTCATCCTCTAGCTCCTCTTCTCGAGTTTTCTTCTCAAACCTATCTAAGTCATCCTCGCCAATCTTCTTCCTGGGACTATCTTCACTACCATCCCTGTGCTGATTCCCCTTGCTGCTCTTTTCACCCTCCCTCTCCGTGTAATCATCATTTCTTCTGTGACGCTTCCTATCACGTTCACGGGTATTATCCTTACTATCATCACTATCAACTTCACGGTGTCTCTCTTTTCCACGTAACCGCCTTTCTCTTTCCCTCTCCTTCTTTTCCCTCTCTCTTTCCCTCTCCCGCTCATGTTCCCGTTCTCTTTCTTTCTCCCTACCCCTCTCTCTCTTCTTCTCCTCCTTCTCCCTTTCTCTACCTTCTCTATCTTTCCTTTTATTGTCTCTTCTTTCTTTCTCATCATCCCGGCTCCTCCTATCCTTCTCCCTCTCTCTGTGTTTATCCCTCACATACTTTTCTTCAGAATCTGTATTCCTCTCTCTCTCCAAGCGCCTACTCTCACCACCTTTTTTCTCATTGTCCCTGTGCTTCTCACCGTTCCTCTCTTTCTCTCTGTCCTTTCCAAAGTCTCGATCACGGCGACTCCTCTTAGAACTCACCTCCTTTTTCTCCAAATCATCCTTTCGAGATCTATGCTTTACTTCATCCATAGTAAAACCTGAAAATAAAATATATTAGACTCCATACTTCATGGAAAATAAGCGTGTCCTATGAATAAGTACTTGTTTATAAACCAGAGCTATCCAACACAACCAATATTTGCACACATAACTTATATAAGATATGATTCATGGACAATTGTAAGGAATAGGGACCCTAAAGCATCCTCTAACATCAGAACTCCAACCCCTTATCTCAGGGTTGCATCACTCAAAAGCCCCAGAGTCTAAATTCAAACAGATTAATATGATCACAAATACAACTACAAATACGTACGATTCTATACTAGAGGGTAACAAAATTTGCCAGCACACAAAAGTCCCCAGGTTCCAAGTATTGGTTAAAACAGGCATTGCCATCTTGCAGGGACTTTGTTTGATTCCTACCAGGTTGGTTGATTATTGATTCAATGAGGTTTAATTTGTTTAATACATGGTTTTTTCACTGAAAATTAAATCCCATATCCTGGAGCTAAAAAATTGACCTAAATCTCTCTAATCGGACACAAAACAAGTATCTTATGCATAACGTAACTTCCTAGATTCTTTTGAACCGCATCAATCAAGCAACAAAACGTGGATGATAAATTCACGGAGACATAAGGAGATGAACAAGAAACCTTATGCGATGGTTGAATTATTCAAAGAAACGGACACAAAAACGAATACAAGAGGCAAGCGCGAAGCAGAGTAAGGGATGAAATTGAATACCTGGCGAAATCTGGGAAGATTGGGACACACGAAGATGGATCTTGAAGAGGTTTCTGGAAACCCTAACTCGCTTCCCTTCTCTCCTATTCTCGTTTTCGTGGGTAAAGAACAACCAACATATTTTACCTCACCAGCGGTCCAAATTTATATATTTTCTACTGTTTCGTAATTTTATTCCGGCACAATATGTCATTAGGTCTATAAATATATAAGGGATATAATTACATGTCTTTCATCCATTATATCAATGGGATAATTACACGTCTTATCATTAGTATCGCTAACTTTAAATTTTAGGAAAATTTTCACTAGTTCACTTTCACTCAATCTCTTTTAAATTTATAGACAATTTGTGAATTTTTTTAATTTAAAAAAAGTTTTACATTACTATTTTCTTTTCAAAATTTTGAAAATTCGATAAATTTTTTTTGCAAAATGACGGAAATACCTTATATTAGAAAAATTAAACTAAATAAATAAAAATGATTTTAAACTATTTTTCTAAATTTTTTTAAAAACAAAAAATAAAAACTATATGTTAGTATTAATTTTTTTTACAAAAACAAAGAATATAAAAAATTATAAAAATAAAAAATGATGTTTAAAAATCATATTTTATTTTTTAATTACTCTCACTACTAACATTTTAATTTTTAATCCAAATGTATTTTTGTCATTTCGCAAGAAAATTAACTGAAAATGATAAAGTGAAATTTTTGTTTTTGAACTTTAAGGGGTAAGTGAAACTCAGCTATAGTTAAATGGGGTAACCGACATTTTCCCTAAAACTTAGTTTACATATGTCTCAATTATTTTTTTGTTACATTTAACTTAACTATGGTTAAATTTAACATAATTATGGAATAAAAACTCCAACATACATTTATTATATAATTCTCAAATTGTATAATTATTTGATAAATATGAAATCATTTTACCCTCAACTGAATTACAAAATTAATTTATGATTTAAGGGTATATTTGTATTTTCATATAGTCAAATAAAAAAAATAAAAACATAGTGTACAATTACTATTTTACCCTCATTTTCAACTTTACCCTCCCTCCCCTTCTACCCTCATTTTCAACTCTACCCTCCCCCCTTCTCTTTTCGTCATAGTCCCCGTGGATACATGGGGTTTCCATAATCATAAAAGGGACTCATTATCATTCACCTCCCACGCTATCAACGCTTTCTCCTCCTTCTCTTTGAATTTCTCTCATTTCGTGCTCACAACCACCAACTGCCCCCTCCCGATCCTCCTCCTCCATCACGATCGACTTCGACGACGATGGCGATGTCGACGACGACTGAACAGTCGTTTTTCTAGATCTCGAACGTCGCAATGTGTTTCCGTGCGTCATTTGGAACAAATCTGAAGCCTTCACATCTCGGCAACTGAAAATCAAAATTAGGGTTTCTCACCAACCTATATTTAAATTTCATAAATAAAAATTTTTGCTTCAATACAATTGGGAGAGAAAATATTCATATTCACGATCGCTTATAAGGCCGATTGTTAAGAACGCTTGCCTTGGGAATGTTCCACGAGCGAGAGGCAGTGAGAACAAATCGGGAGGTGTCCTTAAAAGAAGGTTTGGCCAATTTCTCACTTATAAAATTTGGGTTTAATGTAATATTTTGTGGGTGAAGTTAAGTATGATAAAAATTATTAAAGTTATTTTGTAAATTAAAGAATTTGTAGTCACTAGTATTTTAAAAAAACTAACTACCAGATAAATTTTGGGTTGTGGTTAATGACAGAAGAGGGAGAAAGGTTGAAGACGAGAGCAACATAGTAATTGTACAATATGATTTTATTTATTGTTATATTTTTTTCATCTTGTTATTTGAAAAGACACATATAATCTTGAACCATAAGTTAATTTTGTAATTCAATGGTGGGTAAAATGGTCATTTCGTATTTATCAACTAACTATACCAAAATTATACCTTGAGTGCATTTTAGACTTCTTACCTCACAATTATATTATATTTAACCAAAATTATGTTAAGTGTAATAAAAATAGTTGGGGCATCTATAAATCAAGTTTTAAGGTTTAGAATAGTGATATGAAAATTGTTGATAGTTGGGGGTAGTGATGTGTAATCCTAAAGAACTTCGAATTATAGAGGTTGAGAGACCTAGTTGAGCCAATCAATATAGGATAGGTAGGTAACACCTTGAATCTTCCATCTTGAGAGTATTTTTACTTTAGTGACTGACTAATAGAGTGTTGTCCTTGAACTATTATATCGTTTGTATAAGTGATGATATACCCAATGTTGTAAATGTCGGCCACGACGCCGAAATCTACAACGTCGCGATGAAAACCACATATTGTGGTGGGCATGGCGAATTGGATGCCATGGCGGGCCATGGCGGTCGCGGCGGGGTCATGGCTCCTGAAAACCCATTAGATTCGAACACAAATCACTGAGCCACTTATTGTGCTAAAGCTACTTTAAATTTAAAACACGGACAACCATAAAAGACGCTCAAAGCAATTGTTTTAAAAATGCACCAAATCGCACCAAAATATTGTCATGTCCACGATTAAAAATCAAAATCACATAGTTTTGATGTTGTGTTTGCATCAGATAAATACAAGAATCAGATAATGTTCATATACATGCGGATATATAATTTGTTAAGTAACTAAGACAATTATTCAGGTAAATATCATTATATTGTGGTGCAAATTGAGAATTTATCTTGGTAATTGAATATGAATTTTAGTAATTTACTATGAATAAGTATATTAATTTATATCAAACAAAATGCAAAAAAGAAAATCCGCCATGGCCCCGACATGGTCTCGGAGGCCCTTGTTCGGCATCATAGCGTCGTGTGGCATTTACAACTTTAAATATACCCCACATAGATATATGTGGTTAATGATTTTATCATATATGTATACTTTTTGATATTGTAATGTGATAGGTTCTTGATTAAATTAATATACATAACATTGTAATGGAGATTACGATAATGAGAGTTTTGTATTATTGTGAGATCATTGGACTAGGATAAGATAATCCGGAAATATCAATATATGCATGACAATATTCATGAGATGAATATTAATGGATCTTATTCATTAAATTATAGGGGAAAACCTCACAGGACTACACCTAAAATTAACATTTTCTCACTTAACTACCCCTAGAATTTTTCTTCTCACCAACACCCCTTTAGATCAACATTTTTCTCACTTTGCCTATTTTTTTAGGCTCCGTCAATTTCCTGTTAAAATATGAGGTTGAAAAGATTTAAGGGGTAATTGCATATGCTTATCTTTAACTATCAAGTTACAGACACATACCTACCTAAAGTTTGTTTTCTTACTCATATTTACCCAAATAAATTGTTAACTTGCATTCAGATACAAAAAGAAAGGAAAAATGAATTTCATCCAAACACGTGTGTGTACGTGACCAGAATATATTTTTCACTTCCCAAAATTTCTTGCTCACATTATTTGGGTTTATTGGCTCTCCATATACACATGTTTTCATATTCAGACTCTCTCACTCTTCCCAAGCCTCTGTCATTTGCCTCTAATATATAGTTTTTTCGGTGAAAGCTTCAACCATTTTATCCATTGTTCGACCATACATTTAAGACGCCAACGGTTGTGTCTTGCTACCTTCCGCCCTCGCTGAAGATCACCACCTTGTTGCCGGAGACTGACGTTGACCTCTTCCAATCCTCAAGGTTTGTTTTCATGATGAATTGTTTTATTCAATTCTCAAGGTTTTATTCACATTTCTACAATAATTTCATATGCCTAGATGTTCTAAATGCAATAATCAACATGAGATTGAATAAAACAACTCATCAGGAAAACAAAACTTGAAGATTGGAAGAGGTCAACGTCCATCTCCGGCAATAAGGTGGTGATCTTCAGGGAGGGCGGAAGGGAGTGAGACACGGCAGAGGTTTGGAGATAGTGAGATAGTCTGAATCTGAAAACATGTGTATATGGAGAGCCAATAAACCCAAATAACATGAGCAATGGCATTTTGGGAAGTGAAAAATATATTTTGGTCACGTGCTCGTGTATTTGGATGGAATTCACTTTTCCTTCCTTTTTGTATCTGAATGCGTTAACAATTTATTTGGGTAAGTATGTGTAAGAAAAAAACTTTAGGTAGATATGTGTCTGTAACTTGATAATTAATGGTAAGCATCTGCAATTACCCCAAGATTTAAATACCCTCAGATGTATTATAAATTTATAGGTGTCATTTCTTTTATTCAATCTCTCTCTCCTCCATCTCCCTCATTTATCTCTCTCTCTATAGTACATATCCCATCACTCCTAGAAATCGAACACCTAATTAGAAAAAAACTTAAATTGTAAAAAATCAACACCATGAAAAAGAAAATGAAATTGAAACAAAACCTTAAGGTAATTTCTCATGAGCTCTAGCCAATCTAGTGTTTCAAAAAGTACACATTTGGAGGATGGGTAATTTTCTTGGGAAGAAGCCTAAGATCACCGAAATTGACCGAGACATCCTCTCTCACAAGACCCAAAGGTGCAAGCTTGCCACATATTAAAATCAGGCCACTCATTACTGTTCTTCAATTTTGATTTTATATGTTTTTGCTTAATTTTGGAGGGTCATGCTTTATCTTTGTTGTTTGTGCCTGCCATTGGGTTTGTTCTGGTAATTTTGATTTGCTTGTGCAATATATGAGTTGAAATAGGTGTGTGGTGATGAAATTTATGATTGATTTTGGAACTTGTTAATCTTGATCAATTTGAAAATGAGAAGCGGTTACAATTCATAGTTTACCATTGTAAGTGTATAATATATGTATATATTGATTCTTGCTGGGAATAGCTTTTTTAGAGCTGAAATTCAAACCCTTTTGTTTATTACATTCAAATGCAAAAGCACCCTAAAAGAATATTGTAACTAATTTAAGTATAGCCCAAATCCTGCAACAAATGAATCCACAAATTAGAATTCTCTCTCTCTCTCTCCCTTTCAATTCACTCTAAACTTGTTCATGTGTAATGTAAAAAACTTAGGCTTTTGAAAAAATGGCGGAAGTGCTCCAATCCCCATGTCCATCTCACTTAACTTCTCCATCAAGCTCTTCTTCACCATCATGTATGTCAATGATGGGTCCAATAATTAATTTCACGAAGAGGGTAAGGAGTGAGAAACCAAGGAGAGAGACGGAGAACAACTTTCTCTGTTGACGATTTTGGTGGATCTGATGAGGAAGTATTTGATTGAGTATTTGGGTTTAGGAGCAAGGAGCTCTGCGTTAGGAATAGATATGGATGAAAGAGAATTGAGGAGAGATGAGGGAAAAGGAGGAGAGAGAAGGAGCAAATGCCACCTCTTATAAATGAGCAAATCAACTGCCGAGTGGTGCAATCAGCGCCACCGATCGAACTTCTCGAGGCTATAACTTTTGCATCTGATGTCCAAATTAAGCAAAACTAGCGACAAATTAAAGAGGACTTATAGTGCTACAAAGTTAACGAAGACCACTTTTGCAGTTGAGTTATGTCTGTCGGGTTAAACCTGTCACCTTTCTTGATAACCCGAGCTCCAACTCGGCATGTTAGATTAGCTTCATCGACAGTGTTATTGAGCGACATATCTTCCACGCTCAGAGTTCAAATCGAGCAAAGTTTGGGTGTAAATTGAAGAGTATAGAGAGAGCTACAACTTTGATGTAGAAAATTTCTTATTGGAGGCTTATTTTGGGATTTATAGGTCGCACAACATAACAGACCTACGCGTGTTCTAGGCATAAAGAAAGTGAAATTTGCCCCCACTTAAGCATTTTGCTAGAAAAGCTCACCTAGAGTTATGAAAATATCATCTCTTATTTCTAGAGGCATAAATGAAGCTAGAAGATATAGGAGAGGAGCTTCATCCGTATAGCTGGCTAGGGGTTGAAGATGGAGAAATCTACTTCGTTTTGTAAGGTTTTAAGTCTGATGTTATGTTTTAAATAGAGTTATGGTAGAACACATAACCAAAATATGTTGTCGCGATAATCAAACTTATGCATTTGGGCATTTATAGCATAACCCTTCACCACTAGACTAGCAAGCTTATTGTTTTATGTTTCCCTTTCGATTTTATATAACCCATATTTATGGACGGAAAACATTGATACGATACTGTCCTTCTCGTGTTCTACTTACAACAACCTAAATTCAAATTTTAAATCTTCAACTAAATTTTTGCCATAACTTTATCGGTAGATGTCCTTTTTAGAGATTCATAAGCCAAAATGTTCGAAATTTATATCTCAATTATGGCCGAATATGGAACTAATAGAAAATACACAAAATGATATTTACATCCTTAGAGTCTTGTTTTTCCGTCTCACCACCATCCCCAGTCCTAATTAATTTTTCAGTGTGTTTTGATGGCGTGACAGTTTGCATGCAGAGGTGCACATAGATTTGAGAAAAACTAGATTAAAAATGAAGGTTTTGTTTTGAAGGAAAATTGTATAGTTTTGAAGATTTAAAAGGAAAACATGGGCATTCAGGTCATATGTTGTCACGTTGAATACAAATGGCATTTTTGGTATTTATGAAAAACCGAAATTAAAAAAATAAAAATTTACTTGTATTTAACAAAGTTAGTAACAAAATGGAAAAAGCTCATTTGAGGAGCGAGTTTAGCAAACCGAAACTTGGGTGTATTATAATTGAAAAACCAATACTTTGGATGTACCAAGATGTCATTACTCCATAATTAAAATATTATGAAAACGAGTTTCATAGTTATGTCAAAATAGTCCCTCAGATATGTTACAATGTCTTAACCAATAAAACTCAAGAACCACATTTGACAAACTAAGTTTGGATACCACCATCAAAGGAGAGTAGGGGTGTTCACAGTTCATAAACCGAATCGACCAAAACTGAACTGACCGGTTCGATTCTCCAAAAATATAGAACCAAAGTCAAACCGACCAGATGCGGTTGATTTGTTGAAACTGAATAGACATGGTCGGTTGGGTTTCGATTTGAACCGAACAGAACCGAAAGTCTCTAAATATTATTTTCCCCTAAATTAGGAACCTATAAATTATGGTTCATAAATTTAATCAAATAATCACGATGCCCAGTAACCCATAAATCAGGATTCAAAAACCCTAATTTGGGAACCCATAAATTAGGGTTCAAAAAACTTAATTTAGGAATCCATAAATTAGGGTTCAGAATTACAAACCCAGATGACAAATAATTGAAATCAAAATTCTTCATTGTTTATATTTTAAAATTCAAAACCCAGAAATTCAGAAGAAAAAGAAGAGTTTGAGCTGAATCGACGAATTCTTTAAGAAGAATTGACTGAATCGACCTTATCGAATCGGCCCTCCTTCTTGACTCTCTTTTGGAATCAGCCAAATCAAACTTCTTTCTCAACTCTGTCTGAATCTCTATTTATGTCGAATTCGGTGAGTAAACGAGATGGTGTTGAGCGTTGGTGTGAGTTTTGACTGAATGAAACACATCATTTTCATTCAGTCAAAACGGTGAGGTGGGTTGATGTCTTGAGATAGGGTCGATCGATTCAGTTTTTGGCCGGTTCCAGAAAATTAAAATAAAACCACCCGTCACTTGTTTGGTTTTACACAAAATTGAACCGATCAAAATCGAACCATTAAGTTGACCAAACTGACTAGTTCGGGTGGGTTTGGTCGGTTCGGTTTTTTTAACACCTGTACTTAAGGCGAAGGGAAGTTTTTTAACCAGGCACGGACAAAATCCAAACGATCCCTTGAGGGGTATATTGGGAAAAGCAAAAGGGGAATATTTGAAGAGTCTGTTGCAGTGGCAGAGAGCAGCAGTACACAGCCAACATATTCACTCTCTCGCCGTCCTTTCCCTTTTCTCCGCCGCCACCACCAACGCCGTATACGGCGTCGCCACCTTGGCCCTTACAGTTCTGTACACGTGTACTTGCCATGAACTGCAATTTTTATGAATGCTCGCATAAATACTCGTCATCGCTTCTCTCTCCGAATACTCCTCTCTCCTCCTTCTCTACCGTTCTCTGTGCCCAAACCCTAAGGCGTCGCCACCTCCGACCTCTCCACCGTTGAACCTTCACACTCACCTTCGTCTCGGTAAGCTTCCGTTCCCTTGCATTGCTCCTTTTATTTTCGAGAAACGCCTTTTTGCTCCGAATCAAGAGACCAAACGTTTTATGCTCATTTATAACGCTTTTTTAAAAGCCAAGCCAAGGCTAGGGTTTTGTATTTACATTCCTGGTTGCGGAGTGCATGTAGCTCTGTTTGGTTCTGGAGAAAAAAAACAATGAAAAAGGAAAAAAACGAGGGAAAGGTGGATCTTTATTGGAACGATTCCGTCGCTCTAGAGGCGTTGGCGGGGACACTAGTGTTTGACTTTGGACTTAAAGTTGGACCCAAAGCCTTTTCTTGTTTATTTCTTGTTTTTGCCTTTTGATAGATCATCACCAGCACTAAGTGTTTTATCTGGAATTCTGAATTTATTTGTTACTGTTCATTGAATAACAATGTAATTTCATGTTTTAATAGAAATTGATCTGTGAAATGGAAGATAGTCTAAACCTGACCAAAGATTCACCAGATAGCATGGATATTGAACCAGTTGAGGTATCCACTGTGCCTAAGGAGGATCTACAGCCTAGTGAAAATGGGAAATCAACGGATCCAGGCAGTGATTATGGTGTGAAAGTTGATGATGCTGGTCCAAAAGAACTGCCTGAAAGCAGCATTGAAAACAAAGATGCTGATATTCTAAAACAGAATGAAGCTGCTAAACCCCAATTCTCTAGGCCATTTAATATACAAGCTGGGCATGCCCAGACCATGAAATCAAACACGGGGCAGAATGATGTTGAGGTACTACTAGTATACTAGGAGAGATTAAATGAGTCTTAGCAGACTACAATGGTAAAAAAACTCATGCACTGCCAAGGATTATGGGATCTCTTGAAACAATTACTTGTCCTGTGGATTGCAGATGGCTGAGGCTAATGATGCAGGAACAGAAGAGGAACAAACCGCATTTATGGTGGAGCTGGAAAGTTTCTACAAGGAGATAGCCATGGAATTTAAACCCCCTAAGTTTTACGGAGAGCCACTTAATTGCCTAAAGTAAGTTTACTTGATTTATTTATTGCCCGGAAGTATGTTTTTCCTTTTATGTTTGGGCTAATGAGTGGTTGTACCCTGTGTAGTGTAGGTTATGGAGAGCTGTTACTAAATTGGGTGGCTACGAGCTGGTATTTATCTATATTGTTTTAATGTCATGTTCAGTATAATCTTGATATTATAATGGTTTCTGTTTCATGAATTATCAAAGCATATGATATAAAACTTTAGAACATGTAAGCTCAAATAAAAAGTTGTTGCTGGGCAGATAAGGTAACTTTGATAGGGTTTCAAAACTTCCATAACATTCTTTAGTTTTACTTGGTTCAATGATAGATGATAAAATAAAGCAGAGGGCAAATAATTATTTGAACTCATATTTCACATACACCCTAAGTGTATTATATTTAGCGTGATGAACTTTGACAGGGTTTCAAAACTTCCATAACAGTCTTTAGTTTTACTTTGTCTAATTATAGATGATAAAATAAAACAGAGGGAAAATAATTCTTTGAACTCATATTTCACATACATCCAAAGTGTATTGTATTTAGTGTGGTGAACTTTGCAAGATAGTCGAATGAAGTGTTTTATAGGTCACAAAGCTTGGCAAAAGCTTCGTGGGTATTAACTAAATAAGAATTCAGTCAAATGTGCATCTGGACAAGGAAATAATAGAAAAAGCACACGTGTATTAAAGCCTATGATACTGTTCACTGTTGTGCATGCATAATAGTTCAGGCTTAGATGGAATTCCAGACATGATGCTCATTTTTACGAATACCAGTTATATTTGTGAAGTTGAGTTTTATCAATAATTTGAATGTTGCAAAAACCTTTTAACGTAACGGACTCAAACATACACCAGCCCGTGTATATGTTAATTAACTCCATATTGTACAAAGAAAGTGGGAGTAAATTTTATTAGGATAATATTTAAAGCCTGGGTGGAATTTAAGACACGAGGCTCACTTTTAAACACATCAATTATGTCTTGGAAGTTGAGCTTTGTTAATAATTTGAAAGTTGCAAAAACCATTTTAGTGTATCGGATTAGCACATATGCTGACCCATCACTGTGTATTTGTTAGCTGGCTCTATATTGTGTAAGGAACGTGGGAGTACAGTTTTTAGGAGATTATTTGTGAAAGAAAAGCTTTGTACATATGAATGTTATCAACCATACAATGTGACCCTACCTTACTGGTTTATTCATGATTTTTAGAACCAGTCATATTTCAATTTAAAATAGCAAGTTTTCCCACGGTTTATTGTTATCCGATATAAAAGATTTGAGTAGGGTTTGCATATTTGATGAATTGCTCCCTACCTATATTAGTGTGTTAAATTAATTCCAAAAATCCAGAAATATATTTTTAAATCTTTTCCTTCACTCTATTTATGTATAGGTGACTGCTTCTAAGTTGTGGCGACAAGTTGGGGAGTCTTTCCACCCCCCCAAGTAAGTGCTAGCATGAAAGGTTTCCAGTTACTGTACAATTCCCTTGTTTTTGTAATATAATGATAGTTAGATGCTGTATATTCTCGGTTTATTTATTTTTAAAATTCCTTGGGAGCAATCTCATGTTTTTAGGTTTCTAAGCTGCAGATGACAACATTTTCCCTTACTTATCTCTTATATTTTGTTGAAAATGCCTTTAACATGAATCAACACATCTCTATCTCTGTTTGTCTCTCACAGGACATGTACTACTGTCTCCTGGACCTTCCGCATTTTCTACGAGAAGGTAAAGTTGGTGCAATGATCGTTATATAGTCTCATAGAATTTAGTAGCTATCAGGTGGTTTTCTCATTCCCTCGTCAGTATATTTGAGCATCAATAAATATGAGGTTTCCAACAAATACTCCATTTGCATGCTTATTTATAGTGTCTTCCATATTCTGATATTTTCTGTTTGTGCAGGCTCTTTTGGAATATGAGAAGTACAAAGTCAAAAGTGGCGAGCTTGAACTCCCCGTCTCCCCATCCGTGCAACCAACTATTGTTGAAAAAGAGGCATGCTTCATTCCCTTATGTTTTTGTACTTCATTCGTGTACATTTATTTCACACATTAATGCAGGCATGGTATGTGATGTAGAAGGTTTGATATTGTGTTTTCCATTCTTTACTATGATAAGAGCGTGTCATGCAGGACATGAGTGTACATGAGGAGTGTGCGCAGACATGCAATTCGAATAGGGCTTTCATTTATTTTGGTTACAGTTACTATAGAGGGTATGCTAAATAGACCTTTGCATATGGATCTTAGTATGATGACTTTTTTACATAGAAAAAAAGTTCTGGTAATATTTTAGTGTCTAACTCCTAACCATACTTTGGTGGATGCGCGCAAGCTCGAGTATTATAAGAGGAAAGACTAAGTCTTGCAGATAACTAAAACATTATGTGCAATCTCATGTAAGTAAACCCTACTCAGTAATCAGTATTATATGGTAAAAGTGAAATTGCATCATTAAGGTATATATGTATATATATCATTTGTTATTCTTGTTACATGGCGTGATGTCACTTGTGTTAGATTTGGGCGGACATCCCTTTTTTCTTCTGGGATAATGAAGGCTTTATGTGCATGCTTCTTTTATGTTGCAAGTTATACTACAAAATAAGAATCTCTTATGCACTGCTGAGTTTTGCCATATTATACTGTTTGGATGCCAAATCACGCCATCAAGTTTCAGGTTGAGAAACATTTATTAAAAGTTAGAACTGATTGAGATTCATGAAACTGAAGTATTAGGCAACTATTAAACACTTCTACAATAGTTTGCTTCATCAACTGGATTTATTAACTGATAAAGATGTATATGGATAAATACTGTTGAAATGGTTTCTAAAAAACGGTTTGTGTGGTTCTGCAGTTGGATGCTTATGTTCTCTGTTTTTTCTCGTCAGTCACGACTTCATGTATATTTCGTTGGCTCAGCAATTAACCTCCTGATGTTTCTTGTGCAGGCTAACATTTACCAAACTCCAGTATCTGGCAGGGCACGAAGAGATTCTGCAACTCGTGCTATGCAGGGTTGGCATGCCCAACGAAATATTGGATATGGCGAGGTTACTAAACCCATTATTAAGGTTTTCCCGGAACTATGATGTACCAACATTTTTTATTATTTATATACAGTAGACAATGGTTTCCTAGTTTTTTCTTTTCTCTTGGGTGCGTACTTCAATTTTGCAATAACTTAATCTCTTAACTTCTTCCTTGATAGGATAAGAGCCATAGCTCCTCGATGAAGCGTGAAAAGAATCTCAAAAGCATTGGTATGCCTTTTGTACGAATAAATATTCTCCTGTGGACTTTCATTATAAACCAACATATATTCTCAATTTGTGCATGTGTCAGGTTTGCAAAAACAGAAGCCACCAAGTAAACCAGAGCATGCTGAGAAAGCTACACTTCCTGAAGCTGATAAGCAGTTGAGATTACTAAACACGTCTTTATGAATTAATTGATATAACACGTTTGTAACTTCATTTTAGATTTAGGTGCTGTTCTTGCCATCCGTGCTTACATCCAAGGTTTTAAAAAACGTTATGCGCTAGTCGGACGGACACCACCTCGAGAGGATTAATCGGAGATTAATCGGGATTAAACGGGATTAATCGGATTTGTAATTTAATTTATTTTTAATAGAAAATGAATTATACTATATCAAAATAAATGTTTTATATATGAAAAATCAACAACCACAAACTTTCTAGGACAATCTAAAATAGTGATAAGTGGTCACAACAAATTCAATGATAAAAATTTCGAATTAACAATCTAAAAAAACTGAATTTTCATCACAAAACCGTTCAAACAATTGTCACAGTGATAGTTTGAAAACAAACCATAAGCTCCCACAATTTGAATAAAGAAATGAACCCTTGGCTCAAATAAAATGAATAAACAAATACAAATCACCCGTTACAAATATGAAGTGTAGCCTAAAGCATAGGAGCTCTGATTTTGATTGATTCGCAAAAGAGGTGTGGCGGGCGATAAACATTTGTCGGAGGCGAAGAGGTTTAGGGCGTAAGAGTATAAGGCGAGATAATGGAACGAAGCGACTCTGTCTGATTTCTTATTTTTAACGTTTTAAGGTTTAAATTTTAATTGATTTTTTTAAAAATAAAGTTTTGGTCCTCCTGAACGGCCGCCTAGACGCCTGAACGGCCGCCTGACCGCCTAAGCGGCCGCCTGGACCACCTGATGAACCAAAACGTTGGCCACCTTTCAATTAGCATAAAACGGGGCGGTGAGGTGAAAAATAACGCCTGAGCGCCGCCTAGGCGGCCTTTTTTTTAGAACACAGCTTACATCCCATATTAATTGAAATTCTATAAGTTTCTTTTTCAGTTTGAAGTGTTTTCTATTAATTGAACAAATGATAAACATATGTTAGGTAGGGTCATGTCAAATTTGCCTTTCCTCAGGGTTCTTTAGTTATTTTTATGGAAGGAACACTGAAAATGTTTTTGTATTTATAATTTGTAGGCTGGACATTACAATTGCTGATGTTGGAACTCCTGCTGACTGGGTGAAGGTCAATGTGCGGGAAATGGTAAGTCTGTCTTTCTTCTTCTTTCTGCCTTTATAACTGCACAGCACTTCATCAATAAAATGTTTTCTTGAAAATGTAATTAGTTGTACTCTCCTAAACAGAAGGATTGCTTTGAGGTATATGCTCTAGTCCCTGGGCTTCTGCGCGAGGAAGTAAGCACATTCATTGCCCTCCTTTTCTACCCATTTAACGAATCTTGTTCTCTCATAGGGTATTATTTACTTAAATCTGTGATAAAACTAACAACAGCACCTACTAATTCTGAAGTGATCAGTGGGTTCCCTGCAGAGAACGATTTGTCTACAGTTTGTTTGGAAGTAGTATTGGAGTTCAATTTTCCGAGTTTTCTTGAATACAATTTTTTTATCTATTGAAATATCAGGAATGAGTATATATATATATATATATATATATAGACTTGTAATCTGGTGAGAACCAAGAGCACCCGTGAGAACCTCTCAGAGCATGCCATGTGGCGTGCGTGCTGACGTCAGCGCTGGGCTGAAAAGTCTGCTGCCGTCAGCACTGATGTGGTGCCTACATGGCAGACCCAATTTTTTTTCCTTCCAAACCCTCGTTAAACCACTTCCCCGACAGGGTTCATTGATTTTTATAGAAAAATACCTGCCTCCCTGCCACATGGCACCCCTTGTTGGTTCTCACAATTCTCACACCTTTTGGTTCTCATGATTCTCACACACCTTTTGGTTCTCACTGGAATGCATCCTTCTATATATATATATATATAGATGGCTGGTTGCAGTCATCCGGTCTGTTTGAGCATTGAATGCTTATTAGAAATCTTATTATTACTGTTGGCACTACTGTCAGCTTTTCTTAACCTATTATCCGTTCAAAACGAGACACTAAATTGTTGGTGCTGCATGCATGTAATTTTTTTTGTACTTTGCATGGTGATAAAGGTCCAACACAATTTACCAACCTATGCTAGATTGACTTGACTGATGAACAGCCAAAAGAAACAAATGCCTTTTCATATACTCAGGTAGGGGATAGCAAAGACATAATAAAGTAGAAGAAGTGACAGAGACCTCATGTTTATTCATGTAATAAGCATGAGGTCGCTTGTTCCAATCCCCATGCTGGCGATATAGCTATTTGATTCTTGCTGATAAAAAGACAATAATGTTTTGGTTTAACGGGGGAGATAACATTAAATTGGATGAAGTGGAGGAAATCAAGAGAATATGATCCAAAAGTACTCATGTAGCCTACCCAAACACTAGTGGGGAAATGGCTTAATCATTGTTGTGGACAATGATTTGTGTATAAGGTGTAAGTAAGCGTATATGTGCCTTATATATATTTATTATCAGCACTTGCGTGGGGAATAAATTATAAATCTTACACACTACTATCCATCACATTATGATCATTACTGATCATACTTCCTGAATTTCTGTGTTTTGCAATTACAATGATAATGTGCTTTGCTTCTTCAGTAAGGTTACGTGTAATTCTCCTCCTATGGTACTTAAATTTTGGTCGACTCAGGTACGTGTTCAATCAGATCCAGCTGGACGTCTGGTTATAACAGGTCAACCAGAGCAGCTAGACAATCCTTGGGGTATCACACCTTTTCAAAAGGTTTTTCTTTGATACTTAAAATAACTGTTCTGTGGAAATCAAAAGCACTTACAAGCTCTAGATGTCAGAACATATAATTACTAGTTTTGCCAACTTTAATTCATCAATAGTTGCCCCATACGACCATGAATGTTCTATCACAAAACAGTGGTTTATCCTGTTATGTAGATAAGTTTTTAATTTCTTCTTTTGATCAAAATCAAAGAAGTGGCCTCCTCTTAATTTCTTCTTATGTAGAACACAGTCTTTGTCACTTGACCTTTTTCATAAACAGCAATTTTAAACGATAGTGGCCTCCTTATGCATTGTAGTAAGTTAATCACTTGCTAACTTTCTTTACATTGCTGTGGTTTTCAGGTTGTGACCTTACCTGGAAGGATAGACTCGCTTCAGACATCTGCTGTCGTTAGTCTGCATGGCCGTCTTTTTGTGCGTGTTCCTTTTGAGCAACCTTAATTAAGTTACAATGATTCCTCCCTGCTAGGATCTCAAACATATATATACATATATGGGTTGTGGGCATTCCCTTTTTTCTTTTAGTAAAAACTTTTGTGGTAGTTTACAATGGTTATGCGAACCAGTACAGCTGTTGGGTCATGTAAACTTGTTGTTTACAGATTACATCAAACCTCTATCAGTTGATATATACAATTACTTATGTACCATCCCAACCTTATTACTTGTTTTTAGGCAAATCCTTTCATGGGATGGGTATATTGGAGTAATGATAGTAATAAGTGGTTAAGGAGAGAGGAGTAGTAGTGGGTTGCACTTGCACATGTTGTGTGAAGGAATTAAGCACACTGCTTCCACTATACTTTTTGTTTGTGAATCTTTATCTACCTGAGTTGGAGACAATATTATTAAATTCAGAGAGAGATCTTGAAAGCCACTCTGTAGTTGATGCCTCACTTACCAGGATAATGCTAGTACAGTGCGGTTTTATTGTCTTTGCCTCTTTTGGTGAACAAAAGCCCAAGTGCAATGCATCACCTCATTTCAATGATTTTTATATCATTACACTTCTTTAAACCTAGCTGTTCTATTTTGTAACTGAGATCCTTTCAAGGAAAAATGATATGGATTTAATTACTATTTAGTAAACATATTTGGAATTTCCATCTTTAAACTTAACATTTTAGGTGGATCTAGTAGAATTATTCAATCACAGTTTGGGATGGCTGTCTTTGGCCTACTCCCTTAACTAGAAGGATCATGTTATTGTGTTTAAACTCTCTTGGGTGAATTTGGACTTTAATGTTAAATTTAATTTCTAATCCCAGATTGACTTTGGTAGGAATATTCTCTGATGACAAAATAAAATAAGAGAGATAGTAAAAAGATTTGAGATTTATACTCGAGAGGCAGGAAAGAAACAGTCCTAGTTGTAGCATAAAGTATCATCTTTGGTTTCTGTGTGTGGTTATTTGTCTGTGTGCTCTTTATGACAGGACAGTGATCCTATGAAATCTCCAGTTTATTACTATACAATAACAGAACCACTTTCAGCTTTGATTTAAAGGTGATGAACTCAAGAAGAAGCTTCTTGTTGTTTTTGATGATGTTATGCGGAGGGCGAAGAAGACATCGCTCATCGGGAGGTTTCCGGCTGAAAACAAGGCGAAGGCTGCGAGTGAAGTTGCTCAACTTGTTAAGGTCTCTGATCCTCTGCAACTGGAAGTTCCCTTATGGGAGAGCTCTGAAGTTGCTCAAGAAAGGTACAGCTACTACGGCCCCAAATCCGCGCAAAGCCATCACCAGAAGTGGCAGTACTCGTAGTCATAGCAGCTACTTTTCAGGTAACAAGAATGCTAATAAGGTGACTTTGAGTAGCAGCTCATCAAGATCATCATATGATCACTTGAGTTCGTTTTATTCAGAAGCCATATCCGATTGTCTTGAGTTCATCAAATCCTCCATTATTGCTGCTACTGCCACTGCCAGTAGTAGTGGAGATAATCAAGAACACAACTCATCAGATGGAACTGGGAAGAAACCAGCAGGCATATGATAGTAGACAATGTTTCTGTACTTTGTTTGTGCGTTTTGTTTCTTGCTAGATTTGTTGTTGTCTTACATAACTTTCGTTTTTGTTATGATTTTGAATTATGAGTGCATGTGTGAATTAATCTTTTCTTGTGTTCAATCATTTGCTACGATTTTATACTGATTTTACAACTGCAAGTTGATAACTATCATAACTTCCTTTTAAAATAAATTTTTAGTACATAATTAGAAGATAAAATACCATTAATCTATGTGATAATTACATGTAAGTGCATCTAGTTTGACTGATTTTGTACCTAAATAAAATTGTTATTTCAGCTCACTTGACTATCATTTTGTTACACGTTACTTTAAAAGTGATAAACTAAAGGAAATCTTTTAAAAAATGTAAAAAGTATAAAGTGCCCTAAATTTATCATCAAATTTTCAGAATTGTTCCATTCATGTGTCTATCTGTAAACCAATGTGTAAAGAAAAATGACAACTTACAAACTTAACTATAGTCAATTCTCACTTTATTACGTTTTTCTTTGGGTTCCTTGATTTTCTTTTTTTTTTTCTCATTTCGTTAGTGCCGTTAATTGCTATCGTTAAAATGACAATTTTACCCCTAAATTTAATGTTTATCTCCTGGGTACTATAATTTTTTTTTGGCTTTGAGGGTACCATAAATTTGCAAAATTGTCACCATTAGTATCCAAAGCCATTTCCGTCCATTTTTTTTCAAAAATCTGTTAACTTTTGAGGTAAAAAGACTAAAATGCCTCTATAAGTGTTCTTCTTCTTCTTCCATATCTTTCTCTGTCCTTCATCCCTCTCTATTCTTCATACAAAATAAGCTCCATTCTTCATTATTATGGTTGCTCCAAAATCAACCAGTAAACACCCCACCCTTTACTAATTTGGTAAATTTATGTGATGAGTTTGAGTTAATTTGCAGAGGAGGTGGTCGGAGGAGGAGGGTCTGGCGGAGGAGGAGGTGGTCGGAGGAGGAAAGGTTGGAGCTGGGCGGAGGAGGAGAGGCGAAGGGTCTGGCAGAGGGGAGGCGGAGGTGGAGGGAGGGTTTGGCGGAGGAGGTGGTCAGAGGAGGGGAGGTCGGAAGGAGGGTCGAGGTGGTCGGAGGAGCTGGGCGGAGGGTCGACACCGACCTCGACCTCCTTGGAACATTCAAAGCCATAATTTTGATATTAAAAAGTTGACAATAATTTTTGTGTGGACATTTTGACTTTAAAATCAGAGTTCTATATCAAAAAATATGGTCAACCACACGACAATGTTATGGAAAAATTCTCTCATCGCGACGCGCCGTGGCACATTTGCACTCTCCTCTATCTACATTTTCTCTCCCATATCGATGCAAGTAAAAAATATTGCATAATGCAAGATTGAAAACCTAGTTCCTAACAACATAAAGCACACACCTAACCAGTGGAGTTAGACATTACACATGCATAGTTCATACAAACCACGAGTATTGGGTTTGGCTGTTTTTCGTCGTCGGCGACGCCTATTGTGGAAGGTGGAGGGAGGGAGCTTGGCGGTGAAAAAAGGCAGAGAGAGGTTGCTGGCGACCTTCGGTGGATGAGTTTTAATTTCATTTACGAATCTGAAAATTCTTAGATCCAAAAAATCAGTGAATAACCAAAAACGTATTTTGAGCAACTTCAAATACGAAATCAAGTGTATCATAGCATTCTAAATGAAAATAGAACTCTAAAAGCTTGAGACCTAAAACAGTCATGACCAGTGGGGATATCTGACATTCATGTGAATTGTAGAGAGAGAGAGAGACATATATCACTATCAGTTTTTACAATTAGTAACGACACACGGTATGCGCCGTTAGAGAGCAGTTTGTGTGCCATTACAGTTTGTAACGACGCACAAATCGCCGTTTTACCATGAACCGTTATAATAGCGCTGTTAGAATTTTTAACGGCGCATAATGTGTGTTCGATGTTACAAAATTAACGGTGTACAATATTGTGTATGTCGTTTCAGTTTATAACGGCGCACACTGTTTGTGCGCCGTTACAAACGGTGACGGCGCCGTCTGTTTGGGAACGGTTTCGACACCATTTTTATTGACGTACACTTAGAGTCCGCCGTTACATTAGTAATGGCGAACACTTACATGTACGCCGCTACAATTCAAACAGCATACATATGACGCTCGTCGTTACTATCTTGACGATGTACGTCCAAGTATATGCCGTTACAATAGTAATGACATACACGTCAAAGTGCTTGGTTACAAAATACATATTATTAAAAAATAAAAATGGAAAAAAATTAAAAATTATATTTAATTTTTAGTTTTAATTTTTTCTAGTCAGATAATAAAAAATTCAAATTACAATTAAAATTGTTTGAATAAATATTACATCGGGAAGTAAACTATGAGCATGATCTCTATACATATTCGGGTTAAATGAAGACATTTGAGTATTTGCAAGCCTCATCTACTTCTAGAAGTATCTGAGCATTGCGCGTTTTCGAAGACAACATTCTCAGCATTTTTGGCCCTCCAGTGGAGAGCTGCTTGTGGAGATATGCTCATCTTAACTGGAGAGACGGTGCGTTGCTTCATTGAAAACCGTAGTCGGACGAACTTCTTCTCTGTCTCGGCGGTGCATAGTAATCATCCCCACAACCCTGGATGCGTCTTCCTCGGGGGACTTCTAAGATGTTTCCTTTGGTGGTTCTCTCGTGATCGATAACAAGTCGCATAAACTCGTCCTCCCGAGCATCGGTCATTTTGATCACATCCCTGAGAGGGTCACTGTTCGTCGGGTTCTCTCCCCATTCCTTAAGCACTTGCTTAATGAAAAATTTTAAATAAAAATAAGAATGAATTAATATAATAAATGAGAATATTAAAATAAAAAATCGAATTCATCTATCAATAACTTACGCGTTTCAATATCACGTCCTCCTCCCTCTCCTGCTCCCCCTCCTCATCACCACCACCATCCGAGTGAGTCACATCACTCTCCGGGTAAGCCTTGAGCCAGACCTCCAACTTCTTGAAGATATTTACGGTGTCGGCCGCCTCCATTCTCTCCCAAATAGTTCGGCATGATACAGGGCCGGTATGGTGGTTCACCTTATTATCTTTCAACTGAATTGCACTCATTTGAGTTCTGATTGTCAACTAAAACAAATTTAAATTAAATCCGGCGATATCGAAATTCAAATTAAATTAGTTAAAAAGAATAATTATGAAAATACCTCGTTCACGTCAATGTGTTTAACTAGCCACCGCCATTAGGGCTTCTTCCCTTTCAATATCTTGGGAATCCCATTGCGGGATAGCTTGTTCGGGTTTACGTAGATTTTGTACAAGTGCTTTGTGTTGGATTTCCGCTCCTTGTAAGCTCCGTTTCGCAAATCCACGTCCTCAAATCAACCAAAGTATCATCCACTTGATACAAGCGCTGAAATTAAAAAAATGCCACGTCAATATCCAAAATACGACATTCGAAACTTAATATACTTAGATTGAGTTCTGAAATTACCCAAAAACTCTTCCAAAATTTTCGATACTCGGACTCTTGAAGATCGGTTATGGTCTGGTAGGACGTATCGCATTCACGAGCAAACTTGTCTACAACAACGGCAAACCTCCATACCGTAAACTGTTTTTCGCATTCACGATGAAATTCGACGCCTGGTTTTCCGTTTTCCCAACGTAACAGAATAAGGAGGCCTCCGTTTTTTGCTCCATCTTTGACCAGACCACCCAGCTCTTGGTAAACAAACAATTCTCTTTGATTAGATCGTTGAAGTATAGCTCGTACGCTGGATACTCCGGGGCTTCAAGAGGTAGAAGGCCCCACTGTTCAACGACAATTGGGCTTCTATCAAATTGCCAGCTTTAGCAGTTGAGGGTCCCGAGCCGTCTCCGAGCATTTCCAAGAAACTCTACTGCCCCGACACTTGGAATGAGCATCCGTAGTCCTCCTGCCCCGGATATGTCGGCTGAGTCGGCTGCGGCGGTGACAGAGTGTACACCTGATCATCCGAAGTTTTCGGCGCCTATGTAACATCGAATAATCGAGTGCCCATAGTAGACAACCTAGATGCCTTGGCCTTTGAAGCCGTAGGTTTCGGGGCATTATCTGTAATTGGAATAAGAAGTAGTTTTAGTACATGACAAAGGAAATATTTTCATTAATTTCGAAAATGACCAAATTTCCCACAATTTAGTCGAAAATGACTCACTTACCCTTTAGAGGTCACAAATGACCAAATTACCCTTAATTCGCCAAAAAATGACCGAATTATCCTTTAGAGGTCATAAATGACCAAATTACCCATAATTTTGTCATTTTTGATCGAATTACCCTTCAGAGGTCACAAATGACCAAATTACCCCTAATTCGGTTAAAACCGAATTACCCTTTAGAGGTCACAAATGACCAAATTATCCTTAATTTGGTCGAAAATGACCGAATTACCCTTTAGAGATCATAAATGACCAAATTACCTCTAATTCGGTCGAATTTGACTCCTAACAGGTATTTTACAATCAATTTTAAAAATACTCCTAACGGGTATTTTACAGTAAACTTCGAAAATACCCCCAGAGGGTATTTCTTAATCAATTTCAAAACTAAATTCATAAATCTAACATGCAAATTATTGTAAATCTAAATGAACTTCATACAAATTCATATAAAATCGTATACAAATTCATACAAACTAACATGAAATAATCATATTAAGTCATGTGAAACTAAAACTAAATTCATAAATTCAACATGCAATCTAAAAGTTCCAAAACTAAATTTCATACAAACTAACATGCAATAATCATATTAATTTAACAAACTAAAATTTCCATAATCAAAATTATATAAGAAAATCTAAAACTAAATTTGAATAAGTTCAATATAAACCCTAATTAAGTACATACCTTATCAAGGGACGGCGTTGGTGTAAGACGGCGGTGGAAGGCGGTGGTGGACGCCGAAGAGTTACAAAGAAGGGAGAGGCAGATCGAGAGAAGGGAGACAAAGAGCAAGAAAAGAAAAGAGGTTGCGCTGAAGAAGAAGAAGAAGAAGAAGAAGAAGAAGAAGAAGAAGAAGAAGAAGAAGAAGAAGAAGAAGAAGAAGAAGAAGAAGAGGGGTTTTGTGAAATATATAATAGGGTTTACGAACAGCGCACATTTGGATGTACGCTATTACAAATTCTCCTGGCTCCCTATTCCTCGTAAGTTCTCATTGTTTTGTAATCATCCTTATTCTTCCCCGCAATTCCAAGAACTGTACCTATGACGTTGTCACATACTTTCTTCTCTATATGCATCGTATCCAAGGCATGTCTGACTTGGTGAGTTTTCCAATAAGGCAGCTCCCAGAAAATGCTTTTATGAGACTAACAGATAGAACCACCACTACCTTTTCGTTTATAAAAATTCCGATGTAGACTAGGCGGTGGGTATTTATGACGTAGAATCACATTGAGTATGGCAACCTCTGAAGTCCGTTTAGGCCTTTCCCGAGTCTCTGTCCTCCCGTTAAAGACCTCAACCTCAAATCACAGTTGGTAAGAGATTCTTGAGTTATTGTGTGAAGAACCGATCTCGTCCAAGCATAGAGGACATTCCTTGTAGCCTTTAGTCTGGATGCCCCCAACATTCCCAAACCCGAGAAGTCACTTATTGTCCACATCACATCAACCCGCATTATGAAAACCTCTTTCTTAGAATTATCTCACGTGTCAACTCTGTGCTCCCACAGATGGTTCAATTCATCAATATGCAGACCCATGAAGTTATTCAAGCATTTCCCAGGTGATTTTAGACCATATACCAACATGGTGAGACCCTTTCGCATAGCCATCGAGGGCGGAAAATTCAACGGGACAACGACTACGGGTCACAAACTCTAACTCGGCGTATTAGGCCCATATGGAGAGAATCCGTCGGATGACAGGGTCAGACGGACGTTATGGATTTCTCCTGAGAATACCAGGTAATTCTTGTCAAACTTAATCCAATCCGTACCGTCTGATGGATGTACTAATATGTCATTGTCCTTATTCTCCCGCTCCCAGTGTCATCACATTTACTCAGCCGTCTCTGTGGAGAGATATAAACGTTGAAGTCAAGGAGTCATTGGGAAGTATCACAACGTCTTCTTTGGAACCAATTTTTTTCACAGTTTATCTTATCGTGCTTCTTCACAAATGCCACATGTTTGGAGTTGCTATTGAGTTCCGTAGTACAAAGTGCATCCGTACAGACATGCATCATATTTCACATGTGGCATTTCGATTGCCTTCATTCTCAGCTTTGCTGCTTCGTAGCTAGATGGATACGTATTAGGTTGGGGTAACATATGCCATTAATCTTTGGCGACCTTGGTAAAAGTCGCGTCAGACATCTCGATACTCTGCTTGATGAACAACATCCTTAACAACGCTGCTAAAGAAGTATCCTCACTAGTCACGACACATGTGGTTTCGTACAACATCCATTCCTCACTCATCTCTTGAAGCATTTTTCCTCGCAAATTTTACAAAACTGCTTAATCCGTTCATCCATTTCTCACTCATTTTTACGGATCCTATCCATCGCCGATCCATTATATATATAACATGCTGTGCAATATTGTATAACATGTTGGATCTGTGCAAAAATTGAAGTCATGTATAACATGTAGCGCAATGTTGTATAACAAGTTGGACTCTGCCACTTATCGCAATATGAGATAACGCGCGTCTTAGATCCGACGGTTCTACATGATTTGGACGTTTGGACGTTTTATATAGGTTTATTGCCAAGTGTATCCCTATATATATATATATTTGGTTAACAATTAATATTATATAACTATATACCAAAAATTGACATACATTATTATTTCACAAAAATCAAACAAAAATAATAATATTCATGAACTATTTCACACAAATCACGCTAATTATAATCATTTACATAATGCCTTATTTAAAAATGTACGTACCTTCTAATTCCCGCAACTTCGAATCCACCAGTTGATATAGAGAGAGATTATATAAAGTGTAGTATTTGCGGGGGAGACTTAATATAGAATACTCAGAAAATTTAAAAACAATACTAGTTGGGAAACTTTCACTGAAATTACAAAAATACCCTTGCGAGAAGAAAATGTGTGGGAGAAGTTGTAGGGAGGGAAAAGTGGGAGGTTCTACCAACATTTATACATTTTATTTGTAACGACGCACACACCCTTGTGCGACATTACAGACTGTTTTTTTTGTAACGACAAAAACTTGACAAGTGAAAAGTCGACGACAAAAATGTGTTGCGCCCTTTCGCACACCCGATAGTGTACCGGTTGCAAGTAATATAGGGAAGTAGGATTACGACCCAAAATTATCGTACCCAAGGGACAACGAGGACTTTGATCACTCAAGTTAAGTTCCTTGACTAATCTCAGCGAACCGATAAAATGATAATCGTTTGATATAGATTACATAAACAATAAATAAGAAAGAGAAACAAACGAACACAACAATTAAGGGTAATGAACACGAAGGAAGAGCTTGACGAGAGTTGGCAGAAAATCATGCAACGAAGTGAAATCTTAATCATAGGGCGACAACGAGAAATTTCAAGATACCTAAGCTCCCTCCCGGGTAGCGAAAATGCCTAAGAACAATTAAAGAAACCAAGCCATCCTTAGTCAAGATTTAACCAAACTGTTAATCCACTTATCCCTAAGATAAATTTAAACTTGAACTCTATAGAACAGTCCGTTTACAAACCCGTTTCACAAAAAAGTTAATAAACTAGAACAAACAACAAGCAATCAAGGAGATGCAACATTAAGCGAAGAATGGTAAAGGCACCCTACACAGGGCTGCATGCAATAATTAATTACGAATCACACATCTAACTCATCAAAGGTATTCAAGCCCTAAATCAACATTACTCAGCCAACCATGATTCTATAAATGCGATAAATTAAGCATAAGCGTTTATGAATAAGTGAACCAGTGATTCATACATAAAAGTCTACCACAATACATTGATTTTACAAACGATAAATATATTTCACAAACATCCACATGAAGGGAAATAGATAAAACCCGGTTTCTTATACTAAACGTAATCCTGGATTGTTCAGTCCTCGCCTCATCTTCAGCTTGATTGGCGTGGCTCTCGGATTGACTCTAATGCTTATGGAAGGAAATGTTCTATCCTCTCTGGTACATTACTTCTCATTTTCCTCCCCATTTTTACGAAATGAGACGTGGTATTTATATATGCCGATTTTAAAGCGGCCACGGGGGCGTGGCCGAGTTGCCACGAGTCCGTGACGCCCTCGTGCCTTGAATTCCGTGCTCCACGATTGGCCCACGACTCGTAGTGGAAGACTTGATGTGTTGCCACGGATTGTGGCCCTTACCACATGTCCGTGTTCAGTGACCATGGGATCCATCTGAGACGGACCCTGACAACGGACACGGGTCTGTGGTCACTAACCACGGGATCCAACCGAGACGGACCCCGACAACGGACACGGGTCTGCAGTCACTTACCACGGTGCCCACCAATGAGGGGGCCACATGTTGTCTCAGGTTGCCATAGGTGTGTGTCCGACCGCCATGGTTTTTCCCGCCACTGGTTTCTCCACGGAGCGTGGTCTTCCTTCACCACGGGGAGTGGCCACGGATCGTGGCGTATGGCCACTGTCTGAGGCCTTCTAGATCAGTTACGTTGTCTCGAAGTATCTGTTGGTTGCCACGGGTTGGCCAGTCTCTCGTCACAGTCTCGTGGCCTTGTGCCACATATGATTTGTCAACCGTTTTCTTTAAGTGATCTATTTTGGTTCGTAAATCTGCATTTTTGTATTGAGTGTTGGGATTTTGTGCCCTAGAAAAATGTATTTTCAATCTACTCATGTAATAAGATTATTAGTTGAAATAAAATCGACATTCATATTACTAAGTGTTGTAGTAATATCTTAAGTATGATTTGATTTGTATCATTTATGTGTCAACACATAATAGTAGATCTACAGATCAGATAAAATCTTACTTAAGCAGTCCCCGATCAGAATAGCTTCATAAGAAGCGATCAGTATGAGGCTAACTCTAAATGGTCACGCTCTACTAATCATGGTCAGAAGGGGGCCGGAGTTAGGTCATAGTGTCACCAGACAGGGGTGATATAGGACGACCCGATCATGAGTATGTTACATAGACACAGTCATGAACAAACTCATATGTCGGCACATGAAATCACATCCTCAGACGGAAGGATCATTGAGGTCACTATGTAATGAGTGACGAGTTTGACGTTTGGACGTTTTATATAGGTTTATAGCCGAGTGTGCCCCTATATATATAAATTTGGTTAACAATTAATATTATATAACTATATACCAAAAATTGACATACATTATTATTTCAGAAAAATCAAACAAAAATAATAATATTCATGAACTACTTCACACAAATCACGCTAATTATAATAATTTACATAATGCCTTATTTAAAAATGTACGTACCTCCTAATTCCCGCAACTTCGAATCCACTAGTTGATATAGAGAGATTATATAAAGTGTAGTATTTGTGGGGGAGACTTAATATAGGATACTCAGAAAATTTAAAAACAATACTAGTTGGGAAACTTTCACTGAAATTACGAAAATACCCTTGCGGGAGGAAAATGTGTGGGAGAAATTGTAGAGAGGGAAAAGTGGGAGGTTCTACCAACATTTTTATATTTTGTTTGTAACGGCGCACACACCCTTGTGCGCCATTACAAACTCTTTTTTCGTAACGACAAAAACTTGACGGGCGAAAAGTCGACGACAAAAATGTGTCGCGCCCTTTCGCACACCCGATAGTGTACCGGTCGCAAGTAATATTGGGAAGTAGAATTACGACCCAAAATTAACGTACCCAAGGGACAACGAAGACTTTGATCACTCAAGTTAAGTTCCTTGACTAATCTAGGCGAACCGATAAAATGATAATCGTTTGATAAAGATTACATATACAATAAATAAGAAAGAGAAACAAACGTACACAACAATTAAGGGTAATGAACAGGAATGATGAGCTTGACGAGAGTTGGCAGAAAATCATGCAACGAAGTGAAATTTTAATCAAAGGGTGACAACGAGAATTCAAAAGATACTTAAGCCCCCTCCTGGGTAGCAAAAAGGTCTAAGAATATTTAAAACAACCAAGCTATTCCTAGTCCAGATTTAACCAAACTATAAGTCATTAAGTTTCGTGAATTCTTCTAAACTTTGGTCGGGGGAACCTATAGCTACTGTATTTGTGTTAATCTACTTATCCCTAAGATGAGTTTAAACCTGAACTCTATTGAACAGTCCGTTCACAAACCCGTTTCACAAAAAAAGTTAATAAACTAGAACAAACAACAAGCAATCAAGGAGATGCAACATTAAGCGAAGAATGATAAAGGCACCCTACACGGGGCGACATGCAAGAATTAATTACGAATCACACATCAAAGGTATTCAAGCCCTAAATCGACATTACTCAGCCGACCATGATTCTATAAATGCGATAAATTAAGCATAAGCGTTTATGAATAAGTGAACCAGTCATTCATACATAAAAGTCTACCACAATACATCGATTTTACAAACGATAAATATATTTCACAAACATCCACATGAAGGGAAATAGATAAAACCCGGTTTCTTATACTAAACGTAATCCTGGATTGTTCAGTCCTCGCCTCATCTTCAGCTTGATTGGCGTGGCTCTCGGATTGACTCTAATGCTTATGGAAGGAAATGTTCTATCCTCTCTGGTACATTACTTCTCATTTTCCTCCCCCTTTTCACGAAATGAGATGTGGTATTTATATATGCCGATTTTAAATCGGCCACGGGGGCATGGCCGAGTTGCCACGAGTCCGTGACGCCTTCGTGCCTTGAATTCCGTACTCCACGATTGGCCCATGACTCATAGTGGAAGACTTGATGTGTTTCCACGGATTGTGGCCTTTACCACGGGCCCGTGTTCAGTGACCATGGGATCCATCTGAGACGGACCCTGACAACAGACACGAGTCCGTGGTCATTAACCACGGGATCCATCTGAGACAAACCCCGACAATGGACACGAGTCTGCGGTCACTTACTATGGTGCCCGCCAATGAGGGGGCCACAGGTTGTCTCAGTTCGCCACAGGTCCGTCTCCCACCGCTATGGTTTTCCCCCCACTGGTTCCTCCACGGAGCGTGGTCTTCCTTCACCACGGGGAATGGCCACGGATCGTGGTGAGTGGCCACGGTCTGAGGCCTTCTAGATCAGTTACGTTTTCTCGAAGTATCTGTTGGTGCCACAGGGTGGCTAGTCTCTCGTTACGGTCCCGTGGCTTTGTGCCCCGGATGATTTATCAACCATTTTTCTTAAGTGACCTATTTTGTCACGTAAATCTGCATTTTTGTATTGAGTGTTGGGATTTTGTGCCCTAGCACAATGTATTTTCACTCTACTCATGTAATAAGATTATTAGTTGAAATAAAATCGGCATTCATATTACTAAGTGTTGTAGTAATATCTTAAGTATGATTTGATTTGTATCATTGATGTGTCAACACATAATAGTAGATCTACATATCAGATAAAATCTTACTTAAGCAGTCCCCGATCAGAATAGCTTCATAAGAAGCGATCGGTATGAGACTAACTATAAATGGTCACACTCTACTGATCATGACCATAAGGGGGCCGGAGTTAGGTCATAGTATCACCAGACAGGGGTGATATAGGAGGACCCGATCATGAGTATGTTACATAGACACAGTCATGAACATACTCATATGTCGGCACATGAAATCACATCCTCAGACGGAAGGATCATTGAGGTCACTATGTAATGAGTGAAGAGTTTGACTTAGTCTAACGTCTCCTGTAAAAAGGTTACAATAACGACTGTGATTGGCTTGATCACGAGATTCATGATTTGACTTAATAGATTGCTGAAGGATTTATCTCTCATACGGACGTATGAGCAGATATCAGTTTAGGCCACTTGATGAGTACAACTTAAATACAATAGCATGGCCATGCAGTCGATACGGAGTATCAGTTACAATTAAGTTAACTCAGATCAAGAAACATGACAATTGAACGAGGATGACTTGTGTATGCTTTGTGGTTGTCAAAGATATCAAGAGGATAAAAGGATACATTCATGTACGACAAGGTTAAGTCGAAATCATGATAATCACAAGCGTTGGATAATCATGATGTCTTGCTAGAGGCCACCCATGATGGAAATGGTAAAATGGTAATTTTACTAGTGCGCCAACGTGTCGTGAGCCTAGAGGGTCACATACTAAAGGTTGAGTACAATGGATGGAATCATATAGAGGAATCATGAGGGAGACAAAATCCGGTTTTGGATTAAACCGGATTAGACCAATTTCGATTTTGGATTAAACCGGAAATCAAAAACGGTTTAGCTGGACCAATTAATTATAATCTAAATAAATAGATTTAATTAATTTAGCTAAACATGGCCTAGCCAGATTAGGCTAAGCTAGAATGGGCTTCTCTACATTAATTAATTAAAAGCTTTGTGCTTTAAGCCTATTAAGGCCTTTAATTAATTATTGCCTAAAAAGAGTTATAAAAGGGAAAATTTCAGATTTGGAATAATAAGGAAAATTTTTCCAAAACCCTAATCTCTCTCACTCTCTCTCTCTCGGCCGACCGACCCCTCTCCCTCTCTCCTTCCCATTTTGCTTGCTTCGATCTTCTAGTAAAGATCGTTGTGAGTATCCCCGGATTGCTTTTCCTGTGTGGACGTTCTTTAAAGGTCGCCAAATCTTATTTAGTGACAAAGAGATTTTGAATCAAGGTAATATATTGATTTTATTCTAGCCTAGATCTCATGATCAATTCATGATCATGTAAGATCCTTATTAAACATGGAACTTTGAAGTTAATTTCTTGTATGTGTGTGAAATTAATTGATTGGAACCCTCAAATAATTTCTTCAGTGGTTTTAGAGGCTTGGTTACACATGCTTATTGTATTCGAGCATGATAGACTAGATTTAATTTTGCAATTTATTTCGGTGTTGTGAAATTAAAATTGCAAATTCTATGGTTTTTGGTTAATGAACTAATTGCTGGAACCGGCCAGGCGGCCCGCCACAGCCTGACCTAACCGGCCAGGCGGCCCGCCACGGCCAGCCCTCACGGGCTGGTCGGTCAAGGCGCGGTCAGCCCTGGCGGCTAGGGTTTGGCCGAAACCTAATTGGCCCTCGGGTCAATTTTGGTTTGGTCAAACCGGAAATGATTCATGTCAGAGGTCGACCCAGAAAAATCCAGAATTTTCAGCGATATTTAATTAAAATTTCAGACCGGTTCGGTTTCGACAAACCAGAGCGTGAACCGATTTAATTCAGAAATTAACCGGTTCAAAATAACGGTTTCGATAAACCGTATTTTATGATTTAAATCAAGATAAAATTGGAATTAATATGATTTCTTGATAACATGCTTGTTTGACAACATGATTGTTTGATAACACGGTGTTTGGAACATGATTGCTAAGTTAGCCCGAATTTAGAATTTAATTTCGGTTTGCAACATGCGAGTTGCTTTTGGATTGTAATTTAATTGTGACCTGCGTGTCACATCATTTATTTTATTTTAAATTAAATGTAATTACGAAGTTCCAAGACGAGAAGAACCGAAGAGAAGGACGGTAATCCCGAGGAGGCGTGGAGTCAGTGGGGGTTCAAGAGAATGAAGAAAGACAAGACCTAGTGTAGGTTTTAGTTTATTCCAGTAGGGTTAGCGGGCTAGCTAAAGCAAGTTTACATTTACGTTCATTAATGTATGGTTGAAGGGATGATTTAATTTTCATAAGTACATGTTAATTATATCATCACCCTAATGTGTAAAGATTAATAATAATGAGTTAATCACGCACATGTAAACCGGAATTGAAAATATCTCTACATGGATTTGTAGATGATAATTTCAAGTTAAGATCAAGTAATGATCAGTGAGGATGGACATTTAAAAGGCAAGTAATTTCAAGTCAAGCTAGATATTGCCCACTTTTCATCACTTCGATTAGTTCATAAACCCCTGGGTGGATACGATTAACGTGGATCCATGGGAATGGGTTCTAATAGAAGATGGACAATCTTGCATGGGTGCGTGCGCATTAGCGTAGTAACCATGCAAATTGGACCATGCGTTGAAAAATGGATGACTTTGCTGCGATTTTCAGATGATCTGAGCCATGGTATAATATATAGGGCAATGCCGTATACATACAATGTATAAGCCCTAGCCAAGAATCACATGGTTTTGTGAAAGGACTGAATTGTCTTACTCCAAAGTCCAAAATTGGGACGATGAGATTAACTCAATTCAGTTTTGGGTATGCGGAGATCTTGGTTTAGATTCAGACATAAGAATCAGAAATTTTCATAATCAAGTATCTCTCACTTCAATTTAATTAAGAATCTGATTGTATTTATTTTCATGTGTAGATTAATGGCACCGTTGCAACCCAAATCAACACGTTCTGGCAGTAAAGCATTAAAGTCTCTTCTGTCGAATGACAGGCTGTCAGGGACCAACTTCCTGGTTTGGGAGAGAAACCTGAAGCTTGCCCTTCAGTATGACAGACAAAAGTATATCCTTACGGATAAGACAATGAAAGTGGCTGCAGATGATGCCAGCGAGGACGATAAGAATGCTTATGACAAGTATCTTAGCGACCGACAATATGTTGGCATCCTCATGGTCGTGTCTATGGAAAATGACACCCATGACCAGTTTATGCATCTCATGGACAATCCACAAGAAATGATGAAGAAGATCAAAGTATACTACCAGAAGAATGCTCGTGTCGAAAGATACGACACTCTTAGGGAGTTATTCTACAACATGCTAAATGCTGGTGAGGCAGTGAGCCCACATGTCCTTAAGATGAAGCGGCTCTTTGATCGCTTGGCCAGTGTAGGTCACAGCTTCACAGAGCAGCTGAAATCAGACATAGTTCTGATGTCGCTTCCTAAGGTTTATGGAGATGTGATCACAAGTTACAATCTCCATAATATGGAAAATACTATCAAGGAACTTCATGGAATGTTGGTGACAACAGAGACAAATCTCAAGGGCAAGACCCCTGAGGTTCTGATGGTCAATAAGGATGTCAACTTCAAAAGAGCTGGCAAACCTACTGGCAGGTCACCAGGACATCCCAACAAGGGCAAGTCACCAGCAATGGCGGGTAAGGGTAAGGCGCCAATGCACCTAGCTGGGCAGATAAGGGTACCCAGGGGTCCGAAGATCCAAGCGGTTTCTAGAACCGAAGGGAATACTTCGACCTCAAGGGTAGTCTGTTATTACTGCCAGCAGCCAGGTCATTGGAAAAAGGATTGCAGGCAGCACAAGGAATATGTGAAGAGCTTGCAGAAGGGAGGACACCCTTCAGGACCTGGATCTGGTATTTACGTGGTTGAATATATTCTCAACGTTACTTTCTCATATACATTGGTAGTTGATACCGGAGCAGAAACTCACATTTGTGTTAATCTGCAGGATCTGAAAAGTAAGAAGCTCCTTGGGAAAGGCGAGCGGGATCTGAGAGTCGGAGACAACAGTTCGGTGTCAACGACGGCTATCGGTTCTGTTAGTCTTAGGATGCCCACATGGCTTATTTTAGTTTTGGACGATTGTTGGGCCAAAATGTGACGTGACAACGTCGCACATGGTTTCCACGTGCAAGTGCACACGGGTCGCAAGTAATAATATTTATAAGACCCGGTAAGATACCGAGTCGGTCCACAGGGACTAATATGGGGTTTACGATTAGTTAATGAACATGTTTGCAATTATGACACAGATAAAAAATTGTGATAGTGATAACAGATGGATTAAAACGCTTAGGGTGCTAGAAAATCATCAAGTGAACAAGTTCGAGAAATATACAATCTATTGAATGAAAGGTCTGTTGAGCCTATGTCTTAAGTGCCGACCTCGCCTTTCGGTAATGAGGTTAGCCTAATCTCGAGTCTTCCCGTGCTCTTTCGGTATTGAGAATACTCGAGACCGCATACAATCGACAATAAAAGGCTAAGGGTTATGAAAATGTGCCAAGACACGGTCTTGAGCCTACAACCCTCGGTGGATGCTAGGTTCGGGTTCTATTCCTTTCCTTTCGGTATCAGATAGAACTCCTCAAACACATATTGTAAAGCGTCAATTAAACAACACATGCATTCAAACAATAATCCACACAACACATTCATCATTCCATAAATCGAATCTCAACAAACTTTATATTCACATTTCATATTGTCTAGCACCCATGGCTAAGGGATTTAGCCCTCAACCATGGTGCTCAAGCTTAGCAACATCATGGTGGAAGCACAAATACACATGAACAACATGAAGGAAATAAAGTAAATGGATAGAAATGCTCTTGGATGCCCGAGCAAGGTGCTTCTTCGAGTGTGATGAAGAACGGTAGAACTTGTGTTGTCCTTGGTGTCGAGGAAGATGAAGAACACTTGAGAAATCACGAAGAACGCTCAAGAACAATTGAAGAAATGCTGAAAAGCACCTTGGTCTCGTTTCTCTCTCTACTTTTCTTCCTCCCCTCTAAAATGTGAGTGAACCCCTTTTATAGTTTTCTGAATCTGTGGGCAGTCACGATCGTGACTAGCAAGGCACGATCGTGCCTCAGTCTGGGCCACGATCGTGTGCTGGAAATGGCACGATCGTGACTTGGTCATGGGGGCGATCGTGCTCTCGGAGGGCACGATCGTGACTCGTGGCAGGTAAGATATTTTCAAATCTTTGCCTTTAAAGCCATGATCGTGACTCACAAAGGGGCGATCGTGGCTCTCTGTGGGTGACGATCGTGGCTCTGTCGTGACTGAAATCGCGGGAGCCCACTTTAAGTTGGAATAAAATGCTCCATTTAATCCTCAAGGGGAGGCACGATCGTGGCTGGCGAGGGGGCGATCGTGCCTAATAAGCCACGATCGTGACCAAAGGAGGCACGATCGTGGCTAAAGGGCTCTGTCCTGCCCTTTGGTCAACTCGCCTTGACTTTTGCTCGGTGCCTCGTTTTTGACCCTTTTTCCTCCCATTCCTGCGTATGCACCTCAAAACACCAAAAAGCATAAAACAGGTACTCCCGGGCCTGAACTGGCCACTATCGGACACAGATGCACCGAATTGTGTGGTTAAACGGTCTCGAAACGAGACCTTTTGACCCCACAACAAACACACCCCACTTAAACACTTATCGTCCCGATAAGTCAAAAAGCGCACTACAAAATTCGCCGAGTTAAGAACCCTAAGTCAACTCAATAGGAGGAGCTCGACATCTCCTAGGGGTCTTAGGCAAACTCCCCCGAACCGAAGCACACACGACAAGTGGGAAAACTTACCACTACACTACAACGACAACAAAGGACACTAACTCGACTCATGAAGACAACTACTCCTAACACACACATTGAAACTCCATTGGCATAACTCAAAACTGCACATAAGTATTCATATAAACTCGAGATACTCATGCAAAGGACAACGTGCACGAAGGGTATCATTTTCACTCCGCATGCATGCTACACAACACTTGTCCTTACACAACATGCATCACATAAATCCCTTTTCCTCAATGCTTTGGTGATCATAAATTAATGGTTCAAACTGATCCCGATGATCACTAGACCATAGCCAAGAGTGAATCCATAAGTGTAGGGCTTAACTTGGCTTGTAGTATGGGTTAGGCTCGGGTAGATGTTTTTAGAAAGATAATTCAGGAAGATCAATTGTGCTCAATTCCTAAGTTGCCTCAACCTCACAAACCCCGTTACAATTACATGTCTCCCCAAGACTCGTTATCAATAACTTGTTACCTCTTTTTACCCCAAATCATCCATTCCCATCTTTTTCTGCTTTGACCACCGACACTTTGCTTTGCTTTTGGTTTACTCCACAATGCTAAATTCAACCGCTCGCCGATTTGCATTTGGGCTTTCGTCCGGGTTCGGTTCGTTGTTTTTCCTTTCGTAGTGCTTTTCTCTTCTTTGGCAGTTTTGCTCTCCTACATTAGGATCTTCCGTCATGCCAAGTATTTCTCTTACACTTTCTTGTTTTCTTTTGTTGTCCTCAAACCTGAATCGCAACAATTTTCGAAGTGTTACATTTGGTGTCTTCTTAGCAGTGTTATTCTCTTCAAAAGGCCATTCCACCTTTTCTTATCCCCAACCCCATGTCACCATTTTCATTCCTATACATTTGAACTAACCCTTCCCCCCCACTCGCTGAAGCAACTAAGCAATGAGAAGCATGGGTTCATGTCAACGTTAGGCTAATGATTTGAGGGTTCAACATGTAAGGTTTTATAACAAGACATTTTGGCAAAGAGAGGGTACTAAGGATGATGTGTATAGGGTCAAATAATGTTTTGTTCAACGGTCAAACAAGATGCCTAAGAATCATGTCCCTCGGTCTATGATCTTTTTGGCCGAAGCCAATGCGATCAACCTATTAACAACAAACACGAAACATTGATGAGGATGCATATAATGTAATCGAAAAGCATGACATTACACACAACGTGTTATAATGTGAGCATACACTTTGGCCCACGATGGCCTTTTCCACAAATATCCACAAATCAACATTACACTCAAATGCATTCATAAACATCATGCCCACGAAAGATCTCAACTTAGACGAAGTGCCCCACATGCTAAAAAAAAACAACCCTCATTTAGAAATAATACTAAACATGTCAAGTACAAAGATATAACTTTAACATGCAATAGTCCATACATCACTAAAACAAGGGTCTCCAAAACCGACCCAAAATAACATAAAATCTGACAAAAAGTTTCCAAAGTTAACAAGTCTAAACATCCGACAACATATCGATGATACCTCTCAAAAAGTCGGGTCTTCATAGAGGTAGTCACCTTCTGCTCCTTCTGGCGCCTGGTCATGCGAGCCGCTCGGACCTACTCCACTCGAGTCCTGATACTGGAAGTGGACATACGGGCCGGACAGGGCCGGGAATGCAGCTCCCTGGAAGGTCGGGTGATCCTGGAGTCGCGACTGGTAGAAGCTCGCTATCCCCCACATGTCGTGGTGCTGCTGATACAGCGTCTGATCCACGTGCCCCTAGAAAGCATGCATCCTCGCCCACTCCTGGCGAGACCTCTCGGAGTCCTCCTGCTGCTGGATGTGCATCGCCCGCATCATGGGGAGCACATCCTCCTCCTGATCCGGCTCCTGCTGAGCTGCTGCCCCTCTAGCCTGAAGTCTGCCTGCCCGTGCTGCTGCTGCTCGGGCTCCCGCTCGGTCCTCTGGTGCCTGTCTCGTCAGCAGAGGTTGACCGTTCTTGATCTTTAGCCTGATCTGCTCCAGTCGAGGATAGCTCTCCTTCACGATCTCCCGAAAGGTCGATTCTCGGATCTCCTGGCCTCGCACTGCTTCCCTCTCGAAGATAGGAGGGCCCAGGGGATAATTCACCCCATTGACGAGTCCCCAGACAATTTGGGTGACCAAGCACCCCGCTCCTATGCCTCCCGGCTGTCTACTAGGCATCTCTAGCAGCTGATCCCAGATGGTCCTCTCCCATGGCGCCCTTGTACCCGTACGGTACGCGTTCAGGATCCACAACTCCTTGAGAGTAACGTCGTATTAATCGTTCTCTCGACAGAAGAGTGTTCCCGCTAAGAACCTCTGCAACATCAACATCCTGGGTTGGTCTTCAGGGATGTCCCGGGCCTTGTTGGTCTTCCCCCAATATTGGTTCAACGTGATGTGATACCACATCTCGTTGTTGGAGAGACCCAACTCAGGCGCTTCTCCCTCCGAGAACCCGAACATGGCAGTGAGGTCATTCATGGTCATCGAGCACTTCCTCCCACACACCCGGAAAGTTATTTCCGTCTTTTCTTTGTTCGCCGGTTCCACGGTGGCGTAGAACTCATGGGTCAAGTCTTCAAAGACCGGGGGCCTCCACGTCATCATTCCCGGCCATCCCAGCTGGATGGCCTTGGCATGCAATTCCTCCCAAATGCCCAAGCTTCGACACAAATATTCATTGAAGAACCGGCCGGTCATCACCACCCGTTCTTCAAATGCTTCGTACCGTCTTTTGTACGGACCGTGGTGGTGAACTTGAGGCATGCTAAATTAGGAGTCTCGATCGGAGCTCGGGACGCCTGTTGAGCCGGAGCTGCTCTCGAACCCGAGGTGCCGGCAGTTCTAGCCTTTTTGCTCACAATTTGAGCCCGGGCTTGGTCAGTCGGTTTCTTGGGTGCCATTGCTAAAATGAAGTGGAGAGAGTGAGAGTGCTCGTGGTTCCTAGAGTTACCGGACAATGTCACCGAAAAATGTCACCGGAAAAGTTCACCGGAAAAAGTATAAGGGTTGGCTTTATGTGGAGGGTAGGGTATATAGAGGGCAAGGAGTGTAGATGGGCGTAAGGTCGGTCTAAGTACTTACTCCAGCGAGGTACGACCGAAATCTATGGTGGATGGTGGTTTTGGGGTGGTTTTGTGGAAGAAAACTAGTGGAAATAGCAAATAAATGCTAGGAAAGGAGTGGGGAGTGAAGGAATTACCTTATTCCGACGATTGGGGCAACTTTTGGCGATTTTCCGGCGAAGGAGGCTGAAGGTGGCCCTCTTGGATGCTAGGGTTTGCGAAAAATGAAGAACAAAGGGTCTTAAAACCCTTTATACGCACAGAGGCACGATCGTGCCCGAGAGGGCACGATCGTGACTCGGCAAAATTTCCTAGGTCACGATCGTGGCTCAATCGTGATCCAGATCGTGGGAGCCCACGGTAAGTTGATATTGAATTGAATAAATTCAGCCACGATCGTCCCTGGGGGGCACGATCGTGACTCAACTTTTTTTTCCAACCCACGATCGTGGCTTAGCCCAAATTTTTTTCTTCTTTCATTTTTTTTCTTTTCTTCCAACGTCGAGCATTCGAACCCATGGTTCCTGCGCTTAGACTTGAACGGAAACTTGTTAAAAGACTCAATTGTGGTGTGTGAGACACACACCACACTTAATCCCACACTCGGGGTCGATTTACTCTAAGACTCAACAAATCGAAACTAGACACATTTGTACAAGTGATTAACGTTACCTTTCCTCTTCTTACCAGGCCGTGGGCGGCCTCCGAGTCCTTCTATGCAATAGCTCAGTCAAGTTGCTAATCATCTCCATGATATCGGTCAACTGAGCTTGCATGTCCTCCTTGAAATCTTTAATTTCTTCTCGAACCGTCATTATGTCTACTATGATCTCTGAAAATCGGCTTTCGATGTGGATCATAGGATCTTCCAGTGGAGTGAGACTATCTTCAGGCTCCGACAAATTTACCGGCCACCGTGGGGGTGGGGAATTCGCGTCATCGTTGTCTGACGAAGGTGGAGCGTTCAGTCCAAACTCCCACTAGTTCATCTTGAAAGAAAGAAAAAGGGAGAAAACAACTCGGGAGAATTCCTTGGAATTGTGAGAAAGCTAGAACAATGAAATGGAGAGAGAGAGAGAGAATGGGCTCCCATTATTGACAAAAGGAGGTTGGGTGGGGTCTAGTTTTTCCCCAAACACTCCCGTGACTCTCCTCTCTTGTCTTGCTTTTTGCTCTCTTATTGACGAAATGAACATATATCACCTGCACAAAAGCACACAAATACTACAAAGACAAGACTCAATAGTGGTGTGTGGGACACACACCACACTTAGGGTATCACTACACCCCAAACTTAATTAAACTCGACAATGGTGTGTACCCCGTACACACCACACTTAAGGCTTAACTAAGCCTTTAATTCACGGCGACACACTCCTACAAATAAAACAGACAATACTACTAATCATAACACAACAACCCGCATAGAGGGGCAAACCATTCAAGGTTACAATGCGATCACAAGCCTTAAGCACGATCAACTCAACTTTATAAAATCAGGAGAAAGTACATATTACCTTTCTCAAAATAATGTGAGTGACTTGGCTTGATAATTTGACCCGGGTGTTGACTTGTTTGTTTTGTGAAGGAGGGGTGTACGCCATAGGCGTCGTGATTGCACCGGTTCCTTCATGCAACAAACGAACAATGATTAGTGCATTGCTATTACAACATAAACTAAGATGCGAGAATTTACAAAGATGGGTTTAGAAACTTTGGGCTGCCTCCCAATAGCGCATTTGTTTAACGTCGTTAGCCCGACGAAACGACGGTTTCTATCCCGCTCTTCCAATCTTGGGCTGTGTGCAATCTGGTGGCTTCCACCAATTCTACTGTGGGTCCTTTGCCCTCCGCACCGTCACCTTAGTGCTCTTCACACACAGTTGGTCTAGCCAAACCTTAAGTAGCCATACCGTCTTCATCGCTTTAGGCGTCACAACGCCTTTTCTCTTTTTCTTGCTCCTCTTCCTCCGGTTTCGAGGAGCTTGCTTATTTTCGGGAGTATCAACTCCCAACTTCTCGTGCGTCTCTAGCACAGCTATTTCCTTTACGGCTAGCGCTTCTTGTTCGGGCTTAGCCTCATCCTTGAATTCATCGAACCGAAACTTCTCGAACTCAACTTCTTCGAGTTTCTCAACCACAGATATTGCCTTCATTTCGTAGCTCATGGAGCTTGACCTATCTTCTCGTCCTCCCCGTCTCGGGTCTACTTCCACTTTAAAAGCTTTTAGCTCTTCCACTTCCTTCTTGGAAACCACAACCGCCCCTTTCTCCTTCTTTTTAGGGCTTAACCTTTCATCGGATGTCGGCTTCTTGAAGGTAATAGATTCACGTCCGCTTCTGACCTTGATGCAAGTTTCTGTGATTGCCAGAAACGATCTTCCCAAGATGAGATCCACGTCCTGGCTTAGTTTGTAGTCATGAATAACGAAGTCTGTAGGCACCTTATGAGACCTGGTTGCAAAAGGTTATCGTCAAATGCAAGACATGGACTATGATGAGACCTTTTCGCCAGTAGCCATGATTAAGTCAATTCGGATGATGTTAGCCATTGTAGCATATTTATTACGAGATATGGCAAATGGACGTCAAAACCGAGTTCCTTAACGGTAATTTGCAGGAGGATGTCTACATGACCCAGCCAGAAGGTTTTGTCGATCCAGATCATCCCGAAAAGGTGTGTAAGCTGCAACGATCCATTTATGGATTGAAGCAAGCTTCCAGGAGTTGGAACTTATGGTTCGATGAAGCCGTAAAAGAGTTCGGGTTTATCAGAAATCCAGATGAACCCTGTATCTACAAGAAGAGTAGTGGGAGTAAGATAGTGTTCCTGGTGCAGTATGTCGACGACATACTGGTCATGGTCATGGTTAGGGAAATAACGTCCCAACCTTGCTTGAGACCAAAGCTTGGTTAGGGAAGTGTTTCTCCATGAAGGACTTAGGAGAGGTGGCTTACATTCTAGGGATCAGGATCTACAAAGATCGATCCAAGAGAATTTTAGGCCTAAGTCAGAGCACCTACATAGATAAAATCTTGAGAAGATTCTCAATGCTTGACTCTAAGAAAGGGAACCTCCCAGTAAGACATGGCATCAAATTCAACAAGAGTCAGTGTCCTAGAACACCTGATGAGCTGAAAAAGATGGAGGGAATCCCGTATGCTTTGGCAGTGGGATCCATTATGTATGCCATGATCTGTATGAGGCCTGACGTATCGTTTGCCCTCAGCTGTGCCAGCAGATTTTAGACTAACCCAGGCCAAGATCACTGGACTGCCGTCAAGTGTATCCTCAAGAATCTGAGGAGAACAAATGACGCCTTCTTAGTGCATGGTGGGACAGAACGGTGTGGGTCAGGAGTTTCTTGAATGGATTAGATGTACTGCCGCGAACATCTGATCCTGTGAGCTTATGTTGTGTCAACACGGGGGCCTTAGCCCTTGCTAAAGAGCCCAGATTTCACAACAGAACCAAGCACGTTGAGAGAAAGTATCACATCATCAGAGAGATCGTTGATAAAGGTGAAGTAGAGATAAGCGGTGTTTCAACGCATGATAATCTGGCTGACCCCTTAACTAAGGCACTTCCACATCCTAAGCATGAGGAGCATGTCAGGGGAATGAGTTTAGATTGGAATACCAATTGGGTCTAGGGCAAGTGGGAGACTGTTGGGATTTTGTGCCCTAGCACAATGTATTTTTAATCTACTCATGTAATAAGATTATTAGTTGAAATAAAATCGGCATTCATATTACTAAGTGTTGTAGTAATATCTTAAGTATGATTTGATTTGTATCATTGATATGTCAACACATAATAGTAGATCTACAGATCAGATAAAGTCATACTTAAGCAGTCCCTGATCAGAATAGCTTCATAAGAAGCGATCGGTATGAGGCTAACTCTAAATGGTCACGCTCTACTGATCATGGCCAGAAGGGGGCGAAGTTAGGTCATAGTATCACTAGACAGGGGTGATATAGGACGGCCCGATCATGAGTATGTTACATAGACACAGTCATGAACATACTCATATGTCGGCACATGAAATCACATCCTCAGACGGAAGGATCATTGAGGTCACTATGTAATGAGTGACGAGTTTGACTCAGTCTAACGTCTCCTGTAAAAGGGTTACAATAACGATTGTGATTGGCTCGATCAAGAGATACATTAGTTGACTCAATAGATCGTTGATGACCAGATATCAGTTTAGGCCACTTGATGAGTACAACTGAAATACAATACCATGACCATGCAGTCGATACAGAATATCAGTTCAGTTAACTCACATCAAGAAACAGGACAATTGAACGAGGATGACTTGTCTATGTCTCGTGATTCTCAAAGATATCAAGAAGATAAAAGGATAGATTCATTTACGACAAGGTTAAGTCGAAATCTCGATAATCACAAGCGTTGGGTAATCATGATGTCTTGCCAGAGGTCACTCATGATGAAAAGGGTAAAATGATAATTTTACCAGTCCTTCAACGTGTCGTGAGTCTAGAGGGTCACACACTAAAGTTTGAGTAAAACGGATGGAATCATATAGAGGAATCATGAGAGAGACAAAATATGGTTTTTGATTAAACCGGATTAGACCAATTTCGGTTTAGGATTAAACTAGAAATCAAGAACGGTTTAGCTGGACCAATTAATTATGATCTAAATAAATAGATTTAATTAATTTAGCTAAACAGGGCCTAGCCATATTGGACTAAGCCAGAATGGGCTTCTCTACCTTAATTAATTAAAAGCTTTGGGCTTTAAGCCCATTAAGGTCGTTAATTAATTATTGCCTAAAAAGAGTTATAAAAGGGAAGTTTTCAGATTTGAAGAAATAAGGAAATTTTTTCCAAAACCCTAATCTCTCTCTCTTTCTCTCTTGGCCGACCGGCCCCTCTCCCTCTCTCCTCTCCATTTTGCTTGCTTCGATCTTCTAGTAAGGATCGTTGTCAGTATCCCCGGATTGCTCTTCCTGTGTGGACGTTCTTTAGAGGTCACTGAATCTTATTTAGTGATAAAGCGATTTTGAATCAAGGTAATATATTGATTTTATTCTAGCCTAGATCTCATGATCAATTCATGATCATGTAAGATCCTTATTAAACATGGAACTTTGAGGTTAATCTCTTGTATGGGCATGAAATTAATTGATTGGATCCCTCAAATAATTCCGTCATTGAGATGGTAGTGAAGCAAAAGGGTTAGTAGTTTGGGTCTTTTGTACCAAAGTAGGACAAAAACTGAGTGCAACTACGGGAGTAAAGTGCTCAATATAGCGGTGTAATTCTACACTTATCAACACCCCCATACTTAGAATTTTGTCGTCTCGAGAAAGCTTAGAACACACACATAATCAAGTGCCAACTTTAAACCCCGGGATCACCCCGATAGGAGGAGTTTGACATCTCCTAAGGATTTTCAGATCGGACTACCCACAAATCCGCTATACAAAACAGAAAGGTTGCTCAAGAACACAATTGGGACAAACACTGCATAAGTTAGCATGTTTTTCTCAGGGACATTATGGAGTATATTGGACAGTAGAAGTTTGAATAAATCAAATTCAAACCGAAATATGCAGAATAAAAGAGGGTTATAGTGTATACCGTCAATCCCGGTTATAGGCGATGTTTGCTCTGGCCACTCCTTTTGCTTTTCAAGGCGGTATGAGATTTAGGAGCTACTGTCCAACCGTCTTCGAAAAGATAATTGAATTGAATTGATTGAATCCTATGAGTAGGGCTTTAGTGGCTTGAAACGTTGGCTTGAGTTAAGAGTATGGAAGAAGATTTTTCGAGGAGCTAAGTTGAGCAAAGCGTGACTAACAACTCTTCTGCGAATCCCTTCCGCAAATTCTCGCATTGAAATTTTCCCTTAGTTCTCCCGATCCTCTTTCAATTTCCTAGCTTTGAGAGAATAGCCATTTTCCCTATCTCTTCAATCTTTTTAGTCAAAGCCATCTTTCTTCGCACCCCGATTTTTTTTGGTGAGTGACTTGTACTGTACTCGGAGTTTCTGCCCATGGAAGAGACTTACCTCTCTTTTATTCCATAATTTTTTTTAAGTGAACCCCGAGCACCTAGAATGGAAAGACAACGTCAACATACAAATTCTTCGAGCTTTTCTCTTCTGCTCAATACATGTCTTGGTCTTTTCAATACCCGATTTCTTCAACTTCTCGCAGCTCATTAGTCACGATTTCCAGGGTTGAAAGAGGGGATAAATTCAAAAAGTGGCACATTGACTTTAAAAATATCATGGGTTTCAGAAACAAGCTTTTTGGCTCAGACGGGTGATTATAGATAAAATTGTAATTAGTCCTGCAATTTTAAGGCTCAAACGCAACGACGAAGGCCCTAAAAATTTTCCTCAATCCAATTATCAACTCGAAGGGATTCTATTTAGTTCTTAAACTCAAGTTGTCTTAAAAAAAACTCAAACAGGGTCTCGGCTACAATAGTTACAACAGTTCAAGCAAGCAACACTTTTCACTCTCCCTTATTAAACACACCAATCAATTTAAAAAGATTTGTGAAAACTTCACACCATCCGTATATCCAAAAACGTCCGTTCATCATTGAAAGCTAACATGCACAAGCCAAATGTAGTAAATCAAAACATGAACTATTGGTTTCACAAAACTTATCAGCATACATTCACGCATCATGTATTAGCTTCAAAATAAATTGAACCGAATCATGCCAAAATTAAAAAATTAATCAAATTTCAGCAAGCATAATCATCTATAGCAATTAACATAATCCAACAAAATAAGTCTCCAAACATGAGTACACCCCCGCACTTCGGGTGCACTGTACCAGTGTAACACAAAATAGAAATAAAAACTAAAACTAAAAGCAATGTACGTTATCCCCGGTAACGGCGCCAAAAACTTAACGGGCGAAAAGTCGACGACAAAAATGTGTCGCGCCCTTTCGCACACCCGCCAGTGTACCGGTCGCAAGTAATATAGGGAAGTAGGATTACGACCCAAAATTATCATACCCAATGGACAACTAGGACTTTGATCACTCAATTTAAGTTTCTTGACTAATCTCAGCGAACCGATAAAATGATAATTGTTTGATAAAGATTATATAAACAATAAATAAGAAAGAGAAACAAACGCACACAACAATTCAGGGTAATAAACAGGAATGATGAGCTTGACGACAGTTGGCAAAAAATCATGCAACGAAGTGAAATCTTAATCACAGGGCGACAACGAGAAATTTCAAGATACCTAAGCTTCCTCCCGGGTAGCAAAAATGCCTAAGAACAGTTAAAGAAATCAAGCCATCCCTATTCAAGATTTAACCAAACTGTTAATCCACTTATCCGTAAGATGAATTTAAACCCGAACTCTATCGAACAACCCGTTTCACAACAAAGTTAATAAACTAGAACAAACATCAAGCAATCAAGGAAATGCAACATTAAGCGAAGAACGACAAAGGCACCCTACACGGGGCTGCATGCAAGAATTAACTACGAATCACACATCTAACTCATCAAAGGTATTGAAGCCCTATATCGACATTACTCACCCAACCATAATTCATTAAATGCGATAAATTGAGCATAAGAGATTATGAATAAGTGAACCATTCATTTATACACAGAAGTCTACCACAATACATCGATTTTACAAACGACAAATATATTTCACAAATATCAACATGAAGGGAAATAGAGATAGATAAAACCCGGTTTCGTGTACTAAACGTAATCCCGGATTGCAGCTTGATTGGCGTGGCTCTCGGATTGACTCTAATGCTTCTAGAAGGAAATGTTCTATCTTCTCTGGTACGCCACTTCTTATTTTCCTCCATCCTTTTTAAGAAATGAGACGGGGTATTTATAGCTGCCTATTTTAAACCGGCCACAGGGTGTGGCCGAGTCGCCACGGGTCCGTGGCACCTTCGTGCCTTGGATTCCGTGCTCCACGATTGGCCCACGGCTCGTAGTGGAGGACTTGATGTGTCGCCACAGAGAGTGACCACGGATGTGGCCTTTACCACGGGATCCATCCGAGACGGACCCCGACAACGGACACGGGACCGTGGTCATTGACCACGGGATCCATACGAGACGGACCTCGACAACGGATACGGGTCCGTGGTGATTGACCACGGTGCCCACCAGGGAGGGGGCCACGGGTCCGTGTCCCACCACCACTGGTTCTTCCCGCCACTGGTTCTTCAACGGAGCGTGGTCTTCCTTCACCACGGGGAGTTGCCATGGATCGTGGTGAGTTGGCACGGTCTGAGGCCTACTAGACCAGTTCCGTTGTCTCAAAGTATCTTTTGGTGGCCACGGGGTGGCCAGTCTCTCTTCACGGTCCCGTGGCCATGTGCCACGGATGATTTGTCAACCGTTTTCCTTATGTGATCTATTTTGGCTCGTAAATCTGCATTTTTGTATTGAGATGGTAATGAAGCAAAAGGGTTAATTGTATGGGTCTTTTGTACCAAAGTGGGACGAAAACTAAGTACAAATACGGGAGTAAAGTGCTCAATACATCGGTGTAATCCAGCACTTATCAGCCCACTCTAAGAGTCTGTCGTTACAAACAAACGGTAACACTAACGACTCAATTTTCGACCGTTTACTCCTAACGGTAAAGTTTTGGTCAACGGTCAATGTTTTTGTAACAGCGGACATTATAATGTCCGCCGTTACAAAATGTGCTTACGAACGGCGTACTTTTAAACGTACGCAGGTACAATATTTTGGACGACGTACGAGAAATATACGCCGTTACAATTATTTGTAACGACACACTTTTAACGTGCGCCATTACAAATGTAATTTGTAACAGTGTACGTTCTCAAAGTACACCGTCGGAAATGAAAAAACTGATAGTGTATGAGGGTATTGTTTTGAAATTTTTATCGGAAATTAAGGGCATTTAGATCATTTTGTAGTGAAATAAAATACATAATAACATGAAGGGTATTTTTGGTATTTCAGAAAAAATGAACTTTTTTTAACAGAGTTAGTGGATGGAAATTATTTTGGTAAGTTAGGTATGCATAAATGATAAAATAAAATTTGGGCGTATCAAAGTTAGAAACGCAAAATTTTGGGTGTATTAAAGTGTTATTTCCCCTAAGTTTAAAATAAAAAAACAAACCAACAATAATTGGAGAGAGAAAGTACAGATGGAGATATGAAGTCTCGCTAGAGTGCATCACCAGAGACAACCCAGTTGTTCTAATGACATTAGCTTACAAACTTAATGAAAATTTTGGGTAAAATTGTCTTTTTATATGATTTTAACGATAAAATTTAACGGCATTAATAGAATTGGAAAAAAGAAAATAATATTTATGGTAAACCAACAAAATAATATTTATGGTAATAAAGTGAAATTTGACTATAGTTAGGTGTAGTAAACTATCATTTTTTATCTCTCCTCTATTCAATCTTCTTCAAACAAAAAAAACGAGAAGAGCCAAGATTGATGATCTAGGTTGAGTAAAGTTTATAAAGATGAAAAACATTTCAATTTATGGTATGCCGGATCTCCAGTTGTAGTGACTTCCGGTAGAGCAAGCTCAACATAAGAGAAGAGCACGAGATCCTTCAAAAATAATAGATATGGAGCACCACTTCTCTAACATCGAGCAAGCATTGATTTCAAAATCCAACTCTTGGACAAATAGCGTTATGTCGTCATATCCAAGCATCATATAGGTAAAGTGCCTCAAGGTGAGTATTGCTTTCAATTCTTTTGCTCGTGGAACTCATAACGCAAAATCTTCTCGTGCAAAAGCAAATAAGTAACTCAACAAAATAATGAAAGAAAAGATAGTTCAAGATCAAACACATTCCCATGTTCAATCTGAAAGTGGTGTCATGACCAAACTTCAATGCCTCAGAAGAATAAGAAAATAGTCACGAGTTGACTCGATCGCTTCAAGGAAACATCAAATCGCAAAATTGGTTTCAATCAATGAAGTGAAATAGAATGTTATAACAATTAAGTTGTTACGGGTATAGATTGCGAAGAGAAGGGGGAGGTGGGGAGAATTTGATGTGTTTTTTATGATTCTTTTTTTTCGCGAGAGGGAGAGAGAATTGTGGAATAAACGAGTCATTCAAGTTCGATTGTTAAATATTTGGCTTGCACTCATTATAATCAAGCTTAAGGTTATAATTTTTAATGAATGACCCAAATTCAAGACCAATTTATGAAGATTTGATATATTTATTTATCGTTTAATTAAGAGTTAATTACAACTTATTATACATTTTGTCCGGTTCAACAATTTATTATATCTATTTTAAAAAAAACTCGCTTGGGTTACTTAATTACATTATTTTACAATTTGCTTATTTTAATTACATTTAATTGATGTCGCTATTAAAAAAATTAAATTTGAATGAGTGAACAAAATGTGTACAAATGAAAGAGGACAAGGTGGTGATGGCTGCCAGATCAACACCCCTAAAAGTTTTCTTAAAAATTCAAACCAAATCCATTTATAAAGTGTCATTTGTTCATCTAAATTTAAACACTAATTACTTTTCCTTTTTGGAGGTTTTTCATTCAAAGTTTATCTTTGTAGTTTTAGCAAACCTTAACTGCTCTTTTCACTCTAGTATGGTTTATATATGTACAATTGTTTCTTATAATCACACTTTTACTCTTAAATAATCACCTTTACGATACTGGTATCGACTGAGTGAGTGAGCCAATTTGTGAAAATTTTGAAGGTCCAAAATCACGTGGTTTGGTGTTGTTGGGAACTTGACGAATATGCACGACACCGTGTTGTAAGAAATAAGGGTAATTACATATCAGTACACCCGTCGAAACCTCATTTCAGAATCAGCCACCCAAGTTTTGAATTCTTTTCGTCGGTACCTCAAGTTTAAAAAGTTAACACTTAAGTCGATTTTGTGACGAAAACTGTTAATTTTTTTAATGACCAAAATACCCTTCCTTGTATAAATTCTATTTGGTATAATTATTGATAAATGTGAAAAGACTATAGTACCCTTATTTCAATGATAAACTAACCTAATGCTTCAAGGGTATATCAGTCTTTTCAAGTAATAAATTAAACAAAAATACAAAATGCTTATAAAATGATCAAAATGCCCTCAACTATTCATCAAATTTTTAAACAAATGTCATCAAGAATGAACAATAAATCAAATCTTTCACAAATTATCAAGATTAACTGAAATGGTAAATTAAATACATATTCAATTTCTTTCAAAAATATATACAGATTCAAATCAAACCCTCTGAAAATCTCAAATTTTTATTGGGGTAATTCATGAAATCCCAAATCTTGATTTCTCCAATCCCTAATCGATGAAATCCCTAACCAACAATTCCGATGAAGAAGAAATCGAAAATCAATTCTGTCCAAAAACCAGTATCTAAGAACCAAAGACAAATCAAAATCGGTCTCGTCCACTAGCTCGGGCCGTCGCATGTGCGGATGGTGGAGACCGTCGGAGCCGCCGGCGACTGCTCCATCCTCGACGGAGGCCGAGTGGGAATAGGCGGTCGGACTCGCCGACCGGGAGAGAGGGGACTCTTGGACTCGCCGAGCGGGAACAGGCAGTCGTGGGCGACGGCGGTTGTGAGGCCGTTGAAGCCGAAGAAGACTTCGATGGAGGCCGAGCGGGAACAGGCGGTCGGACTCGCCTACCAGGAGATAGGGGACTGTCGGACTCGCCGAGCGGGAACAGGCGGTCGCGGGCGACAGCGGCTGTGAGGCCGTTGAAGCCGGAGAAGACTTCGACGGAGGCCGAGCGGGAACAGGCGGTCGGACTCGCCGACCAGGAGAGAGGAGACTCTCGGGCGGTCGCGGGCGACGGCGGCGAGGTCGTTGAAGCTGGAGAAGACTTCGACGGAGGTCGTTGAAGCCGGAGATGTCCCCGACGATGACGATGACGCCGACGCCGACCAAGAGCTGCCTCTTCAGGTGGGGAAATGCCAGAGAGGATCAATTCCTCTGGTGGCGAAGCGTCAGAGTGGTAGAGAAGATGTATGATTAGGGTTAGAGATTAAGGGTACAATTGGAATTTCACAAGCTTTTTAATTTCTTAAATTTTTTTATTTGTTTATTTATAAAGACCATATTACCCTCAACTTATTAGTTGAATTGATTTTTAATTCAGGATAAATGGGTAATTTCGCAATTATCACAATAATTATATAAGTTATATACTGAGGGTATTTTAGACTTTTTACAAATGTTTCTGTTAGATTTAACAGAAAATGGAGCGAAGTGTTAACTTCTTAAACTTGAGGTACCGACAAAAAAAAATTCAAACTTGGGTGACTAATTCTGAAATGAGGTTTCGACGGGTGTATAGATCTGTAATTACCCCTAAAAAATATTATGTACTAAATGTTTAAGATTTTAAGGACAAATCAAAATAAAATTGAAGAGATAATTCTTGTTCACAACGGTGAACTATGACACATTTGCATGTTAATACGATAAACTTATTAACGTGTCACTTCAATATGAGAACTATTTTTATGTCACTACATCTAACAAAGTTAATTTTGATATCAAACGTTCATATTGCACTTTTATTAAAGTTTTAAAATAAATTTAAAAATATATATATGTTTAAAAACTTTTTTAAAAAAAAATATTTTTATGAAATAAATAATTAAAAACTGATTTCAATGTTACTACTTTTTTTAAAAAAACATTAAAAATAAAAAAACGAATTTGAACAACATTTTTTATATTTATTTTTTTAAAAATTCAAATCAGTTTTTATTATTTATTCCACAAAAAAAATATTCTCTAAAAAAGTTTTAAAAAAATAATATTTTTTAGTTTTTTTAATTTTCTAAATACAGGGGTATTTTCGACATTTAATAAAATTTGAAAGTTGAACAATGTACTTTCCATCTGTTTTAAAGACGTTATGGTAAAATGACACGTAAAAATTGTTTTCCGTATTGAAGTAACACGTTAATAAGTTCACCGTATTGACATGCAAATGTGTCATAATTCACCTTAGTGAACAAGAATTATCCCTAAATTGAATTAACAAATTAATTAAAATTTATAAAGGATTAATCAATAAGTAATATAAGATTAATCAAACAAGTTGGAGTTACCGAGGAAGCTCTCCGTTTGTAACAACACACAATCTCAGCTCAAATAGTCCACACATACCTTGCTGCCCAAATTCAAGACAATCACATGAAATTGCAGCTACATAATTGCATTTCCACCAACCATGGCTAAAAAAGTCAAATAAATTCTTCGCCAATCTCTAATTTACTGTGTACATATTACAAAGTCACTAGAAAGAAACATCACAAGACTAAACAATACATATCCCAACTAAGAAGAGGGAAGTAAAGGTGAGAAAGAGATATGAAAACACAGAACATACTTGTTTTGAACTTGGAGGGATGTGGGGTCGGAGAAAAGCAGTTCATGAGGAGAGAAAGATTAGCATTTTATCTCGAATAAGTCACATCACATGGATGTTTTGGCTCTTCACCTCCTCCCTCTGATGGCTTCTCTCCCAACTCCAACCTTCTTTGTTGCTTTATTTCTAACTTCTCTTTTTAAGATGATGCGAGTTGGGCCACATCTTTGCTGGATCTGTTGTATTTCATGTGACTCCTAACGAGCTGCCCTGCAGCAATGGCAGACATCAGAGAAAGCTCTCCAGCCAGTACTGAACCAGCTACAATGGTGGCCAACAGCCTTGCATTTGATCCTGGAGATTCCCCATGTGCACCCTTCACTCCAAGCAGATTCAGGCAAGCTGACTGAGATGCAAGCTGGGTCCCCCCTCCAACTGTACCCACCTGAAGGATATAGAAACTCCTATTTATGCAAAGTTATAGAGCACAAATGATAAAACATGCTACTATGTGGTTGGATCAACTACCTCGATGGAGGGCATTGTCACAGAGATGTGAAGATCTTTTCCGTCATTAATAGCTTCCATCATGGTGATACAATGGGAACTCTCAATATTCTGTGCTGGATCCTGACCGGTGGCTATGAAAACAGCAGATACAATGTTGCTGGCATGAGCATTGAATCCACCAAGAGCACCGGCAACAGCAGAACCGGCAAGGTTCTTGAGCATGTTGAGCTCTACTAAACTAGCTACATTAGTTTTCAACACCTTCCTCACTACATCTTCTTTGATAATTGCCTCACAGACAACTGATTTGCCACGTCCTTCAATCCAGTTTACTGCAGCTGGTTTCTTGTCCGAACAATAATTTCCTGAGCAATTGATTAAAATGTGAGCACCATAGAACCATAAAATAATTAAACAGTATATTGCTTGTACAACAGGTACATCCATATAAAAATTAACTCCAAGGTCCTTTATGATAGTGATATTGAAGCATCTATTACACAACAACCTCAATATAGAACTAATAATAGTGACATCAATGGATAATAACACTGTACGACCACATAAATAAACTACATATGAATTAAATATACTTCTGAAGCTCAACAAGTCAACATTAATTATCAGAAATGACTTCAGACATGCTTAGAAGAACACGAAGAAGAGAAAATTCAACCAATATAAAATGTAGTATGATAGCTATGGAAATAACGATAAATTGCATAAAGGGAAGCTAAGTATCCAACTCAACCAAAAATGAATTGACAAATTTCAGAATAATGATGGTGCGTGTCCTACGATGATACTGAAATGTCTGGGTGGGTACAGGATAGCAAGCCCAAATTTAAGAATTGAAGATAACATTTGACGATTGGAATTCCAGTAGCAAATGTGACAGGTGGTGGGCAAAAATATTGAAGCACATAATAATTCATTTTCCTTTAGCTTGAAGAATCAGAAAAATATTACCACATTACATATCACAAAACAAAATATACTGAGTGAGGATTCAACATTTTAAGGATCCCAATAACTTTTTATATAAAAACTATCAGCTAGTCAAGTAGAAACAAGCAAAGAACATACCAGAGATGCCAATAACATCCATGTCTGGAAAATCACTTTGTAGGAAATCCAGAACATTTTGAACTCCTTTGGACACCATGTTCATCCCCATAGCATCACCTGTGCTGCAGGTGAATCTCGCATAAAGATTCTTGCCAGCAATGGCACATTGAATACGCTGGAGTCTTCCGAATCTACTTGATCTGTCACCATGAAAACATGCATTCACTACAAATGGTAACCTTTTAAAGTCTTTGTTGCAGATGAAAGTCCTAATTCCTAAGAAGTTTCAACATTAGATCCAAGACACTAAAAGCCCAGCAGTTAAATAAAAAGTTTAATCGTTTAAAACAGCTCTTGGTTTATTTTATTTTCCTCTGGAAATTAGAAATTCTAGGCTTTATTTGGTTCAGAAATTTTATGATGTTTTTTATTTGACAAATGCTAATAAAATAATACACGGTTGCTTCATACAAAAAACAACTTCATCATTTTGGAAAGGTTTAGAAAATGAAGCCACCTAATTCCCTTTTAAAGTTGTTTCTTAGAAGAAATTTCGATTTTCCAAAAACAGATAGATTATCCCAAAATGCTAAATAGAGTCAGTTTTCACCATAAAACATCCCATAAACAGACTTGTTATTTCAAAACCAGCTAGATAAACAAGTGAAGGAATCCTAATATAGTTTTACATTTCTCCCAGTTTTAGTACGATTAAAGACATCATAGAACACAAGCAAGAAAGAACATGGAGGCCCGAGCTTGATGTAGGCTAATCAATCAAAATCAGATATTTCTAAATCAATCATGTACAGCAATGTGAAAATATGAACAATCACAAGTATGGATATGCAAAGTACATAAATCATCCAATGACCAATGTTTAGTTCCTTAATGCAGTCATAACAGACAAAAGTGATGGGGATAGCAATTGACCTGTTAAAAACCACTGCCAAAGTGTCAAAGTTGCAAGGATCCTCCAAGAAGAACTTCAATTCCGCTGCTCTCTTGGCGGATCCGAACCTGACGATGGGTGCTCGTGTCATCCCATCCCTCAGCAACACACTGCTCGCTCCTCCAGACATGTAAATGGCCTTACAGCCTCTGTTGGTGCTCGCAACCAAACAGCCTTCGGTGGTGGCCATCGGCACCGAGTACTCGAACCCATCAAGCAACAGAGGTCCGGCGATTCCCACCGGGATCTGCACATACCCAACCGGCATTTCGCAGCACTGCCCCAATATTGACTGGTAATCGAACCCATCTAGAGGCAACCCTTCCAGCGACCTCCCGGTAAGCCTCTGAAGCGCCTCTCGCCGAACAGATGCAGCTCGCTTGCAATCCCCGAGCTTCGATTCAAGCGTGTAAGAGGGGATCGAACCGTCCACAACGGCCTTGACGATTTGCTCGTCTTCTTCGGACGCCAGAGCCGAAACAATCGGCTCCGGATCCAACAATCTAGGTCGAGGCTGGATAGAGGAGCGGCCCTCCATGAGGAAGGTCTGGTCGGCGTCGTCGAGCTCCCAGGGCTCGGGAGAGGCGCGAGAGATGAAGGACTGGACGAAATCGATCCCGAAGAAGCCGAGGAGATAGATGAAGGAGGCGATGAGGGAGAAAATGGCGGCGATCTCGGAGAGGGTGAGGACGTGGAGGGGAGTGGAGGTGCGGATCTTGTCGCGCCACCGGTGGAGGAGGTAGTAGGCGACGGAGAAGAAGAGAGTGAAGAAAATGGTGTTGGTGAGGTAGAGAGGAAGCGGAAGAGCGTCCGATGCCTTAGGAGAAGCTTGGTTTGGCTTCTGCAAAAGGTGGTGATGAGGAGCTCCGCCATGGGTGGTGCCGGGAGTGGGTGCCTTAGGTGGCCGCCGGCGAGTGTCCATGGAGTCTCCGACGAAGAGAAAAAAGAAGAAAAGAAACACTATAATGGAAATAGAAAGGCCACAGTTATATAGGGTCAAGTTTATTTTCAAACTTGTGTCACATCCGGATATTGATATTTTTCACCCTTTGTATCGCCCGCAACGTGACCACTAATTCTTATCCTAGCTCGTTAGGGACTTGTGTATTCTTTCCACTTTGAGGAATACCAACGTAGCGTCTCCTCCCAATCGCAGACACTGCGATCTCGCATCGAAACCGACTCTTCAGTCGACTTAGACAAGAAAACACTTCGTCTGAGGCGGTGACCAATAATCGCACCTCGTTAATCTCCAAAGTGTTATAAAGACCTCCCGAAGAAACAACCCGAATACCCCGAGCAGGACAAGACACTACAAATTGTTCAAAAGCGCCCAAGACACCTCAAGACTATCCAGACGCATCATGGGCCGACCAAGGAAGGCCCGAAGGAGCCCTAGGCGTGCCCAAGGCCCTCACACGGAAGCCACGCAACCTCATTTTCCTTGCCGCCCTGCCTATTTCGTAGATCAAGGTCTTTCTTTCATTTTCTTTTGTAGTTTGTATTTAGATCATGTAAAAGTTTATAAACACGAGGCTACATTTCTCAATATAATTTATTAAATTCTCAAATAAAGCTCTGTTAGATCACTATTAATAAAATAAAAGTTACGAAAATTCAAAGTCGATTATCCTCTTTCTCCCCTTTCTTTTTATCCTTTCCTTTTCGCGTTCGTCTTGACGCGGCCAAGTTTTGCCACGAACCCCTATCTCTTCCACATGTTCGCTCGTGCAAGATTCCACCGAATCTGCCGAACTCCCTTCATTGTATCTGTCTTCTAACGCGTTCGTAAGAAACCATTAAACACTGCTCGACAAACTACATTATGATAACCAACTCGATCCCTACTTTTTTCGCCAAAGGAAAAGCTTGCTAGACAATCATTCTAGTGTCTCATGGTCCCGACCAAAAGATTCAAACCTCTTAGGTCGTGACAAGTGGCACCTGAGGCAGGTTTCGAACCAACAACCAAACAACTCTATTCAAGCAAAAACTTATGCAAATTAGGTTTCCGCCCCTATAACCCATATATAGATCTTGAACACATAAACGACATGGCAAATTGTCCTCCTATCAACCTCAGGCCGGCATCCACCTCGTCGTAACCTCTGCCGCGAACCCCGAGGTCGCTACTGATGACGACCTCTCCACCTGACCAATCGACTCTTACACTTAGCTGGAGGGGTCTGACGACGTGACAATCGTAGCTAGCCATAAATGCGTGCCACCATAATGCCCTCGCGAAAATCACTATCGGCGGTCCGAGTAAATCCCACGACCGGATTGGTAATCTCGAGACACACTACGATCAGGTCGGCGAGAGACTCGCCGCGCTTGAAACTAGTCATGAATGAGCCCTGGCTAAGGGCGTCGAGTCACGCATCTAACGCCTCGACCTCCGAATCAAGAACACGCCTCCTCCCTCAAGACTGCCAACTCCAAGCGCATCCCCATCAACGAGATAATACGAGTAGTGAACCTAGGTGTAGGATTGTGGAGAGGCAAGGTCGATATGATCGTCACCCCGATGTATGATTATTCCATCATACTAGGAATGGTGGTTCTACGCAACCATAAGACATTCCCCATCCCTCATTGATGCAGGTGGATTTTACATCTCCGCCCAAGTTAAAACTTTTCATAATTAACTCAATTTAGTCAATTTTAGGTAGTTTTAGAGGTATTTTATACCATTTGAGTTAAAGAGTGCACATGGTGAATTTGTGCACAGAGATCGAGCAGAGATGATTTAGATCTAAGAGAAGCAGTAGAAAACTCACGACACCCAAAGTCACGACACCCTATCGTGACGGGAGGGCCGTGAGTCGAAAACCAGTGACACGAGAGCGGGACACGAGTGCAAGTCACGACACCTTGTTGTGATAGGTGGGGTCGTGAGTCGAAGACCTGAATTTTATTGTATGGTAAGTGTAAGTCTAATATTGGATAACTAGGTGATGGCTCACAATCTGAAGCAGAAAAATGTGTACTGGACCTCGAGACTCTCGGTAATGTACCGCTCTCAGGTAATACAGGATAGTAAGATTACGAACCGAGTTATCGAACCCAAAGGATAACGAGTTATCAATTTCTAATAACCCAAATTTAATTTTGTGATTAATCTCAATGAATCAAAAAAGTGTGTAGGAAAATTTAGAATAAAAAAACTTGCACACAAGATAATAAAAATTAACAATAATTAAAGTCTTAAAACACACGAGAACATGTTGAGGCAATACTTTTTTTTCTCAGCAAAGAGTATATTGCATTAGAGCAAGGCATAGTGCATCACTTCCAAAACGGGAGAGAGAAGGAAAAGCGACAATTACAACCACAATAAGATTGAGAAAATTGATACATTGAGAAATTGAGAAATTGATATTGTGGTAATTGAAAGTGTTGGGTTTTTGTGCCCTAGCACAATGTATTTTCAATCTAAACATGTAATAAAGATTATTAGTTGAAAAAAAATCGGCATTCATATTACTAAGTGTTGTAGTAATATCTTAAGTAAGATTTGATTTGTATCATTGATGTGTCAACACATAATAGTAGATCTACATATCAGATAAAATTCTACTTAAGCAGTCCCCGATCAGAATAGCTTCATAAGAAGCGATCGGTATGAGGCTAACTCTAAATGACCACGCTCTACTGATCATGGCCAGAAGGGGGCCAGAGTTAGGTCATAGTATCACCAGACATGGGTGATATAGGACGATCCGATCATGAGTATGTTACATAGACACAGTCATGAACATACTCATATGTCGGCACATGAAATCACATACTCAGACGGAAGGATCATTGAGGTCACTATGTAATGAGTGACGAGTTTGACTCAGTCTAACGTCTCCTGTAAAAGGGTTACAATAACGACTATGATTGGCTCGATCACGAGTTACATGAGTTGACTTAATAAGATCGCTGAAGGATTTATCCCTCATACGGACGTATGAACAGATATCAGTTTAGGCCATATGATGAGTACAACTGATATACATTAGCATGGCCATGCAGTCGATACGTAGTATCAGTTACAATTCAGTTAACTCAGAATCAAGAAACAAGACAATTAAACGAGGATGACTTGTCTATGCCTCGTGGTTGTCAAAGATATCAAGAGGATAAAAGGATAGATTCATGTACGACAAGGTTAAGTTGAAATCTCGATAATCACAAGCGTTGGGTAATCATGGTGTCTTGCTAGAAATTAATTGATATCTTGTGTGGGCATGAAATTAATTGATTGGAACCCTCAAATAATTCCTTCAGAAAGTTGGGGATTGAGAGAACAAGTGAATCAATATCTTGGGTTTGAGAGAGAAGCCCAGAACCAACCCAAGAAAGGAGGCCCAATCAAAAAGGCAAAGAGAGTAACAGTGCGCGTGCCAGCATGGGAGAATGAAATGTTTCGAGACATTTCGAGGACGCAAGCCACATATGGGAAAAAGTTGAGGCAATGATTATATAAAAATAATAACATGGAGTTAAAATAAAATAATAAATATGCTTGTTGGGAGTTACCAACTCTAGGGAGGTAACAAGAAGTCCTAATCTACCAAGAAATCCCTCCTGGGTAGAAAAATGCCTTAATTCAACTTAGGTAACCAAGCTATCCCTAGGTTTATTATTCGTATAGAGAATGACAACAAATCAAACACACGCATTGAGTCATTAAGAGCCATACTTGGGAAGTAGAAACTCAATGACGTAAATTTTCTGAGTAGTACATAAATTTGAGAACTATTCTTAGGCAAGAAAGAAAGTAATATATCCTTGACCAGCCAACCCCTAAGGAACCAGCTGATAACGCCATAAAGGCTCTTAGAGATACATTCAAGAAGCACTATGAATAACTCTCTTAGTGTGGGTTACACTGTGTTGGGTTGCAGGGAGATATGATCCCCACTGTGTACGATAAGTTCATGATGAACTAGAACATGCACAATATGGATGAGACCATCTCAAAATAGCATGAGATGTTTGAAACTGGTCAGAGAAACGTCAAGGGTAAAACTTGGAATGTTCTCATGGTCGAGAAAGGGATAAGTTTTAAAATGTTTGAAACAAAGAAGAAAAAGTCTCTTGAGCAAGTTGAAGATAAATACAAGGCTCCTATGGTTGTCAAGGCTCCTATGGTCGGCAAGGCTAATGCTAAAGTTCAAAATGTTTGTATCTAAACAAAGGATGTCGTTTGCTTCATCTGCAACAAGGCGGGTCATTGGGAAAGGGAACTGTAACTAATACCAAGATGAGTTGAGGAAGAATGATGGAATGTCCACATCTTCAAGAATTTATGTTATAAAGACAAATCTGTCTACTTCTGATTCCTAAATATTGGATATTGTATCCAAATTCCAAATTTGACATGTAGGGACTCAAAAGTAGAAGAAATCTCACCAAATGAGAGATGGAACTACGATAAAACAATGACACAAGTGTTGTGGCAGTTGTTGTAGGAATCATCGAATTGACTATGCCCCATGGGGTTAGTTTGGCATTTAATAGTTGTCTATATATGCACCTACTTTAGTAGGAAGATAATTTCGGGTTCTCGTGTCGACAAAGAAGAGTAAAATATGACTTTTTTTACATATCCACCGAAATGACATTTATTATAAAAAATGCTCCAATGATTAGTGGTCCCTACGTATTGTACATAGATGACACTAATAAAAGGTCCATCTATAACATAAATATGAAAAGATTTACATATGATAACTAAACCCTAATCTGACATTGTCGTTTAGGACACATAAATGAGAGACGTATGTCAAGACTTTACAAGTTTGGACTTTTAAGATCATTTGAATTTTTAATCAATTGACATATGTGAATCTTGTTTAAATGGAAAAACGAGAAGGCACCTTTCAAAAGCAGAGGTGAAAGGGCATGTGACTTATTAGGAACTAATACATATTGATGCATATGGACTTTAAGCTCACTGGCCAGAAAAGGATTCTAGTACTTCATTTTATTTACTGATGTTTTCAATAGATACGGTTATATCCATTTGATGGTACATAAATTAAAAGTTTTTGAAAAGTTCAAAGAGTTCAAGAATGAAGTACAAAATCAACTTGGGAAATATGTTAAAGCACCTAGATCTGATCAAGGTGGAGAACACTTAACCCAAAACTTTATCAATCATCTTGGAAAGATAATGGGGTCACCATGGACTATGCCTAAAACACCTCAAAAAGATGGTGTGTCCAAATGGAGAAACAGAACCCTATTATATAAGGTTCAATCCATGATGAGTCGAACTGTTTTTGGGTTAGAAATAACTGTATTCTTATTGAATAGAGTTCTAACAAAGGCAGTGAAAAGTACACCGTGATACACTTTAGGAAGCGTCCTAATCTGTCTTCCCCAAATATTTTGGGATTTAAGGCTTATGAAGCGTCTGATTTCAGAAAAAACTTGAACTCAAATCTAACAAGTGTCCTTTCGTATGGTATCCTAAGGAAACAAGAGGATACCACTTTTACAAACCTTACGAGAACAATGTGTTTGTTGCTCAGTAATTTGTATTCTTATGGGAGTTAATTTCTAAAATAAATAGTGGGATTATTGCGCATCTTGAAGAAGTTCAAGAAAATAAAATACAGCCTGAAAGAGTTCATGCACCCCACTAAGACACTATAGAAATAATGGAACCTGGGCTGAATAAGAAGATGATCAAGTTCCTAAAGAGATTCCGCAAGAGCTGAAAAGGTCTGATAGATAGCCTCAAGTACCCGTCAGATAGGATATCTGAAAGTAGTGACGTAATAGTTGTGGATCATGATGATCCGACAACCTATCAATAGACCATGAATAGTTCCAACTATTGTGTATACAAGAAAACTAGTGGGAGTGCAATTGTCTTCCTAATGCTATATGTAGATGACATACTGATTGGAAACGATGTCCCAACTATGTAGAGTCTCAAGGCATGGCTAGGGAAATGTTTTTAATGAAAAACTTAGGCGATGCCGCATAAATTATGGGCATCAAGATCTACAGGGACAGATTTAAAAGATTATTGGCCTAAGTCAAAGCACTTGAAAGGACAAAATATTGAAAAGGGTTTTCAATGCACGATTCTAAAAGGGGTTCTTGCCCATGCGACATGGCATAACGATCAACAAGACTCAGTGTCCCAAGACACAAGATGAGCTGAACAAGATGACACGATCTCATATGTTTCGTACATCGGATCAATCATGTATGCAATATTGAGCACTATACCTGATGTGTCTTATGCGTTATGATTATACCAGAGAATATCAGTCTAACCCTAGTGAAAGTCACTGGACAACAGTTAAGACCATCCTCAAAATCTTGAGAAAGGACTAAAAACTGGTTTTCTGCTGTATAGGGTCTAGACGAAGAGTTTGTTGTAAAAGGGTTACATTAATGCTAGTTTCCAGAATAACACTAACGAGTACGATTCACAGTCTAGATACATGTCTGATTTGAAATATGGTGCTTATAGCTGGAAAGGTTCCAAGCAAGCACCCTTTGCCGATTCTACAACGAAAGCTGAGTATATATAGTTGCATCAAATGCATCAAGAGAGGTTGTATGGATCTAGAAGTTTGTGGCTGGGTTAGGCGTAATGCCAAAAGCGTCCAGTGAACTTATTGTGTGACAACAATGAAGCTATAACACATGCTAAAAGGCTGATATCACATTAAAGATCCAAACGTATACTCATGCATTATCGTCTCAATAAAGAGGTAACGCGAAGATTTGAAACATTGCTATTGATGATAATACATCCGATCCTTTGACAAGGGCTCTCTTATAGCCATAACATGAAGGTCATGTTGACTAAATAAGATTAAAATCACAATGTGGATTGGAACTACGGGCAAGTGGGAGACTGAAGGAAATATGCCCTAGGTCAAACACATTTATGTGCAAACGTTACATTATCTACTAGCAATGAATCGAAACCTTTATTATCATTGTGTTATGATAATAAGGGGGGGGGGGGGGGGGGGGGGGGGGGGCTCTGATATTAGAACCCTTAGACATACCGCATTGAACAATACACTTTGCTAATTAATTATACTTAACAAGTCGCTGGTCAAAAAGCTTTATAACCGACCAGTATAAGGATGGTTGATGATCACGCTCTACTGATCATAGGTATAGGGTTATCAAGTCGGATCATATATATCATTTAGAGAAATGATATTGGACGACCCGACCTGAGCAATGTATCATAGATATAGTCATGAGCATTCTCAGTTGTCGTAGTATCATTGAATCCTTAATGACTTTGGAGTTTATGTGGATTCCTATATAGTAACTTCCTAAGTTTGACGTATTCCAAACGTCGTTCGTAACATGAAGGTCATAACGGGTATGGTTGGCTTAGGAACGGGCTATATAAGGGGTACGAATGAAGGTCAATGGATTTTTCCCTCACGAACTAGTGGGAACAATATCGGTTTTAAAGGGCTTTTGATGAGTATGACTAAGAGGGACTGTGTGGTCACACTGACGATAATGAGTTATCATACTCAGTCATCTCGAAATAAAGAAACATGTTTGAATATAAAAGGGTGGCTTCTCTATGCCTTATGATCAAACAAGAGATCTAGTAACAGAGGGATTATGATAGTTACAACAAAAATGTTAAGTCAAATCATTGATCATCATGATTATTGGAGAATCAGAATGTGTTACTAGAGGCCACTTATGATGAATGGACCAAATAGAGATTTGGGGTCATTTGCCAATGACTCGTGAGCCTACAAGGTCATACACAAAGAGCAAGCCCGAAGAAATATGGATTATGAACCCATTAGGGGAGCAAGTGGAGAGATTGAACACGTGACTACAAGGGGCCACAGATCCATGACAATTGGTTGGCCAAAAAGTGCCCAAATGGCCACGGTCTTGTGGCAAAGGTTGGCCATGGGACAACCCTAGTGGCCACGGCCCTGTGGAAAAAGTTGACTACGGGACAGCCAAAGGGGGCCACAAACCGCGACCATGGAAGATGGCCTCGTGGCGGGTCTGTGGCGAAGACGCTGTTTCCTTTCCCGATTCTAAATTGGAATCTGATTCGGAATCAGAAAGAGGGAAATGAAATTATGGGAAATTATGAGTCGGAAAATTCATAATTAAGTAGGATTTTATTAGGTACTCCCATATGCTTATATTAGGGGTGGGCACTTTGGACCCGGAACCGGAGATCAAACCGGAACAGGAACCATAGAACCGGGAACCGCGGGTTCAAGTTCTGGTTCTAAAAATGAAGGAACCATAAATTTTTGATTTGGTTCTGGTTCTTAAAATATAGAACCGGGGGGTACCTGGAACCGGACCGGTTTGCTAAAAAATCATCAAACCACCATCAATTTACATAAAGAATAAAGATAAATTACGTGGACCGAAGAATAAACCACAAAAGATATATTACAAATATTTTATTAGTGAACTTTATAATTCGATTGAGTTTAATAATTAATAATTAATGTGGTTTTGTTAGAATTTTTAATAATTATAAATTTCATGTTTTGCCTAAAAACCGGATCAAAATTTTCTAATTTGTACCTTAAATTGCATAATTAACAAAAATAAAAAAATCGATCAGCTCTAGCGGGTAGAACCGGAGAACCGAACTGGAGAAACGGGTCTAGAACCATAACCGGCCCATTATATAATGGTTCGGTTCCGGTTCTCATTTTTTAGAACCAGAGACTCCAGTCCGGTCTGGTTCTTGATCGGTTCGGCTCTGGACCCATGCTCAGCTCTAATCTATATATATATTGCATCGGTTTACAAGAAACCCTAATGCGATGTTCGCAACATTAACAACTCCACTAAAACTTCAGATCTAACTAACGAGTTAATTAGATCTGATTTGAGAAGATCAATTCTAGTAGATTCATCTTTGTCAAGTTTCGATCAAGACTTGTTCGTGTGGATACAAGTAGAGAGCGCATCCCGATGAAGACGCTACAAGCGAACTACGCAGACTTTGATTCTTGTTGAAACAAGATACGTAGGCCACTCTTACAGGATTTAGGTTTCAAGGTCAGATTCGCGAATAATCTGTGCACTTTCAAAGGTTGTGTAAAGCCGGATCTACAAGAGGTAAATTCAAGTTCTATCTCTTTCATCGATTAGGCTTAACACATGCAGTAGATCCTTGCTAGGAACGCGGTTAGATTTTTTTTATTTTTCTTCCGCAACTATGTATGAGATCCCACGTCTCCCAACACTAAGTCTCGACATAGAATTGTTCTTCATCTCCATAGTCATCATAAAATGTTTGAGAATGTCGATCCCAAACTCGGTGTGGATATATTAGAGGTTTTGTATTATCGAAACGAATTACAATTTGCGAATCGACACTTACGGTACGTTTTCGTACATCAAATACATTACACTTACGATGTGTATAAACGATGCAGTATTGTGATCCTTCAAATATTCGCGTCTCTTTGGTTTTAAAAAAAATTATAACTTATATTAAATGTGTTGTAACATCTTTCAGAAATTTTATATTGCACTTTTTGATTTCATTTTCTCAAAACATTATAGTTATTTTTTTTCTTTTTTAGGGTTAGATTTTTTTCTTGTCGATCTAAAGGAAATCTTATAAGAAAAAGGTGGTTTCAAATCACAAGTCCATACACTTCCGGTGGAAAGTTGATTCACTGTGAATGCTGTAAGCATACTAGTTTGTGTTTGATGGCTGTGGAGATGAGATATATATTGATTGTACGTTATAGAATCGGAATATTTTGGTGAGTGGTCCTCGATTTGTTTAAGGGCCATGGTTGCTATTTCAATGAGGCAATCACATGACACATCTGTCTTACACAATAACTATGAGTTGTGATTTTGGCACTAATATACGTGACAGGTAGCTTGATTAGTCATCTATATTGCGCAATATTTCTTGTTAGCCAACCAATCCAGGCCGGACCAAGGGGTTCATAATAATTTAATATTTTGCTAAGATAATATATTAATATGAGTTTAAGCATAGGCAGTTTTCACATGATTATATTTTATTTTTAGTTTTTGTGGTATCCTAACAAATTTTTTATTTTCACTTTCCTAAACACCACAAAATTTTAGATTATTCTGATAGTATTCTAAAAAAGTGACAAAATAACCTATCATTACAAAAGCAAGACAAAAAATCAAATATTAATTTAATGTGAAATGATAATTTACCTCTAATATGAAATTAAAATTAAAAGATAATGACGCTTTCAAAACTAAAAGATAAAAATTAAATAGAAAAGAAACTAAAAATGGGAAGAGTTGAGATCGAGGGTTGGGCTGGGCTCTGGCGAGAATCTGACGAGGTACGGGTTCACTTCAGTGTTGGAAGTTGGGTTGAGATAATTGGAACAGAGGGAGGGCTGGGTTTCGACGAGGGAAATCATCTTGGCTTGCTTCGGTGTTGGAGTTCGGGTTGAAGATGGAAACGAAGAAAAATATGGGCTCCGACGAGAGAAATTGGGACGAAAAAGGTCCGGGTTCGCTTTAGTGTTGGAGGTTAGGTTGAGGAGATCGATATTGGGGTTTGGTCTCAGTTGGGTTCCTCTCTCATCGATGGAAGTTCTAACCAGAGACGAGATTTGGTTTCAAGAGTTTGAGTCCGGTTGGAGGAACTGCCTGGAGACAGGCAAACGGGCGGAGGGGGGGTTGAAGACGGTTTCAAAATAAAATTTACTAAATTTTGACAAATTTTAGTAAAGTGAAAAAATAAGGGGTAATTTCACGTAGGTCACCACAAAAGTTTGTAGTCTCACTCAGGTCACCATCATTTTAATTTAATTTCTGATGTCTCCACAATGAACTTTTGTCTCACTGTTGGTCTATTTTTATGTTGAAAATACCAAAATGCCCTTTACCTCTTTTTCTTCTTTTTCTTTTTTACGACCCCTCCCTCACCTCCTTCATCAACCATGACCCTAAGGTTGTCGATGAGAGAGAGATAGGATGACATATGTTTGAAAATTAAATGAATAGTTAAAGGCATTTTAGTCATTTCACATGCAAAAAATGTTAAAAATTAACGGAATTAGAAAGAAAGTGCAAAGTGAAAATTTTGCACATCTTAGGTGTAGTCAGATGAAAAAAAATTCTAGGGGGCACCTGAAATATTGCATTATATAAGTGTAGCCACTTGAAACTATCCCTTAAATGAATTATTAAAATATAGACTGGAAAAACTTAAATACCCTTGCCTAACATTATAATTTTCAAATTAATGTCATTGACACTCTCTCTCTCTCATCTCTCATCCCTCTCCCTCTCTTCTCTCTCATCCCCGTCTCTGCTGCTTCGTCTCCTAATATTTCTGGAGCACTCTCACTCTCTGCATTAACAATTCCACTCTCAAATCTAGAAATAAATAAATTGAATATGCAAGAGTGTGGGATCTAATATATGTAAAGTGACAACAAGCTAATAATGAAAATGGCACTCTCACTCTCTGCATTAACAATTCCACTCTCAAATCTAGAAATAAATAAATTGAAGTATGCAAGAGTGTGGGATGTAATATATGTAAAGTGACAATAAGCTAATAATGAAAAGGGAAACAATATGATAATATTTGGAAAAGAAAAGGAAGCGAATTTGGTCCAAGACTTTTGCACATGTAAAAAGGTCTTCGAATTGTCTGAGCATGAAATGGGTTTTGCAAAGTAATTATCCAGGTCTACTCTTGTTTCTGTCCTTAAATGGGCCTAGAGGTCTGGCATTGGCTTTCCTCGACAGTGAGAGAGAGAAAAAGCTCTTTGCCAGAGCTCCATGGTTCATCTTCGCCTGAGCTCCATAGACGAAGAGGTGAGGGGGATCACACATGTTTGAAAATTAGAAGTATAGGCGAGAACATTTAAGTCTTTTCAATTCAATGCAAAAGGTATTTTAGTCATTTCAGACGTTAAAAATTGTTAAAATCTAGCGAAAATGAACAAAAAAGAGCAAAATGAAAAAAATTCACATCTTAGGTATCTGTTATGCCAAAAAAATATCTAGGCGTATACACCTGAGAAACGACATATTCAAGAAGTATACCATCTGAAGTTTTCCCTAATTATTAATAATTTATTAAAAAAATAATTGCAATGCTTCAAAAAAATTAATTGAAAATAAAAATAAAAGTTGCGGGAATATGCCTTCTGCTTCACTGAAGACATCTGCCCCTATCACCGGAATCCTCTACCTCTGGCCTCATCGCCGATTGCATTGTCGGAGTCCTATACCTCTTCTTCGAGCCTCGTCTGCACTCTCATTGGACCAAATCGAATCTAGACTTCGCTTATTCGCCTGATTTCTGTGAGCATGCCTTCCAATCGAAGAGGGAAATGACGATTTGGTTGCAAATCAGGCGAGGTTGATCGCGGCGTTTAGAGAATCGGAGAAGCAAAGATGTTCAGTTCGGTCGAGGTGAATCAGAGAGGTTGAAGACGAAGCCGTCGCCAGAAGGTCCTTTATTTGGTGGTTAGAGTCTCTGCCGCCAATGATGCTTTCTGGCCGGTGACAAGGTCTAGGGATGGCAACAGGTTAAGTTTGGGGCGGGTTTGCCGCCCCGCTCAAGACCCGCTAGGTACAAGTTTTATCCAAAACTCAAAACTTGACCCGAAAACCATCTAAAATGCAAAAAAATTTAAAAATGTCCCGAATTTATCATATATAACTTATAATATATAATTATATACATAATTTTTTTAATTGAGTTTTTTTGTTTAAAAATAATTATATATTATATATAATTTATTAAATAATTTATTTTTTACATGGTACGGGTACAGGTTGGAAACGGGACGGGTATAGGTCAACCCGGCCCGCACCCGGCCAAAAACCGAAGGGGAAAACCCATACCCGATTTTTTTTCGGGTTTTACCCGTTCCGATCGGGACGGGTTATAGTCGGGTACCCGTTGAGTTCGGGTTTTTTTTCATCTTGAACAAGGTCGCGGTGTTATAACGTTGCAAATCTCGGTCTCACTCATTTGGCTAGACCGGATTGGACTGGGGATCAACTAACTGGATTTGTTCCATTCCGATTAGGTACACATGTTTGAAAATTAAATAAGGGACAAAATCGTCATTTCACATATTTTATTTACATGATTTATAACGATGATAATATTTTTTATTTACGTGAGCTATAGAGTTAGATAATATCTTATGTGTATTTACGTGATAATCGGGTTTCTTTATGGTGTATTTATCCTTACCTAAGTAATAATAGGATAATAGGTTTAAAATAGAATTACGTTAATGCAGTAAAATTAATTATACTTGTCTTGATAACCAAAAAAGCCAAGATTACTATTCCTCATTACTTTATAAACAACTTAATTTATAGAGGAGAGGTTTATTAGTTTGTTTTCAGGCGAGGTGGGACTTCAAATGGGAATTATGTAAACAGAAAATAAAAATTAGAATAAATAGAGTTATCTCGGATAAAATCACCAAATAACCTTATGGCAATAAGAGTTTCAAGTGACCTTGTCTATGCAAATTCTATTCCTTCTTTCTAGTTGCACATTTTTTTCATTTTATGGGAGTGTGTGGATAGTAGAGGGAGCTAAGTTTGAGCGTTGCTTAGACTTGTTTCATATTAGTCCATATCCAGTACTCCCTACTACAAGGCCGTGTAAGGAGTCTTCACCCGATCACATGAACTACAAAAGCTTGATCCATGTAGAGGGTACATGGGCAACTTTTAGATGTTCTTATGTGCGAGATACGCTAAATGTTGAGATTTGTCAATTGGTGTAATGGGTGGGGAATTCATATGAATGTGAGTTGCCCGAGAGAGAAACAAAGCAAGAAGAGAGCTCTTATGGCTTTCTACTTTCCAAGAAAGAAGAAAACTGGGAAAAAGGAGTGAGCTTGAGAGATGTATATTTCTTGGTTGTTAATGTTTTTATTCTAATGAATTCTAACTGATCATTCCAGATTCTTCTAGACCTAGGCATAGTTTAATCACGTTAGAATCTTGAATCTCTACTTTAGTATCTACATTTCATTACTTAATTGTGTAGATTTTTGTTGATTTAAAGCTTGCTGTAGAGTTCAAGATTCTCTTGGATGATTAGCTTCCATAAGAGGCCAAGGATTAAAAGTTCGATATTTATTTCCCAAACATTTACTATATCTTATGATGCTCCTCTCTTAGACTATACATAATTTGTACACGGGATTGAAGTTTCTGATTCTGGTAGTGATTTGTGCTCCATTTACAAAACCTTAGCATTGATTCAAAAGTTACAAATGGTGCTCACATATGCGCATTGGATGACCAGGAAAGGCAAGTCCATTACAAAGTCTCAGCATAATTTAGACATCAGCAACACGCCTTTCTGTTTTAAAACAATTTTCATTATTTTTCAAGGCATCAATTTTCTACAGAATTGAGCAGTATCAAAACTGCAGATTGCAGAATAAAAAGAGATACAACTTTGATGAAAGCAGACGAGTTTTATTAAAGATACAACTCTGATGGAAGCAGACAAGTTTTGTACCATTAACTTATTTGATGAAGCACCAAATTGCTCTCTTATTATTCTATCTGCATGAAACAGAAACACAATAGAAGATGTGCCATTTCTAATCCAAAATTCCAGCCTTGCGGTAGCTTTCAACAGAATCAACAAGAGTTTCCTCCAATGGCCTGTAAGTCCAACCAAGACTTTGTAGTTTCTCTGAAGTCATCGTTCCTCTATTCTGCGTCTCAATATAACTGCCAATGTTCAAACAGACTAGTAAAGTGAAGAGAATATACGACAGAAAGATCCCTCACATAATGTAGATATTAGATCACTTACGATTTCGGGTAATCGTAGTTAGGATACATACTCCTCAGCTTTTCTGCCAAATCTTTTTCCAATATCTTATGAGAAACGCAGATGTATCTACCTTCTGCTTCTGGTTTCTCATAAGCCATAATCACTGCTGCAGCTAAATCACGTACGTCTACTATGCTTCGAAGCCTGTTTTCTTTTGACTCAAGTCCATCTGTATAGCCACAACTGAAATCATATCAATATAGCGGCACACAATTTGTTCACATTCTATCTACTAAGTCACAACCAAAGCAATCCAGTTTATTCACCATTTCAAACAACATATATATTAAAAAGAGATTTAACAATTTTTACAAATCTAAATTTTCAGAAGCGGCCTGGTGAGTCTCATTTCCTTGTTATTGTCTGGGTAAATATTGCTTCATGTATAAGATTCAGTTATTCACATAAATGCAGATCAGCTGCTCCGGCAGATATTATCACCGGTCTTTATATTTAAGACACCAGACTCTGGTCTAGATCAATTTAACATGGTTAGAAGTAATGTGCCAGCTATTGACAAGTTATAGGATCAGCGGGCTATGAAGAGCTTATGAAGATGAATCACTCTGAGGATTACACCATCAGAAGTAGTTCACTACAACCATCAAAGGATGCTGATCAATCCATGTTCAGGAGATCAGTGACAGGCTGGACAGTTCAATCCTACGAACAAAGGTCAAGGAGAAGAGAAGAGAAAAATAGTATCAAGGGTTGAAGAATACAAAACTGCTGGATTAAGTGGGGATGAAGGGAGTGATTATGTCATGAAAGTGAGAGGCTATTGATGCCTTAGATTGTGGATGAAACTAAGAAAGGTTGTCCTGTACTTCTGAATGCTCAAATGTTATTGTTTTTGTAGAAACCGAAAACTATACTTATTATACTCCATACTGAATTACAATAGGATGTTCTGTTATATATGGAACAATAGGAACTCCTAATAGGGAACAAAATTTATAAGATACACAAAATCATCACAAATGATACTAATTGATTCTCTACAGTCTTCAATAGATCATAATATCAGCTAAACGTATGATTCATGAAAATAGGTTTTTAGCAGTGCTTAGAGGTATTTGTTCATATATGATATTGTATGAACTTCAAACTTGTCTCTCCCATTTTTAAATTGGGATTTTTCCTCACCAAGTTTAAAAGTTTATAGATAAGCTCACGAAAAGCTTCTCTGTTGTACACTGATTGATCAACTGATAGTCCAAAAATATTCTATGCACTTATTGTTTTTTCATTACATGGTCCAGTAATTTAATTAGGTCATAAGTTGTGATAGAGATTTTACAGTACCCACTAACTTAACCCCATCTTTTTAAAGAGTAGACTTCTTTTCGATCCAACAGACTAGAATGACAGATTTATCATTTATGTTCCCAATAAAAACACATGAAAAAACCACCGAGAATCAATGGCTAAGCAGATGCACTTATGTATTGTTACTCTATAATTTCAATTATAATATGTTCTTAAGATGGTCTTACGTAAAACATCTTAAGAACAAAGCAATTTTTCGTCAACAATATAATTAAATAGCAAAACCGTCGGCATGAGATTTCAACCATCAACCTCATGCCACTTCACCCACGGTCTAGCATTGAAACCCACATATCATTGAGTGTACCTCTCAAGCCTTAACTCTATGGCAAGATTCAAACATTCTTATAGGTGGGATAAAAGGCAAATATCAACCAATGCTTGCTAAACCAGTTGGTTAAGCACTTGAACTTGGGTCCTAATGGAGCTCAAATCATGGTACACAGAGAAAATGTTTGGATACAGGCATAGAGCATTATATCACTACTCTTTAGTTGGGCATGTTGAATTGAACAAACTGACAAACTCATTTAGCCATATATATATACTCATATTTTTATGCAAGAAAACAAACAGATACCTTTCATAAGTTTAGAAAGAGCCAAGGTACTAGCATTGATTGTGGACTGCAGAATTGGCCCATAAACCATGGTCGGGCAGATAGTTACAAGCTCAAGACCAGTTTTTTTAGCGAAATCCAATGCCTCGCTCTCTGCTTCAGTTTTGGAAAGACAGTACCAGTTCTGAAACAAGTATAAAACTGGGTTTTAACAGAAACACTGTTGCATAGCCTACACTTTAAATCACTATGCAAGTACTGGCAATATGGAAATCAGAGAATGTGCTTCAATCTAAATACCTGAGTTGCTCTGCAGTATTCCTTGTCAGACCAACAAGTTTCATCCATGACTCGGTCATCTGGCCATGCGGGGTTCAAGGCAACAGCAGCAGACGAGGACACGTAAACAACTCGCTTAACTTTTGCCTCAACACATGCCTTGAGAACATTCAGTGTTCCCTTCACAGCAGGCTCAAGCAGTTCTACCTGCACATATATCATATGCTGAGGAAATGGAAGAAACTCCTAAGCTGGTAAAATATAAAGTATTGCTGGAATAATACATGACCAATAACACACAGCTCTAGAATAGCTTTCTTGCCTCAGGATTTGGTACAGTGATGGAGGGAACCGGGCTGGCAACATGTAGAACCCCAGAGCAGCCATTGATTGCTGAAAGGAGGGAGTTATAATCCAGCAAATCTGCCTTGAAGAGCTTCAGATTCTCAGATGCTTTCTCAAGTTTGTTCAAGTGGGCATTCTTCTCATCCTCTGCACAATTTATACATAGGCCTTAAACCTCCTCAAACAGGAACATTAACAAAACGTTTGAAAACACCCTCAAAACCAAATCATATCCAATAAAGAACACTTTCCCATATTAGGTCAAGTGGGCAACAGAATGAACTAGAACTAAAGGCTAGGGTCACATCAAACTGCCCCAATCAAACACGTGAAATGCAATTACATGATTCAATAGTATATAGACAGACAGGAATTAGCAAAACACAGAAGAAGAATGAAGTATCATTTGAGATGGACATTGAAGTGATGGAAAAAGCAGAAATGGAAGGGAATAGAGAGATTACTGGGTTCTCTGACAGTGCCATGGACTGTGTAGTCCTTGGCAAGAAGAAGATTGACCACCCACGAAGCAACAAAACCTCCGGCACCAGTCACACACACCTTTCCCTTCTCCGTCGCCATTTTCCAAAGCTGACTGACCAGTTGTGTAGATATAGACTTGACCACCACCACCATACCAATATGTACGTGGCAGGTAAGACTTGAAAACCCATCCCATCTTGTTTGACCTACGTTTGGCACCGAGTCATTACTTAACGGATAAATACAAATAAAAGATAGTTTTGTTGTGAAAAAATGTGCTATAATCAATTAAAAAATAAAGCATTACAAGAGAAATGAGAAAGAGAAATTTTGCTCTCGGATGATCAATATTTTGTATTCCCGTTCTACACTTCCTCTTTACCTATTTATATACAAATAAGTGATGATGTGGCATTAAATGCAAAATGAAAATTACACACAATTATCCCCTAAAATATGGAACAATGATGACATAAGAGGGTATAGGAATGATGATATAGGAGAGTAGAGGTATGGTGGTGGACATCATCTTTTTACAACACTCTCCCTTGAACACCACCATTCATAAGAAAATGTAGGTGATGTTGAACGTGCTTAATAGCTGCCTCATTAAAAACCTTTTCAGAAAAAACCCAGCGGGACAAAACATGAATAAGGAAAAAAGAGTGCAGCGCACAGTCCAGAGTGTGATCATCTTCATATTCTTGCTCCCCCTGATGATCGAAAAAGTTACTTCGGTTGCTTACTAAATCGACGCATGCCGATTCGCCATACTAACTTCTCAAAGGTGGATGTCGGTAAACTCTTAGTAAGCAAATCTGCAAGATTTTCGCTAGAGCGGATTTGCTTGACATTAATCTCATTGCTCTTCTGTAGTTCGTGAGTGTAGAAGAATTTAGGCGATATGTGTTTGATTCGATCTCCTTTGATGTATCCTCCTCTGATTTGAGTTATACACGTTGTATTGTTTTCATATATTGTGGAAGGAGAGTTTGTAATCGAGTGAATTCCACATGCATCTCGTATGTGTTGAATGAATGAGCGCAAGAACACACATTCCCGAATAGCTTCATGTAGTGCTAGAATTTCTGAATGATTGGAAGATGTTGCCACCAAAGTCTGCTTTGTAGAGCGCCAGGATATTGTTGTTTCATTGCAGGTAAATACATATCCTGTTTGGGAGCGTGCTTTATGAGGATCTGAAAGGTATCCAGCATCCGCATATCCGACCAATCCAGTGCTATTTGAGGATTTTGAATACAATAATCCCAAATCTTTGGATCCACTCAAATAGCGGTTTTGAGCTGAATCTTGCAAGTACATTTACCACAAAAGCTATATCTGGTCTTGTACATTGCGTCAGATATAATAAAGCCCCGATCGCACTTAGATATGGTACTTCAGGACCAAGTATCTTTTCATCTATTTCTTTGGGGCGAAAATGATCATTCTTAGGATCAAGAGACCGAACGACCATTGGAGTACTTAGTGGATGAGCATTTTTTATATTGAAACGCTTTAGGAGTTTTTCAACATATGCTGATTGATGGATCAAAATTCCATCCGAAATATGCTCGATTTGCAAGCTGAGACAATATTTTGTTTTTCCCAAATCTTTCATCTCAAATTCTTTTTTGAGATAATCTGCAGTGTTTATGATCTCTTTAGGAGTCCCAATTAAATTTATATCATCAACATATACTGGCACAATAACAAATCCGAGATTTGTTTTCTTGATGAATACACATGAGCATAAACATTATTCTTATATCCTTCTCTGGTAAGGTATTCGTTAAGACGATTATACCACATCCTACCATATTGTTTCAGTCCATACAATACCCTTTGTAACTTTATTGAATATAGGTTCCTTGGACTATTTTTAATTGCTTCCGGCAATTTAACTCCTTCAGGGAGTCTCATATAAATATTTGTGTCCAACGTATCATATAAATAGGCAGTGACAACGTCCATCAAATACATATCCAGTCCTTCAGAGACTGTTAAACTGATCAAGTATCTGAAAGCAATCATATCCATTTCAGGTGAATATGTTTCATCAAAATCGATGCCAAGTCGTTGAGAAAAACCTTGTGCTGCAAGTCTAGTTTTATATCGAACAATTTCATTTTTCTCATTTCTTTTCTTTGTGAACACCCATTTGTATCCAATTGCTTTCGAATTGTCATCATTAATTTTATTTCTCGCAGGTGTGTTGATAGCATCTATGTATGACCTTGTCACTTTTGATGTATCTGCAAATGCATCAGGCATTTGGTTTGCAACATTTTGCAAATGTATTATCCTTTGTACTTCTTTATCATATTGTGATGTACGTGGATCTAGATGATGAGACATGGAATTTACTTTCCATTCAATTTCACGCCTAACTTCAGGAGGCTTTTTATTTCCACCCAAATGTGGGAACGTCGTCTCATCAAAATGACAATCTGCATGTCGTGCAGTAAATAGGTCACCCGTCAAGGGCTCAAGATATCTGATAATAGATGGTGAATCAAAACCTACATAAATCCCCAATCGACGTTGGGGTCCCATTTTTGTGCGTTGAGGGGGTGCAATAGGTACTTGCACAACACAACCAAAATTACGTAAATGAGATATATCAGGTTGATGTCCACACACAAGCTGCATAGGTGAATATTGATGATATGCACTAGGCCTTAACCGAATTAAAGAAGCATCATATAATATAGCATGTCCCCAAGCAGAAACTGATAATTTTGATTGCATTAACAATGTTCGTGCAATTATCTGTATACGTTTAATGAAAGATTCTGCTAAGCCATTTCGGGTATGCACATGCGGAACGGGATGCTCAATATCAATACCTAATGACATGCAATAATCATCAAATGTCTTAGATGTGAATTCACCAGCATTATCAAGACGAATAGACTTTATCGGATAATTAGAAAAATATGCTCTTAACTTAATGATTTGTGCTAACAATTTTGCAAATGCAACATTACGAGTTGACAGTAAGCACACATGTGACCATCTGCTGGATGCGTCAATCAGGACCATAAAATAATTAAATGGTCCACTAGATGGGTAAATAGTGCCACATATATCTCCCTAAATTCTTTGCAAAAATGATGGAGATTCAACATTAACCTTCGTTTTTGATGGTCGGACCACTAATTTTCCTTGTGAACAAGCGGTACAAATTATTTCATTGGACGGAAAAATCTTCTGGTTTTTCAACGAATGTCCACATGAATTTTCAATGATCATACGCATCATCGTTGATCCTGGATGACCAAGACGATTATGCCAAAGCATAAAATCATTTGGATTAAAGAACTTCTGGTTCAATACCGCGTAGACCTCAACTATTCTTATAGTTGTATAATACAATCCAGATGATAGAACAGGTAATTTTTCTAATACACGCTTTTCACCACAATCATTTAATGTGATACAAAGAAACTCCGTTTCATTTTCACTTGTGGTCTCAATATGATATCCATTGCTGCGGATATCTTTAAAGCTAAGTAGATTTCTTCTGGATCTACTAGCATACAAAGCATTATGAATTTCTAAGCGAGAGTCATTTCTTAACAATATAGAAGCTCTTCCGGAGCCTTCTATAATATTCGCAGAACCCATAATAGTATTAACATTTTCCTCAACCAAGGTTAGACATGAAAAATATTTATTTTCTTTAAAGATTGTATGTGTAGTGGCAGAATCAACAATACACACATCATTGCTATTTTTGTCAACTGGGGATTCATTTCCGAAATCCATATCCTTTCATAAAAGAAAAAACATAACATTAGATTACAAACATATGAAATGATTACATAATACAAAAACATAATATATTACAATATACTACAACATCATGATTAGTTAACAAAGGTTCATGCTATATTTCCGCCATCATCTGCAAAGAAGTCGGAGACATCCAAATTAGTCAGATCTACAGGATCCGAGTTATCCATAAAGTTTGTCTCTACGACTTTCTCTTTTCCCTTAATCGATGCTTGATACAAGACCACCAAATGCTTGGGAGTACGACAGGTACGTGCCCAATGCCCTTTTACACCAAACCTAAAACATTCATGTTCACTGCTTTTGGGAGTCTGAATTTGTGGGCCTTTTCCTTTATCGCGCCTCTCAAATTTGTTCCACTTCTGGTGGAGCATTTTGTCATTTCTCCCACGAGGGTGAAAATTATTGCGCCCACGGCCACGACCGCGACCACGACCCTGATTAGGGCCTTGGCCTCTCCCAAAAGAAGGATAACCATCATAATTTGTCACATTCACTTCAGGGAATGGTGAACTGCCAACAGGGCCAGTTTGATGGTTTTTCATCAACAACTCATTATTTTGTTCAGCAATCAATAAGCATGCAATTAAGTCAGTGAACTTTTCAAATTTTCGCTCCCGATATTGTTGCTGCAGGAGCATATTAGATGGGTGAAACGTGAAGAACGTTTTCTCAAGCATCATAGCATCAGTTCTGTTGTCTCCACACATACGGAGCATGGATACAATTCTAAATACAGCAGAATTGTATTCACTAATGGTCTTGAAATCTTGTAGTCTAAGATTAGCCCACTCATGTGATGCTTGAGGTAAGGCAATAGACTTCATGTGCTCAAATCTTTCTTTCTGCCTCTTCCACAGACCAGAATCAATATGATGACGTATAAGAATAATGGCCTTTGCTTTGTTCTGCACAGACTCTTCATTATCGTCTACAATAACTTCTCCAAGATTCATCGATCTTAGGTGGAGAGTAGTTTCCAAAACCCATTCAAAATAGTTTTTTTCGTTGAGACCGAGGGCAACACATTGGCATTTCACCAAGTTCGACATTCTGAAAAATTTAACCGCAATAACACAATTAAAATATGTCCAAAATATTTATTCAAAAATATGACATATTTTGCGGATATTTAGAACTGCTGGTTCTAACTTTTAAGACCTCAAGTTTTAGTCTCGGTATCTCATGATGTAGTTCGTGATTTATACATTGATTTGGAATTTCGGGTTCCGTAAATTTTAGAAATTCGTAAACTTCTGGTTTACATGAACATCATCTTTAACAACCTTTTTTTCCCGGCAATTTTAGAACTTCGGGTTCAAAATGCCTTTGGTTTTGTAAACTTCGGGTTACAAAACATTATACATAAATATATAACAAGTATAATAATAGCAGATACATTTCTGATGTGAAAGATACAATTCAAAATTGGCGATCACAAAGCATACTTATAGATATATAATAAGCAAAGTAAATTTACAAAATAAACATAAATTCAAGAACTAAATTTAATTTAGGTAGAAATATAAAATTACGATAACCGAGCTATTCATCCTGATAACGTGTTGTGAAAAAATGTGTTATACGTGAGTGTTAAGAGCAATTAAAATTAATTTGCATAGCAAGATACTAAAATCAATTAAAGAATAAAGCATTACAACAGAAATGAGGAAGAGAGATTTTGCTCTTGGATGATCAATATTTTGTGTTCCCGTTCTACACTCCCTCTTCACCTATTTATATACAAATAAGTGATGATGGGGCATTAAATGCAAAATGAAAACTATACACAATTATCCCCCAAAATATGGAACAATGATGACATAAGAGGGTATAGGAATGATGATATAGGAGAGTAGAGGTATGGTGGTGGACATCATCCTTTTACAACAAGTTCTGTGTTTTTCTATATGCCCAAGTTTAAAATCGTTGATTTCTGTGATTTTGTGTCTCTTTTATTTCAGGGGTACTCTGAGTAAATATTGCAAATATTGCAGATTTCAAGTCATTTTGGACAAATTTTGGGACAAATTCAAGAAAGCTCAGTGGCAAGGGAAACAAACCTATGACCCCGTGGCCATCAACTTAGGTCTTAGACCCGAACGATTTCAGCCCAACTGAAGCTCATCTCGTGGCTAGTTCATAGAGAAGCTACGTGACAAAACAATGGCCCTGCATAGTGGTGAGCTCAACAATCATCATACACAAGCGTCTCGTGGCTGTTGGCCACGACCCACTTCAGAACGTTCAGAGTCTTGCGGAGTTGTGACCAAAGCTTGTGAGCAAAGATTCCGATCGTGGCCACCATGTGGCCATCTGATTGGTCAACAAAAAGACATCATAGTCGAATCGTGAGAGAGAAATACAAGGCACGACAAGGGCCACGGTCATATGCCCCCCCCCCTGAGAATCGGCAACTATAAAAGGGGTCGACGCATTTGGAGAAATTATCAAATTTTATACCCAAAAAATACTTTTGCGGTGCGTCTTCAAGTCAGAGAGTTCCCAGAAGCTCTTTAGCCATACTAGTATGTGAAAGGCTTTCATATTTTGTGAACGAGTAGCCAGTGGCATTGTTTTGTAATATTCTCCAACTTGTGTGGCTATTAACGATTTTTAGCGTTGTTTTGGAAATGAGTTAGATATTCAAGTTGTGCATATTGACGTTCACTGTGATCTCTTAGTTGCGATTTCCAGAAACGACATTCAAAGCGAATTCAAACCAAATAATTCATCAGATAATGAAGAATCGCGGAGGATCTGATAATCTTGGAAAGAGTTATGACAAGATGTTGGAAGTGCGCCGAAAGAGGAAAGCCGGTAAGCATTGACAGCTAATAAATCAATTTTAGTGAACCCTAGTTCGTGATTTTGTAGGATTTGTGATTTTTAGTCTATTTCGAGCTTTATAGAACTATTTACTGATTTAATTTTAACAAGTACATTTTCATTTCATTGTTCGATTTAACAAGTTGTAGTTCGATTTGATGAATTTACTTGATTCTGTGTGTAGATTCAAAGCCTGTTGTGACTGAAGGATCGTCGGATTCTGACGACAATCTAGTAATCGGTGCAGTAATTAAAAAGGTAAGAATACAAAACATTGATTAACAGATTGAGAAGGGGGAAGGTACTAGTGCCACTGCTGGTACTATTGTTATTGTACCTGATATTGTGGAACCAGAGGAGATGGAGGTTGATGACAGGCAAAAGAGAAGTGGTGGTAGAGCCAAACAGATTAAGAAGAAGAATGTAAAGAAAAGGAAGAACAAAATCCCTCAACCGCGTTTGGACAAACTCGACACACGATCATCCCCGGATAAGTTACATTATGCTATTTCAGTATTCAGTGAGAAGCAGAAGCAAGATGTGATTTACACGGGGTTTGGGGGTATACTTGAACTGGGGTTGGATCGGACTTTTGGCCCACTTGGATATTGGCTGGTTAATAATTACGATTCAAAACTGAAGGCAATTATATTTGAAGATGGCAGAAAACTTGCAATAACAGATGAAGACGTGGTTTCGACCTTGGGTATACCACGTGGTGAAGAAAAAATTCCCATGCTACTGAATGACCAAACAACTGATTCACTTATGGAATGGAGGGCTCAATTTTTGACGCATAAAGCTTGTATAACTCCAAGTAAAGTTTTCGAACAAATGGAGACCCAGACGGGTGGCGGCAAGTTATTCAAGCAGAATTTATTGGTTGCCTTCTGTAGCTACATGATTGATTTTCGTCCAAGTAGCTACATCAACCAATTATATTTTGAAGCAATAGCCGATGTTAAGCGCGTCAAAAAATTCAATTGGTGTACTGCCGTGATAGAGAGTTTGAATAGAAACAAGGAAGATTGGGTTGCCTGGGCCAGAAACAAGGGTAGTTGGTATTATGGTCCAATCAATTTCTTGACGGTATGATATTTCAGATTCATTTGAATGTTTGGTTTTTACAAAATATTATGAATATTGAAATGTAGTTCCGGTTTTTTCATACTTCAGTTTATTTTTTGTTAGCTGTTCTATCTCGATCGAGTCTATTCTGAGAACTATCAAGTCCCTCGTGTATTGCCAAGCATCACTGGATGAGAATCTGAAATTGCCAAGAAAAGACTCAAGACAGAAGCTGAAAGTGGAGGATTTGGAAAGGGCACTATTTTGCCTAGACTTGGTATGGACAAACTTGTTGAGGTTGAAGATGTTTCGCGAGAGAAGGTATTGACTGAGTTTTTTTGTTTGCATTTTCTCCTTGTTTGTATTGTCATGAAATGTATTTGGTGTATGTGAATGGTTGGTTCTTCAATGTGTTGACATGTTATTTCGTTATATGAAAGCCTTTCAAATTTTGGAATGTTGTCCTTCACTGCTTTGATAAGTTTGGTTTTATATGAATGCCTTTCAGATTTTATAAATTTGTCTGATTCGTGTGAGAATTTGATAAATACATTGTTTTGATTTGTTTCAATTGAACTCTTGTTCTGCTTATCTTCTTGACTCTAACTGATATCTGCATTCAGAATGTCATAAGAGAAATGGAAGTAGTGAATCAGAAGATGATCCAAATCATGTTAGAAGCTAGATATGTAATGGTTCAGGGACGAGCTCATTTTAATCATTATAATTGGTTGGAGGGCATTGTGCAAACTAGGAAGAAGGATGGTTATGTAGATCTTGTTGTTGAAGATGCAGTTCAGCAAGCTTGTCATGTACTACTTTCTTCTCTGAAAGAAGGTAATCATCATTCTCCTACTTCAATTGCTGACCAAACTGATGAGGTTCATAGAACAGGATGTTCAACAAGTGTTTCAGATGTTAAAGAAAATGTGGACATCGATGCAGTAATTGATAGTGTTGTTAAGGTTATTCAGACAATAGAAAATTTAAATGTGATGGATAGCTGTAAGAGTGCAGGAGACATTGTATGTTCACAACAAACATCAGAACCAGTTACCGATGAAGGTCATGACGTTGACGCTGACCACTTTGATACATCTGATTTCCCGTCTTTTAGTCTTGGAATCACACAGGATGAAAATGAGCAAGCTGCTGCGATTGGACTCAAGGAGCTTAAGTCTGGAGCTAACATTTCTACACCTATTGGGAAATTATGCTCTGCATTAGGTGAGGACCTTATACCCGAAGAAGAAGATGATAATGGACAGAAATTACATGACAGTGTTACTACTTCAGCAGACGAATGTGCTGCCTCATACCCAAAGAATGTTTACAGTGAACAACCAATACTAGGGAAGAGAGTTACATCTCAAACTGCTGTATTTTTGTCTCCATATCGTGAACGCGGCACTAACATCACCAGTGCACTGAAGTCTTATGAGAAGCTACTGTATGAGTGAGTATTTAATCAGGATAGCAGTGAACTTAACTTAGAGTAAGTATATAAATAAAAAATATCTGTTTTATTACTTGTGTGTTAAATTGTTTAACAACAGTAATAATAAAACATGATATGTTGCAGGAAATCTGTTGTGGTTAATCATTTTAGTGAGACCCTGTCATTATCCAGTCTAAGAACTTTACAGTCAGGTGTTTGTGTTGATACAAATGTTTTACACATGTGGGCGAGGTTATTGAACTATGATGAGCATTATGGAGACCCATATGCTCCAAAGAGAATTTTTCTTGGCTCAGACTGTACCGTAAGTACTACTGCACTAGCTAGTGTTTGTTTAAATTTTGTTATATTGGGAATGAATATTAGATGTCTAACTTATTTGTTTTCTTTTGCAGAAAAATATTTGTGAAGATGCATGGGATCATGCATGGGGTTTAAGATGTGCAAATGCGTTCTTTAATTACACTAAACAATCAATGAGCGCTTCTGTGGTCAGTATCAAACTCTTTAATGTATATGTTTTTAATGATAATTATTTTAAATCACCCTGCACAGTTTTTATCTACTTCTGATGTTTGTATGTTGTTGCACTTTGTTTCATATAGATTATGGTTCCTGTGTGTAATAATAACCATGTGTGGGTGTTATGCTTTGAATTGAAGAAACGTGTTATACGCATAATTGATAACATGTTTTCAGAAGAGAGTGATTCTGAACGATACAAGGAAACACCTTTAAGAATGGTAAATACATAAACAATTTATTTCTTTTTCACTTTAGTTTGTTTTATAACTAATGCTTTTTTATTACATCCTGCAGTGCAAAGTTATTGTGGAATATTTGAAAATGTATAGTCCAAAATTGTCTCAATGTTTTGAAGATACACATCCAGCGTTATTGAACATCTCTTGGGCGTTCTCAGAAAACTTCGACAATTTTGGAATATTCGCAATGTGGGTGATGGAGAACTACATGGGCAATTTAGAGTGGAAAGTATCATTGTCTACAAACAAATTGTATGTATGTCTATTTATCAATTTATTTGCTCATATACACATTAAAATAGTTAAATGACAGTGGAAACTATTACTGATAACATGTATTTTTTTTCACAGCACGAAGCTAAGCTTAATATTCTCCGTGTGCGATTTTCCTTCAAGCTGTTGACTTGGGATTAAAATGTTGAGCGGGAAAACATTGTAAAAGATGCTGAAAGCTTCTACAATGGAATAGGCAAAAGATTTAGCATCGACGCAAATCATTTCAGTTCTGTAAGAAAATATTTATCTTCATCAGGTGGCCGATGAAGATAATGTCACACAAATATTGTAATTTTTCTACTATGTCATTTCTATAATATGTAATTTTTATGGCATGAAACATGTTGTGATGATTAGCTGATGAACTCATTTTTTTCGAGTATGTTTCAGAAATCTTGTTCTAATGTAAATATCCACTATTTTGTTTTACTTCTAGTTATATGCAAGGCTTACAAATTTTGAAACATGTCTGATTCTCTTGAATTCCTCTTAAATATTTCAGATTCTTCTGGTATATGAAAGAACTTCACATTTTGAACACATTGGGTCCCTTATTTTTGTCTGGTCGTCTTGGATAAGAAATGCCTTCAGATTTTGAACAGATCTGTTCACATTCTTTTGTTATATGAAAGGCCTTCAAATTTTGAACAGATTTGTTCACATTCTTTTGTTATATGAAAGACCTTCAGATTTTGAACATATCTGTTCACGTTCTTCTGGTCTATGAAAGACCTTCACATTTTCAACACATTGGGTCCCTTATTTGCCTGGTCGACTTTGATCTGAAAGGCCTTCAGGTTTTGAACAAATATGTTCACATTCTTTTGGTATATGAAAGGCCTCCACATTTTGAACAGATCTATCCACGTTCTTTGTGTATATGAAAGGCCTTCAAATTTTGAACACACTAGGTCCCTTATTTTTGTCTGGTCGACTTGGATATGAAAGACCTTCAGATTTTGAACTGATATGTTCACATCACATTCTTTTGTTATATGAAAGACCTTCAGATTTTGAACTGATCTGTTCACGTTCTTCTGGTATATGAAAGGCTTTCACATTTTCAACACACTGGGTCCCTTATTTGTCTGGTCGACTTGGATCTGAAAGGCCTTCACATTTTGAACATATATGTTCACATTCTTTTGTTATATGAAAGGACTTCAGATTTTGAATACACTGAGTCCCTTATTTTTGCCTGGTCGACTTGGATATGAAAGATCTTCAGATTTTGGAAACGTGTGAATCAAAGGTTGATCAGAAAACCTATCATATTTTGCACCAGGCCTACTTGTAAATATAATATGTTGTGAAAGAAATAGACATCAAGCTCTTTATTTTCTTATATTGCAAATTCTGAAGAATATAACAGTTGGACATAATTTTCTTGCTCATACTGAATACCAATAACATCTCTAGTATCTAAAGTGTGAAACAATTTATTACTCAAACTCCTAATTAAGAGTTCCTTGCAGCATTTGCCTTCTGCTCATCCCTCTTACGTTTGCCACAAGTTGTTGAATTGTGTTCTCCAACTTCCTTACAATATCCACATCTCCGGTGATTGTCTTTTTTCTTCATTGCCTTTGTTATTGCCTTCTCTCTTTCACTCATTTCCCGTACAACATGTCCTCTATTCTTGCAAACATTTGGAATAAGTACTTTCACCACTGGGGGTTTAGGAATACCTAATATTTCTTCTATTGAAATTCTTGTAGAATTGGATGAAGAAGCTGAACTTGTACTTGCAACGTTCTGATGGCTTTTTATTACTTGTAGAATTGATTCCTGTTGTGCGTATATTGTTGTTGGGTTTCCTAGTACCGTGCAAAGAGCTTCCCAGATCTCAATATTGATAATGCTGTCATTCTTGTTTGTGTGCTTCGAGACGCCACCATATTCTCCCAATACTAGTGATTCTGGTGTCTCCCTACACCAACGCTCAGATATTAATGAACGTGGGATTTCCTTTACATTTGCAGAATTAAGAGCTGCAAATATGTGTGGAAAAATTAGTCCCCATCCTTCAAACTTGTTGCAAGGGCACATGCAATGATTGGTCTCCAAATCCATGCTCACCTCATACTCTGACTTATCTACAAGTTCGCCAAAAACTATGTATACATTGCATGTTGTCTCTTGATAATATCCTTTATTCCGTAACCAAAAATGCCGTCCATTATATATTCTTTTACCTTATAGAAAATTGTTCGGCTGAAAACATTCCAAGCATGTGTCTCCAAGAGACAAAATGCGTTCTCACTCGGACGTGCATTTGCTGCATACTGTGTGACTGTCTTCATATGTTCACTTCTCTGTTTCTTGACAACAGTATTGTATTCTATCATGAACTGAAACAGACTCAAAACTTTGTGTTTGTCACATCCAAATGTACTGTTCTCGCTTTCAGAACGTGAAGTAATACGCATTAACATCCCCATCGGCCAATCTCTGAAATATGCTGGTATGCACAATCTACGCAAATCAAACAAGCCTTCAAGTTGTTTTATAGTTTCGGCAGAGCACTCTTCCATTAGTGATTTCCAACATGCGTCAAAATCTTCAGTATTTAGTTTACTCGACCACACAATGAAGCGGAGTTTTCTCATAAATTCTGCTGAATTTGGCATATATCGTTAAACCTGTATTAACAAGATAATATTATCTTCAAATTTTTCCGAAAGTGAAAATTGTATATGGAAACATAGACTATGAACATAATTAAAAAAATTATTTTCTTCATACTTACATTTTGTGTTACCCTTTGCATGATATGCCACATGCACAATCTGTGCTTTGAGTCGGGGAACACTTGGGCAAGTGCATTCTTTATTACTGAAGCTTGGTCCGTGATATGCACAATGGTTGTTTACCTTTAACTGCTCTCTTGAAACAGTTGAACAACCATACAAATGAAGGAATATCTTCATGGGTTAGGAACCCGGCACCAAATGTTATGCTCATCTTATGGTTGTCTATTCCCGTGAATGGATAGAAGACCAGTGAATACCTTGATAAAAATAATCAGAATCAGAATCACACCAATCACATATATTTGGAAAAGTGTGGAAGGCCTTTCATATAACTGAAAACCAACAAACTAGTGAAACAATAGAAATATTTTCAAAATTTGAAGACCTTTCAGATAATTGAAAACCTGTCAAAGCATTGAAGAACTAGATTGAGACATTTTTTCTGGAAACCATTTCATGAGAATGAAGCGTATACATTTTCAATCGATTCAGATCAAGGTACTGACAAATCTATTTCGCACAAATCAAGCATATTCTTAAAATATGTCGACCTTTCATACAAGTAAAATCCAAACAAAAAAATGGAAGGACAAATATGTGAGCATATAGACTCACCGGTTTGTCGAATAAGTAGAATCAAATGATACACAATCACCATATCGCTGATAGTTTCTCTTCGAGACTCCATCTATCCAGTACAGCCGTGTAAGTCGATTGTTCTCATCTTGGTCAAATTCAAAATAAAAGTCATTGTCAATTTCTTTCTCCTTGTAAAAGTCATTGATGACCATCTGGACATCACTCCCATTAACATACACCTTCAGTTCTCGTTGGAAATTGAGGAAGTCCCTAACAGTGGCACCCACATGCTCTGATCCACCTACCATGTTGGTAAACACAGAGTGCGCTTTCGTTGGTACAACTGTCGCTTTACCACAGAAGAGAACAAATTCCTTGTGCTCTTTTGTCATATTTCGGTTTGGCCGCAGATACTCATAGTGGACTTGTGAGTAGAGTGGATGATTATGATCTTCGTTGAATTTCGAAACCACATAATGCTTGCTGCTTGTTAATTTGAAAACTATGACATCCTTGCATCCGGTTCTTGTTGTGACACACCTGCGTTTTCGTTTTCCAACGTGCTCTTCGTCCTGTTGATAATCTTTTTGAATAATATCTTCTTCTTTAGCACAAAAGACATACTTGAGCAAAATTCCATTACGCGTTTTTTATGTGCCACGACGTGAAACAAAACCATAAGCTCTTGCATATTGTTCATAGAAATGAATTCCCGATTCCAGGTCCGGGAAAACCATATCCTTTGCAGGTTTAAGAGAATCTTGACATATCGGTCGATGAGTTTTAGAGTCTTCATGCAACAAATTTGTCTTGTATGCATTATTGTCATCCAACTCTGAAACATGATCAAGTTAGATGTATATTTTAGGAATCTGATACTAGTAAACAATAAAAACTAATTCCAACACCTACATTATTCATCATAGAAGGGAACATGTAAATCTGAAGGCCTCTCATATCGATGGAAACATGTCACATAAATTTGAAGACCTTTCATACAAACATAACCACTTGCAACATATATGTTATTCACCACAGAGGCAAACATACACATAAATTTGAAGACATTTCATATTATTCAAAACATGATCACATAAATCTGAAGGCCTCTCATATCGATGGAAACATGTCACATAAATCTGAAGACCTTTCATACAAACAGAACCACTTGCAACATATATATTATTCACCACAGAGGCAAACATACACATAAATCTGAAGACCTTTCATGGTAATCAAAACATGATCACATAAATCTGAAGGCATGTGAATAATGATTTTCAAATATTTTGTAATTATGTGTACATGAATCTAAAAAAATCATTGATCAAAATTTCAAATTACTCAAGATATATGTCTGAGATGTTGAGCTCACCGTTTTGATCGAAGATTATTTTCAGATTCGAGCTTGATGATGCTGCTTGATTTTGATTCGTAATCTATTCCTGTATTCGATCTTTGTGAGATGAATTACTTTGATTGGTGATTGTTGACAAATTACTTTCACTTGTCGTTTGTAGAGATGAACTTAACATGATGAAGGAGATTATTTGATAGTTGTTGATCACCTCGATTTCTGTCGATATATACCTAGAACGAACAACTTGAGTTCAACTGAATGATTTTGACTTCATAATTTAAACGTTGACCTGGACTGTATTTATATTTACATATGGTTTAATCTTTGCCACACGATCAAGACAGATCGAACGGTTTACATATATGTATTTATATTTATATATATGTTTTAATCATGACCACACGATTTAGCGGTGGCACGAATTGTAATTATGTCTATTTCACATGGTTTTAAAGTAATTCTAATATTACTTCAAAATTGAGTCCAATATTGGTCCTAAAGGGCCTGAAGAAGCTTTTCCCCAAATCAACTTCCCTCTCATTGTTGATCTCATTCTCTTTTGTCTCTGACCATCAACAACCCTAACTTGAAAACCAGTCAGCGAACCATAATGAAGAAACAAGGATCATCAATGATCGGCCAAAGAAAGTGTGATATGTCGATGAACATTCCAAAGAAGAGGAAATCAGGTAAAAATTGAAGTTGTTTTGAGTTACTAAACCCTAGTTGATCGTCCTGTGTATTTAGTGTAATGTAGTTAATTTAGATGCAATTAAACAAGTTTGTGTCCAATATGACTTGTTTTAGATATTATTTAGGTCTTCGTTTAGGTGTTATCTGTTTCGAATTTTAGGTTTAACTTTTTGATTTAGTTTGAACCAACAGATCTGCGTTTCATGAGTTTTTTGTCTGTTTTTCTTTAATGTTTAACTTGATCTTTCAATTGCTTGAATTTTGTCTCAACTATGAAAGCCATTCAGATTTTTGTTTGAAGTTTCCTGTTTTATCAAAGCCATTCAGATTTTTGTTTGAAGTTTCATGTTTTATGAAAGCCATTCAGAATCTTGTCTCAACTATGAATTTTTGGTTTCTTGTGTAGATGAAGTTGATATAATACTAGTTCTAGTAGATGAATCTTCAGATTGTGATGACAATCTAGTAATCAGTGAAGTAGTCAAAAAGGCAAAACTCCAGAAAGATGCGGAACAGATTAGAGGTACAAGTGCCGATGATTTAACTCTAGCTACTGTAATAGAGGTTGTTGAACCAGAGGACATGGAAGTTGATGGTAGCCAGAAGAAAACTGCAAAAAACTAGAAGAAAGAATGTCAAGCTAGTGAAGAAGAAAAAACATGAAGTACAGTTGAAAAGGATTGACACTCGATCATCCCTGTAGTTACGACCGTTTTTGAGATTGGCTGATTTTTAAAGGAACTGAAGAACATGTTACAAAGAATGTCGAAGCATCTTCTGCGACATCTTGTGTGACATTGTTGACGGTGTCTCGGCAAACATCCTGATCGACAGAAATCAGGAAAGTGCAGTTTCGGCAGAAAAGCAAGAAGACGATTAGGAAATTCCAGAACGATTCCAATTCTGGAAAGAAGAAAGATGGCGATTAAGAGGAAACCCATTAGGGTTAGTACTCATCCTCGATTGCTATAAAAGTTTAGGCTACCCCCTTAGCAATCGTGTGGTTCTTTATTTGTTTCCTAGCAACAATTTGCAAGGTTCTTAGACGTGAAGGTTTGCGGGCTGAGAAATTGCAGATTGAGCTAAGGATATTGTGCATCACGTAACTATTGAGAGTTAGGTGATTGAGGGTTTACTGATCGCGTGAGTGAAGACTGCACGCAACCATCAAGTTGTACGAAGACTTGAACTGACAGAGCAAGGCGATTGCTCGAAGAGTGGAATCAAGACGGAGTCTTGGATTCAGGGGGAGACCCTGAGATAGATTGCACTGTAAGACGTAGCATAAAGTATAGATCTAGGGATGATCACAGGTACTTGTATGTTCTGACGAATTACTGATAAGTGAAATCTTTCCACTAGGCTGAGAGCCCCCAGACGTAGGTGACGTTGCACCGAACTGGAAAAACAATCTGCTGTGTCATTGTTTATAGCTTTATATTTCTGTCATGCGTTATCTACACAAGAAGTCATACACGGTGTTATAGCTTCATACCTAACATTGTGTGTGACATCTTGGACGACTAGATTGATTAAAATTTCAATTGGTATCAGAGGGGGCACCTACAACTTTAGGTGAGTTCCTAAAACAAATATTTTGATCAAGATGGACAATACCAGAGAAGGAGGATCCATAAATCGACCACCTGTTCTAGATGGAAGCAACTATGGCTATTGGAAGGATTGAATGTGTGCCTTCATGAAGTCACTTGACAACAAAACATGGAAAGCTGTGATCAATGGTTGGAATGCCCCACAACTCAGTGACAACGATGGTAATCCTATCGGTCCAAAACCAGAAAAAGATTGGACTGATGATGAAGACGAGGAATCACTGGGAAACGCACGAGCTCTGAATGTTATCTTCAACGGCGTTGACAAGAACGTATTCAGACTAATCAACACATGCACAACTGCCAAATCCGCATGGGACATCCTTGCAGTTGCATATGAAGGAACAACCAAGTTTAGAGAACAAAAACTGCAATACTTAACAACCAACTTCGAAGCCCTTGTCATAAAAGAGGACGAATCAATTGCAGAATTCAATGTTCGTATTCGTGATCTAGCCAATGAATCCTATTCTCTGGGAGAACCAATGTCTGATGAAAAATTAGTAAGAAAAACCCTGCGTGCTCTTAGCCCTAGGTTTAAGATGAAGATCACTGCAATTGAGGAAGTTCATGACCTCAAGATCTTAAAATTTGATGAGCTGATGGGGTCTCTAATGACCTATGAGTTGTCTCTGTCTAACATCGACAAAAGGAGCAAAGGAGTTGCTTTCAAAAGCTCATCACACAAGCAACCAGATCCTGAGGAATCTGATTCTGACGAAGACATCGATGCTACAATGGCACTTCTCACGAAAAATTACAACAAAGTCATGAGAAGATTCAGTCGAATGGGTGGACGGAATGTCACAACCAATGCCAGAAACAAAGCTCCACAAAAAGCTCAAACAGGAGGAAGTCTTGATAGACCAAACAGGAGTGGGGAAGAAAACAACAAAAACAAATAACTTCAATGTCATGAATGTGAAGGATTCGGCCACCTCCGTAGAAAATGACCAAATTTCCTCAAACAACAAAGACGAGGTTATAATGCCACCCTATCAGATGATGACAATGAAGATAGCGGATCTGAAGAGGTAAGCAACTTTGTTGCATTCACTACTACTACTCCTGTATGTAACATTGATAATTCTGCCAATATCAATGATGATCACCACCATCCAACTCCAAATGAGAATTGGACAAAAGAGCAACTAGTCGAGGCATACAAAGGCTTACGTACCAGATGGATCAAGGAAACTCTGATACTTGATCAACAAGGTGAATGTATTATCAGTCTTACCAACGACAAGTCTAGATTTCTAGAAAAGATCTTGGAGCTAAAACGCGAAATCACCAGACTTAATGGAGAAATTAGTCTTATGACTAAATCGGTAAAGATGATGAATCCTAGCACGAAAAGTCTTGACAAGATCCTATCAGTAGGAAAGCAGTCCAAAGATACGACGGGACTAGGGTACTCACACGATATCCCCTCAACAGCAGTAACGAAGTTTGTTCCACAACAAGCCATGGTTAATAAGAAACCACTGGATGCCCCAACACATCCTACATGACGGCCTACAACAAATGCCATGACATCGTCTACAACATGTTCGTGTCAAGCAACTGTCAGAAGACATCCTCCACGCAGACAACAATACTACAGAATACCAGCTTATCAATATCAATGGATATGTCTTTACTGTGGTCAACAAGGTCACATCAGACCTTTTTTTTTTCAACTTCTTGGGAGGAAGCAAGCTCAGCTACCACAAAAGAGACATCAAAGGCATCTTTCAACTCCTCAGAAAACATCCCGCCTTGAATGGAGACCTAAGAACCTAGTCTATCGAGCTAGTGTTGCATATACATCCTTAAGTGCATCAACAAACAAGGACTGGTATCTCGGCAGTGGATGTTCTCGACACATGACAGGTACTCCAGAGTTTCTTTCCAATATCAAATTATATACAAACTGCTATGTTACTTTTGGAGATGGGATCGAGCACGAATCATTGGAAAAGGAGTGCTCAAGAAGTCAGGAGCTTCCTGCCTAACCAAAGCATTACTTGTAGAAGGACTTAAGGCAAACCTGATTAGCATCAGCCAGATCTGTGATCTAGGTTCGGAAGTAAAATTTACTATAGAAGGCTGTGTAGTAAAAGACTCCGATCAAGTCACTATTCTACAAGGAATCCGCTTAATGGATAACTGTTATATCTGGTCCCCCGAATCACATATCGAAGCAGCAAAGTGTTTTGTCTCCAAAGTAGAAGAAACCAAACTATGGCACAGAAAGCTTGGACATCTAAATCTTAGAAGCATGCAGAAGGCAATATCCGAGCAAGCCATCACTGGAATACCAAACCTGAAAATAATAGAAGGAAAGATCTGCGGAGAATGTCAGATTGGGAAGCAAACCAAGATGTCACACAAGAAGCTACAACACATCACCACCTCTCGAGTACTTGAGCTAATACATGTTGACCTAATGGGGCCAATGCAAGTTGAGAGTCTTGGAGGAAAACGCTATGTCTTTGTGTGTGTAGATGATTACTCACGATACACATGGGTTGACTTCCCTCGTGACAAATCAGATACATTCTCGATCTTCAAGAATCTGTGCATCCAGGTCCAACGAGAAAAAGGGGAAACAATTGGCAAAATAATCCGACTTCGTAGTGATCATGGACGAGAATTCGAGAATAGCAAATTTGCAGAATTCTGCAACTCAGAAGGGATAGCTCATGAATTCTCAGCACCAATCACTCCCCAACAGAATGGCATTGTTGAGCGCAAGAACAGAACTCTACAGGAGATGGCTATAGTTATGATGCTGGCCAAGGACATACCAACTCACTTTTGGGCAGAAGCACTTAACACTGCATGCCATATCCACAATCGAGTCACTCTCCGACCAGGTATGTCAGTAACTCATTATGAAATATGGAGGGGGAGAAAGCCCAATGTTAAGTACTTCCATATTGGATCCACTTGTTATATTCTGGCTGATAGAGAGCCTCGTTGAAAGCTTGATCCAAAGAGTGATGATGGCATCTTCCTTGGTTACTCAAGGAATAGTCGTGCGTACCGGGTCTTCATTAAACGAACCAAGACCATGATGGAATCAATCAATGTTGTTATTGATGATGACTGTGAAGATGCCTCAGAGGATGCTACAGATGAAGACGGAGCCTATCCCAACAATGCTAGGAAGAATGTTGTTACTGATGTCAAAGAAGATGCTAGCAGCAAATCAGAAAACGACGATGCTAGTCCGAATGTCGATAATGATGAGACAGTTCCTGAAACCAGTAACAAGAATCCCTCGCGAAGAATCCAGACTAATCATCCTATCTCTGGAGTAATTGGAGACCTGAATGAATGCATACGGACTCGGTCAAAAACTCCTGAAGACCACAACGAGATGATAGGCAATATTTGCTTCGTTTCAAAAACAGAACCCAAAAATATCAATGAAGCCATCAATGATGAGTATTGGGTCAATTCTATGCAAGAAGAGCTGATTCAATTTGAGAAGAACCAGGTGTGGGAACTGGTGCCCAAACCAAGAGAAGGAAATATCATTGGCACAAAATGGATCTTCAAAAACAAGTCCGATGAGCTTGGTAATATCACTCGCAACAAAGCCAGGTTAGTTGCTCAAGGGTATACTCAAATTGAGGGAGTTGACTTTGATGAGACTTTTGCTCCAGTAGCAAGACTTGAAGCAATCAGACTCCTACTAGGGATATCATGTCATCTACAGATAAAGTTTTACCAGATGGATGTCAAAAGTGCTTTCCTGAATGGAGATCTCAACGAAGAAGTATATGTATCACAACCTAAAGGGTTTATTGATCCACACTCCCCTGACCATGTGTATAAACTCAAGAAGGCTCTCTATGGGTTGAAACAAGCACCAAGGGCTTGGTATGAAAGGCTCACAAAATTCCTTATTCAAAGCGGCTACACTAGAGGGGGAGTCGACAAGACTCTATTTGTGAAGAACGAGGACGGGAATTTGATGATAGCTCAAATATATGTCGATGACATTGTCTTTGGAGGGATGTCAAGCAAGATGGTAGAGAAATTTATTCAAAAAATGCAATCAGAATTCGAGATGAGTATGGTGGGAGAGCTTACCTATTTTTTAGGCTTCCAAATCAAACAACTAAAAGCCAGGGTGCTGTCATCCCTGAAGAAGAAGGTAATAGAAGAAAATGAAAGTCTAGCTGTGATGGTTGAAAAACTCAAGGAAACCAAGAAGAGGAAGGAGGTGAAAGATGCTGGAGGCCCCAGCAACAAAAAGAAGAAGATGTCCGTTAAGGAAAAAGGGAAGAAAAGTGTCCCCAAAAGGAGATTAGTGGATGAAGCAACTGATGATGATGAAGAGGAGGTTACCACAAGGAAAGCGAGGAAGGAAGAATGCCTGAAGAAGGAAAAGAACACATTGAGTGTTCCTTACGACAACGTGTCATTTCACTCTGCGGACAGTGCCAAACGGTGGGAATTTGTGTTCAAGAGAACGGCGTATCCCGAGAAGACCCTGTCATCAGAACTGCTGGGACTAGAAGCCATTGTCCAACTTCTGGAGCAGGCAGAGCTTATGAAGACCGTCACGAACATTGGTAACCACTATCCCCTCTTGGTCAAGGAATTTACTGCCAATTTGCCTACTGGGTTTGGGACTCCGGATGATCCGGATTTTGAGAAGGTGTATGTCAGAGGCATTCGCTTTAACATCTCCTCTGACATCATAAATGACTTCCTGGGGAGAAAGCGTGTTCGATCTATGCCTCCACCTGACCTGAACAAGGTACTTCGTGAGGTAACCGGAGACAAAAGCAAAAAGTGGCCTACCAAAGGCAATGTGGCAGCATCGGACCTCACATCCAAGTACACCATTCTCTTTCGCATCGGAGTAGCAAATTGGGCTCCTTCCACACACACATCTTCTATCAAACCAGAGCTGGCGATACTCATCTTCCAAATAGGTACTGGGTCTACACTTGATTTTGGGCAATTTGTTATTGATCATCTTATTCGACATGCCAGATCACTTGCTGTAAAAGTACCTATTGCCTTTCCCTCCCTTATCTCTGAGCTGCTTGTACATCAACACCCCGGAGTGTTGAAGACAACGGATAAGGTTGGCAAACGAGGAGGACTGATTGTGGTCAGCCACAAGCTGTTTGAGGGCAAGCATGCTCCTGATCTTGTCAGGCCAGAAGCCAAGGCAACGACCAGTCGAGCCACAAGTGCCGCCCCTCCAACCAAGACCACCAGCAGGGATGCAGTTATGCTTGAAAGAGAGATAGCCGTGCTTGATAAGGACATCGTCAATCTGAAGACAGCCCTGAAGCATCTCTCCCAACGTCGATCACATTGTGCCAACTTGCTAAAGTCCATGTCCCCTCCTGGCTCCGAAGATGATGACACCACCTCTCTACCAAATGCTCCAGAAGAATCTACTCAAGATGCCTCCACTGACGCTACTGAAGAAGAGACTGCCAGCTCCAGCAGCAGCTCTGTTTGATTTTATGAACTTTCTGATTACCGAACAACTGAACATCTTTATTTTGTAATTTTTTGTTGAACTCTGTTTCACACTTACTCTCGACTGCTAATCGGGAGTATGTGTGAGTTAAGTTTGGATTTGTTTCTTATTACCCTGCTTTGTTACAAATATTTGTTTAAATTATTGGCTCTTTTTGAGCCAGCAAGAGGGAGTAAGATAGATACGCGCGCGAAGACACGATGATACGCGCAAAAGACGCTACGAGACGCGAAACGCAAACAAAGACTTGATGACTGCCGATCGTGTGCATTGACGAAGAATACGACGCAGAATGCGAAGAAGAATGCTGTCCTTAAAAATAGCCAAAGGGGGAGATTGTAGTTACGGCGGTTTTAGAGATTGGCTGATTTTTAAAGGAACTGAAGAACATGTTACAAAGAATGTCGAAGCATCTTCTGCGACATCTTATGTGACATTGTTGACGGCGTCTCGGCAAACATCCTGATCGACAGAAATCAGGAAAGTGCAGTTTCGGCAGAAAAGCAAGAAGACGATTAGGAAATTCCAGAACGATTCCAATTCTGGAAAGAAGAAAGATGGCGATTAAGAGGAAACCCATTAGGGTTAGTACTCATCCTCGATTGCTATAAAAGCTTAGGCTACCCCCTTAGCAATCGTGTGGTTCTTTATTTGTTTCCTAGCAACAATTTGCAAGGTTCTTAGACGTGAAGGTTTGCGAGCTGAGAAATTGCAGATTGAGCTAAGGATATTGTGCATCACATAACTATTGAGAGCTAGGTGATTGAGGGTTTACTGATCGCGTGAGTAAAGACTGCACGCAACCACCAAGTTGTACGAAGACTTGAACTGACAGAGCAAGGCGATTGCTTGAAGAGTGGAATCAAGACGGAGTCTTGGATTCAGGGGGAGACCCTGAGATAGATTGCACTGTAAGACGTAGCATAAAGTATAGATCTAGAGATGATCACAGGTACTTGTATGTTCTGACGAATTACTGATAAGTGAAATCTTTCCACTAGACTGAGAGCCCCCAGACGTAGGTGACGTTGTACCGAACTGAGTAAACAATCTGTTGTGTCATTGTTTATAGCTTTATATTTCTGTCCTGCGTTATCTACACAAGAAGTCATACACGGTGTTATAGCTTCATACGTAACATTGTGTGTGACATCTTGCACGACTAGACTGATCAAAATTTCAATCCCCATTTCAGTTATACACTGCTATTAGCGGTTTCAGTGAGGAGCAGAAGTAAGCTGTTATAGATATTGGGTTTGGGGATATACTGAAACTTGGCTTGGATCGTACATATGGTCCGCTTGGATATTGGATTGTGGACAATTACAATTCGAATTTGGGTTGCATTACGTTCAAAGATGGCCGGAAGCTGCCAATAACCGAGGAAGATGTGGCTCTCACCCTTGGTATACCACGTGGGGAACAAAAGATCCCTATCATACCTGATGGTGGAGTAAGTCCTTCTCTTTTGAAATGGAGGGAACAATTTATGACAAGTAATGGGGAGATAACTCCAAGTGTAGATATAGAGCACATGAAGACCTAGAAGCGTGGCGGCAAAAATTTCAAGCAGAATTTCTTGGTTGCCTTCTGTACGCTGATGATTGATTTTCGTCCCAGTAATTACTTGAACCAGTACTATTTTGAAACAATAGCTGATGTGGATTGTGTGAAACAATTTAATTGGTGTGCTATTGTTATTGAGAGTTTGAACAGAAATAAAAAGGATTGGGTCGCCCGAGCCAACAATAAGGGTAGTTGGTTCTACGGGCCGATCACTTTCTTGACGGTGTGTTATTTTAACTTTAGAAATCACTTCATCTCCTTGTAAACTCTTCTCCTCGTTTAATCATATATGACATCCATGTATAACCATTTTTATGTGTGTGTTTGTTTGTTTGTTTCTTAGTTGTTTTATCTCGATCGAGTCTCGTGTGAGGGAATTGATGTGCCACGTGCATTTCCAAGCATTATTGGCCGGACCAAAGAAAAGGTGAAGCAAAGACTGAAGAAAGAAATCAAAGACGGAGGATTTGGAAATGGTGAAATTCTGCCAAGATTTATTACAGAAACAATTGGTGCGGGTTCAACTGACCCTGAAGGAGAGGTATTAAATTGTTTCCATGTTTATATTTTTATAAAAACTATTGCAAATTTTGTTAATTTTAATTTTCTGGATTTTTTGTTTGAATATAAATTTCCTTTGCATTCAGAACATAACCAAACAAATGGAACAAGTGAAAGAACACATGATTCAAATCATGTCAGAAGCAAAATCTGTTTTGTTCCACGGACAGGAAGTTTTCGATGACTTTTCTTGGTTAGACCAAATTTTTAAAAGTAATAAGGAGGATGTTTCAGTGGACAATGTTATTGAAGATGCAGTCCACCAAGCATGTCAAGTTATAGTCTCATCTTTAAAAGAAGGGTAAATTCCACATGACCCCCCTTAACTATACGCGTGTCTCACATGACCCCCCTTAACTACAAAATCAATCTATGAGATGCCTTAACTATTCAAAAATCCCACTTTACATTTTTTGTTGACTTTTTTCAAAATTTTGTTAATTTTTGTGAAATGACGAAAATACCCTTGTATCTGAAAAATTAAAATAAATAAATAAAAATGATTTTGAACTTTTTTTTCTATTTTCTCGTTGTACAAAATAAAGAATAAAAATAATATTTTAGTATTAATTTTTTATAAAAATTAATAAAAATAAAAAACGATGTTCAAAAGTAAATTTTTATTTTTTAATTTTTTTTTTGTAAAAAAACTTTTTAAAAATTATTTTTACTATTAACAAAATTTTATTCTTTATTTTGTACAACAAGAAAATTAGAAAAAAAAGTTCAAAATCATTTTTATTTATTTATTTTAATTTTTCTGATAAAAGGGTATTTTTGTCATTTCACAAAAACTTAACAGAATTTTGAAAAAAAGTCAACAAAAAAAGGTAAAGTGGGATATTTGGATAGTTAAGGCACCTCACAAATTGATTTTGTAGTTAAGGGTGGGCATGTGAGACACGCGTATAGTTAAGGGGGGTCATGTGGAATTTACCCTTAAAAGAATGTAGTTCATATGATCGGCCATTACAGTTAAGGAAGAGCAGTAATGAAAAAGATGACGTTGTAGTCGGAGACAATATAGAAATTATAGTTAACAAGAAGACTCCAACTATAACATATTTCCGACGAAGAAAAGGACTTAAGAAAAATGGTTTCCAAGTACCATATGCTCCATTGAGCAATTTTAGTGAAAACATTCTTCAAGAAAAAGAAAATGTTGGAGATGAACAACAAGCTGTAATCATTGAATCGTTAAAGATTCAACAGAAAATTGATGAGCATGCAAAACAAGATGAAAAAGTTGTGCAACAAGGAGAAGAATATGAAGAGATTCATCGAACAATTGATGACACTGAAAATGTAAAAGGGAAGGAAGTAGAAGAAGAAGCACAAGAAAGTCCTTCACATCATCAAATCATAGAATCTGCTGGTGCTTCTGTCACTGAAAATGTGAAAGAGAAGGAAGCACAAGAAAACCCTTCACATCATCAAATAATAGAATCTGCTGGTGCTTATGACACTGAAAATGTGAAAGAGAATGAAGCACAAGAAGAAGCACAAGAAAGCCCTTCACATCATCAAATCATAGTATCTGCTGGAGCTTCTGACAGTGAAAATGTGAAAGAGAAGGAAGCAGAAGAAGAAGCACAACAAAGTCCTTCACATCATCAAATCATAGTATCTGCTGGTGCTTCAAGTGATGCTGCATATCGTGCAAATGTTTTTGACTGTAGTGACAAGCTTCCAAATTATATGAATCAGTTTTATATTTGGTTCATAAATCGTTATCACGGAGCAGGAAAAAGAAGACTAAAAAAAGATGAAGAAGAAGAAAAGTAAGTCATAAACTTGTTTTGCGCCAATTATTTTTAAAATAGTCATACCTATTCTAATATTATGCTTCCGTGCTTTGACTGTTGGTCTTGGTTGATTTGATAGAATTTGTGTTATCTGAAAGGTACTCATATTTACAAAATGTCTCACTCTGAACTGTGTTTTAGTTTATTCATTTGAATTTCAATTATATGAAAGGTCTTCATATAACTGAAAATTTGCATGGTTTGTGTAAGATTGCAGAGTACCTTGACCTGTATAGTTTGTTAACTTACACATTTCAATCTGAAAATAGTGTACATGTCTTCACACAATAAAAGAGTAAATGTTTGAAGAGTTTCGTGTTTTTGCAGGGAAATTGGTTATGAAGATTCTCATCTGTTTCTACTTCTTCCAGATGTGGAGACTTTCAAATTTGATACATATCTTGACAACAGTGTCATAGATATCTGGTGCACTATGTTCAATTTGCTGAGTTCTTCAATAAAATGAAAAGAACCTTCAAAGTTTTGTTTCAGCACAACAAGTGCAGTATGTACTACTCATGATTTCATTAAATTAGCTAGCAATTATATTATATACCCTATCAGTTGGTAAATCATATTCATGTTTTGAAATAATTTTTTCTTTTGTTTTGCAGAATGCTATTTATAATCTCGAAGATGATCATGATAAAACCATTGAAGTTTACCAGGGATTGTTGGATCAAGAGTTTTCACGGTCCAAGTTGGCATTAGAGGAAATAGATTTGGTAAGCTTTTGTTTGTTGTGTACAATTTGTTTGTAATAAATTTTAGAAACAAACTTATGCATGTTGTTTTCTTTCTGTTCATAGATATTCTTGCCATAATACTTGAAACATATAAGCCACTTCATCACCATCTGTTTGAACACAATAAACTTTGAGATTTAAGTACTGGATAACTTATCTTTTGTTATGGTAACACATTATGATCGATATAAGGGTGTTCCTGAAATACTTGTAAGTAATGATAAAATTTTATTTATCCATTACTTTAACTTCATTTATTGTTCCTCATTTTCATTATATTTTGTTTGCAGGTAAAATCTTTTTGTTCCTGGGCTAAGACAAAAAATGAAAAAATTGCCAGAAGATTCTCACAATCTCCATTAAATTACATCACTCTTGAGTGGACTATTCAAGAAAATAAGCTAGATTGTGGAATATTTACCATATGGCACATGAGGGATTATGTTGGGGACAGTCAATTCAGATCATCCCTGATCAAAGATGATGTAAGCATATTATGTTTTCATATATTATTGAATGTAAAGTACATTTGATTTTTAATAAAGAACTAACAATTAATTTACACTTCTAATTATGCAGATGAAGACACTAAGAAACTTACGTAAGTTTTACCTCTTCATGTTGCTGAGCAGCAGAAGAAACAGGTACTGGAAAGAGTTGGAGGCAAAAGTTAGAAATGACTATGGAAAGTTGAAAAGGAAGATTCACTTTGTAATTGATGAAAAAGTTAGGTTTTAACAGTATTTGTAAATATCGGGAGTATTTGTAAATTCTCCGTATTGTTAAATAAACATTTTCCTCAAACAAGTTGTCTCAGGAAGCCTGTTGCAATACAGTTGTCTCTATTTTGTTATAGTGATCCAAAGGAAGCTTCTTATAATACAACTGCACTTTTTTCCAGATGGTTTTGTGCTACATGAAAGCCTTTCAGTTTATGAGCAGGGACATGAAAGCCTTTCAGGTTACGAACAGATTGAGTCCTCCTTACTTGTTCCGGGCTTCTTGTATATGAAAGACCATCAGATTTCTCTGATGCCAGAATTTTGACTGAATTCTAACTGAAAAACTGAAAGCCTTTCATATAACTGAAAATAATCTTCACACGAGGGGACCCCTCGTCACACCACTCCCCCGACGGGTATTAGTGTTTTCCTACAGAAAAATACAAGAAACCCTCATCGCACGAGGGGACCCCTCGTGTATACGAAAGCCTTTCAGGTACTGAAAGCCTTTCATATAACTGAAAGCCTTTCATATAACTGAAAACCATCTTCACACGAGGAGACCCCTCTTCACACCACTCCCCCGACGGGTATTAGTGTTTTCCTATAGAAAAATACAAGAAACCCTCGTCGCACGAGGGAACCCCTCGTGTATACGAAACCCTTTCATATAACTGAAAAATATCTTCACACGAGGGGACCCCTCATCACACCTCTCCCCCGACGCGTATTAGTGTTTTCCTATAGAAAAACAAAAGAAACCCTCGTCGCACAAGGGGACCCCTCGTGTATACGAAAGCCTTTCATATAACTGAAAACCATCTTCACACGACGGGACCCCTCGTCACACCACTCCCCCAACGGGTATTAGTGTTTTCCTATAGAAAAATACAAAAAACCCTCGTCGCACGAGGGGACCCCTCGTGTATACGAAAGCCTTTCACATAACTGAAAGCTTTTCATATAACTGAAAGCCTTTCATATAACTGAAAAACATCTTCACACTAGGAGACCCCTTATCACACCACTCCCCCGACGGGTATTAGTGTTTTCCTATAGAAAAACACAAGAAATCCTCGTCGCACGAGGGAACCCCTCGTGTATACGAAAGCCTTTCATATAATTGAAAGCCTTTCATATAACTGAAAACCATCTTCACACGATTGGACCCCTCGTCACACCACTCCCCCGACGGGTATTAGTGTTTTCCTATAGAAAAAATACAAGAAACCCTCGTCGCGCGAGGGACCCCTCGTGTATACGAAAGCCTTTTAGGTACTGAAAGCCTTTCATATAACTGTAAACCATCTTCACACGAGGGGACCCTTCGTCACACCACTCTCCCGACCGGTATTTGTGTTTTCCTATAGAAAAATACAAGAAACCCTCGTCGCACGAGGAGACCCCTCGTGTATACGAAAGCCTTTCATATAACTGAAAACTATATTCACACTAGGGGACCCCTCGTCACACCACTCCCCCGACGGGTATTAGTGTTTTCCTATAGAAAAATACAAGAAACCCTCGTCGCACGAGGGAACCCCTCGTGTATACGAAAGCCTTTCATATAACTGAAAGTCTTTCATATAACTGAAAATCATTTTCACACGAGGGGACCCCTCGTCACACAATTCCCCCGACGGGTATTAGTGTTTTCCTATAGAAAAATACAAGAAACCCTCGTCGCACGAGGGGACCCCTCGTGTATACGAAAGCCTTTCATATAACTGAAAACCATCTTCCCACGACAGGACCCCTCGTCACACCACTCCCCCAACGGGTATTAGTGTTTTCCTATAGAAAAATACAAGAAACCCTCGTCGCACGAGGGGACCCCTCGTGTATACGAAAGCCTTTCACATAACTGAAAGCCTTTCATATAACTGAAAAACATCTTCACACTAGGGGACCCCTTGTCACACCACTCCCCCGACGGGTATTAGTGTTTTCCTATAGAAAAATACAAGAAATCCTCGTCGCACGAGAGAACCCCTCGTGTATACGAAAGCCTTTCATATAACTGAAAACCATCTTCACACGAGGGGACCCCTCGTCACACCACTCCCCCGACGGGTATTAGTGTTTTCCTATAGAAAAAATACAAGAAACCCTCGTCGCACGATGGACCCCTCGTGTATACGAAAGCCTTTTAGGTACTGAAAGCCTTTCATATAACTGTAAACCATCTTCACACGAGAGGACCCTTCGTCACACCACTCCCCCGACGGGTATTAGTGTTTTCCTATAGAAAAATACAAGAAACCCTCGTCGCACGAGGAGACCCCTCGTGTATACGAAAGCCTTTCATATAACTGAAAACTATATTCACATTAGGGGACCCCTCGTAACACCACTCCCCCGACGGGTATTAGTGTTTTCCTATAGAAAAATACAAGAATCCCTCGTCGCACGAGGGAACCCCTCGTGTATACGAAAGCCTTTCATATAACTGAAAGTCTTTCATATAACTGAAAATCATTTTCACACGAGGGGACCCCTCGTCACACAATTCCCCCGATGGGTATTAGTGTTTTCCTATAGAAAAATACAAGAAACCCTCGTCGCACGAGGGTACCCCTCGTGTATACGAAAGCCTTTCATATAAATAAAAGCCTTTCATATAACTGAAAGCCTTTCATATAACTGAAAACCATCTTCACACTAGGGGACTCCTCGTCACACCACTTCCCCGACGGGTATTAGTTTTTTCCTATAGAAAAATATAAGAAACCCTCGTCGCACGAGGGAACCCCTCGTGTATACGAAAGACTTTCATATAACTGAAAATCATCTTCACACGAGGGGACCCCTCGTCACACCACTCCTCCGACAGGTATTAGTGTTTTCCTATAGAAAAATACAAGAAAACCTTGTCGCATGAGGGGATCCCTCGTGTATACGAAAGCCTTTCAGGTACTGAAAGCCTTTCATATAACTGAAAACCATCTTCACACGAGAGGACCCTTCGTCGCACCACTCCCCTGACGGGTATTAGTGATTTCCTATAGAAAAATACAAGAAACCCTCGTGTCTACGAAAGCCTTTCATATAACTGAAAGCCTTTCATATAACTGAAAACCATCTTCACCCGAGGGGACCCCTCGTCACACCACTTCCCCGACCCTCGTGTATACGAAAGCCTTTCATATAACTGAAAACCATCTTCATACGAGGGGACCCCTCGTCATACCACTTCCCCGACGAGTATTAGTGTTTTCCTATAGAAAAATACAAGAAACCCTAGTCACACGAGGGGACCCCTCGTGTATACGAAAGTCTTTCATATAACTAAAAGCCTTTCAGGTACTGAAATCCTTTCATATAATTGAAAACCATTTTCACACGAAGGGACCTCTCGTGTATACGAAAGCCTTTCAGGTACTGCCGATCGATTGCAAGCAAAAGATGACGACAAATGCGATGCGCAATGCGACGAAGATTGCTAACCTTAAAAATAGCCAAAGGGGGAGATTGTAGTTACGACGGTTTTAGTGATTGGCTTATTTTTAAGGAACTAGAGAAAATGTCATAAAGAATGTCAAAGCATCCTATGCGACATCCTGTGTGACATTGTTGACGACATCTCGACAAACATCCTGATCGACGGAAAAACAGGAAAGTCTAGATTATGCAGAAAGTACGAATACGTTTAGGGAATTCCAGAACGTCTCCGAAAGAAGAAAGATGGTGATTAAGAGGAAACCCATTAGGGTTAGTACTCATTCTTGATTGCTCTAAAAGCTTAGGCTACCCCCTTAGCAATCGTGTGGTTCTTTGATTGTTTCCTAGCAATAATTTGCAAAGCTCCTAGATGTGAAGGTGTCCGGGCTAAGAGGTTGCAGATTGTGCTAAGGATATTGTGTATCACCAAAATTATTGAGAGTTAGGTGGTTGAGGGTTTACTGATCGCGTGAGTGAAGACTGCACGCAACCACAACGTTCAACGACGACTTGAACCGACAGAGCAAGGTGATTGCTCGAAGAGTGAAATCAAGATGGAGTCTTGGATTCTGGGGGAGACCCTGAGATAGGTTGCTCTGTAATACGTAGCATAAAGTATAGATCTAGGGCTGATCATAGGTACTTGTATATTCTGACGAATTACTGATAAGTGAAACCTTTCCACTAGGCTGAGAGCCCCCAGACGTAGGCGACGTTGCACCGAACTGGGTAAACAAATTTCCTGTGTCATTGTTTATTTAGCTTTATATTTACTGTCCTGCGTTATCTACACAAGAAGTCATACACGATGTTATAACATCATACATAACATTGTGTGTGGCATCTTGCACGACTAGCTGATCAAAATTTCAATTGGTATCAGGGGAGGCACCTACAGCTTTAGGTGAGTTCCTAAACAAATATTTTGATCAAGATGGACAATACTAGAGAAGGAGGATCCATCAATCGACCACCTGTTCTAGATGGAAGTAACTACGGCTATTGGAAGGCTCGAATGTGTGCCTTCATGAAGTCACTTGACAACAAAACTTGGAAGGCTGTGATCAATGGTTGGAATGCTCCACAACTCAGAGACAGTGATGGTAACCCTATCGGTCCAAAACCTGAAAAAGACTGGACTGATGACGAAGACGAAGAATCACTGGGAAACTCTCGAGCTCTAAATGCTATTTTCAACGGTGTTAACAAAAACGTATTCAGACTAATCAACACATGCATAACTGCCAAATCTACATGGCATATCCTGGCTGTTGCATATGAAGGAACAACCAAGGTTCGAGAACAAAAACTGCAATACTTGACAACCAACTTCGAAGCCCTTGTCATGAAAGAGGACGAATCAATTGCAGAATTCAATGTTCGTATTCGTGATCTAGTCAATGAATCCTATTCTCTGGGAGAGCCAATGTCTGATGAAAAATAGGTTTGAAAAACCCTGCGTGCGCTTAGCCCTAGATTTATGAGCTGATGGGGTCTCTGATGACCTATGAGTTATCTCTGCCCAATATCCACAAAAGGAATAAAGGAGTTGCTTTCAAAAGCTCAACACACAAGCAACCAAATCCTGAGGATTCTGATTCCGAAGAAGACATTGATGCTACAATGGCCCTTCTAAAAAAATTACAACAAAGTCATTAGAAGATTCAGTCGAATGGGTGGACGGAATGTTACAACAAATGACAGAAACAAAGCTCCACAAAAAACTCAAACAGGAGAAAGTCTTGACAGACCAAACAGGAGTGGAGAAGAAAACAACAAGAATAAAGGACTTCAATGTCATGAATGTGAAGGATTCAGCCATCTTCGCATAGAATGTCCAAATTTCCTCAAACAACAAAAACGAGGTTATAATGCCACCCTATCAGATTATGACAATGAAGATAGTGGTTCTGAAGAGGTAAGGAACTTTGTTGCATTCACTACTACTACTCCTGTATGTAACATTGATAACTCTGCCAATATCAATGATGATCACCCCCATCCAACTCCAAATGAGAAATGGACTAAAGAGCAACTAGTCGAGGCATACAAAAGCTTACACACCAGATGGATCAAGGAAACTCTGATCCTTGATCAAAAAGGAGAACGGATTATCAGTCTTACCAACGACAAGTCTAGATTCCTAGAGACGATCGTGGAGCTAAAACGCGAAATCACCAGACTTAATGGAGAAATTAGTCTTATGACTAAATCGGTAAAGATGATGAATCCTAGCATAGAAAGCCTTGACAAAATCCTATCAGTAGGAAAGCAGTCCAAGGATATGACAGGACTAGGGTACACACACAATATCCCCTCGTCAGCAGTCACGAAGTTTGTCCCACAACAAGCCATGGTTGACAAGAAACCACTAGATGCCACAACACATCCTACAGGACGGGCTACAACAAATGTCATGACATCGTCTACAAGATGTTCTTGTCAAGCAACTATCAAAAGACATCCTCAACGCAGACAACAATACTACATAAAACCAGCTTATCAATATACGTGGATATGTCATTACTGTGGTCAACGAGGTCACATCAGACCATTTTGCTTTCAACTCCATGGGAAGAAGCAAGCTCAGCTACCACAGAGACAAAGGAGACATCAAAGGCATCTCTCAACTCCTCAGAAAACATCCTGCCTTGAATGGAGACCTAAGAATCTAGTCTATCGAGCTAATGTTGCGTATACATCCTTGAGTATCTCAACAAACAAGGACTGGTATCTCGATAATGGATGTTCTTGACACATGACAGGTACTCTAGAGTTTCTTTCCAGTCTCGAATTATATACAAACTGCTATGTTACTTTTGGAGATGGGATTCGAGCTCGAATAATTGGAAAAGGAGTACTCAAGCATCCAGGAGCTACTTGCCTAACTGAAGCATTACTTGTAGAAGGTCTTAAGGCAAACCTGATTAGCATCAGCCAGATCTGTGATTTGGGTTTAGAAGTGAAATTCACTAAAGAAGCCTGTATAGTGAAAGACTTCGATCAAGTCACTATTCTACAAGGCATCCGCTTAATGGATAACTGTTACATCTGGTCGCCCGAATCACATATCGAAGCGGCAAAGTGTCTTGTCTCCAAAGTAGAGGAAACCAAACTGTGGCACAAAAAGCTTGGACATCTAATTCTTAGAAGTATGCAGAAGGCAATCTCAGAACAGGCCATTACTGGAATTCCAAACCTGAAAATCGTGGAAGGAAAGATTTGCGGAGAATGTCAGATTGGAAATAAAACTAAGATGTCACACAAGAAGCTGCAGCATATCACCACCTCTCGAGTGCTTGAGCTAATACATGTTGACCTCATCGGGCCAATGCAGGTTTAAAGTCTTGGAGGAAAATGTTGTGTCTTTGTATGTGTAGATGATTACTCACAATACACATGGGTTGACTTCCCTCGTGAAAAATCAGATACCTTCATCATCTTCAAGAATCTGTGCATCCAGGTCCAACTAGAAAAGGGGAGACAATTGGCAAAATAATTCGCCTTCGTAGTGTTCATGGTCGAGAGTTCGAAAACAGCAAATTTGCATAATTCTGCAACTCAGAAGGGATAGCTCATGAGTTCTCAGCACCAATCACTGCCCAACAGAATGGCATTGTTAAGCGCAAAAACAGGACCGTACAGGAGATGGCTAGAGTTATGATGATGGCAAAGGACATACCAACTCACTTTTGGGCAGAAGCACTTAATACTGCTTGCCATATCCACAATCGAGTCACTCTCCGACCAGGTATGTCAGTAACTCATTATGAAATATGGAGGGGGAGAAAGCCCAATGTTAAGTACTTCCATATCTTTGGATCCACTTGTTATATTCTGGCTGATAGAGAGCCTCGTCGAAAGCTTGATCCAAAGAGTGATGAAGACATCTTCCTTGGTTACTCAAGGAATATTCGCGCGTTCCGGGTCTTCAACAAACGAACCAAGACCATGATGGAATCAATCAATGTTGTTGTTGATGATGACTATGAAGATGCCCCAGAAGATGTGACAGACGAAGACGGAGTCTATCCCAACAATGTTAGGAAGGATGCTATTACGGATGTTAGAGAAGATGCTAGTAGCAAATCAGAAAACAATGATGCTAGTCCAAATGTCAATAATGACGAGACAGTTCCTAAAACCAACAACAAGAATCCCTCGCGAAGAATCCAGAATAATCATCCTATCTCTGGAGTAATTGGAGACCTAAATGAAGGCATACGGACTCGGTCAAAAACTCCTTAGAACTACAACGAGGTGATAGGTAAAATATGCTTCGTTTCAAAGACTGAACCCAAAAATATCAATGAAGCCATCAATGATGAGTATTGGGTCAATGCTATGCAAGAGGAACTGATTCAATTTGAGAAGAACCAGGTGTGGGAACTGGTGCTCAAGCCAAGTGAAGGAAATATCATTGGCACAAAATGGATCTTCAAAAATAAGTCTTGAAATTCTGAATTGTAGCCGAGTCAGGAAGTCGAACACAAAGTCTTTAACTTGTGTATCGACTTCTTGTGGAAACCATAAGCAAAGTGATGGACAGATAATAATAACGACACCAGAGATGATTACCCAGTTCGGTGACTCCGCACCTACATCTGGGGGCACTTTGCCAGTGGAAAGGTTTTTCATTATCAGGTAGTCAATAGTACAACTTCAAGCACCAACTAGCTATCACACAAGCTATTGTCCTAAGCTACTATAGATCTCACCGTGAATCGCCTCGACCAGGAGCCTCTCCCCTTGTGTTTGAGATTCCCTCAATTCCACCCTTCGAGCAAGCTCCTACGCTCGGTGTCGTTGTCTTCTTGACGGAGTTGTGAATCTTCAATCACAAACAAAAATCCTAACCGATCCAAACACTTAGTCTTCGCGACTTAGTGTTTGATTGGAGTAAAGATCCGTTCTAGCGAATATTCATCAGCCTCTCAACACGCCGATGGTGCACGGTTAAGAGCTCTGAGAAATCTTGCAATTGTTAGAACAAGAACGGATGATCTGCTAATGGGAAGCTAAGGGCTTTTTATAGCAGCTCACATTCCTAATCCTTCTCGGATCAGGAACAAGAAAGTCAGGCAAGTTGTTGCCGCCTTCCACGACAGCTGGAAGTCTTCTTGCCTGTTCTGACTTCCTGAATAAATCAGGCAAGTCGAGTTGCCGCCTATTGCTGACGTGTAACTGCCAGCTGGAAGTCGCCTGACTTGTCGACGTCACTCTCTTGTGCTCCAAGTCTTCGTGGCGCCTTTCTTCTTTCGCTCCAAGCTTCGTCGAAATAGGAAAGCTTCAGACTTTCCTAATCTGGACCGTAACAAGTCGCTCCACATGTCATGTAACATGTTGCACGACTTCTTACTTTTGCGCTAAAAATTATGCCAACAATTAAACGTAGCAACAATCTCCCCCTTTGGCAATTTTTTAGGCAAACACCTTTTTAATCCCATCGTTATCTTGTGGCAGTTACGCACATCAAGTGATTTTATCTTGTGGCAGTTACGCACAACAAGTGATGTGACTTCTTTACTCCAAGCAGGCACATCGTCGTCACCTTGAGGCAGTTACGCACACAGCAAGTTTCGTGACTTCTGATGCGACTTCTTGTGCGGCTTCTGGTTTATCTTCTGGAGCTTTAACTTCTGGGGCGGCTTCTGGAGCGGCGACTTTTATGCTTAACTTTCGGCGCGACTTCTGGCGTAACTCCTGGCGTAGCTTCTGGCGTAACTTCTGTCGTATCACATTTATCTCCCCCTGTTTGTCTAACAATATTGCCAAAGTCAATCTTACAATGAAATTCGACTAAACAGCAGGGTAAAACCAGCTCACACCATGAGCAAAATAAATAGCTCAAAACATGAGCAAATATCCAGCTCAACCAAGAGCAAATATCCCAAAAAGAAAAGTCATAATGTGCGGAAAATAACTCGGACAAACCCCGAGGATTTAAAAGTGTGTGTGGACCAGAGTTATCATAGCAAATTCAGAGAATTACTAAAACGACGTGGAGTCGTCAACATTTTCTTCAGCAGCAGCAGCAGAACGGAGGTCTTCGAGAAGGGCTTCACGGGCGACTTTGCGAGTTGAGAGCATTGCAATTGACTTCTCCATATCAGCGATCATCTCCACCAATTCTTCCTCCATCCTAGAGCCAATTGGTCCTGAGGGTCGAGAGCTTGAACCAGCTCCTGATGCTTAGGCCATAGGCAGTCCGAGGTCCTTCAACTGCTTCCCTTCGAAGTTCTTGAGGTTGATAGCAAGGGGCAGTGGCTTCTTGCCCAGAATATCCGATTCTCGAACAATGTGAGGACATTGTTGGAGAAGGATACCGGTGATCAGTGAAGGAAACCCAATTGGAAGTTTGATAGCACATGATTTGGCGTGCTTGACTAGATGTTCAATAACGTAAGCGCCAAAATCAAGAGAAGACTGTGTACCTATTTGGTAAATGAGTTTCGCCAGCTCGGTTTTGATGCTTGACCCATGCGTAGAAGGTGCCCAATTAGCCAGACCAATGCGGTAGAGAATTGAATATTTTGCTGTAAGCTCGGTAGCCGCAATGGTGTCTTTTACGGGCCAGCCCTTCTTCCGTCCTCCAGTGATTTTGACCGCTACTTTGTTCAAGTGCGGGACTTCTGGAGTGACTTCTGGGTCTTCTCTGCCAAGGTAAGCGTTGATGGTTGAGGCAGAGATTTCGAAGCATTCTCCCAGAACGAACACTTTTCTGTATTCAGTGTCTTCTGGTTCATCAAACTCACTTGACAAGTTGACAATAAACTCCTTGACCAATGCTGGGTAGAATGGCCCAATATTTATGACTGTATTGGTCAGGCCTGCTCTTCGGATAAGTTCTACAATCGTGTTTATCCCCTGCGCTTCTGTGGAGAGTTCTCTTTCTGGATAGATCTGTAGGGTTTTTGAGCGTTCTAGATCGTCGAGATAGCGGAAGCAATAAAAGATAATCTACTCCAAACCTTGTCCAAGAACATTTAAACCATTAAATCCCAAAGCAAAATCTATTCCATAAGATGTTTACCTTTAAGTCTTGTTTGAATCGATAAAGAAGAACGTTCGGATCTTCTTCTCTAAAGCTAGTCCACACCAAGAGGATGATCTTCAAGATCCTTCACTTAATTGCCTACTAGAACAATTAAATGAAGAACAAGAGAGCAAGATGATGAAGAGGAGAGGGGTGGCCGGCCACAATGAGAGAGAGAGAGGATTTTTGTGTGTTTTGTGACTTAATGAATTAATGAATTAAAGTCTTGCATTATAATTCATCACCCAACTCACAAGTATGGGTTAAAAGTGATTGGTATGGGCTTAAAGGTGCTTTAACCCATACCCCTTAAATCACTCACCTCTTAATCCACAATCACCAACTAAGCATGGCATTGTGTGGCCCCCACAATGGCCCCACCAAGTGGGCCGGCCATATGGCCTTATTGGGCCCTTATTGGGCCGACCATGAGGCTTCATGGGCCGAGCCCAATGGGCCCTCCCGTGTTGTCTCATGCCGCGTCCAAAAGTTGCCCGACCTTTTTGTCGTTACTTATCAAACAAAGTCCGACGCGATATCGACGAAAAACTCAATTTCTCTCGATTCGCTAATTATTCTCTCAAACCGAACCTATGGCACAAAACCTCCAGTTTTGTCCATATACTTCTCCTTAAGAAACATCCATGTTTCCTTGTCTCAAGTTATCCGTCTTGTATGTGTGTGACCCTCTAGGCTCATGCCACCGTTGGCAGATCAGCGCAAGACTCGCTCTTGCCCGATCCATCATAAGTGGTCTCTAGTAAAACATTATGATTACCCAAGGTGCAGGATGATCGATAATTCGACTTAACCTTTGTGCGTACAAGTCACCATCCTTTTATCTCTAAATATCCCAATTGATCTCAAGGCATAGAGTCGTCTCCCTTGTTCAATCAATCATTGTTACTTGATATGCGAGATGACTGAGAAATGTTAACCCGTATCATTTGCATGGCCATGCTTTTTCTCTCAGTCAGTCTCCATCAAGAGGCCTTCTAACGGATATCTTTCCCATACCGTAGTATGAGGGATAAATCCCTTAGTCGTCTTTCGTGTCACTCATGCAACCCGTTCCGCCACCCAATCATGCCCTTTATAGCAATCCTTTTACAGAAAGCGTTTGGCGCAAGTTAAAGCCGTACGTTCATTGCATAGTGATCACAAAGACTCCTTGGTCTAAGGACGTCGTGACAAGCTATCGCATCTGAATATGTTTATGGCTTAATCTATGAAAACACTATTCAATGCGGGTCGTCCGATATCAATCACCTCATGATATCTATGATATGGTTCCAGGATCCCACATCCTTATGACAAGTAGAACTACGTCATTAAGAACCATCCTCATACTGGTCGCTTTTAAGGAAGCATAGGTTGACCAGGGACTCGTTAAGTGTGATCCGTATAGATTTATGGTTCTACTACTTTAGTGGTCATAAATCAGATCATGCTTAACATATTACTTCAACACATAAGTAATATAAAGCCGTTTATATTTATACATTACAAACGATGATATTTGAACATAGACGTTTACAGGCTAATACCAATTGGACTAGGGCACAAATGCTATCAAGATCTTGCGTTGATAGACATACTTCCACTTAACGGCATTGTCTACAGAGTGGAAAGAGACATTGTCTGTAGGTGTTTTAGGCACATACTTGGGGAGTTTCTGCCCTCCTAATGTCTTCTTGACCCGTGGTAGCACAATCTGGGTGTCTTCTTCTTCAGATTCTTCTTCTTCAGGGACAGAGGTTACTGCAGTAGTCAGTGACTTCCTTCTTGACTTCTTCGGTTGTTTGGACGCCAAAGCTCCTCCTTTCTCTGTGGCTTTCCTCTTTGGGGTCAATCTCCTCGGTAGTTGAGGTTCTTCTTCTTCATCAACCAACCTTCGTGTTGGTAGCTTCCTTCTCTCAGCCCTTTTGGGCACAGCTTCTTCCTTTTCCATGGTTTCAATGTCAACACTTTCTTCGATGTTGACAAGTTCCTCTAAAGGTTGAGTGACTTCTGGAATGGCTTCAGGATTTTCATTAAGCCCTGAATCACTGTTCGGGACGACATGGGAACTTCCTTCTTTCTGTAAGTCCTCGTTTAGAGGAGATTTCTCGGGTGCTGGTGTCGACTTAGAGGGGCTGGATTGGTCCTTGGTGCTAGTGCCGTGGACTTCAGGAACAAGGGTTTCTAAGCCCTCTACAGGCAGGCTTTCTTCTATGTTTTCTTCAGAGAGGATGGCAAATTTACCTTGTGTTGGAGTCGGAGTTGAGTGAGAAGCTTCCTCTTCTTTGTTCGCAGCTTCGGCTAAAGTGTCGTCGTTTTCAACGACGGGAGTTGCCTCTTCTGGTGTGATAGACGGAGGTGAGATCGTTACTCCCTGAGGCGCTGCCGAACTTTCCCCTGAGATTTGTCCTCCTCGAATCCTCACTCCATGCTTGTTCGTTGAGGATTTTGAGGCTGACAGTTTTTTAGCGATCATCTTCACACGCATCTTTGCTCGTAATTTGGATGCGGATGGTATACGCCTGCTTCTTGTTCCAACCATTTGCTCGATTGTTTTTGTTTTTGGAAGTAAGAGCAAAAAATCTTTCAGACGCAGATTCGTTTTAGCCTTCTCTAGGTGCCCTAGCAGTTTTGGGGAAGATGGAGAGGATTGTGCATGCTTTTTCTGCGGAAGTTGAAGGGGATTGAGAGCTGATTGGATAGTCGTCAGTTTTTCCAATCATTCCCCTTTTTGAAATTTTAACCAAATAATTCCACCTGGGCTTCTGATAATGAGATTTTGGGCCCAACTAGATTTTGTGGACCCTGCCTGGTCCAGATAGAGAGAGAGCAAAAATTCACTCAAAAGCTCTCCCTCTTCTTGCTTGACTTCTGGTTACTCGAGACAGCAAAATCCAAGGGACGACCTCAGACTTTCAAACCTGTTAGCATCTAATGCTTTTGTAAAGATGTCTGCGACTTGTTTCTCAGTGGGTAGGTACTCAAGCTTTATTTTCTTGTCTTCTTCAAGCTCTCGAATAAAGTGGTGCCTGATGTCAATATGCTTTGTCTTGCTATGTTGCACTGGGTTCTTCGAGATGTTGATTGCACTGATGTTGTCACAGAATAAAGTCATGACTTCTTGCTTGACTCCATATTCTGCCAACATTTGTTTCATCCAAAGAAGCTGAGTACAGCTACTTCCGGCTGCAATATATTAGGACTCAGTAGTAGATAAAGCAATACAGTTTTGCTTTTTGCTGAACCACGATACAAGATTTTTCCCTAGGTAGAAACAACCTCCAGAGGTGCTTCTTCGATCTGGTGTGCTTCCCGCCCAGTCAGCATCACAATATCCAACCAGAGTAGGAGAGGTATCAAAGGAATATAGCAAACCCAATTCTGAGGTTCCCGAGATGTACCTTATGATTCTCTTTGCATGAGCCAAGTGACTGACTTTTGGATTGGCTTGATATCGAGCACAGACTCCCACAGAGTAAGCGATGTCGGGTCGACTTGCTGTTAGATAGAGGAGACTTCCTATTATGCTTCGATAAAGACTTTGATCAACTGATTCTCCCATCTCGTCCTTTGTGCACTTGTCATGTGTGGCAATAGGAGTCCTCTTATACGAAGCCTTTTCTAACCCGAACTTCTTGACAATGTTTTTTGCGTATTTGCTTTGGGAGATAAATATTCCATCTGACATCTGCTTGATCTGGAAGCCTAGGAAGTATGTGAGCTGACCGACCATACTCATCTCAAATTCAGACTGCATATGTTGGACGAAACGTTCCACCATCTTGTCTGACTTCCCTCCAAATACAATGTCGTCGACATATATTTGAGCAATCATGATGTCCCTTCCTTCCTTCTTCACAAAGAGAGTTTTGTCTACTCCCCCTCGAATATATCCATTCTGAACTAGGAATTGAGTGAGACGTTCATACCATGCTCGTGGAGCTTGTTTGAGTCCGTAGAGAGCTTTCTGTAGCTTGTAGACATGGTGCGGAGAGTCATGGTCTTCGAATCCCTTTGGTTGGGCTACATAGACTTCTTCGTTCAGATTTCCATTGAGAAAGGCACTCTTTACATCCATCTGATAGAGTTTGAAACGCAGATGACATGCGATGCCGAGAAGAAGTCGTATGGCTTCTAGTCTGGCTACCGGAGCAAAGGTTTCTTCAAAGTCGACTCCTTCGACTTGTGTGTACCCTTGAGCCACCAGTCTCCCTTTGTTTCGAGTGATGTTTCCTTGCTCGTCAGACTTGTTTTTGAATATCCATTTTGTCCCGATGACATTGACATTGTCAGGCTTGGGTACAAGTTCCCAGACTTCATTCCTTGCAAACTGAACCAATTCTTCTTGCATCGCGCAGACCCAGTATTTATCATTGATGGACTCTTGTATATTCTTTGGCTCAATTTTGGAAATAAAGCACATGTTACCTATCATCTCTTGGTGGTCAAGAGATGCCTTTTGTCGAGTCCGAACTCCCTCATTGATGTCTCCAATCACATCCTGTGGTGGATGATTCTTTTGAATTCTTTTTGATGGAGCTTTTTGCCTTATAGGAGATGCCTTTTTATCTGGGATGATTAGGCTTTCGTCTTCAGACTCTTTGTTGCGCTCATCGCCTTTGACTTCTGGTCTGACTTCTCTTCTGACCTCTGGTCTGACTTCTCCTGAGAGATTTAGGACTTCTTCGTCCTCGTCACTTGGTTGCTCGTTATTTTCATCAATCACGACATTGATGGATTCCATGATAGTCCGGGTGCGTTTGTTGAATACACGAAAAGCCCGACTATTTCTGGAGTATCCGAGGAAGATGCCTTCGTCGCTTTTAGGATCCAATTTGCGTCGAGGTTCCCTATCTGTGAGTATGTAGCAGACTAATCCAAAGACATGGAAGTATTTGACATTCGGCTTTCTCCCCCTCCATATTTCATAAAGAGTGAGCGAAGTTCCAGGGCGGAGGGTCATTCTATTATGAATATGGCATGCCGTATTCAAAACTTCAGCCCAGAAGTGCTGCGGGATGTCTTTGGCTAACATCATGACTCTTTCCATTTCTTGAAGAGTGCGATTTTTCCGTTCAACGATCCCGTTTTGCTGAGGAGTGATAGGAGCAGAAAACTCGTGTGCAATTCCTTCAGCATCACAAAAGTTTGCGAAGCTGATGTTCTCAAACTCCTTTCCATGATCGCTCCGAAGTCGGACGACTTTCCCAATGACTTCTCCCTTTTCTCGTTGAACTCTTCGACATAAGGCTTCAAAGACTGAGAAGGTATCTGACTTCTCTCGAATAAAGTCTACCCATGTGTACCTCGAGAAGTCGTCTACACATACAAATATGTACTTCTTCCCTCCTAGACTTTCTACTTGCATGGGTCCCATAAGGTCAACATGAAGAAGTTCTAGAACACGAGAAGTAGTAAGATGTTGTACCTTCTTGTGTGACGTCTTGACTTGTTTCCCAATATGGCATTCTCCACAGATTTTTCCTTCAATGATCTTGAGGTTGGGAACTCCAATGATCACCTTTTCAGAGAGAATCTTTTGCATACTCCTCAAATTAATGTGACCAAGTTTTTGATGCTATAGCTTTGTCTCTTGAGCTTTGGACAATAGGCACTTGGTTGGCAAAGTTGTGGCTGTTGGAGACCATAGATAACAGTTGTCAAGGGACTTGTGGCCTGTCATGACTTCCTTCTGTTGTTCGTCTTTGACCGAGCACTTGTCACGGGTGAAGTGGACATCCAGATTTAAATCGCATATTTGGCTTATGCTGATGAGATTTGCTGTGAGGCCTTCTACTAGCAGAGCTTCTTTCAGACATGGAGAGTTGGGAAGATTGAGTTTTCCTTTCCCGAGCACTCTAGCTTTTACTCCATCTCCAAAAGTGACGAAGCTATTTGTGCATGGTATTAAAGTGACCAAGAAAGAGCTATTACCCGTCATATGTCTAGAGGATCTACCATCGAAGTACCGATCGTTGCTGGTTGAGGCCTTTAAAGCGGTGTACGCGATGTTAGCTCGATAGTTGACCTCTTTGACTCGCCATTCCTTCCGTGGTTGGCTTTTCTTGATGGTGGTCCTTTTCTTGACCAAGCTCTTCCCATATAGCTGATAGCAGAAGGGTCGAATATGTCCTCTTCGCCCACAGTGATGACAAACCCAGTTATGTCTTTTGTTCTGGGTTTTTGAAGCGGCCAGAGTAAGAAGCTTTTTGGTCGCTTGGTCAGCCGTGAAGTTAGGAGACTTCTGACGAGACTTCTGGGAGACCGACTTCTGAGGAACGAAGATGGTGTGCGATGATGAGGCTTCTTTCGAATATCCAAGACCTTCCATATTCCTGGATGGTTTCCCGATCGAAAGTATTTGGTCCAGAGTGTCAGTACTTGGATTCATCATCTTTACAGACTTGGTGACCTGCTCTAACTCGCCTTTTAGTCGAGCAACTTCCTTTTTGAGATCAATAGTCGTCTTGAGAAGTCTTGACTTGTCTTCATTAAGAGTAAGAATGAGAGCATTCTGTTTTTCGATTACCTGAGAGTCTTCAAGCCACTTGACATACCATTCGTTGTAAGCGTTGTTGAGAGTCTCATCGGATAGCTCATCATCAGAGTCATACTTCTTTGAACTTTCAGCTGGTTGATCTATCGTGGAGGAAGTGAAAGCCACATAATTACTTGTATGCTCAAGGTCACTGTCTTCCTCATCTTCATCGTCAGTTAGAGAGGTATTGAATCCCTTCTTCTGTTTCTTTAAGAAGTTGGGACATTCTCTCTGCATGTGTCCATACCCCTCACATTCAAAGCACTGAGCTCCTTTACCTGATCGTTCTCCTCGTCCTCCATCGTTGGCTGTGTTTTCAAGCTTCTGAAACTTGTGCTGTGGCTTGTCTCTGACTTCTCGGGTGACTTTTCTTCCTGTCATCTGGCCAAATCTTTTCATGACTTTATTGTAGTTTTTGGCCAGCATGGCGATAATTTCCTCAATGTCACTATCCGACTCAGAGTGCGTTGAGTTCTTCTGCTTTTGATTAGAACTTTTGAAAGCCACACCTTTATATTTCTTCTCGATAGGAGGTAGGGAGAGCTCGAAAGTCATTAGTGAGCCCATGAGCTCATCAAACTTCAGTGTCTTCAAGTCATGGACTTCTTCGATGGCGGTGATCTTCATCTTGAATCTGGGACTTAGAGCTCTCAGCGTTTTTCTGACCAAATCTTCATCGGTCATAGGCTTGCCAAGTGAATATGATTCATTGGCCAGATCCTTGATGCGCACATTAAACTCCGCAATAGTCTCGTCGTCATTCATGGTCAGAGCCTCAAAGTTAGTCGTGAGGTACTGTAACTTCTGCTCTTTGACTTTGGAAGTACCCTCGTAAGCAACCGCAAGCGTGTCCCAGGCAATTTTGGCACTTGTGCATGTGTTGATGAGTCGAAACACATTCTTGTCTACTCCATTAAAAATAGCATTGAGTGCACGAGAATTACCTAGGGCGGCTTCATCTTCTTCCATGCTCCACTCCTTTTCTGGTTTGATGCTAGTTTGATTTCTATGAGCATCAGCATAGTAAGGTTCATCCCATCCATTGATGATAGACTTCCAGGTTTTGCTGTCGAGGGACTTCAAGAAGGCACACATCCGTGCTTTCCAATATCCATAGTTTGTTCTGTCGAGCACCGGTGGACGATTGACAGATCCTCCTTCCTTCGAATCCATATTAGCTACTCAGAATTTTGCAAGAAAATCACCTAAGAGATTAAGGTGCCTCCTCTGATACCAATTGAAATTCTGAATTGTAGCCGAGTCAGGAAGTCGAACACAAAGTCTTTAACTTGTGTATCGACTTCTTGTGGAAACCGTAAGCAAAGTGATGGACAGATAATAATAACGACACCAGAGATGATTACCCAGTTCGGTGACTCCGCACCTACGTCTGGGGGCACTTTGCCAGTGGAAAGGTTTTTCACTATCAGGTAGTGAATATTACAACTTCAAGCACCAACTAGCTATCACACAAGCTATTGTCCTAAGCTACTATAGATCTCACCGTGAATCGCCTCGACCAGGAGCCTCTCCCCCTGTCTTTGAGATTCCCTCAATTTCACCCTTCGAGCAAGCTCCTACGCTCGGTGTCGTTGTCTTCTTGACGGAGTTGTGAATCTTCAATCACAAACAAAAACCATAACCGATCCAAACACTTAGTCTTCGCGACTTAGTGTTTGATCGGAGCAAAGATCCGTTCTAGCGAATATTCATCAGCCTCTCAACACGCCGATGGTGCACTGTTAAGAGCTCTGAGAAATCTTGTAATTGTTAGAACAAGAACGGATGATCTGCTAATGGGAAGCCAAGGGCTTTTTATAGCAGCTCACATTCCTAATCCTTCTCGGATCAGGAACAGGAAAGTCAGGCAAGTTGTTGTCGCCTTCCACGACAGCTGGAAGTCTTCTTGCCTGTTCTGACTTCCTGAATAAATCAGGCAAGTCGAGTTGCCGCCTATTGCTGACGTGTAACTGCCAGCTGGAAGTCGCCTGACTTGTCGACGTCACTCTCTTGTGCTCCAAGTCTTCGTGGCGCCTTTCTTCTTTCGCTCCAAGCTTCGTCGAAATAGGAAAGCTTCAGACTTTCCTAATCTGGACTGTAACAAGTCGCTCCACATGTCATGTAACATGTTGCACGACTTCTTACTTTTTGCGCTAAAAATTATGCCAACAATTAAACGTAGCAACAAGTCTGATGAGCTTGGTAACATCACTCGCAACAAAGCAAGGTTAGTTGCTCAAGGGTATACTCAAATTGAGGGAGTCGACTTCGATGAGACCTTTGCTCCTGTAGCAAGACTTGAAGCAATCAGACTCCTACTAGGGATATCATGTCATCTACAGATTAAGCTTTACCAGATGGATGTCAAAAGTTCTTTCCTGAATGGAGATTTCAACGAAGAAGTGTATGTGTCACAACCTAAAGGATTTGTTGATCCTAACTCCCCTGATCACGTGTATAAACTCAAGAAGGCCCTCTACGGATTAAAACAAGCACCAAGGGCTTGGTATGAAAGGCTCACAAAATTTCTGATTCAAAGCGGCTACACTAGAGGGGTAGTCGACAAGACTTTATTTGTGAAAAATAAGGATGGGAATTTGATGATAGCTCAAATATATGTCGATGACATTGTCTCTGGAGGGATGTCAGGAAACATGGTAGAGCAATTTATCCAACAAATGCAATCAGAATTCGAGATGAGCATGGTGGGAGAGCTTACCTAATTCCTAGGCTTCCAAATCAAACAGCTAAAAGATAGTATCTTTATCTCTTAGAGAAAATATGCGAAGAATATTGTCAAGAAATTTGGGCTAGAGAAGGCTTCACATAAACGGACACCTGCAGCTACACATGTCAAGCTAACTAAACATGATCCAGGAGAAGCCGTCGACCAACACCTATACAGAAGCATTATTGGTAGTCTTCTCTACCTTACTGCCAGTCGACCAGATATTGCCTACTCTGTAGGAGTATGTGCACGATATCAAGCTAATCCCAAGGTTAGTCATCTATCCCAAGCTAAAAGAATTATTAGATATATCTGTGGGACTACAGACTTGGGTTTATTATACTCATTCGACACATCCTCTACCCTGGTGGTGTATTGTGATGCTGATTGGGCTGGAAACACAGCAAATAGGAAGAGCACATCTGGAGGATGCTTCTTCCTTGGCAATAACCTCATATCTTGGTTTAGTAAAAAGCAAAACTGTGTTGCCTTGTCCACCGCTGAATCTGAATATATTGCTGCTGGGAGTAGCTGCACGCAATTGTTATGGATGAAGCAAATGTTAGTCGAATACAATGTCAGACAAGAAGCCATGACTTTATATTGTGATAATGTCAGTGCCATCAACATCTCTAAAAATCCTGTCCAACACACTAAGACCAAGCACATTGACATTAGACACCACTTCATTCGCGAGCTGGTCGAAGATAAGAAGATCATCCTAAAGCACATCCATACAGAGAAGCAACTTGCTGACATTTTCATGAAGGCATTAGATGCAAGCAGATTCGAGTACCTCAGGACGTCACTCGGTCTGTGCACCATCAACGGGCAATAGAAGTTGCAAAACGGTTGAGAGGAGTTGGTTGGTACCTCTTCATGAACCGGTCCAAAATCCCAACACATGCCATTGGGCCAAGCATACCAAAAGCACATATAAAAAAAGGAAAGGTCGCGAGATACGCTCTGTCTCCAACAGGTTTGATTTGAATTGACTTGTTTTCAAAAACAAAACCTAATCTGCCTCTTCTCGTTTTCGCTCTCATCTCTCACACCTCTCAAAACCTGTGACGAAAACCTCACTACTCACACAAACATGGTGAAAACAAGGAGCACTCTAGCGCCATTGAAATCCATTGACAGTCGACAATCCAAACCTAAGAAGGCCGAGGCAAAAAGCTCCAAGAGCAGCAATCTGAGCACCAACAAACATGGAGTCCGAATCAAAGGACTAAAGACTCGGAAGAAGCCGAGGAAGAATCTGAGAAAGAAGAGACCAGAGACGGGGATACCGATCTGGAAGAAGCGGAGAAGGAGAACGGTGCCGCCGCCAATAACACAGAAGAAGCACCTCTGGATGCCAGAGAAGATGTTACAGAAAATGCTACTGAGACAGCACACACAGTGCTGTCATCCCTGAAAAAGAAGGTATTAGAAGAGAATGAAAGTCTGGCAGTGATGGTCGAAAAACTCAAAGAAACCAAGAAGAGGAAGGAGGTAAAAGATGCTGGAGGCCCCAGCAAGAAAAAGAAGATGCCCGTCAAAGAAAAAGGAAAGAAAGTTGTCTCCAAAAGGAGGTTGGTTGATGAAGAAACTGATGACGATGTAGAGGAGGTTACTGCAAAGGAAGCAAAGAGGGGAAGAAGCCTGACGACGGTCAAGACCAACTCTAGTGTTCCGTATGACAATGTGTCATTTCATTCTGCTGACAGTGCGAAACGATGGGAATTTGTGTTCCAGAGAACAGCCTATCCCGAGAAGAGCCTGTCTTCGGAGTTACTGGGACTGGAAGCCATTGTCAAACTCCTGGAACAGGCAGAACTCATGAAGACCGTCACTGCCATTGGTAACCACTATCCCCTTTTGGTCAAAGAATTTATTGCTAACTTGCCTACTGGATTTGGGACTCCGGATGATCTGGATTGTGAGAAGGTATATGTCAGAGGCCTGCGCTTCAACATCTCCTCTAACATCATTAATACCTTCCTGGGGAGAAAGTGTGTTTGTTATGTGCCTCCACCTGACCTAAACAAGGTCCTCAAGGAGATTACTGGAGACAAAAGCAGAATGTGGCTTACCAAGGGCACTGTGACAGCCTCGGACCTCACATCCAAGTACTCCATCCTATTCTATATCGGAGTAGCGAACTGGGCTCCCTCCACACACACATCCTCCATCAAACCAGAGCTAGCAATACTCATCTTCCAAATAGGTACTGGTTCCACGCTTTACTTTGGGCAGTTTGTTATTGATCATCTTATTAGACAAGCCAGATCACTAGTTGTGAAGATACCTATTGCCTTTCCCTCCCTTATCTCTGAGTTACTGGTGCATCAACACCCTGGAGTGTTGAAGACAACTGATAAGGCTGGCAAACGCGGAGGACTGATTGTGGTGAGCCACAAGCTGTTCGAGGGCAAGCATGCTCCAGATCTTGTCAGGTCAGAAGCCAAGCTGACAAAGGCGACAAACAGTCGAGCCACAAGTGCCGCCCCTCCAACCAAGACCACCAGCAGGGATGCAATCATGCTTGAAAGAGAGATAGTTGTACTTGACAAGGACATCGTCAATCTAAAGACAGCTCTGAAGCATCTCTCCTAGCGAAGATCTCACTATGCCAACCTGCTGAAGTCAATGTCTCCTCCAGACTCGGAAAATGATGATTCCTCCTCTCTACCCAATGCTACTGAAGACACTCCTCAAGATGCCTCTACCGATGCTACATAAGAAGAGACTGCTAGTTCCAGCAGCAGTTCTATTTGATTTTAAGAACTTTCTGGTTTCCGTACAAACTGAACAACTTTTAATTTGTATTTGTTTTGAACAATGTTTCACGTGTATTCTCGACTGCTGATCGAGGATATGTATGAGTTAAGTTTGTGTTTTTTTATTACCCTGATTGTTCGAAATATTTTTTTAAGTTTGGCTCTTTTTGAGCCAGCAAGGGGGAGTAAGATGTAAGACGCGATGATACGCGATGGTACCAGAAACGTAAGGCGACGCGATGATACGCAAAAATGCAAGAAACGCGAACAAAGACTTGATGACTACCGATCGATTGCAAGCAAAAGATGACGACAAATGCGACGCGGAATGCGACAAAAATTGCTGACCTTAAAAATAGCCAAAGGGGGAGATTGTAGTTACGACGGTTTTAGTGATTGGCTTATTTTTAAGGAACTAGAGAAAATGTCATAAAGAATGTTGAAGCATCCTATGCGACATCTTGTGTGACATTGTTGATGACATCTCGGCAAACATCCTGATCGACGGAAAAACAGGAAAGTCCAGATTATGCAGAAAGTACGAATACGTTTAGGAAATTCCAGAACGTCTCCGAAAGAAGAAAGACGGTGATTAAGAGGAAACCCATTAGGGTTAGTACTCATGCTCGATTTCTATAAAAGCTTAGGCTACCCCCTTAGCAATCGTGTGGTTCTTTGATTGTTTCCTAGCAATAATTTGCAAAGCTCTTAGACGTGAAGGTGTGCGGGCTGAGAGGTTGCAGATTGCACTAAGGATATTGTGTATCACCATAACTATTGATAGTTAGGTGGTTGAGGGTTTACTGATCGCGTGAGTGAAGACTGAACGCAACCACAACGTTCAACGACGACTTGAACCGACAGAGCAAGGCGATTGCTCGAAGAGTGAAATCAAGAAGGAGTCTTGGATTCTGGGAGAGACCCTGGAATAGGTTGCACTGTAATACGTAGCATAAAGTATAGATCTAGGGCTGATCATAGGTACTTGTATGTTCTGACGAATTACTGATAAGTGAAACCTTTCCACTAGGCTGAGAGCCGCCAGACGTAGGTGACGTTGCACCGAACTAGGTAAACAATCTGCTGTGTCATTGTTTATTTAGCTTTATATTTACTGTCCTGCGTTATCTACACAAGAAGTCATACACGATGTTATAACATCATACATAACATTGTGTGTGGCATCTTGCACGACTAGCTGATCAAAATTTCAAATTGGATTATAATTAATTGGTCCAGCTAAACCTTTCTTGATTTCCGGTTTAGTCCTAAACCAAAATCGGTCTAATCCGGTTTAATCCAAAACTGAATTTTGTCTCTCTCATGATTCCTCCATATGATTCCATCCGTTTTACTCAACCTTTAGTGTGTGACCCTCTAGGCTCACAATACATCGGTGGACTGGTAAAATTACCATTTTACCCTTTCCATAATGAGTGGCCTCTAGCAAGACATCATGATTACCCAACGCTTGTGATTATCGAGATTTCGACTTAACCTTGTTGTACATGAATCTATCCTTTTATCCTCTTGATATCTTTGACAACCACGAGGCATAGACAAGTCATCCTCGTTCAATTGTCATGTTTCTTGATTCTGAGTTAACTGAATTATAACTGATACTCTGTATCGAATGCATGGCCATGCTATTGTATTTCAGTTGTACTCATCAAGTGGCCTAAACAGATATCTGATCAAACGTCCGTAGGAGGGATAAATTCTTCAGTAATCTATTGAGTCAACTCATGTACCTCGTGATCGAGCCAATAACAGTCGTTATTGTAACCCTTTTACAGGAGACGTTAGACTGAATCAAACTCGTCACTCATTACATAGTGACCTCAATGATCCTTCCGTCTGAGGATGTGATTTCATGTGCCGACATATGAGTATGTTCATGACTGTGCCTGTGTAACATACTCATGATCGGGTCGTCCTATATCACCCCTGTCTTGTGATACTCTGACCTAACTCTTGCCCCCTTCTGGCCTTGATCAGTAGAGCATGATCATTTAGAGTTAGCCTCATACCGATCGCTTCTTATGAAGCTATTCTGATCGGGGACTGCTTAAGTAAGATTTTATCTGATCTGTAGATCTACTATTATGTGTTGACACATCAATGATACAAATCAAATCATACTTAAGATATTACTACAACACTTAATAATATGAATGTCGATTTTATTTTAACTGATAATCTTATTACATGAGTAGATTGAAAATACATTGTGCTAGGGCACAAAAACCCAATAGTCTCCCACTTGCCCTAGACCCAATTGGTATTCCAATCTAAACCCATTCCCCTGACATGCTCCTCATGCTTAGGCTGCGGCAGTGCCTTAGTTAAGGGGTCAGCTAGATTATCATGCATTGAAACGTAGCTTATCGCTACTTCGCCTTTATCAACCATCTCTCTGATGATGTGATACTTTCTCTCGACGTGCTTGGTCCTGTTGTGAAATCTGGGCTCTTTAGCAAGTGCTACGGCCCCCGTGTTGTCACAACATAAGCTCACATGATCAGACGTTCGCGTCCGTACATCTAATCCACTCAAGAAGCTCCTGACCCACACCGCTTCCTTAGCTGCCTCTGACGCAGCTATGTATTCTGCCTCCGTGGTGGAGTCGACTATTGTCGCTTCCTTAAAGCTTTTCCAACTGAAAGCTCCCCCGTTCAACATGAACACGTACCCATCTTGAGACTTAAAGTCATCTGGGTCTGTCTGAAAACTAGCATTAACATATCCAGTGGCGCTTAGTTCTCCTTCTATCCCGCCATACACTAAGAAGGCGTCCTTTGTTCTCCTCGGATATTTGAGGATACACTTAACGGCAATCCAGTGATCTTGACCTGGGTTAGACTGAAATCTGCTGGCATAGCTGAGGGCAAATGATACGTCAGGCCTCGTACATATCATGGCATACATGATGGATCCCACTGCCGAAGCATACGGGATTCCCTCCATCTTTTTAAGCTCATCAGGTGTTTTAGGACACTGATTCTTGCTGAGCTTGATGCCATATCTTACCGGGAGGTTCCCTTTCTTAGAGTTAAGCATTGAGAATCTTCTCAACTCTTTATCTATGTAGGTGCTCTGACTTAGGCCTAAAATTCTCTTGGATCGATCTCTGTAGATCCTGATCCCCAGAATGTAAGCGGCCTCTCCTAAGTCCTTCATAGAGAAACACTTCCCTAACCAAGCTTTGGTCTCAAGCAAGGTTGGGACGTTATTTCCCATGACCAGTATCTCGTCGAAATACAGCACCAGGAACACTATGTTACTCCCATTGCTCTTCTTGTAGATACAGGGCTATCTGGATTCCTTATAAACCGAACTCTTTTACGGCTTCATCGAACCGTATGTTCCAACTCCTGGAAGTTGCTTCAATCCATAAATGGATCGTTGTAGCTTACACACCTTTTCGGGATGTTCTGGATCGACAAAACCTTCTGGCTGGGTCATATAGACATCCTTCTGCAAATTCTCGTTAAGGAATGCGGTTTTGACGTCCATTTGCCATATCTCGTAATCGAAATATGCTGCAATGGCTAACATCATCCGAATTGACTTAATCATGACTATTGGCGAAAAAAGTCTCATCATAGTCCATGCCTTGGATTTGACGATAACCTTTTGCAACTAGTCTTGCCTTGTAAGTCTGAGGTTTTCCGTCCATATCTGTCTTTAACTTAAATATCCACTTGCACCCTATGGGTTTTATCCCAAGTGTGACGTCTACTAAGTTCCAGACCTGATTGTCTTTCATGGACTTACATGCGTAACCAGCCTCTGATACCACTGATGAATTATTTGAGGGTTCCAATCAATTAATATCATGTCCATACAAGAAATTAACCTCAAAGTTCCATATTTAATAAGGAGCTTACATGATCATGAGATCTAGGCTAGAATAAAACTTGAATATTATCTTGATTCAAAATCTCTTTGTTACTAAATAGGATTTGGTAACCTCTAAAGATCGTCCACACAGGAAGAGCAATCCGGGGATAGTCATAACGATCCTTGCTAGAAGATCGAAGCAAGCAAAACGAAAGGAGAGGGAGGGGGTGGCCGAATTTGGCTAGAGAGAGAGAGGGAGAGTATCTAGGGTTTTGGAAATAATTTTCCTTAATTTTCAGATTTGAAATTTTTTTCTTTTATAACCTTTTTTAGGCAATAATTAATTAAAGGCCTTCATGGGCTTAAAGCTTAAAACTTTTAATTAATTAATGTAGAGAAGTCCATTCTGGCTAGGCCATGTTTAGCTAAATTAATTAAATCTATTTAATTAGATTATAATGAATTGGTCCAGCTAAACCTTTCTTGATTTTCGGTTTAGTCCTAAACCGAAATCAGTCTAATCCGGTTTAATCAAAAACCTGATTTTGTCTCTCTCATGATTCCTCCATATGATTCCATCCGTTTTACTCAATTTTTAGTGTGTGACCCTCTAGGCCCACGACACGTCTGCGGACTGGTAAAATTACCATTTTATCCTTTCCATCATGAGTGGCCTCTAGCAAGACATCATGATTACCCAACGCTTGCGATTATCGAGATTTCGACTTAACCTTGTCGTACATGAATCTATCATTTTATCCTCTTGATATCTTTGACAACCACGAGGCATAGACAAGTCATCCTCGTTCAATTGTCATGTTTCTTGATTCTGAGTTAACTGAATTATAACTGATACTCTGCATCGACTGCATGACCATGCTATTGTATTTCAGTTGTACTCAGCAAGTGGCCTACACAGATATCTGCTCATACGTCCGTATGAGGGATAAATCTTTCAGCAATCTATTGAGTCAACTCATGTACCTCGTGATCGAGCCAATCATAGTCGTTATTGTAACCCTTTTACAGGAGACGTTAGACTGAGTCAAACTCGTCACTCATTACATATTGACCTCAATGATCCTTCCGTCTGAGGATGTGATTTCATGTGCCGACATATGAGTATGTTCATGACTGTGTCTATGTAACATTCTAATGATCGGGTCGTCCTATATCACCCCTGTCTAGTGATACTATGACCTAACTCTTGCCCCCTTCTGGCCTTGATCAGTAGAGCGTGATCATTTAGAGTTAACCTTATACCGATCATTTCTTATGAAGCTATTCTGATCGGGGACTGCTTAAGTAAGCTTTTATCTGATATGTAGATCTACTATTATGTGTTGACACATCAATGATACAAATCAAATCATACTTAAGATATTACTACAACACTTAGTAATATGAATGCCGATTTTATTTCAACTGATAATCTTATTACATGATTAGATTGAAAATACATTGTGGTACGGCACAAAAAGCCAACAATTCCCAGAATGAGATCCATCGTCAATTCCTTTGATCTCCTCCAAGCGATCCATTATAATATGGGATACAAAAGTTCAGAATTCGAATGACACGAATACCCTCCCTTTTCCGCCAGCTCATGTTAATGTCACGCACACGTGTTGCGCGGATCTGGGTCCGCGAGATATGGACAGAGATCTATTGGGTTTGGATAAAACCCAAAAGAGTTTGTGTGCAATATCTCTCTCTCTCTCTCTCTCTCTCTCTCTCTCTATATATATATATATATATATATATATATATATATATATATATATATATACACACACACACACACATATATGTATATGTATACATACATTTATGTATATGTATATATACATATACATATATGTATATGTATATGTATATGTATATTTATATATATGTATATGTACATATATAGGGATACACTCCAATACAAACTCACCTAAAATGTCCAAACCAATGTATAACCGTCAGATCAGAGACGCGCGTTATCTTAAATTTTGACACGTGACAGTTATACAATGTTGCACTATATGTTATACATTGCTTCAATTTTGCGCAAGTCCAACATGTTATAAAACATTACATTACATGTTCCACATAGTTATACAACATTGCATTGCATGTTATACAGTTTGGACATTTTCTTCTGGTTTGTATTTGATACCTACTATATATATATATATGGGCATCTTCGGCTACAACCTTATGTAGAACATCCAAACCATGTTGAACCGTCGGATCTGCCACGGTGGAGATCGCGCATCTTGAAAATAAACGTCACCTTCAATTCATTATGTTATTCTTGTTTGGGAAAAATGGTAATTATACCATGCGGCGCGATTGCACATACAATGCCCACCGTCACGATCGTGACATAAATTCAAAATTCAGACACGATCGTGACAAAGAAGGCGAAGACCGTGTTGTTGACCATGAGCATAAATGGTCCATATATGAAGACACGCTCGAGACACAGAGTGCGTCACGATCGTGACACCTAATGAAACGATCATGACAAGGAAAAATGCAATAATTATATAAGGCCATTTGACCTAGGGATGGAGGAGCCTTTTACCTACCACCACATCCGATCAGCATGCTTCTTCTCCAGCACAACATACTCATTGTTCTTCACCTTGTTCCCTCTCCTTGAAGCTACCTAGTGGAGTTTTTCAAGAAGACTTCCTCTTGCAAGCTTTGGGTGGAGCTTGAAAGGGAATCCCTCCATCAAGATTTACAAGGGAGTTTTGTTGGGAAACGCGATATCTCATACATAGCAGCAGAAGAAATATAATAAAATTTTAACCGCGTTCCTAGCAAGAATCTAGTGCATGTTTAAGTCTAATTGATGAAATGACCATGCTAGTGATACACGATATCAGGATTCAGTCATCTCACAAATCAAGAAACATTAATTGATTAAATAAGGATGACGGCTATATACCTTATGATCAATCTGGATATCTAGTGATAAAAGGATAATGACTTGGATGATATGAGGTTAAGTCGAATCATCGATGATCATGAGTGTTGGGTAATCATAATATCTTACTAAAAACCAATTATGACGGGGAGGGCAAAATGGTAATTTTTCCCCAATCTGCCAACGTGTCGTGAGCCTAGAGGGTCACACACTTAAAACGATGAGTATGGGAAAAGAAGATTTCGAAAGTCCAAATGAGAAGAGATAAGAAAGTTGGGAAATTCACGTTCTTATACAGTTAGACCGAACTGGTCTAAGCTAAACCGGAACAGATTACACAATTCCCGACCTAAGTTGTAAACCAGACGACTATGGAAATTAGTTTAAGTGAATTTTGGGCTGATTTAATTTAAGTCATTTAAATAATAATCCTAAGTCAAATTGGGCTCAAAGAATTTTATTTAAATGGGCTTGAACCATGATGATTTTGAGGCCCTTTTAGGGTTTGATAATTATAATTATAATTATGAATTAATTATAATCCTAAAAGGAAACGAATTAAATAAAGGAAATGATTTGATTTTGTCAAAAAAATAACATATATTTTCCCAAAACAAAACAAATCCCTAATTCTTTTTCCCCCCTATTCGGTCGGCTCCTCTCCCTCTCTCTCGTTCTCTTGCTCCCTCTTGCCAAACTAGTAATACTTGCAAGAGGACTTTTGATCCTTGATCAAATACATCGTTGTGTGAACGATCTCAAAAGGGTACATACTTTTGTGCTTATCGGATTCGGAGAAAAAGGTATAAAGTTGTTCTTGCAGTTCTAATCTTATGCTAAAACCAATTTAGCATAAAGATCATAATTTTATTTGGGATATCCATGGTTAAATTCCGCCATTTGCATGAGTTTTATTGCATGTTCCCCATGGAAAACCCTTCAGTGCGGCTGCACACACTCTCTCTCAGTCATTCTCATCAAGAGGCCTAAACAAATATCGTTCCCACTAGTATGTGAGGGCCAAATCTCTTGACCATCAACTGTACTCCTCATGTGACTCGTCGCATAGCCAATCATCTCTTTTGTAGCTAGTTACAGACATGGTAGATGATCATGTCAAACTATGAGAGTTGTCACGCAATAATCCACGAAGACTCCAAGGAATGTAAGGATTCATTGATACTACAACAACTGATAATGCTCATGACTTAATCTATGACATACTTTTCAGGTCGGGTCGTCCAATATCATTTCTCCAAATGATATCTATGATTTGGCTTAGTAACTCTTTAACCATGATCAGTAGAGCGTGATCATCAGCCATACTCATACTAGTCGTTTTATATATGCATGCATATGTGTAGCTTTATGACCAGGGACCTGCCATGCATGATTTCAAGCAATATCGATTGCACTGCCTAAGGGTTCTACTATCATTGATGACACACCTAATCACTTTAAGAGAAATAGTGCTTAGCTTTATTATCATAACACAATGAATAATAAAAGTGTCGATTTATTACTAATAGAAGATAAAACGTTCGTACATAAATTGATTGGGCTATGGAACATATCGTTCAAGCTCATCATTCGCCAAGCAAGAACAGTCATACACCTTCAAGAACACAAGAGAACTTTCTAACTTTCTCTATATATCCATATCCATGCTCGTGTTTTTGTTTTTTTCTTTGTATTTGATTGTGATTTTGGATTTGAGCACCATGATTGAGGGCTAAAAACTCTTGGTCATGCGTGCTAGACACTGTAAGACTTGAAATTTATAGTTATCGAGGTATTAGTTCTAGGTAAATTAATATGTTATGTAGTTTTCCTTATTTGAATGCGTGTTTCCTACTTTGGCCATCTAGGATGCATGTTTAGGGAGATAGGTCGATCTCGAGAGAAATAAATAGTTTCAGGCCTAGGAAACATAGAGGGATAGAGGCTCTAAAATCGTGTTTTGACACTTCGAATTGACCCTTAGCCTACAATTATCGGGAAAATGCGATCCGGAGTTGGTTTCGAACTTGAGAGGGCAAGAATCGACTAGAGATTAGGCCAATCTCTATCCCGAGAGGCGATATTGGTATTTATGGCATATGTTTGACATATGATTCACAATTTGGACTACTACTTCGATAATTCAAATTTCGATCTATTATGTTTAGCACCTTAGGCTCTCATTGAATCATAGTTTAACACCGACTTTGCAATTGTTTTGTAGTTTTATAATTTACAAAACAAAAATAGCTAGTACTCCACTTTTCTCTCACAAATATTACACTAATCGGAGAACCTAAATTAGACCCCGTGGATTCGACCCAGACTTACAAAAATTTATCACTTGTGACCAGTGTTATGGATATCAAGAGACCGCGGCGAAATCGCGGAAATTTTCATATTTCTGCGACGATACGGCAAAAATCACCTCAAATACCGGTCAACTATGGTCAAACATGATAATTTCAAATTAGTTCTGGTTTAATCCGGTTTAAATCAATTAATTTCGGTCTAATTTGATTTAAATCAATTAATTCTGTTCTAATTCGATTTAAATAAATTAACTTTGATTTAAACCAATTAAATTCTATCTAATTTAATTAATTTTGTTCTAATTCGATCGGTTTCGTTCCAACATACTTAATTTGGTTTGACATTTATGTTATAAATTATAAATAATAAATATCATTCATTTTCCATATAAATTATAAACTAAGTATCATTCATTTAGGTTATGTCTCCGGTCCAATGCATTTAAAAATGGTTAAATATCATTCATTTTGTTTTTAATAAATAATAAATATGAATATTTATTTATTTATTACAAAACGCATTCTGTCGCGGTCTTCTCGCGATCTCCCCTAATTTGTTAAATCTCCTATTTTTCATTTGGCCGATATATCCCCGCTATCCGATATCCATAACACTGCTTGTGACCGTTTGCACTTGCACGTGGAAAGCCGGAGCATAACATTTCTACGTCACGTTTTGCCCAACAGTTACTAACTTATCATTGTGTTTTGCGAGCCATCACTCTTCTGCGAAAATGGGAAATTGAAATGGAGCAAAAAAGGAGAGCAAAGGAAGAGGAGCATCAAGATAGGAGACAAAATGCCTCTTGACCTGGATATTATCCTTCATTTACTTGTGTTTTTGATATTTTGGTAGTCTTGGTCACACTTCATTACATATATTCATGATTGAAAATCTTTGCAAATATTTAACATAAAATGAGTTTCCTATAATTATTATACTTTGTAGGAGCATGAAAACTTGGAGTTAATTAATTGAGGTAAAGTTGTTTAATCTTAAAATAAAGAAAAATAAGGAAAATAATTTATTTTGTGAATAGTTTTGTTTGTTGATTCTTACCTTTAGGTGTTGTGTTTATGACTTGGTTAAGTCCTAAGTGTGCTTAGGCCCATTGAGCGGTCGTAAGTACACCACAATCAAGTCAGCATGCATTGCACGGTTATGTCCTTTTGCATAGTATAATTTTGTTTTGATTTTTATATAGTATTATTTTGGTTTTATTTGTTTTTTAGTTCACTTGCATGGATTACTTGAGATTAAAGTAGAAAATTGTCAATCAATTGCCACATGAAAATCCCGATGCTTGTAATAGGCTTACAGAAAATTCGGTATTGGGTTTCTCTCGGTTTTTCAAAAGATAGGGAAATCCTTGCTTGTGCTTAAAATAATTCACACACAAAAGCACGTGACTTCGGAGAAATGGTGAGGGTATAGCTATAAAAAATCTAAAACACCGGTTTGTGTATAAAGGAGGTAGGGCGCCTGAAACGTAAACGTAAACTCGAACTCAAGACCTCACATGTGTTAAGTAAGCTCCTTACCGCTTTGCCTAACTTGTGTTGATAAGTACTAGGCATGTATTACGAGATATCGCTTATAGGGTTTGAATGATTGTTACCATTTTGTGAAATGCTTACAGTGGTTTCATGCATGTGAGGAATTGCACTAGTGAGTGCATAAGACTTTTTATGTTTTTGTAAATAATTGTAAATATGGAGCTTCTGACACTTAATTCCTAATTTAATCTTTTGCTAACTTGTGCTAATTCTAACTCTTTGCTCGTTTTTGTAAAGTTACTAATGTTTTGAGTTTTGTATAGTTTGTTTTTGTTTGGTCTTTTGCATGTAATATCGAGCTTAGTAGCATTTTCATTTTCAGATTCGTGGGTATTCCGGACCAGAAAAGCCCTCAAAAGGCCTCGAACTCCTTCTATTGAGTTTATCTCAGGGTTCAATTCGAGGGACTATATGTTTTTGAATTCATAGATTTGTCTCTTTTTCTTTTGTTTGTTTTTGTTTTATTTTCTCGGGACGAGAATTGTTATGCGTGGCGTGATTGATAGACGAGAATTTATTGAATTCTCGCGAGTCAAATTTCAGCATTTAATCCCATTTTCTTCCATTTTAGGTAGTTTTGTAGATATTTTATACCAATAGAGCTTAATGTGTATATGGGGTGAATTTGTAGAAAAACAAGTCATTTCGAGGCATTTTGGAGCGAAAAAGGAGCCCGGGAACAAAACCAAGGAAGTGACGAGATGATTTAAAGTTTGAGGAGTCACGAAACCCGAGTCACGACACCCCGTCGTGACTAGTGGTGTCGTTACTTTCACTTAGAAAAAATTGGAGAGCTTTGGGTAGGGCGATCAAGTCATCTTACAGGGGCAGTATCGCCCTCATCCGTTGTTTGGATCGAGCAAAGTTTCATATCACAACGAAGAGAATTCAACTCTTAACGACTTTAAAGAAGGAAGCTCATTCATCAGATTTTTAGATTGCGAGATATCGGCCGGTCAAACAGGTATACCAGCAACCCATTCAGCACTCAATTTCATAACCAATAAGCCAACTTGCTAGCATCATATCTGTAGCATCCGATATCCAAATGGAGAACTTTTTGAGCCTACATTGAAGAGAAGGAAACAAAAAACATTTTTCATGATAGAACTTTTCTTATTAAATGTCTAGAAGATAGTCAAAATTGTGTTAGAAGAGGGCATGTTCAGTCAACTCCGCACTGTTTACTGATAGAAACATGAGATTTCTGACACTTTTTGGAAAAAGTGTCGGTCAAAGGCGTTGACCAACAGTCAACACCCATTAACCTACATAGTAGATTTGTGTTTTTCATACGTTTTTAACATTTTTCCCTCCAACTTCATTGGATTGGTATAAATAGAACATTTTAGGGTTTTAAGAAGGGGTAGCTCACATTTTAGGGAAAAGAGAGGTAGAGAGGAAGAGTTTTGGGTAGAGAGTTGGGGATTTGAAGCTCGGAGGAAGATTCCAAACTTGGAACACTTGATTGGAGGGTATTTGTAAGACTATTCCATCTATAGAGTAACTTTTCTATCCATCTCTTTACCTTATCTTGCTTGATTGATGATGATTGATGATTTATATGATGTTGTGTATGGATTTTATGGATTTGCTAGAGTTATTGTTTTTTTGTGTTGATATGTGGAAGATAGTTGGCTAAATTAGCAACATAAGGGATTGGGTTTAAGAGTATTAAGTGGGTTTAAGTTAATTGCATGTTTGTTAATTAGGGGAATTAATCTAGGGCTCTAATTATGTATCTTAATGCTTAACCTCCCGGTTAGGCTTGGTTATGATTCAATCTAGGGAGAGAGGCTCGTAAAGCAATTGACTTAGGTGGATTAGAGTGATTAGGGGTTGGATTTACACTTTTTCCCAATCAAGAAAAGTGGATACAACTTAGTGCCATATTTTACCAACATCAAAAGCACTTCGGATTCTAGGGTTCCTAAGTCTAAACAATTGACCTAATTTTAATCAAGTTAGGGTTAATTGAATTGATCCCTTAACGACCTCTTAGAGTTAGTTTTGGGTAGAATCGAATTTGAATATATCTAGATGAGTTTTAAACATCCTTAATTACGACAAGTGCAATTAATCTAGATCTCACGACAATTCCCGAAGTCCCGATCATTTCCCCAAATTTTATCAATTCTTGACACACTAGATAATTGCTATTTGCTGTTTGTAGGTCTTTTGAGTTTGCGGGAGATTTGAGTTTGAGAATTTTCCAACACACACAACCTTTTCGATCGCTATGACCCGACTTCGTTTCTAAATAGTTTCACACTTAGCGACCACTAGCTTCGCTTCTCCGAGGGATCGATAAATCAGGCTTAAGAGATCTCAATTATTACTTGACGACTGGTGCACTTGCCGTGCATACGGAGTGAGACAACTCGCGAGAGATTTTCTCCCGACAGTCTGTATTCAAGAATTACAACACAACCTATACATGTTCCAATTTTACGCAGATGGAGACGTTGGGAAGGTCATAAATGGGAGCCCATGGACGTTTAAGAACCATCGGCTACTCTTGAGGAAGTTGTTACCGGGAGAGGTGTCGGCTAATGCCAGGTTCACGACGGTGCCAATGTGGTTTCATATTGGGTTGCCGATGGGGATGAGGTCGTTGAGTGTGGTAAGCAAAATAGCAAGGGAGCTGGGGGAAGACATAGGGTTAGACCCCTCGAACTTGAGGGCAAAGTGGCGCGCCTATCTTAAAGACTGGTCGGTATTCCAATTGATAAACTGTTGCGACGCAAATTGAAGCTCATCAATTCTCAGGGAGCAGAAAAATGGGTGACGTTCAAATATGAGAGGCTACCTACTTTTTTCTTCATTTGTGGACAGACATGCAAACCGTTTCTGTGGTCAAGTGGGGCTAATCCGCCTAGAACAGATCCCTCACCAACATGGGGCTGGCTGCGAGCTCTATTTTAGTCCTCAAATATCATGGACGGGGGCCGGTTCCTTCGTACTTATAGTTAGTTATATAATTAGTTATTCATATGATCATGCAATTAACTATTCATATAACTACTTATATATAATCAACTAATTATTTTACAAAAATTATAGTTAATTAATTATTCATTTATAATTAATTATATATTATTACTATATTCACCCACTCCCTTCTTTTTTTTCTACTTTTTCTCCATATCATTTACTTCTCAAACCACTTATGGCAACACCAGAGTGGACACTCCCTCCCCCACTCTTAGTTGTGGACGGTCTTAGGTACTACGTTTACCATTGTTTACATAAAATTGATGTTTGTTTCCTTAATATCGCGTTTAAGGTACCAATGTTGAAGGTAAACGAAAACTACATACATGCCCGTACCATTAAGTTTACTTTTCCTACAGGTACATGTAATACTATTCCCTACCAAGATATTTAATGGGATGATTCCAGATGGCTACATCTAGAAATGTCACATTATCACATGACTACGCCTAAAACTTTTTGCATCAGGTGAGTACTCAAGAATTTCATTTTTATCACCGTTAGTCATTCCGTCCATTTTCATTAGTTTTTAACATTTTTGACATGTGAAATGACTAAAATACCCTTAAGAGGTAAATAGATTGTTTTTAAATTGTATGAAATGGCGCAAATACCCTTCACTATTCATTTAATTTTCAAAATGAATATTAAAGTGACCGAACCAATCGGTTGTGAGAGATAATTAATGGGTGTTCGGTTCGTCTCTTGGTTGGCTTGCCTAAAACCTGGGCTAACCGAACCAATATAGTAGCTCTCAAAACTAAAGTGCATTTGAAGAGATTCAAACTTAGGTATGGGGCAAGACAACTGAAGCACATTACCACTGAGCCAACAACCTTCATTTGATATATTATAAACATTGTTTTATATATATCTAATTTAATCGTCAAATTCAAATAAAATTGGGGCGACATTGTTTCCACGTCGCACCGATATGTGATACGTCCCTCGCCCAAAACCCTAATTTCAGTCCTTTAAATACCTCTCTTCCAACTTCATCTTTTATCATCTTCAAGTCTCTTCACTTTCTCTCCTCTCAACCATTTCTTTAAATCCTGAGCTTTTCATTTTCTTTTTCACTAATTTTTCACTGTATAATCTATGGGGATAAGGAACGTGATGAGATTTTGTTGTCGCCCCAGGCTTACAAGCGATTTTGCTTCATGGTGATTGACCTCTTATCAGTTCTGATTCTTTTATCTCTTCAATTAGTTTTCAATTTTTAATTTTTTTAATTTCAATTTCACTTTATATTCATGGATCTGAAACATGCTAGAGTTGGTGTGAGGATTGTTATCACTATAAATATGCATTTTGTGTGATGATTGAACAACATGCACTAATATTTGACCTTCTCTTGCACTTTTCAATTTTCGAATCATTGTAATTTTCAACGATTTGAATTTATTTCTCTCGGTTTTTGTTTGTTTTGAAATCGCAATCGATGATGAAAATAGCATAATAAAAATAATTTTCAGTGATTAGTTACTGAATAATCTCTAACTTACGGCTGAGATTGCTTGATTCATTTTTTAGATCTTGAATTTTCAGAGAAAATGTTATTTTCCCCACTGCTGCCAAGGTTAAACAATAAAGGGCTAATTCCATATAAGTACCCCAACTTTGCCTCATTTTCAAATTAGTACCCCAAGTTTGAAAAGTTTTTTGTCGGTATCTCAAGTTTAATTTGTTGCAGATAAGTACCTAATATGTTAAATCTAACAGAATTGAGATGTGAAAAGACCAAAATGCCAGTAATGCTTATAATAATTAATATTATATTGAAACTTTCGAATTTAATAACTCTCTCATACGACCTCCGTTTCGGCCTCATAGTATATCAAATCGAAGAAAATATGAAGATAAACAACTTTGAATAATATTAATAATTAAATAAAAATTTATTAGTTATTAATAATTAAATAATATTTACAATTAATAATTAAATAATATTAATTAATTATTTTATTTTATTTTATTATTAATATTATAGTTCAAAGTTGTTTATCTCCCGATTCTCTTCAATTTGATATTTTATGAGCCCGAAACGGAGGTCGTATGAGAGAGTTATTCCACTCAAAAGTTTCAATTAATATTAATTATTATAAGTTTTAGGGGCATTTTGGTCTTTTCACATCCAAATTCTGTTAGATTTAACAAATTAGGTACTTATCTGTAACTAATTAAACTTCGAGTACCGACAAAAAACTTTTCAAACTGGGGATACTAATTTGAAAATGAGGCAGGGTACTGACATGGAATTACCCAACAATAAATTATTAAGTCATGTGCTTGCTGTTATGGTATATGTATGATTATTTTTTTGTTTTTGAATTTCATGTTTAATGTATGCAAAAACCTAAAACATATAATAATAAATGTATTATAAGTATCTTCCAGTAAAAATTAAAATATATATGTATTTGAGTCTTTTATTAGTACTTGTATTGTATACACATTTACAATTTTATTTCCCTTGCAGGAAATGTAAATACTTGCAAAGAAGACTTGTTGTGATTGGCTTGCTGCTACCCCTAATTCTAGGAGTAGTGATCAAGGTTATTCATCAAACTTTGTTGAGTACAATCCTAAATTTGAATTTTTGAGCACTAATTAAAATGATTGCTTAATTAATACGCGGTAGACAGGGTCAGCGAAAATCTCATCAATTTCTTGTCTATGCAGGCAAATAAGTAGTCAAATATTTGATTCATGTTCCATAGTCAATACTTGAATTATTCATGTATTTGGGTATTTATGCAACTGAAACATACTAATTAAGACAAGGAAGTTAGTCATTTAATAGGACAAGTGGTCGAAATGTAAAGAAAGCTGACCGATTCTTGATCAGCTCTGTCGGGTCGTGCGGACACGTTAAACCAATTACAAGAAAATCTTTGGCCTTTGGGAACCGTGTTTCAACCCTATTAATTTAAAATTACCAGCTCACTCAACATAACATGTGATTAAAAAGGAAAATATTGAATAAATTTAACGTACAAAATTAGTGTGTGAAAAACACGTGTCTAGAAAAGTTACAGTGGCCTATTACCGAGTAAGGTATATTATCCAATTGAAGATAAGAGCAGCAATTGATGTATTTAATAATGGGAGTAATGTCTATAAATGGCTATAAGTGAATGTAGAAGTTGATAGACATAGGAATCAGAATCAGCAGGCAATATAATGGCAATGAGGAGAGAGAAAGAGAGAGTGTGTGTGACCGGCGGTGGAGGGTATATTGCATCGTGGCTTGTAAAGTTCCTCCTCTCCAAGGGATACACTGTTCATGCCACCCTTAGAGATCCATGTAAATTCTTCCTCTTTTCTCTTTTCTTTATCTCCATTTTACTCAAAATATCTCTCATATATCCAATTAGTTTAGATGATCCGGGGTCAGAGATCTCGCACCATCCTCTTTTTATTTTAAGAAAAAAAGAAATTTGAACACGATAAAAAAATGATATTTCTAATCTAATGAAGCTGAGGCGCAACAACAAAATCCGTACTATCTTTTCTATTTCTCGATTTTAATCTCATTATATAACACATAATATATATATATATATATATAATTTAGGAAAAGAATATGATGTGTACATAATGCGTAAAAATGACTGAGGTGATTGATTGTATATATTTGGGGAGAAGGGAATTTCATTTTTCAAAAAATTTAAGTTGGGTCGTATCTAGAATGACTATTACGGTGGGTTTGGAAAGATAAAATAATTCATGTCATCAAAATTCGAGTTTTGAAATTCCAATGTAATGCTCCATAAATTCTATCTGATAAATCAATAAAATAAAATTGACATGATAGAATTCTAAAAACCAAGTCAATTTTGTCAAATTTTATTTCAATTTTCTTATATGTTTGGAACTAAATTATATTTTGATTTTAACTTAATAAGTTTCTTAAAGGTATTTTATATTATGATAACATTGTTAATTTTGATTTTCATGTGAATTATATGTATAATAGTTATTTAAACAGAAAACAAGTTTTGCATATTTCCTCAAAAGCCTTTATTTTTTGCATCACCCAGTTTTCCCTTATCTTGAATTCTTGTCGTGGATATTTTTTTTGAAAAAAATTTCATTATACGTTTCTTGTTTCTAGTTTCTAGATTCATTTTGATGGTAGATTAACCAACTAAAATGAAAGGGTGACACCTAATGTGAACATCGTTAAAGAAAATAAAGGGCAAGTTATATATTGATAGCGACAACTTTTTGTGTGGTTATGAAGAATGTTGAAATGATTTCAGGTGATGCTAAGAATGATCATCTGAAGAAACTTGGGATGAATTTGAAAGTGTTCAAGTCAGAGTTGCTTGACTTTGAAGCAATGTGTAAAGCCATTTCTGGGTGCGTTGGGGTCTTCCATGTTGCTTCTCCCGTGGCTATTGACAATCACTCTCTTCTCAACCCTCAGGCATTTATATTTATTTATCTCTGTACTTCATCTTTAATATTTACTCTAAAAACAAGGATGACTACTTCATTTTCCTCCTATAACCGTGTATGACTTGTTTAATAATTAGGTTTTATTTAGAGAACTTTAATAGTTGCGTTGAACTGATGAACATGCACGTTACATTATTTTTTATTGCTCCAACTAATACATTGCTTATAAATTTAAGGAGAAAAGATACATTAGTACCCTCAAAATATTGTCTTTCTAATATATGTACACACAAGTTTTACTTTATCCTTCCATTTCGTCCAAGTTCCAACTTTTTTCCTTCGATCAAAGTCACTCATATCATGACCTCGCAAGAGATAATGGAAAATTTGGGTGCATCTAGGTGCCATTTTTTCTAATTATGTTGATAGATAGATAAGTTGGAAAAATTAAGTGCGATGGAGATAATATTGCTGATCCTTCAACTCTGACCTCGTCCCTCATGCCACAAGTTCAAGTGATTGATCAATTGGCTCAACAAAATTTGATTGTAGCTTTTATATTATCGATAATGTAAATTACGTGAATTCTTTAGATGATTTCCAAAAGGTATTACAAGAAATAAAACAAAATATATGAAATGTCCCTAACAAATTATAATATTCACAAATACAAGTTAGTGATACTATTAACAGAAATCACATTTTTGTCAATACTTCCCCTCAAATTATTAGAGCATCAATACTAATGTCTAACTTGCGAAAAGTATTGTGGAAGAATCAACATATCGGGGTGATGGTAAAAACAATAACTCGTCTCAAGGCCGATCGTACAAATGATATCTCGTCTCAGGGCGAATGGTGTGAACGGAGACTCGTCTTGCGGCCGACGGTGCAAATTGTTACTCATTTCCTAGTTGATAACGTAAACTAGATTAATTCTTGAGATGATTGATTCCATATCCCAACAGTGAATTTTCTCAAAATAAATATGAAATCTCTCTAATAAATTATAATATGAGCAAGTAAAAGTCAATGACACTATTGACATAAGTCACTCTCAATTTTTGTCGAATAATACTCTTGATTTCCGTCAATAGGTAATTCACAAACAATTGTGGGACATCACCTGAGTCATAATTTCATATTTTAAATTGTGTCCGACTACTTTATTGCTTATAAATATAAATACGGTGATGGTGGCCGGAGAATTTCATGTCACATATTCAAGTGTTTCATTAGTTGATCAAGCAAGATTTGACTGTAGTTACTGTATTAAAAGTAATTCATAAATAACTTTATGCAGCTTGAACTGATCGAACCAGCATTAACTGGTACAAGAAACGTACTGAATGCTTGTTCAAAGGCAAAAGTGAAGAAGGTTGTGGTTGTATCATCAGCTAGTGCCGTTGCATATAACCCCAATTGGCCTAAGGATCAAGTGATGGATGAGCAATGCTGGTCTGATTTGGAATATTGTAAGGAGCATAAGGTAACCAATCTTAACAAATTCTTGTTGCCACTTAGTTTCAAATTGTAAATAATCATATGTGAACCGCGCACAGAGATGGTATGCGCTTGGGAAAACCTTGGCAGCAATGGAAGCTATGGAATATGCAAAGAAAAGTCCACTCAACATCATCACAGTTTGTCCATCTTTTGTTGTTGGGCCAATGATGCAATCCACAATGAATGCCACCAGCTCTTTTTTCCTCAACTTTCTCAAAGGCGTGCCTGTGGATTTTGGAGTTCGTCCCCTGGTGGATGTGCGCGATGTGGCTGAGGCGCTGATACTAGTTTACGAGAACCCGACAACAGAGGGAAGATATATATGTGCATCACATTCAATTGCAACACAAGATTTGGAGGATATTTTGAAGACCATGTATCCTGATAATTACATTTGTCCCACTCCCACAAGGTATATATTTTACACGTCTTAAATGTAGCCAATTTGTTGCTTCTTCTTGTTTTGACATATATCCCCAACATGACAGTGTCGGAAATATGGAGGCGCGGATAATGTTGAGCTCGGAGAGGCTGCAGAAAGTGGGATGGAGAATTAGACCGTTAGAAACGACTATAGGTGATGCTGTGAGGGACTATCAAGAGAAAGGAGTTTTGAACAAAGACAAACCTTGGCCTTGGTCTCATGCTTATTCCTAGAAGAGAAGATTTATGTTTAGCTGCAGAAAAGATAAAGAAAAAGAAAAAAAACTATATTTAGTGTCATGAAAAATGTTGTTCGAATAATTTTCTAGTAGCTTACTTTAACCAATCCGAATTGGTTCATAGATATTGTGGAAGAAGAAATATTTGGTTGTGTATAATTACAGATAGCGTTTTATAGTCAACTGATTTGGGATGTGGATGCTGAGTTGTTGATTCAATAATAACGTTTCAAACTCACATTCTGGTTTAGCCATATTTTAGACTTTTTGGACCTTTGATCCCATCTTTGGATGCATTGAGGTTCTCTATGTTGCCTTTCCCGTTGCTCCCAGCGATGTGTCTAACTCTGAAGCAAGATCTTCATCACTTATCTTTCTTCTTATAAAAAGAATTGCATATTATTATAGAATTACAAATTTTATAGAACATATACTTCTACCTTGAGAGGAGAGGATTCTTCGTATCCTCCCGAGTCAAATACATTCATTTCAACTCGATTTCGTCCCGAGAATGAGGTGTTTGAGAGTATTTTATATCATTTGAGTTTAACGAGGGTAACGTGTGAAGTTTTCGCATCAGAAGTCTGTACCGTTATGAAAAAGTGGCGAGAGTGAAGTGACGAGTGTTAGGATCGCCACTTCGGCCTCCACCTGAAATAGGGCATGCTCTTAGAAATTACTGCCGAGCAAGAAGTGGTGACCTAGACTCCCACCACTCGATGCCCACCACTCGCAACATCAAACCTCAGATATCGCGATTTTGACCATTTTGACCCTATTTTTGTGTTGATACAAGTAGCTAAATGAGATTTAAGTCTTGGGAGGTTGAATAAGTCAATTGAAGATATATGGGGAAGAGATTAGATTATATTAGTTTAGTTGGGTTTAGGGTAGAGAGAGAATTGGGGATCTAAAGAGAGAGATTTGAAGATCTCAATGTTGAAGATGGAGATTTGGAGAGATTGAAGGAAGAATTGGAGATTGGGGGCTCAATGAGAAGTTAAGAAAAGCTTGGAATTGAATATTTTGATGAGTTAGAGATTGAAGATTGCAGAAGAAGATTTCAAGCTTCATGGTGTTCTCCATCTAGCTAAGTGCTTTTTTCTTTCATTTATTTCTTGTATTGGAATTGATTGTAGATTTGAATTTGTGGGATATGATACTGATGAATCTTAAAATTGAATTTGAATAGAGTTTTGATCCTTGGATTGATTTTTGATTGTTCAATAGGTGTTGGAGAGTTGATATTTAGAAGTAATTGAGGAATTGATTTGAGATTTGTGATGTTGATAATTGTGGATTGAATTGAGTGTACTTGTGTGTTTATGAATGAGATTTGATGAATTGACACTAGATATATGGAATTGACAGTGATTTGAAGTTTGTTTGAGTGGAATTGAGTGCTTGAATATATACTGTGATTTAAGTTGTTGATATTATGGATTTGATGTTTGATTTGGTGTTGTATGTTGAGATTGAGATGATGGTGAGCTATATTTGCAATTAGGGATTTAATATATGATGAATTGATTAGGTAATTGACAACATATTTGCTTTTCTTCATTTCAATCAACTTGCTCTAAGTCCTGTGAACTGTTGAGAATTGTTGAAGATGTGAGTGATTGATGAGTTGATTAATCGCAAACCTAGACCGTATCGCAATAAAAAAAATTGAGTCATGCGATGATACTTTCTAATTTTGACATTCAACGAAATTGTGTGACCACGAACGTCATGTGCGTTAACAGAGCGTTCGTGGAAGCAAAGCTAAAAGAGCTGGATAGTTTTGTTTGGGGCGTAGATGCGTTAGCTCTCTCCAATCAAGTTCTGGTCCACATGTCTACGATTGCGTCGACCTAGAACATCAAACATAACAATGCCGATGTACTTTATACATATGTTCTGGCCGAGAGTCACATTGTATGTGATTGGAAAGTACTCCTACCTACATAGCCTAATTGAAGCGTTGATGCATTAGCTCACTTCAAAGCGGGTGAATCAAGGGTCTTGGTTCTTGATTCTTGCGAAGAATCAAAATGGTCAAATTTTTTGCAACAAATCTTTAGATATAAATTCATGATCTAATTCGAATTTATTTATCCGTGTAGATTATGGCAGCGAGCCAAGCACACGTCGTGTCACTAAGGTCAATCCTGGAGAATGAGAAACTTAGTGGCGCGAACTTCCTCGACTAGGAGCGTAATTTGAGGATTGTACTCAAACACGAGAGGAAGGAATATGTGCTTGACATGCCCATTCCCCCTAAGCCAGCTGTTGGTTCCACGAGGAGTGTTGTGAATGCTCACCAAAACCACCTCAACGACTCACTCGACGTGAGATGCATCATGCTGATCACGATGGAGGCTGACATCCAAAAAAAAATTGATGGACATTAGTGAAGACTCATTCGCCATCATGGAACAACTCAAATTGATGTTGAAGGAGCGGGCTAGGACCGAAAGGTTCTAGTCTGTTAAGGGTTTGATGTTCACTAAGATGCCATTTGCAGGGTCAGTCAGCCGTCACGTTCTAAAAATGAAGGGTCAATTCAAGCACCTTGCCCAATTCGGTGTCGAATTTACAAATGAGTTGAAGGTAGACATGGTCCTGTCAACTCTCCCTTCTATGTATGATGGGTTCATCATGAACTACAACATTCATGACATGGAAAAGACCATCGCAGAGCTCCACGGGATGCACGTCTCTGCTGAGATAAAACTCAAGGATAAAACCAAGGAGGTGATGATGGTGAACAAAAGGGGCATTAGCTTCAAGAAAGCTAGTAGGAGCACAATCAAGTCCTCCACACAGACTGAGAGAAGAGGAAAGGGTCTCATGGTCCAAAAGGGCAAGTCTACTCCCAAGGGCAAAGGAAAATCCAAGTTGGATGTGAAGGACGTCGTTTGCTTCTTCTGCAATCAGCGTGGTCACTAGAGCAGGGACTGCAAGAAGTTCTTGGAGGAGCAGAAGAAGGCTGGTGGTGCCGGCGCTTCAGGTATTTATTTCATTGAAGTAAATATGTCTACTAATTTTGGCTGGGTGCTAGATTTCGGATCGCAATCTCACATTTGTGTTGATGTGCAAGTGCTGGAAAGTAGGCAAGATTTGGCTGGGGATGAAGCGGACACACGGGTTGTAGATGGCAAGAGTGTCGTGGCAACAACCGTTGGGGTCGTTCGTCTCAGTCTCCCGTTGGGACTTCTTTTGATACTGAATAATGTTTATTGTGTACCGACTTTCCGCAAATACATTATTTCTATTTCAGTTTTGGACGTTGAAGGTTTTAATTTTACTATTGATAATGGTTTATTTAAACTTTATAGAAAGCATGTTTGTTATGGGGAAGCAACACTTGTTAATGGTCTCTATGTTCTGAAAACTAGTGACATCAACGAGTGTGCGATGTACAATGTAAATACCAAAAGGCTCAAGTTTGATGAATCGAGTGAAACACAGTTATGGCACTTCCGTCTGGGTCACATAAGCGAGAGGCGACTATCAACACTTCACAAGTGTGGACTGTTAAGTCCGTTTGAATTCGGACAAATTGATAGATGCGAATCTTTCTTGATGGGCAAGATGATGAAGTCGCCCTTCATCGGTAGGGGTGAGAGGGTGGGTAACTTGTTGGGCCTGATACACACAGACGTATGTGGGCCCATGAGTACACAAGCCAGAAGGGGATTCAGATACCTTATCATGTTTACTGATGATTACATTAAATATGGTTATTTCTATCTCATGAGATATAAGTCTGACTCGTTTGACAAGTTCAAAGAGTTTAAGGCTGAAGTTAAGAATCAACTTGGGAAGAAAGTTAAAGCGCTTCCATCAAAACGAGGTGGCGAATACTTGACCTAAGACTTCATCGACCATCTAGGAGAGTGTGGGATATTGTCTGAGTGGACTCCTCCTAGAACACCTCAGTTGAATGATGTGTCTAAGCGGAGGAACCGAACCTTACTAGACATGGTTCGCTCTATGATAAGTCAGACAGATCTCCCCGCTTCCTTTTGGGGTTACGCTTTTGAGACAGTTGCGTTCATTTTGAACCAGGGACCTACGAAGGCCATGTAGACAACACCATACGAGGTATGGAGTGGGAAACGTCCCAAGTTGTCGTTCATGAAGATTTAGGGTTGCGAGGCTTATGTCAAGCATCTCATGGCAGACAAGCTCGAACCATGATCCGATAAATGTATCTTCGTAGGATATCCAAAAGAAACTTTTGGATACTACTTCTACAAACCTGCCAATAACAAAATATTTGTTGCCCAGAAATGTGTCTTTTTGGAGACGGAATTCCTCTCCAAAACAGAAAGTGGGAGAACTGTGCATCTTGAATAAATCCGAGATGACACGAGTATTGAGAATCATGAAGAAATTCGGGATCCCCAATTACACAATGTAGAGGTGGAGCCTGAGCTGGACCAAGAGGCACATGCAGTGCCCAACATAGTTCCTGAAGCTCCGCGGCGTTCTGAAAGGCCACGTCAGACACCCGTCAAATACGAATTCATGGTAACTAAGGGTGGTGATTTGGAGATTGTGGATTCTGATGATCCGACTACCTTTCAAGAAGTCATGGGGAGTTCTCCTTCCGAGAAATGGTTAAGAGTCATGAAGGAGGAGATGAAATCCATGAATGACAACCAAGTATGGAATTTGGTGGATCCAACCCCTGGTGTTAAAACCATCAGCTACAAATGGATGTATAAGGTCAAGCATGATATGGATGAAGTTCCTTAGACCTATAAGACCCGATGGTTGCAAAAGGTTTCAGAAAAATACAAGGAGTAGATTATGATGAACCTTCTCGATTCGCATTCTATTCGCTTTATTTGCATAAAAATTACTATGAGATACGGCAGATGGATGTCAAGACTGATTTCCTAAATGGGAAGCTAACCGATGACATATATGTGACACAACCTCAGGGTTTTGTCAATCCAGAGAATGCTAGAAAGATTTGGAAGTTGCAGGGGTCCATTTATTGACTGAAGTATGCTTCTCGGAGTTGGAATCGTCGTTTTGATGAAGCCATAAAAGAATTTGGTTTCATGCAAAATAAAGACAAACCTTGCGTGTACAAGAGGGCAAATGGGAGTGCAGTCGTGTTCTTAGTGTTATATGTCGATGACATACTTCTTATCGGAAACGACATCCCTACCATGCAAGACACCAAAGCTTGGTTGGGGAAGTGTTTTGAGAAGAAGGACTTAGGCGAGGCCGCTAATATTGGGGATCAAGATTTATCGAGATCACCCAAGGAGGATCCTTGGCCTGATTCAGAACACTTATATCGACAAGATCTTGAAGAGATTTTCGATGCACGAATCCAAGAAGGGATTCCTCCCCATTAGACATGAAGTAAAGCTCAGCAAGACTTAGTGCCCCACAACACCTGATGAGCTGAAGCGCATGAGTAGAATCCCCTATGCATCCGCAATAGGATCCATCATGTACGTTATGATCTGCACGAGACCTGATATCTCTTACACCCTATCTTGTGTTACCAGATTCCATTCTAACCCTAGTGATGACCACTGGACAGTAGTGAAAACGATCCTGAAGTAACTCAAGAGGACAAAGGATGACTCGCAGTCTCAGTCTGGGTATGTGTTCATGCTCAATGGTGGAGCTTTTAGCTGGAAGAGCTTCAAGCAGTTGACTGTTGCAGATTCTACTACAGAGGCTGAGTACATAGTTGTTGGAGAGGCGACAAAAGAAGTTGTGTGGATCTAGAAGTGTATGGCTGGATTGGGCATAATTCAAAATTCGACCAGTCCGTTGAGCTAGTATTGCGCGACACTAACGCCATAACATAGTCTAAGGAGCCCAGAGCGCATGCCAGATCCAAACATGTACGGCGGCGCTTTTACTTGTTTCGAGAGTATATCGATCAAGGTGAAGTGAAGATTTGTAAAATTGCAACAGATGATAATGTAGCCGATCTGTTGACAAAGGCTCTCTCACAGCCTAAACATGAGAGACATGTAAGGTCAATGGGTTTACGTTGGGATCTAGATTGGAGCTAGGAGCAAGTGGGAGATTGTAAGAACTAGTGCACTAGTCCAAGTCTTTTCTATGTAATCTTCTTCTGTCATGCAATGAAAGACATTTTCATTGTTATTGTGTTGTAATGATGAGTCAAGAGATAATTTCATCTAAAGTCATTGAGTGTGTCATCACCAATAGTAGAACCTTTAGATACTATGAAATTATACTTGACGAATCCCTAGTCGAATACTTATCCATAAGTTACTAGCGTGATCATGACTTATGATCAAGTTCTGCTGATCGAAGGTAATGAGATTACCAAAGTCATATCACGGATATCATCTGGAAGATGGTATTAGATGACCAGATTTGGAGTATGGCACATAGATTAAGTCATCAACGCATACTTCGTCGTCGTGTGATCACTGCCTTAAGACCTTGGATCGAGTGGCTCACATGCACGTCACTCCATGAGTTTGACATGTCCTAACGCTACTGTAGTGGGAGCGCACGTTGCGTCCAAAAGGATTTGTTTCCCCGCGATGAGACGTGGTGAAGGGTATAGTTCTGGGGCCCTTGATGAGCATGACTAAGGAAGTATGCGGCCGCACCAGATACGTCTAAGTCATCTCTAGATCAAGGAACTCGATCGAATCGATGAGGATGACGGCTCTATGCCTCATCTCGATCGTATACACCTTAAAGTAAACAAAGGGTTAATGACACATATGACATAGAGGAGACATCGAACCGATCAATATCTCGTGGACATTGGGTAATCACCACGTCTTACTAGAGACCACTTGTGATGGATCCGGTGAAATGATATTTTACGCCGATCTGACAATGGGTCACGGGCCTACATGGTCCCACGCCAAGACCGAGAACCGAAGTAACTCGATGAGACTCATGAGGTCCAAGATGGGTTAAGGGTAGAATAGGAATATTGTTCAAGTGTGGGGTGTCGATTGACACACGTCACATGTGGGGTGTCGATCGGCACCTTGGTGGTGTCGATCGACACGCAGACATTGGTGGTGCCGATCGACACCTATGTCTGACGGGCTCACAACCCTAGGCACTACCCAAAGCCTATAAGTACAAGGCTTTAGGTCAGAGTCATCCAAGCTTAGAGGCAACATTAGCTATTCATTAAACTCTCTCTAGTTCTTCCATTCAGGGCTAGAGAAATTGAGAGTAAGGGTTCTTCAGCGGTCTAGTAGCCATTGATAGGATTCAAACTTCGCCTTCAAGCTCCCGCGTGTGTGCGCTCGTAGAGGACGGGTCCGAGGACGCGTCTCCGATTTTGATCGATTCACGCTACAAGAGGTAGATATTCTCGATCCATCTCTCCTAATGATTCATCTAGAGCATGCAAAGGATCATAGAAAGGGATTTCCGATTAGATTATCGTTTATTCCGCTGCGCCTAGAACCTGGGAATCCCCAACACTAGCACCCATGGTTGTAGGAGTTTAGCCTATAACCATGGTGCTCAAAGAGAAATACATGTGAAAGTAAAAAAGAAAAACTTGGGAAGTAAAAAGAGGCAAACTATAGCCCATGGAAGGCCTTGAATCCTTCAAATGTAAACAAGCTCTCTTGGTGATTCTCTTGCTCCATTGGTGGAAAGTAATGTGAAATTTCTATCTCCAATCTAGGAGTTGAAGTACCTTTAGCTTGGGTCTTCTTGACAATGGAATAGTTGTCTTTGGGTGGCAAAAGTAGGTGGAAGCTGCTGCCTTTGTGTGATGTGAAAGATGGTAGCTAGGTCAAACTAGCTCTTGACTATTTATAGAGTGGCAAAAATGGCTTGTGTCACGATCGTGACACTTTTTGAATTTGTTGTCGTCGCACCGTTTCATCACGATCGTGGTTGCTCTTGAAATTGATGTGGTCATGATCGTGGCTAAAGGTTTCATGATTGTGACACTTCTCATTATCGTCTTCTCGTCACGATGGTGCCACGATCGATGCATTATCGTGACAGCACTCTTTGCCGTTGACACGCTGAATCGTCACGATCTTTGCAGAAATCGTGACGATGCTCTTGTCCTCGCTCATATTGTGGTGTCACAATCGTGACTGGTGGTGTCACAATCGCGGCACTCTCTATTTCTCCAATGGGCCAGTTGCTTGAGCTGCAAGCTTCATCGCCTTTTGCTCCTAATTGCTCCGTTTTCGCTCCAAATGCGCTCCTGCACATGATTTCACTCCACAATAGATCTTCGTACTTGATGGCCCTCAAATGACCGAAATGAGGCGAAAAGCGCGCTAAGATAAGGGATATTTGGGTTCGAAAAGGGGCCCAAATGTCCCACATCAATATGCAAGGGTCCTTGCTTACTTGCAAATTGAATCCATTCATTTCAATAAATTAATCAACCACTTTGATCAATTATCTAAATGAGTAATGCTTTGAATTAGATAAACTATTTTGTGTGTGACTTTCTAGGTTCACATCTAATTGGTATTGAGATTATAACATTAATACGTTAATGTTATTGGAAACACTTTCTATACTTTAAAGTCGTATCCCAAAAAACATAAAGTTCTCAATGATTATGAGTAACATCTAACATAACATGTCATGACTCCCAATTAGAAATGAATGAACAAGGCATTACGATATCATCCATTTTCAAACCTAATGATCATGATTATTGTGCACTAAGTTCTTTTCATTCTAAGATCCCAATCTCGACAAGGGTCATAAAATATCCAAACCCTTATAGTCTAGATAGAATGACCACATCTTCGATTCAAGTTATCAATCAATAAGAAATATTAGAAAACATATTTTCTAATATTCAACAAAATTTAATTGTCATGGCCAGTAACTTCTTTCATCGATAACAACCAAGATGGAACATGATCTTATCCTTGTTTACTCAAGTTAATGAATCTGATTTTGGCTAATCACTTGCCTCTACACATAACCAACTAAAGCCATCATACACCATGATACTCACACATGGCTAGTACGAGCATGTTAGTTGTAATAAACTCCGATTACCTATATGTGGACAGTCGTGTTACCTCAAGACGAAGGAGTATATGCACAACTATACTATTATCATCCAACATCACAACTCGGCCCACTTCATCATATGGGTGCCACGTGTTCGTATAGACATCTCATATCAAGTAGCATGAAACTCACTACTTCTGTATCATTAACATCTCATGTTAATCTTAGATACAAATACGGGTGATGATCTATGGATTTGTATTAACCAATCATATATGTTATGACCATGAACAATGTCAAAGTATTCTTAAAGGAAATCGACACTCATATTTTCAACGCTAAAATTGATTCCTTTAACGGAAATACTTTTGGACTGTATACTAGTGTAATGAACATTTTCAAAACAAAACAACATATATTGTCAGATGGGATATTATATGCAATATGTATACAAAAGAAATGCTTTAGAGCATAATTTACTAACATATTTGTCCCGGACCATCACACTTCAAGGGAAACATCTCTAAAATCTGCCCTTGATCTTGTCTCGGACTGGCTCACCGCAAGGAACGCCCTAACAACATTGTACCGAGAGTTGTCCCGGGCCGGTGCACGTCAAGGGACTTCAAATTTTGAATCACACCGCTTCATATTTTCAACATAATATGTGCATCGAGATAAATATGCACCGGAATTTGCCATGGTCTGGCACACAATCCGACACAAGCCTCCAAATGTTCAAAATTCATCAAAATCCTGCACAACATCACCCAAAAATCCAACGCATAAAAATGAACAAACATCTCTAAAATAACCAACACGAAGAAAAATCGGTGCAAAAACTGTGGGGTTAACGGGTCTAAACATGGTTTGAATAACCATGCATCGATGATCATGAGGGTGTTCACGTGCGGTATCGGGAATGCCTTGTGGGCGCGTATGAATTCCATTATGAGGATGATGAAGTAGTCGTTCGTTGGGGCAGCAGTTAGGTCAATCTTGCCTTTCCATAAGCCTAGAGTTAGGGTAACTCCCACCACGATCTCATTTATGAGAATCAATTTGGAGTTTACTGTTATGAGGGAGGATGCAGAGTCCTCGGTATGAAGGCTGAGACGACATGCTTTGTTCTTGCTAATGAAGAAATGGCTAGCCTCGTTGTCAACCATGTCGGGGGTAAAATTTGAGTTGATCGTACCCTTAATATAAAGAGAGATCGCGGTTCGATTAGGCCCCATCGTTGTTTCGCGCCCTAAGGAATGGGTACGTCTGTAGTACTGAGGTACGGAAGCCATATGGACTTCGTCTTCATCCACTTCCTCGTCTTGGACGATGTCTTCCTTGAGCAGCCAATTAACACATTTCTGATGGAACACTTTTGGTCCAGTGGTCTCTGACGCGCCTTTTGGTTAGTGCATTGGTCATTCCAAGTAATATCAGTAGTATTTCCCGAATTTATCGATCCATAGGTCGTCAGAGCTGGAACATGTTCTGAAAGTCACCCGGGTGAGTTCTTTCTCTCTGTTTCAACTCCATAGCCACGGGTTGTCGGGTTAGCCCCAACCTGCCGGGTTGGATCCGTTAGGTTGATCTGTTCAGCCTCCCAACTTCATGTCTTTTGTATTTTCACTCCATTTCGACCCTTTTTCAACTTCTTTGCTCCTGAAATCATCTAAAAGCACTCATGAGATAGAAGTAGCATTTTATTCACTAAAACATATAAATTCATGATAAATGGAGTTAAAAGTAAGGTCATTTGACTCGATCGGATACTCAAATTCAGACCTCATCAACCACCCCACACTTAAACTTTTATCGTCCTGAGAAAAAAAAGAGAAACACAAATCAAAATGATAAAATCTACGAACTTTTCTAAATTTATTATTTTCCCGAGTTAAAGCTCGAGGTAACTCGTAAGAGGATTTCTAGTCTTCCTGAGGGCTTATTAGAATGGAATACTCATGAATCGGAATGCATATGCAAATGCAACTGTACTCTATCTTAAAAATGCAAAAGACTCAGGTTATATAAGTTTTAACACCAAAAATACATTTACAAGAAAGTAAGTACATAACTGCACAATCACCGAGTCATATTAAGCTTGTTGATGAAAAGACAAGTTCAGAATTACCGTTTAATGATTTAATTGCATCCACCCAATTAATCATACAAGTTCCCAAAATTAAATAAACATATGTCAGGTGAGAATAAGAAGTATTCCTGAAGTCAGATCTCAAGATTGTTCAATGCATAACTCTAAACAGATGTCGATCTCTTTTCACTTGAAATTTAAAGTTTATATGCTATTAGTTCGAACACATCTCCACTAATTATAGGAAATGTAGTGCCTTGGGTAAATCCATTTGTAGGACTTTGTTTGCCTTGTAAACGGCTCATGTAATGCACCATCACAAAGTTACTTTTAAATCTCACAAAACATGAGTATTTCTCCCTACCCTTGGAATGTTTGTTTTGGTATAAATTAGCCCCTTTTTCATACTATTTTTTCTCAAACTTTTGGCTTTTGGCCCCCTTTTCAACTTTTGGCCCAAAATCTTTTGTTTGTTTTCCAAGACTTGTGAAATTATTTTTCTCAAATGTTCATGTTTTTATTTTCTTGTGTTGGGGCTTTTATTTCTTTTATTTTTCATATTCCTTTCTTCTTCTTCTTTTTTCTTGCCCCAAGCACATAATCTAGTTTGCCTCTAGTAATCTCCCCTCTAGTTCTAGACTTAGTTTTACCATACAGGATATAAACATGACATCGAAAATATGCAAGGAACTAAAAATTGACCAAACATAGGGTAAACATCCGATCCTCTCCCTATGACACTTATCCAAACTTATGTGAAATTTATGCAATTTTTCAGGCTTGCCAACCAAGTCATAAATTACATCAATGTCATCATAGTTGTCTAATAATCTAGCATAACAATCATCAATGAATTATGAAAATACTCAAAATTCAAGTTTCTAAGATGCAATCAATCATCGATCCATAATGTTGACAACTACGAGCACGACAAATCCAAGGAGAAAGCGGTAAGGCGGAATTCAAAAAATATGTACAATGAAGAGAAATAAACTTTAGTGCAAATGAGACTCGATTGTGGTGTGTGCTCAAGCACACACCACACTTAGGACTTGACAGAGGCTTGGCTCAAAAACTCGGGCCTAAGAAACACTAAAAAGAAAAACACAATTGTGGTGTGTGCGATCTCGCACACACCACACTTAGGACTTCACCAAGTCCTAGACACTAAAAAGTATTTCCAAAAATTTTATTTACAAAATTTTCATGCACCAACGCGGACATGATGCATATGAGAGTTAAAGAGAGATGTCACCTCGAGTGTGAATTATACGCAAAGTATGTTCTCTCATTTCTCTCAATCGGGAGCTCGTCTCCATATTTTCAATAATCCCAAAACCTGCATAATTCACAAATTAAAGTGTTGGGCAAACCAAACACCTTAAATGCAACACTTATTCTAAAATAACTAAAAAGACCCAAATGGGAAAAAATAAAAAGTTATGCACGTTCCCATTACAATACAAGCCCACCTTGCCCTATACTTATAAAAAAATTATGTTCATGACAAAGGCCCACTTCAGAACGTGCAGAGTCATGACCGAAACTTGTGAGGAAATACTTTGACCATGGCAGAGGGCCACGGGCCGTGGCCACCTATATCAGTCAACAGAAGAGTTTCGTGGACAAATCATGAGCGAGAAAAACACGGCACAAAAGGGCCATGGTCATGTGGCCCCTCGAAATTCTGCGCCTATAAAAGGGAGTCGACGCATATGGAAACCATCGAATTTCAAATCCAAAAGTTAAATTGTGCGACTGCATCTTCAAGTCAGAGAGCTCCGACGAGTTTCCAGAGGCATTCCAAAGTTCCAAAAAATCAATTTTTTGAAGGAGGATCAGTGAGTCATAAGCCTACTCATGTATTAAATTCTCAGTCGATAATTATTTTGGGTTTTAACTTTCTCAATCCTTCTATGTTGTACTCAATTCCTAAATGAATTCAATTCCCAATTCATCTTTATATTGTTTCTGTATGTGTATCCTAGTTGTAAATTTATTTATGCATGATTAACTTTTTAATTCTTAAATGAATATTAATTATGTGTATGAATTAATTCAATAGTAAATATGTTTATATTGAAGTTAACTATGAACATTTTGGGCTAATTTCATTTAATATTGGGGAAAAGACACTTTAGTACAGCCAAAAGAATCGAGTTTTAACATTAGTACACCTAAGTTTAAAAGTGCCACATCCGCTCACCCGATTTAAATTTTTTTGTCCCACTACTAACGGAGTTAGATTTCTCATAAAAAGACTAAAATACGCTCTATTGTTTATCAAATTTTCGAGGTATGGCATTTGTTCACTGAAAATTTCGGCGGGAGGTAGCCTCCGCGGCGGAGGAGGAGGGGGTGGAGGTCACGTGCATCGTCGCTGACGAGTGTCTCACCTGGCTCGACGGCGAGAGAGCCGGCTCCGTCGCGTACGTCGGCTTCTGGACGGTGGTGGCGCCGCCGGAGTAGGAGGTGCGGGCGGTGGCGGAGGCGCTGGAAGAGGCGCGCGTGCCGTACCTGTGGTCGATGAGGGAGGCGTCGAGGGGACACCTACGGAAGGATCGTCTCGTGGGCCCCGTAGGTGCACGTGGCGGTGGGCGTGTTTCTCACGCACTGCAGGTGCAACTCGGTGTTCGAGAGCGCGGCGCGTGTTGTCCTGCTGATCTGCCGGCCCTTCTTCGGGGACCACCGGCTGCGCGGGTGGATGGTCCAGGACTACTGGCGGGTCGGATTGCGGGTCAAAGGCGTGTCCATCACGAGAACCAGTCCGGTCGAGGACCACCTCTGCCAGCAGCTCCGGCCAGCACCAAAAGGGTCGTCGCAGAGGTGGCTCGAGGTCAAGCTGATTCCGGGCCAAAGACAGAGGTCCTGGTTGGAATCGTCATCGATGGAGGCTTTGAGGAAGAAGATGAGAATGGAAGGGCATTTCTTTGAAAATTGGAATTGAACACAAGGGCCTTTAGGTCATTCCATTTCATAAATAAGATAAATAATTATTATAAAGGGTATCTTGGTCATTTCATGAATTTTTTTAAAAAAATAAATGAAAATCAAATTATTTTAACACCGTTAATGGATGGAACAAAAAAAATGCAAATCGGGTGAGCGGGAGTGGCACTTTTAAACTTCGGTGTATTAATGTTAGAACTCGATTCTTTTGGGTGTACTAAAGTGTCTTTTCCCCTATAATATTTGAGGCAATGAATCGATGAATAAAAATTAGAGTAATTTAGGTAATTAATTTCATATACTTGTTGCGCCGAGTAGAGAGATTTCATTATATATGAACTTACTGCTTATTGCCCTTAATTGTGTCATGATTGATATAGTTTATTAATGAAATCGAGAGAAGAGTTAGTAAATAGAACTAAGTAATGAAAGACGGGTTTAAATCATCACTAGAGATAGGTTTGTTGACACGGTGATAACATTCATAGGTGACACACATCGAAAGATCTCAAGAATTCAAAAAACTTAATGTTGACTAGCCGGTTAAATCATCACAAGAGGTAGGTTGGTTATCGTATATTAGTCATAGGTCTTCTATCTGTGTGAAAGGGGATTTTAGGTGAATTTCGAATTTTTTTGCCATCCTAAGTTAGAAACGCCGTCAAGCATATATTTTAATTTGATTTATTTCCCGGCGTTATTATTCGTATGTTTGTTGCCTCAACCGGTTTTTATATTATTTTATAATCTCGCATATTGTATGTTTTAATTTCCCTCACTTTAAATCTCAATTTTTGACCTACTAAGATTAAATTTCAAATTAAATTAGAGTGTTTAAAATTGATAATTAATTTTCCTTTGGGTTCGATAAACTCGGGGTCGTAATTATACTACCATATATTACTCGTGACTGGTACACTGTCGGAAGTCCAAAATTCGATACACATAATATGTGTGCGTCAGTTTCGGGCGCATCATATACTCTTCTTGATCTCTCTCATGTGTTCCATATGAATCCCTCTTTAGATTGGCCTAGTAAAACTTGGAACTTTCTGCATACTGTCTTCCTTCAACCATATATTTTCCTTCTACTATTTTTTTGTCTCGTTTAGTGGGGCTACTTCTTCTCCAATTTTGCAGTCAATTGTTGCACTTGTGCCTTCAACTTTGTCAACTCTTATAATTCAGTTTCTTTGGTTGATTCTGTTTCTTCACCCCAATGAGAATGCCAAGTCAATCGCGAGTTGCCATGCCACTTATGAATTTATATTATTTTTCTTCCGGTTTTTCCACGAAACTTCCTCCCAGAGAGGCGTTAAGTATAGCCTTGTCATTCAGTTTAATTCTAGCGTAGAACAATTGGAATAATTTTCATTTAGGGAACCTATGGTGGGGGCAATTTATAAAAAAATGATTGAAGTCTCTCCCATGCTGCAATCATCGTCTCACATTCGCCTTGGTGGAATTTGCTTGCTTCTCTTCAAATATGTATAATCCTTGAAGGTGGGAAATAGTTTTGGATGAATGTGGTGGACATCTTCGCCCAACTATTGATTGAATTTTCTGGGCGCACTACCAATCTCTAGCTCTCCCACATAATGAGAAAGGGAAGAGCTTAAGGAGAACCCCATCTTCGCTTACCCCTTCCTGCCTGGATAGATCACAAATCTTCAGAATTTGTATAGTTATTTTACTGTACATTTTTTTAATATTATATCTTGTTTTTTCCTGGGATTTGTTGTGCTGGTAGTTGTCGATATCTAGGGTTGTTGATTGCTTGCATGATAAAAACTAGAATTTTGAGTGTTTGCATGATCGCATGATTGTTGAGTATTAGCTAGGCTAGATGGACAGATATCAGGGAGAAAAATGCTCTTATTTGTTGCTTGCTCGGGTAATTTGAAGCGTTGCATAATTATTACATGATTTAGGAAAAGGAATGTGGGGTGGGAATTAGATGTTTAGCTTGAATTGAATTCTCATGTAAGTTGTATGTATTTAGAGCCATGTTTGTTTCCTGCCATGTAAGCGGGAGTCTAGAACTAGGGGCGTGACCACTCGAGGCGAAATAGATAAGGGGAATGGTGAATCTTTGGGAAATAGAATCTGTAGGCCATCTTTGGATCGCTTCAGCCACAAAGCCTACCCTAATAATTATTATCGCTAGTAACCATCTGAGCCAAAAAGCTGATTTTTTTATTGTCCCTACATTACAAGCCAATGTGCTAATTTTTTTTCTTATATCCAACATTATATTTGATCCCGTGCATCTATTGTTTAGTTTCTTCATTGAGTGTGGGGTTGAATGATGTGTTATTAGAATATGTATAGGAATTTGAGTGCACAATTATTTGGGATTTCAGCTTACTATGACTTTGAGAACCACAATGGTTCAAAATATGTTTTATCACTTGATTTGATTTATTCATGATTTAGGCACTTGGATTTGGGAAAAGAAAGAAAAAAATATTAAAGAAATAAAGAATAAATCCCAAATCCAAAAAAATACCAAATTTGAATCAAGATATTCGTTTTGAATAAACTTGATTGATTTGAAAAATGCAAGTGAGATTATTTTTAAATAAGAGCTGATTTTTTTTATGTGCAAGAAAAATGGGGGGTTATGAGTGAGATGAGGGGTAGAACATTTATAGGAAAGAGCAAGTTAAGGGGAGTGACATGTAATTGGGGTTTGTGAGGTTGGAAGCAACTTTGTGGTGGTGCACCACATGAGCCATGTTTTTATCTTCTAAACACCCACCTTAACCTAAGCCTCAACACGTAACAAGCCATATAAAGCCTTACAAATGGATTCGTCTAGGACATCAGTTCCCCTACAATTAGTGGAGAGCCGATCATGTCACTAGCATATGAACTCTTATGACCTCCAGTGTGAAAAGTGAGCAACATGTGCCGAGGGGAAGTTATGTGATCATTTAATAATTCGAGCATGACATCAAATTTGTAGTTCTGGGACTTTCTGTTTAATAACATGACTAGCAAATTTTCAATGGTTGTGTGAGCATGTGAACATTTTCTTGTAAATTTATATTTCGATTTTTGCCTTGTTGTATAGTTTGAGTCTTTTTATTTTTAGAATTGAATCTAATTGTTTTGAATAAGGATTCGTGGGCATTCCATCCTGATAATCCCTCAGGAGGACCCGAACTCCTCCTACGAGTTTCCTCGGGGTTTAATTCGGGAAAATAATGTATTTAAAAATTCGCATATTTTACTTTTTTTGTACTTTTTCTCGGGACGATAAAAGGATAAGTGTGGGGTGGTTGATGTGCTCGGATATTATGTATCCAACCTCATCAAATCTCCTCATTTTTATCCCCATTTTGTTCTCAATTATTAGTTTTAGGTGAATAAAATGCTACTTTATCTCACAAATGGTTCGAGGAATATTTTTTATGAAAACATGTCGAAAAAGAGACGTAAAGGAGCTAAAATTGCAAAGGCGGGAAAAGGAGCAAGGTTGCTGGATCAACCTGCCGAATCCCTTCCGGCAGGTTGGGCTTAACCCGGCAACATGTGGCTAAAACGAGGAAGAGGCGAGAAGAGATCCCGGGAGCTCACCTGGGGACCTTCCGAGCAACCTGACGGGTTGCCCTGCCGGGTGGCACACGGCAGCTTTTTGGCTAAGATTAGGAGACGACTTGGAGGCGATTTCTAGAAAGATTTGAGGCACGATTGCGAGGTTGGTAGTAGGTTATTTTAGGGTTTATATTCATATTGTAATTGAGTTTTTATGATTGTGTTGGGATTGAGTTTGGAGAAATTGAATTGAGTTATTTTTGTATGAGATTGGAGTTGTTATTGAGTTGCATGTTAGAAATGAGGATGATTGTTATGGACTTGTTGATTTCTTTTTACGATCACATGAGTAGCTAAATTATTTTTTAGGGTTGGTATGTGGAACGGAAAATAAAATGAACTGAATTAGGATGCTTGATTTAAATTGGGAGTACAGGAATCGGGATCCTGGCTATATAACTTAATGCTTCCCTTTCCGGGTAGGCCTGGTGATTGAACAAATCTAGGAAGAGAGGCGATAGCAATCGATCTATGTGGATTAGAGTAGTTGGGACTCGGATCTACATTGTTGCCAATAGGAATAATGGGTACGAGAGTAAATGCATATAGGGTGTCAACGCCGAAAGCATGTGAATAATAGGATCCTAAGATCGATTACCTGGACTTTCGACTTGAGCATGATCACCTTAGACTCGAATAGGTTATTGAACCCTTGATGACCGAAGTACTGAGCATTTTGGGTAAGATCATAATTGACACACCCCGGTGACCCATTTAAATTTCTCAAGTTATATTCATGTACTCAAGTTCATTTCATACCATTTCCCAAAAAGCATATTTGACCCTAACTTATTCATTTAGTGATTTGTGTGTTTATTTTCATGTTGATATTTTTAATTTATATTTTTACAAAACTAAAACGAATTTTTGATCATTTACACTCGATACATTAGACACTTGTACTCTAATGTTCAACAACTAACGGTCCTCGTGGGATCGATAACTCAGGGCTTTAAATCGCCCTATATTACTTGACAGTCGGTGCATTTGTCGTGTACTCGGGAGCGGGTAGATTTCGGCTTGCCGAGATTTCCTCTCGTCACTCGGCAAAACATCATTTGGGAGAAAAGTTTAAGTATCCAAGTCTATTAGCTGGGTCGCACTTGGCTACCTGACTCGGCCATTAAATCTGCGACAGCGCAATTTTCTAGTTCTTGCGATCAAACTTGGGCAAGCCATAACTCCTTCGCCGAAAGTCCAATTGAGGTAGAGTTTGGGAGAGTTACGACTCCAGCTCCAGATTAGAGATTATTAAGTGAGCTGCAACTTTGGTGAAATGCATTTTTCCCATTTATGTCATAGATTGGGAGATATCAGCCTCACAACCTGACTAATTTGTAGAACTCGGTAAATGTGTTTTAACCTGAAATTTCATATTTGCCCGCGATTTGAGCTCTGCTATAAATACAACTCCTAGGGCTGGGAAATTATCGTCCTCCACACCAGTAGCAGCCGTAGGAAACGTCCAAGAGGATCAAAATGAGAGATCGAGAAGAAGATCGCGGGTTTCAACGACTACATCTTCCTACTCCTTTCTCGCTTTAAGTGATTAGTTTAGATATAATTTATTGGATTGTAATAACTAAAATATTGAGATTATGGGATTAAATGATTGATGATTTATCACATGAGTTTGGATATTGGGATTTAAATGATTACATTTTGGGAGATTGTGAAGTTACATGAAATTGATGATTGATTGCTTGAATATGAAGTTATATGAGATTGAATGAGATTAGTTGATTGCATGAGTTTGGATATAAATATTGCTTGTCGAATTGAGTATTTTGGGAGATTGATATTGTCAAAGGTTAGATATGTTGAATGGTTGAATTATTGCGATTAATTGAATGAATTGATTTTGCAGAATCGAATGCAAAGTTAGAGATCGATAGAAAGTGAATAAGATTGTTAGTTTAGAGAAGGATTGGAATTGAATGAGAAATTGAATTAGGAGTAGCGCCCGTTAGCTACTACCTTCTCGTGGGATTGATATTCGGGCTTTCATTGAACGCCCTATATTACTTGATGATCGATGCACTTGTCGTGCAATCGGGAGTGTGTGAGTTTCGCTTGTCGAAATTTGCTCATGTCAAGGGAGGTTAAGTGAAACTTGGTTATAGTTAAAGGGGTTCATGTGGAATTTTTTCTAAATTTTAGTGTTGCTACGTTTAGTGTTGTCATATTTTTTAGCGCAAGATAAAGATGTCAGCCAACATGTTGCAACACATTTGGCGTAATATGATGCGCGCAGGATTAAGCAAGCAGTCGAAGCTTTCTTATTTAATTCGCAGAAGCTTGGCGCACAAGTTATTATGTCACGACAAATTTAGGCAACGTCTAACTGGAAGAATACACGTCAGCAAGGCCAATTAAGGCAGCAACGCCAACCTGTCAACTTGCTAATAACGCAACGTGGCAAAAGAATTTCTATTTGGAATTGTATTGCTTATTTGGAGTTGAAGACCAATTAGGCATGTAGAATTGTTATAAAAGTCGGTGCTACCCGCATAGCAATTCACACGTTCTCTGTGCTAAATTCTCAGATCTCTTAACCGTGCAAGGCTGGCGGATTGAGAAACTGATTTCGAAGAACGGTGTCGATCGCATAACATCAACTCGAGGAGATTTGAGTATGTGTGATTTGTGGGTATTTGTTCGTGATTGAAGTCTCACAAAGAGATTGTCGAAGACAACACAACCGAGCATAGGCTTACTCGAAGGGTGGAATTGAGAGGATCTGAAAGACAGGGGAGTCCCTGGTTGAGGTTGATCACAGTGAGATTTCTAGTATCTTAGGACAATAGCTTGTGTGATAGCTAGTTGATGCTTGAAGTTGTACTATTGACTACCAAATAGTGAAAACCTTTCCACTAGCAAAGTGCCCCCAAACGTAGGTGCGAAGTCACCGAACTAGGTAAACATATTGTGTGTCTTTTGTTTACTGTTTGTTTATTTATTGTCCATTATCTGCGATCTGGCAAGTTGTCGAACCAAGTGTTACAACATTGTGTTCGACATCTTGTCCCTGTTACGAATCAGAATTTCAATTGGTATTAGAGGAGGCACCTTATCTTCTAGGTGATTTCCTGCAAAGATTCTGAGTAGCTGATATGGAGTCAAAAGAAGGAGGATCGATCAATCGACCACCCGTGCTTGATGGAACAAACTATGGATATTGGAAAGCTCGCATGTACGCCCTCATGAAATCACTCGATAGCAAAACATGGAAGGAAGTAATCAACGGATGGGATGAGCACCAATATTCTGATGGATCAGGCAATATTATTGGTCCCAAACCCGAGAAGGAGTGGAGCCCCATAGAAGATGAGGCAGCCCTAGGTAACTCTCGTGCACTCAACGCTATATTCAACAGAGTCGATGTGGCCAATGAAGGAACCTCTAAGGTACGTGCGTAAAAATTAAAATATTGTACCACTAATTTCGAAGCCCTCACAATGAATGAGGATGAAACCATATCCAAATTCAACGTACAGATTAGGGACATGGCCAATGAATCTTATTCTCTTGGCAAACCCATGACTGACGAAGATCTTGTCAGAAAAACCATAAGGGCATTAAGCTCTAGGTTCAAGATGAAAATCACTGCCATGAAAAAATGTCATGATCTAAAACTCTTGAAATTTGATGAACTCATGGGATCTATCATGACCTACGAGCTCTCCCTTCCTACCTTAGAAAAGAAACACAAAGGCGTGGCCTTCAAGAGCTCAACTCATGGTCAGAAAAAACAAGTGTTCTCCGACTCTGATAGTAAAGTCGATGAAACAATTGCTATAATAGCCAAGAACTACAACAGAGTTATGAGAAGATTCAATCAGATGGCGGGGGAAGAATATCTCTCGGGATATAAGAAACAAACCCCAGCAAAAGTTTCAGAAATTTGAGAACACATTGGCAGAAGAGGTGAGCAATCAAGACGAGAGAGAGGAGTTCAGTGCCTCGAATGTGAAGGCTATGGGAATATGCAGAAGGAATGTCCCAACTTCTTAAAGAATCAGGGATTCAATGCTTCTCTATCATATAAGAAAGATGGAGACATCGATACAGAGCAAACAAGTAACTACATAGCCTTCACTGCCTCTACATCCGCAATACAAGATACTGAATCCTTGAAGAAACTGGCTTCAGATGATGAGTTATCTGATGAGACTCTTAACAATGCATACAACAAGTGGTATTTCTAGTGGCTTGAAGACTCCCAAGTCCTCAAGAAGCAGGATGCACTCATTCTTTCTCTCAACGAGGACAAGATAAGGCTTCTCAAAATCATTATTGGTCTCAAAAGTGAAGTTGCTCGCCTGACTGGTGAACTAGAGCTTATGACCAAGTTAGTCAAGATGATGAACTCAAACACTGACACTTTGAATCAAATTCTGTCCATCGGAAAGCCATCGAAAAACATGGAAGGTCTCGGTTACTCAAAAGGAGCCTCAACATCCAAGACCACATTCGACCCCCAAAAGGCTGCGAACAACATGTCCCAGCAGAGATCATAGACATCTGGAAATAGCCAGCCGCAAAAGAAACACCATCATAGCAGCTCAAAGAATAAGAGGCATAATTGTGTCTTCCATCACTGTGGACAAAGAGGTCATATTCGACTATTCTGTTATCACCTTTTTGGAAAGAGCTCCATAAAACGCAAGAAATCCATCAAGAAAGCTCAACCTCGACAAGAATGGCGAGTAAAAGAGGTACATCATCAACCTCATATTGCGTACACCTCTATAAAGGCCTCTACCAGAACCGATTGGTATTTTGATAGTGGTTTGTCTCGACATATGACTGGTAATTGCTCCTTCTTGACTACCATAACTCCTTGTGCAAATTGCTATGTCACTTTTGGTGATGGGGTAAGAGCCAAGGTCTTAGGGAAAAGAAAGCTAAACTACCCTAGTTTCCCCTGCCTAACAGAGGCTTCACTAGTAGAAGGGCTTACTGGTAATCTTATAAGCATAAGCCAACTATGCGACCTAGACATATGTGTCAACTTCACCCTCGACATGTGTGTATTTTTCAAAAAACACCAGGAAGATCTCATGAAAGGTCTCAGGCTGCGGGACAATTGTTACCTATGGTCCCCTACCTCAGCTCCTGGAACCACACAAAAAGCTCAAGAAACCAAACTCTGGCATCAAAAACTTGGACATATCAACTTAAGAAGCATGCAGAAAATCCTATCTGAATAAGCTATCATTGGAGTTCCATATCTTAAAATTGTGGAAGGCAAGATCTGCGGAGAATGTCATATAGGTAAACAAGTCAAGACGTCGCACAAGAAGGCTCAACATCTTACCACGTCTCGAGTTTTAGAAATTCTACATGTCAATCTCATGGGACCGATGCAAGTCGAGGGCCTAGGAGAAAAGCAGTATATTTTTGTATATGCCAACGACTTCTCAAGATTTACCTAGGTTGACTTTATTCGAGAAAAGTCAGACACATTCTCTATCTTTGAAGCTCCATGCCGAAGAGTTCAAAGGGAGAAAGGAGAAAGCATTGGCAAAGTGGTCAGACTAAGAAGTGACCATGAGCATGACTTTGAAAACATCAGCTTTGCCAACGTTTGTGACGCCGAAGGAATAGCTCACGAGTTCTCTGCCCCCATCACATCTCAATAGAATAGAATCATTGAAAGGAAAACATAACTCTACAAGAGATGGCTCAGGTCATGATGCTAGCCAAAAACATACCCCTCACTTCTGGGCAGAAGCACTGAACACGGCTTTCCATATTCACGATCGTGTCACCCTCTGTCCAGGTTCTACGGTCACACTTTATGAAATATGGAGGGGGAGGAAGCTTAATGTCAAATATTTCCGTGTCTTTGGTTCGGTATGTTACATTCTCGCTGATATGGAACCACGACGGAAACTTGCTCCTAAAAGCGACGAGGGTATTTTTCTTGGATACCTAGAAATAATCGTGCCTTTCGGGTATTCAACAAAAGAAGCAGTACCATGATGAAGTCCATAAATGTAAGCGTTGATGATAGCTCAGAACACCCTAATGACGACGACAAAGTTATTGTGAATTCTCCAGAAGTCGGACAAGATGTCACTGACCAAGCAGTAGACATTGAACAAGAAGAATCGTCTCCAAAAGCTGATCAGAAAAATCCATCAAGGAGAATTCAGAAGAATCACCCACATCAAGATGTGATTGGTGACATCAACGAAGGAGTAAGAACTCGACGAAAGCCGCCAATAAACTATCTCAACATGATCAGCAACCTGTGCTTCGTTTCGAAGATCAAACCCAAGAACGTACAAGAAGCCATAAACGATGAATAGTGGGTGTGTGACATGCAAGAAGATCTGGTACAATTCGAAAGGAATAGCTGGTACCAAGACCAAGCAATGTCAATGTCATCGGGACAAAGTGGATCTTCAAGAACAAATCAGATGAGCAATGAAACATAACTCGCAATAAGGCGAGGCTTGTAGCCCAAGGGTATACACAAGTGGAAGGGGTAGACTTTGATGAGAATTTTTCCCCCGTGGCAAGACTTGAGGCAATCCGACTTCTTCTCAGCATAGCCCACCATCTACGATTTAACCTCAATTAGATGGATGTGAAGAGCATTTTCCTCAATGGAAATCTAAATGAAGAAGTCTATGTTGCTTAACCAAAAAAATTTGAAGACCACAATTCTCCAAACCATGTCTACAAACTAAAGAAAGCATTCTACGGCCTTAAGCAAGCCCCTCGAGCCTGGTATGAACGTTTAACTTAGTATTTAGTTTAGAATGGATATATACGAGGGGGAGTTGACAAGACCTTGGTCGTAAAAAAGGAAGGAAGAAAAATTATGATTGCTCAAATCTACGTGGACGACAATGTGTTTGGTGAAATGTCAGACAAGATGGTGCAACGCTTTGTACAACATATACAATCTGAGTTCGAGATGAGCATGGTAGGCGAGCTAACCTACTTTCTAGGATTACTGATCAAACAGATGGATGATGGCATCTTTATATCTCAAAGCAAATATGCCAAGAACATTGTGAACAAGTTTGGTTTGGAGAAGTCTTCCCACAAGAGAACTCTGATTGCTACACATGTAAAGCTCACTAAGGATGATCAAGGTGAACCTGTAGATCAAAGTCTCTATAGAAGTATCATTGGAAGCCTACTTTATCTCACTGCAAGTCGACCTGACATAGCTTTCTCAGTGGGAATCTGTGCTCGCTATCAAGCCAATCCAAAAACAAGTCACCTAGTTTAAGCAAAAAGAATTATAAGGTACATATCATAAACAACTGAGCTGGGTCTACTATATTCTTTTGATACATCATCTACACTTGTTGGATATTGCGATGCGGATTGGGCAGGGAGTACACCTGATAGAAAAGCATATATGGTGGATGTTTTTATCTTGGGAACAATCTTGTCTCTTGGTTCAACAAGGAACAAAATTGTATAGCCCTATCTACCGTTGAGTCCGAATACATTGCCATTGGAGGCAGCTGCACTCAACTCCTATGGATAAAGCAGATGCTTGCTGAGTATGGTGTCAAGCAAGATGTCATGACATTGTTATGTGACAACATCAGTGCCATCAACATCTCAAAGAATTCAGTTCAACATAGCAAGACCAAGCATATTGAAGTTAGACATCACTTCATCCGAGACCTGGTGGAAGAAAAGAAGATCAAACTGGAGTATATTCACACGAAAAATAGCTAGTTGATATTTTTACAAAAATCATGGATGCAAACAGGTTTGAGAGTCTTATGTTACTCCTTGGACTCTGGATTATGGCTCAATAATCCTTAAGTAATGGAGAGGAGATTTGGGATTCGGTTTCTCCTCTTTGGAACAAGATCACATCTAAATCGAATATGTACCTGGTTCAAAACAAGGTCCAATATAAAATTAGCATGGAAAATCTTTCAGCTCGTCTAAACATACCACAACCATCTTGGCTCCCAAGGAAGATGTTTTCGATAAAGTAAATCCACTCTCTCTTGAATTAGTTTGGCACCATAAGTGGATTAAGGAATTGTAGGATCGCTTGTAACCAAAATCCAAAGATAAAGAAGTAAATTGTTCCTAAGAGAGATATTGGACCTAGAGCTGCAAGGAACAAGTATGGAGTCAAGGTCCGAGGGCTACATTCCGGAAATCCACCTAATGTAGAGGTCGGAGATGCCATGGCAGAATCATTTGTGCCTACTGTAAACCCTCTTTCTATCGCCACAGGGGAGGATGTTGTGGAGAAAGAAGTTCTGACAAATCCCAATGCCAGTAGCACATCAGGCGACGAAGAAGCGGAAGGTGGGGATGTCATGGAAGAAACTCAATATGAATCAACTCAATGTGCAATGGGTCAAGGTGTAGCTGAGGAAACCCTAGTCTTAGCACAGAATGTCAAAAAAAATGGTCCGACATCTTCTACTCAGACCAACTTAGGGCAAGTGCCCCTTTAAAATCTATAGGTATTTCAGGAAGAAGTTGTTGTGGAGGTTGCCACTGACGAAGCCAAGACCGTGCCTGAGTCAATTACTAGGTCAAAATCTTAAATGGGTAAAATAGTTGAGAATCCTGGGAAGGTTATGAAAGATGTTGTAGTATCCGCTAAAGGTACCATGAAGGATGTTCCAACATCCCCTGGTCAAGATACTATAGAGAAAAGAGAAGAAGATAATAAAGACGCTACTCATAACAATGATAATGATGTTTGCCCGGCCAACCTTGTGTCAAAAAGGAAGAAGCGAAATCTTGTAAAGGGAAGCAGTCTGATGTAGCAGCTAATCCACTGTTTGATGAGCTAGAATCAACTGATGATGAACCTATAATGTCACTTGTTATTGGAGGCAAAAAGTCTGTGGGAGAACATAAAGTTCCGAAGAATGTTCTAGCTGCTCCGCTTGACAATGTATCCTTTCACAGGGAAGACGGGGTCCTCAAGTGGAGGACTACTCAGGAGAGTTACAAACATCGGTACTCCATATCCTTCTTTGGTAAAGGATTACATAGTCAATCTATATTCAACATTCGATGAACCAGAAGATCTCGAGTTCAGAAAAATGTGTGTGCGAGGGCACTATTTCGATTTCTCCACTAATGTAATAAATGACTTCCCGGGAAAAGAGAAGGTCGCATCTTCAGACCGTGTTCCTATCATGAACTCGATTGTTAAGAAAATTTCTAGAGTCGAGAAAAGGTCTGGCCCTCGAAAGGTAAAGTGGCATTATCATAATTGACTACCAAAGTACTACATATTGTATCGTATCGGTATTACGAATTAGGCTTCCTCATCCCATGAGTCCAGTATCACAGCAGATCTAGCTTGATTGATCTACATCACAGCTATTGTGCGCCCCACCAATGTACCAGGAAAGCACCCTAGTGCTCTCTCCATCAGCACCAAGTTGTTTAAAGGAAAGCATGCTAAAGATATTGTCAGACCATCTGAGGAGACATCAGGAGATTGCATGAAGCTCAGTGACCCAAAAGTAAATCCATGGGAAGGTGTTGGCTGAACTCAAGAATGAGATATCATTAAGGCAACCAGGGGGAGAGGTCTCATGGTAACATGTCTCGAGACTTGTGTTGACTTCAGAAATAACATCTTTCTGTTTTATATTGCTCTGTCATAGAGTTGGTTTATTTTTATTTCCCCTACACGATTGTTGTGCGATCCTATTTTCCCTTTGCCATTTTTGAGGCAATAAGAGGGAGATATAGGTCTTTCTAAGGTCATCAAAATTTTGGTGTCTTATATGACGCAAACTTGTGGTACAACATATGTTCCAACATGTTGCTGGGAAGTATTCGAAGACGCGTAATTGCACTGAAGAATAAATCCAAGTCTTGTGGAATTAGGAAAATACGCGAAGACGTGTAACTGCACTGAAGAAGAAACCCAAGTCTTGTGGAATTAGGAAAGTACTCGAAGACGTGTAACGGCACTAAAGAGGAAACCTAGTCTGATGTCAAGACTACTTGTGTAGCTGGTATAAAAGCCGAAGGTGTCCCCTTAGCAGCTTGAGGTTCTTCTTGCTCAAAATGTTCAGAGCTCTCTATGCTAAATTTAGCGTATTGGGAGGATGTATGATTTGTTAAGAAACATGTGCTCGACAAACATCATTAGAGGAGAATAGAGTGTGATCGATTAGGGTATTGTGTGCCACTGATAAAGATAAAGGACAAAGAGTTATGTTCTGCTGTTGTGTCACTGATGAAGATGGCGGAAGATGATCGTGTTAGCTGGAGACGTTGCTCGTCGGAAGTTTACAGTGAAGATTGTGAAGTTATGCCTGCCTAAAAAACTGCCAAAGGGGGAGTTTTTTGCTACGTTAAGTGTTAGCATATTTTTTAGCACAAGATAAAGATGTCAGTCAACATGTTGCAACACATTTGGCGTAACATGATGCACACAGAATTAGGAAAGCAGTCGAAGCTTTCCTATTTAATTCGCATAAGCTGGGCGTGCAATGGATTATGTCACGGCAAATTTAGGCAACGTCCAACTGGAAGAATACACGTCACCAAGGTCAATTAAAGCAGCAACGCCAACTTGTCAACTTGCCAATAATGCAAGGTGGAAAAAGAATTTCTATTTGGAATTGTATTGCCTATTTGGAGTTGAAGACCAATTAGGCATGTAGAATTACTATAAAAGCAGGTGCTACCCCCATAGCAATTCACACGTTCTCTGTGCTAAATTCTCATAACTCTTAATCGTGCAAGGCTGACGGATTGAGAAACTGATTTAGAAGAACGGTGTCGATCACATAACATCAACTCGAGGAGAATTGAGTGGTTGTGATTTGTGGGTATTTTTTCGTGATTGAAGTCTCACGAAGAGATTGTCGAAAACAACACAACCGAGCATAAGCTTGCTCGAAGGGTGGAATTGAGAGGATCTCAAAGACAAGGGGAGTCCCTAGTCGAGGTTTTTCACGGTGAGATCTATAGTAGCTTAGGACAATAACTTGTGTGATAGCTAGTTGATGCTTGAAGTTGTACTATTGACTACCAAATAGTGAAAACCTTTCCACTGACAAAGTGCCCCCATACGTAGGTGCGGAGTCACCGAACTAGGTAAACATATTTTGTGTCTTCTGTTTACTGTTTGTTTATTTACTGTCCATTATCTTCGACCTGACAAGTTGTTGAACCAGGTGTAACAACATTGTGCTCGACATCTTGTCCCTGCTACGAATCAGAATTTCATCTAGTTTACATTTTCAGTTTAGAGTGTTAGAGAATATCAAATGTCGGGAAAATTCCACATAACCCGTCTTAACTATGACTGAGTTTCACATAATACTCCTTAACTTTAAAATCAACTTGTAGAGTCCCTTAGCTTTGACAAGGTTTCACTTTACCCTTTTCAGCTAACTTTTTTAAAAATTCGGTCAATGTTTTGCGAAATGACAAAAATATCCTTGAATTAAATAAATAAATAAAAATGATTTTGTATTTTTTTTTCTTATTTGTTTACAAAAACAAAGAATAAAAACACTATTTCAGTATTAATGTTTTTATAAAAAAATTTAAAAATAAGAAACGATGTTTAAAAATCATTATTTATTGTAAGAAATTATTTTTAAAATTTACTTTTACTAATAGTAGAATTTTATTCTTTATTTTCTACAATGAAAACATTATAGAAAAAAGTTCAAAATCATTTTTATTTATAATACAAGAGTATTTTCGTTATTTTGAAAAAAAGTTAACGAAAAAGGGTAAAGGGAAACTTTTTCAAACTTAAGGGACTCCACAAGTTTATTTTGAAGTTAAGGGTGTGAAGTGAAACCCGGTCATAGTTACGAGGATTTATGTGGAATTTTCCCATTAATGTGTATTGATTTGGGATTAAATTAAAGTTTAAAGAATTATTCCCTGAATGTGAGCTTGGATTTGTGCATGAAAATAATGATTTCTATGATGAGTATGTTGAATGTGATGAATGAATGCACGAGTAGCTAAACACCTAGATCGGGGCAAAGATGAACGGGGATTGTAAATTGATGAATTAATATGTTTGGTAATTAATTGACGGGTTAGGGAATGAATTAAGGCTCTAAATGTGATCGTAATGCTAGTTCTCCCGTGTATGTTTGAACTTAAATCAAATATAGGAAGAGAGGTGATAACAATCAATCTAGTTTGATCGTAGCAGTTAGAGACCAGATTTACATGGTAAAAGCCCACAGGTACAGTTTACATCTTTAGAGTCCCAGCCCGGAAGATATGGATTGCTACGCGTCCTTTAAAAATGGATTAATTAGGATAATTTTAGTTAATTCGATTATTACAATGAATTGTGTTTTTCTCACCTTTCATTGCCCATCATGTAGGATGTTAGAGTAGGTATGTGGCGTCCCAAAACTTAACTTCCACGTAATTAATAATTAAACTTGATAATTTATTAATTAACGCAATCCCCCAAATTTTTGGTTCCCTGATCACTTTAGTATTTAATTATTCTATATTTATTCCTCGTGTTCTTGGCTTGCATAATATTGATTTGTGACTATTTCAGCATATTGCATGCTTGTTTGGTTGTACCCCACCACTACCCTTTTGAATCGACCAGACCTAAACCTTTAATCATACGACATGAGTGCTCCGCACTATTAAAACTACGACTTCCTGTGGGATCGATAGCTCTGGGACGAAATAATATCGTTATTACTTAAGGACGGGTGCACTTGCCATGCATAAAGAGTGTGTGAGTCTCGTGCCCGAGATAATTTCGCATCACACGCCATTAAATTATTACGTAAAATTTTTATGCCATTATTCAATTCAAAATCATTTAAGAAATGATAGATAGAATAGGGATGTACTCCTTACTTAGTGTACAAATGTAAGAACAACTATTAATAAATAGCTGGAAACAATGAACGGCGGTGAACTACATCTATGAAATCTCTTAATATTATTATGAAATCGGTCAATACGAGTAATGTTGTCATTCCATGTTTCATTGACTTGATCGGTTCCTGAAATCAAGAATCTCATTTATCATGTATTGTATAAATCATATATATATTACACAATTCTAAGGGTTTTCAAAAGCAAAAATAGCGGCCAACAATCATGCAGTGTGACAAATCAGGTATCTGCGGTGAATTTCATACACCAAATAAATCACCAATTAGTATAAATTTTCATGATCGAATGTTATGTTCTTCTTTCCCTTTTCTCAGGGATCGGCTATATGGATAAACAGATTCGAAAGCAAAAATGGTGGGCAAAAACCAATGCAGTGACGAATCGGTAATGAGTTTCATGTATAAGATAAATCTCCAATTAGTATATAGTTTCATGATCGAATCTTGTGTTCTTATTTCTCTATTCTCAATGATCAGTTGTATGGAGAACCAAGTTTGAAATATCAAATAGTCAATATTTAATATTGAACCAAACCCGATGAAACAACGGTTAGCCATGGTGAAAAATCTATCATCTTACACTAGACCAGTCTATGAAAAATTGATAAGCCATGGTGAAACATTGGTGGAGTTAGATGAAATAAGGGGTAATTACATATCAGTATACTCGCCTAAATTCTATTATAGGGTTCTTTTATCGGCAAATCTCATTCTAGAATTAGTTATCCAACTTTTAAACTTTTCTTTTCTTTACCCTGAGTTTAAATACGTTACACTTAACTCGATTTTATGACAGACACAGTTAAATAATTTTTAAAGCCCAAAATGTCCTCGGGTATAATGTAAAAACTATACAATTATTTTATAAGTTAAAATGACCATTTTACCCTCATTTGCAAGACAAATTAATAGGGGTGGGCAGTTTTCACCCAAAACCAAAACCGAAAAACCAAGAATCGTGGGTATCGGATCAAATTGAGGTCTGAAAATTGAGAACCGAATCAATTCGGTTCTGGTTCTGAAAGTGCAGAACTGCTAATTAACCGATTCAGAACCGAACCAATTTTTGGGGGTTTTAATTACTATTTTTGTAATTGAATTTTATTTTTAGCCTAAAAAGATTTTAATTGTGTATAATTTTCACCATAAATTGAACAATGTATGAATATCACATCAATTGGATCTAATCAGGCAAAACTATACAACTTATTAGAGAACCGGACCCCTAATTTCACAATTAACTATTCAATTGGTTCTAATTAGCTAGAACCAAGAGCCAGACCGTAGAACCGCGCCCAGAACTGCACCAATACCCACTTATTGGGTCCGAATTTGGGTCTCCAAAATGAAGAACCGATTGATTGGGTTCGGTCAGGTTCTGGCCAGTCCAGTCCGGTTCCAGAACCGTGCCCAACCCTACAAATTAAACCTAAAGTTAGGGGTAGAATTGTACTTTCAAATAAATAAAATAAGAAAAGTAATTAGTAATTAAAATAACATTTAAAATGTTATTTTTCCATCCTCCCTCACATCCCTCCCCCTTTCTCTTGTTCTAGCAGACGGCAGAAACCCTTTCTCTATTGGAGCTTGCCGTCGAATCTGCTGCGGAGCTCACTGGAGATTTCTATGTATTCGTTCTCTCCTTGAGCATTGCGGAGCATTTAGTCACTAATCTAGTTCAAGAGCGGTTGCGCGAGGTCTCGGGATTGTTGGATCCACCGTCGGAGGAAGAGGAGCCGCTAATCTCCGCCGTCGGGAGGTCTAGAAATTGTTTGAGCCATCACCGGTTCGGATTCGCCGATGAATAGAGTAACTCTGGTTTGTTGGAGACATCGACGCCGAGCTCTCCTCCAGTAGCTTCCTTGTCCGTGAAGCTGACGCACACTTCGAATTCGCTGACGACGTCGGATGTTGGGTCGACGAAATCGGAGGTTTGGTCGACGACGTCGAAGGTCGAAGCTTCACCAGAGAACGATTTTGCCGACTCTATCTGGTCGATTCCGGCAAATCGATTTGGGTCGAAGCTAGAGCCCTCGCCTTCTTCCTTCCCTTTCTCTTTCTCCCACATAAAGTCATGCAAGCCCTCGCCATCGACAGAGGTTGGGTGAGAGCTGATTTTGGGATTTAATTGTTATTTTTGAATAATTATTTTGTTTAAATGAAAAATCAATTCATGTATAAAATTATAAATTCAAATCATGCTGAGTAAAATTTATTGGAGTCAAGAAAGTGGTGAGAGATTGAACAGAGGTTGGGTTTGTCGAGTTGCATAGAAATTGATAAATTGGGAAAAGGTGGGTATGGGAAGATAGGTTGAAAAAAGAGGGTAGGTTTGTAATTTCATTATGTTTTAAAGTTTTTTTTATTTCTCTTATTTGTTTATATGAAAAGAAAAATATGCTCTTATCCATTAGTTAAAATTGTTATTTATTTGAGGAAAAAATGATTATTTCATATCTATTAAATAATTACACTATTCAAGAGTTATGTAACGAGGGCATTTTAGACTTTTTACAAACAATTCCGTTAAATTTAATAGAATTTACGCTTATATGTTAAATTTCTAAACTCGGGGTACTGAGAAAAAAAGTTTGAAAGTTGGGCAACTGATTCTCAAATGAAGTTTTGGCGATTATACTTGTCTCTAATTAACCCATGAGACAATGGTACAGCTCGATAATACAATGGTAAAAGTTAATGAAACAACGGTACAACTCGATGAAACAATGGCACTAGTTGATGAACATTGGTTAAACCTAATGAAACATTAGTCCAAATGGATAAGACATTGGTACATATCATGAAACAATTAAATGTGGTATAAAATAATTAAAAGATGTATAAAATATGTACATAAACGGTGAAGCATGATAAAATGTCGCTGACAAAACATGGCCATTCATTGAAATTAAACACGCTTTTTTTATTAAAAAAATGGTGCAATTAATGTGTACCAAATTAGGGTTTTCTTTGCAACAGGATCGTTTGAGATAGTGATCAATTAGACGATTATGATGATTTTCGGAAATTTCATTAATTGATATTGACAATATATGAAATTGGTATTGTATTTTATTTGAATGATTACATTACAAGAAAAATTTTTAGATGCTGGACTTAAGAACATTTTAGATATGGGCCCTATGAACATTCTAGATATTGACCTTAGAATTAACACCCCCCTCAAATTGATACGGGTTGACCAATCAACATCAATTTGCCTCCAAGAAACTGATGGATGTGGCGAATGACAGCAAGTGGTTTGTGAACTCGAAATTCGAAGAATTTAGAGACTTCAAAACTTGAGCTCATGACTCGGAGGCAGAGAGTTTGGGGATTTACACCCGACTTGGAGACAGAGACCGAAGCTCAGAGACTGGGAATTTATTCCCAACTTATAGACTTTGAGAATTTATACCCAATTTGGAGACGGATGCCTGATACGGAGACCAGATACGGAGCAAGAGACCGCCTCGCGTAAACATAGAGAAAAAAAAAGAAATAACAAAAATCTAACCGCTTCGAGTAAAGACAGAAATCATGTCAATCTCAAAAGTTGACGGGTGAACAAGGAAATTGGCTTAAAAATCACAATAGCAAAAGGGGGTACTATAGCGAGTTGAGGTACACTGGCCAACAAGGAACTTGGAGGTACAATTTCAAGCAACTAGAATGCCTAACCAAGGGAAATCGAAATTAGAATGTCTCGGCCACTCATTAAAATATAATTAGCACTCATTAAAATATAATTAGCGTGTGGGCAAAACAACAGCCGCACAAAAATTGAACTAAAGATTAAAAAAATTATTTAGAGAGTTTTTGATACATGACAATTTCAAAAATTGGTATTGTATTTTATTTGAATGATTAGATTACAAGAGGAGCTCTTTTTTTTGGGTCTTAAGATTATAGTATATACTAATGGGGTAATGACAGTTGACTACAGCCAACTATGTCGCGTTTCAAATTTAATACCCCAACTTCCAGTTTTTCGAATAACATACCCAAAGTTTATATAGGCGTCACATAACCCAACGCCGTCTGGAGTCAGTTAATGAGAGACGTGAAAAGACCAAAGTACCCTTCAAGCTTTGGTTGAATCAGAAGATGACACCTGTCCTCTACCTCTGGACAGTGAAGAGTCCCGCGCGATAGGAAGAGGAGCGAGAGTTCGACAGAAAGAAGAAAGTGCGAGTGAACAGAATAGCAGTGCGAGTGAACAGAATAGGCCGACAGAAAGAGCGACATATATCGAAGACGCGATTTGAAGACACAGGAAGAAGACGGCCATGGAAGACGAGGTACGTATTTCGAGTTAGGGTTTATAATTTTTGGACCCTAATTTTCAAATTAGGGTTTGGAATTTTTGGGGAATAATTTTTGATTTAAGGCGCTGTCAGTGATGATTTTAAGCTTGGGTCATGATTTGTTTCGAAAATATATGGGTTTTTCGAAAAAAAGGGTTTATAATTTGGGATTAATTTTCGAATTAGGGTTATAAAGATTTGGGGATTAGGGTGCAGCTAGTAATTATACCCTATATGAGTTTTTCATTCAATAATTTTGAAATGTTTAGGGTTCAGTGATCAAATTTTTTTCAAAATTTGTATGTCCAGACAGTAATTCAATATTTTGTATGTTGCAGGAACAAAATGAAAGAAATGTATGCACGCCACATCCTAGGTATAGGAATTTCGAGATACATCACGGAGGCAGGTTTGTTTCCGATTTGTATAAGGATGGGGAAATAGAGTATGTGAGTATTTGTAAGGATGTGTGTTCAGTGTGGAAACTTAGGTTAGTCCTAGCTGATATGGGGTATGCATTGAATAGTCAGTTGTGGAGTCAACCACCCCATGTAGGTGTAGGTTTAAGGTTGAAACAGTCACTAATAGAGTTGGAGGAGGATTCAGATTTGAAGGGGATGATGCTAGATTATCATGAGGATGATTATATCCCTATTTATGTCATCAACGGTGACATCCCATTAGCTGAGGTTGATCCATCTGGGGTAGTTGTGAAGGTTAGGAAAGGGTCAACTATACAAGGTGTGAATACCCAATTGTGTCCGTTTAAAAAAGACAAACCCCCCAAACCAGATCAGTTGTACTTAACCAAAAGTCAATTAGTGTGTTGTAGAAAGAGTGGATATGGGGTAACAGCTGACACAATAGATGGGAAGCCATTCGTTTTAGTTGAAGACCTAAGTAGTGAAGCTGAAAATGATTGGGATGAGTATGATGACGAAGATGACATGGAGGTTGAAGATGAAATTGAGATTGAGGATGTTGACATTGAGGAAGAAGTAGCTGTAGAGGAAGAACAAGAAGTCGTTGTAGAGGAAGAACAAGTAGCTGTAGAGGAAGAAGTAGTTGTAGAGGAAGAAGAAGTAGTTGTGGAGGAAGAAGAAGTTGTTGTGGAGGAAGAAGAAGTTGATGTTGAGGAACAAGTTGTCGAGGATCCTGATTGGTCTAAGGGCACAAAGTTCGACAGTGATGGAGAAGTTGTTATAGAAGAAGAAGAAGTTGATGCCGGAGAAGAAGTTGCTGCCGAGGAAGAAGGTGTTGGTGAGCAAAAACAACCTGGTGTTGTTGAGGAAGAATGTACCGTTGAGGATGAAGCTGATCCAGTAGGAGAACCTGGTATTGGCGATGGTGTTGGTGATGGTGTGAAGGAAAGAGTAGCACCTAATGATGATGAAGAAGTTTATGATGGAGAGGATTACGATGAAATCCCAGAGTTCAAATTCAATATCGGGGATGACTGGTTGGTGCCTGAAGAAGGACAAGTGAGGCAGCCAGGGGATAATGGGATAGTTTGGGATATGGATTCTGACATGCATCGACCAGAGATCGGGTTGTATTCAAGATTTAAAGATGCTGAGGTTTTTCGATACGTGTTTAAGACGTATGCAGCTGTAAAAGGATTTGATTACAAAATAAAGAGGAACGAAGTTGATAAGGTCGCGATGATGTGCGCAAATCGGAGTTGCCATTTCTGGTGTTATTGTAGTCGAGCTGGAGAGGAGTGGTACACGCAGATAAAAATATGGTATGGTGAACACAGATGTGTGAGACCAACAAAGTTTAAACAAGTGACGGCTGATTTCCTAGCGACAAGGTAGTATGATTTAATTAATTTTTTTTGCTGTTAATTAATAATTTCCTGAAAATAACTCAGAATGTTATTTCTCTTTTTTTTGTAGGTACCTAGAGAACATTAGATTATGTCTTGATATGAAAATTGAGACACTCCACAGTATAATCTTGAAGGACTTGCAACTAAACATAGAAGATCGCCAACTATACAGAACGTTGGCTCGAGGGAAGGAATTAATTCAAGGGAATGTTGGCAAGCAGTATGAAGATCTGTATATGTATGCCGAAATGATCCGTAGATCGAATCCAGGGAGCTCGGCCAAAATTCACGTGGTGCACTACGCCATGGAGGGAGTTAAAGACCCACCGCCCACATTTGTCCGAATCTACATCAGATATGCGGCACAGATGGCAGCCTTCATTAGTGGTTGTAGGCCTCTCGTCGGAATCGATGGCTGCCATCTGAAAGGAAGCTATGGTGGACAGCTGCTTTCAGCTGTGGGATGGGATGCAAATGATGGGATGCTCCCATTGGCATTTTCCATAGTAGAGCAAGAGAACAAGGCATCATGGAAATGGTTTTTGGAGAATTTTTTCATGGACTATGGTAACAACGATCATCGGAAGTGGGTCTTTATCTCCGACAAGCAGAAGGTACAATTTATTTATTACAAATTTCATTACAAGCAGAAGGTACATGATTATATAGGTTAAATATTTCAGTGTCAATTTGACATGCTATTTGTTTGTTGTTTACAATGTAGGGACTTGTTGAACTTTTTAAAGGATGGCCTACCATTGAGCACCGCTTCTGCATTAGGCACTTGTACGAGAACTGGTACAAGAGCTTCAAGAGTATGAAATTGAAGCAACATCTGTGGGCCTGTGCAAGTGCTCATTCAAAAGAAGGATTCCGACAACAAATGGAGAGTCTCAAGGAAAATAGTCCACAAGCTTACACATGGCTTACAAAGCGTGAACCAGAAGGTTGGTGCAAAGCTTATTTCACTACTAGGGCTAGCTCATCTATTCAAACTAATAGCCTTAGTGAATGCTTCAATTCATGGATTTTGAAGGGTAGGGATAAACCGGTTTATGATCTATGTGAATTTATTAGGAAGAAAATAATGGTTCTTCTATATAAACGGAATGAAAAGTTCAAGGATCAGGTTGGGGGCATTTGCCCTAGTATTACAAACAAATTCGAAATAATTAAGCTTGCTGGTAGACATTGTAAGGCACTACCTTGTGGGGCAGGGGTTTTTGAGGTGAGTGATAGAAGGGTTACCTATAAGGCTAACTTGAATGAGAAGACATGTACATGTTTGGAATGGCAACTGAATGGGATTCCATGTAAGCATGGAGTGGCAGCTATGCTTCTGATGAGGGTTACTCCAGAAGATTTCATAGACAGATATTATCATGTAGACACATATAAGGAAATATACTCCTTTTTTATACAACCTGTCCCTAGCATGGATAGTTGGCCAACCAGCTCAACATACAAGAAGATTTCCCCTCCCATCGTATACAAACCCCCCGGTAGGCCTAGGGTGAGGAGGAAGAAAGGACAAGCTGAAAAGGACAATGAGAAGCCAAAAGACCCTCACCGAGCTAGCAGGAAGAACTCGAAGATGACATGTACTGTGTGTAACACTAAAGGTAATATTTGTAAATACGATATTAAATATTCAGTCATAATTTTATATTTCTGCATACGATAATATCATACTAACCTATACTATAATTGAAGGGCACAATTCAAGGAGTTGCAACCCAAAGGAGCATGGCGAGACAGCAGCACAACGTAACAAGAGGACTAAAGGCACTGGCCAACAATCAGGTTACTACAGGACCCCTGAAGAATATGCATAATTGATGGACAAGAGGCATGATGCTGTCGATAAGATTGTGGAATACAAAAAACAAGCACACAAAAACAAGAAAGCGAACAAACAATGTACTGAGGCAGAAATGAAGGCGAAAAAGGTTGAGGCCTTACGAAGAATGGAGGAAAATGGACCTTTTCGGGTGAGGAAAAGGAAGTACTGTGAAGACCAGGATGGAGGCAGCTCATCTGGAGCTAAGGATGGAGGCAGCTCATCTGGATCTCATAATGGAGGCAACTCGTCTACATCCTTCCCTAATATTGGACTTGCTCAGGAAAAACTGAATAATTCAAGAAATGAAGAGGTATCATAAATTTAAGTTTTTATCTTTAGTTCATAATTTTGTTATCTCCAGTTCATATTTTTTTATCTTGAGTTCATATTTAAACATGTTCAGAAATTAGAAGTTTATAAGTTTATTCAGTTCATAAATATTTTGAATGAGCACTGGCTAATTCAGTTCATAAGATATTGTTTGTTTATATCTTCAGTTCAAAACTTTATGAACTGAACAGCTCATAAATTTATGAACTGAACAGTTCGTAAATTGTTTGTAAATTTAAACATGGCTTATTCAGTTCATAAAATATTTCAGTGCATAAATTTTAGTTCATAAAATGTAGAGTTAACATTTTTACCTTATGGCAGTGGCCATTCACTCCATTATCAAGAACTGGGAACTCCCAGACTGGTAAACCAGTTGTTGACTGCAGTGGCTCTAGGTTCCTTCAAGAAGCAATGTTTTGTAAGGGAAAAGATAAGGCAAAAGGCAGGGGCAAGGCAAACCATGGACAAGGCAGAGTTGATGAGGTTGAAGGAGGAGGCAGAGGTGGAGACGAAGGAGGCAGATCTGCAAGCCAACCACCTCCATTTTTCTGTCAAGAAGATTTTACTTCTCCAACTAGTGCTAGCCAACCAAATTGAGTAGTCAATTCGGTTTTGGCTTTATTGTAGTTGATAGGAACCTTGAGGGGACAAGGAATCTTATCTTTTTGTAAGGGATTTAATTTTGAGGACCCTTGTCATGTGCACTGTGGTTGTGTGTTTCAGACTTCACTTTCACCGTTACTTTTCAATTTAATGGTTGTTCATGGTTGTTAAAGGCAGAGCCTTTTGTTATTTAATGTCTTGTGCAGTGTGCAGTGTGTTGAAATGAGTTGTGCAGTGTGTGTTTTGTTATGCAGTGGATTGAATGTGTTGTGCAGGAATTGTTTACTATGTGATGTAAATGGTTTAGGATTTACAATAAACAAATGGTTGCTGTCTAATTTTTTTTAACACTAAATGACCAATATATGTTCAATCTTTCACAAATGCATAATTGTTAGCATACTAACACATGAATGGAAGACCAAAAATATAACAAACTTAAGATTAGCAACACAATTATTATTTTCACAACTTGATATTTTCATTCACTATAAATAAGTTGAAATACAACAAACTTAAACATGTTCTACAATTATGAATTATAAACATAAATTATAAACCCTAAGATTAGCAATACAATGATTTTTTCATATCTACAATTCCACTTCTTTGCCTTCCCAATTGCTTCTAAGTACAGCTCTTCCTTCATTGCATTTTCCACATCTGCCTTCATCATTTTTGCATCTAGTTCATCCTTTATCTTCAACAACCTCACATTCTCAGCATCAACAACCCGAATTGTCTCTCCCATACACTTCAATCTTTGATAAATCTCAGGCATAATTCTCTTCCCAAATGGACAGGTTGGGGGATCAATCCAATGAAAATACTTGCACTTGTAGTTCATCTAATTTCACAGAAAACATTTCACAATTAGGGTTCATTCATCAAACCAAAAACTGATTTTTCAAGATTCAATCATAATTGATAACAATTACTTATTTACACCCTACAAATATTAGCCCAGAAACCAATTCCCACAACTAATTCAAACAAAATACAAATTTATCACTTAGGGTTCATCAAACCAAAAATCTGATTTTTCAAAATTAAATCAAATACCAGACCATAATCAATTCCCACTACCCAAATCCAAGCCTACGAATTAAATACCCAAATCCAAGCCTACGAAACTTACCGAATATCTTCCACAACCTACCAATCTTCGACCTGGATTGTCGTTAGTTGTCGAGATTCGTACCGGCGACGAAACCCCACAATCACAATCGAAGGTGTCTGTCTCCATCCTCAGCTTTCGACCCTCCCTCCCACGCGAGCCTCCACTGTCGACCCTCCCTCCCACGCGAGCCTCCTCTGTCGACCCTCCCTCCCATGCGATTCAGATCCAAATAGGTTGAGACGTGGAGTTCAAAACGACACAAATAGGGTTTAACACGCAGTCAAGGGCATTTTTGCCATTATTCCAAATATATTAGTCATGTGCACATCACATGTTCGATTTCCGCGTTTTTCCGTCACGGCGTTGAGTTATGTGACGCATATATAAACTTTGGGTATGTTATTCGAAAAACTGGAAGTTGGGGTATTAAATTTGAAACAACTGTCATTACCCCTATACTAATCCATAGAAACAAACTTTGTTAAAAATGTACAATTAATGCCTATCATATTAGGGTTTCTTTTGCAAGAGAAATTTTTGAGATTGTGATCGATTAGACGATTGGGATGATTTCCGAAAATTCGTTAATTGATACTAATTAATAATGTCTTGACAAATTTACCCTTCTATGCTCATGAAATGTCGACGTTGGTCCATCAATAACATTGATCAATCTGAGACATTAATTGCAATACCGAATGTATCTATCTAACATTTGTACGTTAGAGTATGGTAACAAGCATTTTGTATGTGATTTAAAAGTATATATTAATAAAGTAAATGATCGATCACAATTAGTTAAATATTTGACTTTGAGCTTTATAAATATGAAGTTTTAATCAAACTATATTTGATGTCTTCAAATTGATATTACAATTTTTCTTAATCATGTTAAACTAAGCAATAATAATTTGTCCTAAAATCATTAAACACAAATCATGATATATCAAATACTTGTAACATGGTAATATAATAGAAGGAAATGTTGATTTCATATGAGGAATTGATGCAGCGTACGTGATTAGGAAGAATTATTTATCAAAATTCGTTAATTCGCAAGAATACTGAAGATGATAGATTTTAAGAGAAATCTCGATTTTTTATTAAACTTCAATAATCAAACTATCAAAAACGTATGAAAGTGTTTAAATATCAAAAATCCTAAATTTATTGGAAAAATGAAACAATTTATTAAAAATTATAAAAATGCCCAAAAACTTATAAAAGTGTGATTTTGACTCTCCAGATGAGATCAGATGGCCGAAATTTATCATACATCATGGCAAAGTCATGAGTTTGTCTAAAAATACCGTTTTTGTCTAAAAACACTAGTCTTTTGTCAAAATTTTGGTACTTGTCTCGATTTGCACCACACCAAAAATGATGATCATTTTTTAAAAATACTACTTGGTTAATCTATACGAAGATAAGATATATGGAACATGAATAAATCACCTTAAACAAATAGTGTGGATGAATGATTAATAGAAAAGTCGAGTCACTTGAGCTCAATTGGGTTGGTTAGCATTTGTTATAGTTGTTGGAATCTTTGTGAATCGAACACATCCGCGTTAAGACCGTGTTGGCATCCAGGTGTACGCTGATTCATTTCTTTGTACTTACTATGTTATCGTGCGTGTAATTATGAAATTACCACCTAATTAAAAATGCGAGATAGAGAAAATAGGGTGGGACCCACCTACCTCTTCGTCCTACTTGTCTCTCTACCTTTGTTCTCGAAACTCTGAGCACAAGAATTGTCTCCTACTTTTCTTCTCCCCAATTTTATTTTTCAATTGATCAATTCGATTGTGTCACTCTTCTTCCTCCTCCTCCTCCTTCTCCTTGAGTGCCCATCATCATGACTTGTCTTCTTCTACTCACACCATGAAATTACCAGAAGCTTTCAGAAATCACCCTTCCTTTTCACTTGTCCCCTTGTCCTAGTACTCTTTCTGCTGTTACAGCCTCTCTTGCTTTTATTCCCCACCACCTACCTACCTTGGCCCATCCCTCCTTCAAGTTTCAATTTTTATGCTTTTCAGCTCTGTCATGACTCTCCGTCTTCTTCGCTCCTCCTCCCCAACCCCTTTTCTGCCTGATCTCTTCTTTATTGGCCGCTGCTAGCAAAACCCACTTCGATTTTCCTCAATTCTCTCCGCATACTTGTGTCCAATTTGGGGGGCTTTCTAGATTGATGTGTGGGTTTGTGTCTATTGGGTCAACTTGAGCGTCGTCACTTGATTTTGCGTCTTCCTCTTTTTGGTTTTCATTTTGTGGGTTGGTATGGCGCATCAGTCGGTTCCTGGGCCGAGTTCGGGTTCTGGGTTTCATTACTTGAATTCTCCTTTCGGCGACACCACTCACACCAAGGTGTTTGTTGGGGGACTGGCATGGGAGACGCAGAGCGAGACCATGCACCGCCACTTCGACCACTTCGGGGAAATTCTGGAGGCTGTTGTCATCACTGATAAGAACACCGGCCGATCCAAAGGCTATGGTTTTGTGAGTATTTATTGTTAAGCTTTGGACACTTGGGCTTTCTGGGATATCTACATAACTCTAGATGACCATCTTTTATATATGATTTCTGCTTGTTTAATGGGTAGAGGATTACAGCCGGGGATGCTATTTTTCAGACAATTGAATGAGTTGGTTTCTATTGGTATTTGTATGGAGGTGTAGGTGACTTTCCGAGACCCTGAAGCTGCTAGGAGAGCCTGTGCCGATCCAAATCCAATCATTGATGGTAGGCGGGCTAATTGTAATTTGGCTTCACTTGGGCGTCCTCGGCCTCCTATGCCTTATGGTATGTTTAATCTCATTTTGTTTTGGATATTCTGAGTGTACATTGGTAATTTCATTTCACTGATCTGCTATGTTTAATGTCTGGATTTATGTAAGCGGTTTAGATTTTAGTCTGTGGTCTTGATATGTGATGTTTGTATCCACAAACTGTTCTATGATTGTCATCAGCTTAGTGTAATGCTTTTAACATCATGACAATTTTTGTTTGATGGCTTGATAGAATTTACGATCATGCATGTGATTGACCAACCATAAGGGTAGCACTGATAGGGTTATGCTTGATAGGATTATAATTTTTGGATGGAACTCATGTTTAAGCTTCACATCAATGCCTATGTCTAAGTTGCAGTTGGTAGATTTCAATTCTAATTGCACCATTTCCCAGTTGTAGTTTCTTGTTCCATGTGATAAAGTATGCTTAGAAAAAAAATTGCTTTTATTGTTATTTACTTCAGTTATTTCCACTTCTCCATCATCCCCATTTTCTATCTCAATCTTAGTTGCATGCTCTCTGCTTTTCCTTATTGTAGGACACCTGAGGCCACCTTCCCAATTCCTAGGAAGTGTACCTGCACCACGGGGTGCTTATGTAGGTAATTTCGGATACCAGCAACCCCTTCCTTACGGCTACCAACAGGGAATGGTGTATCCTCCATATGGGTAAGTGAGCATTTGAATAATATAATCAATATAATAAACAATTAATATCTGGGGACGGCTAGGATTGTTGGTTTCTGGGTATCTTATCCAATCTCAGAATGTGAGAATATCATGTACATAGTATTTTCTTATAAAATACTTTTTCCTTCAAGTGACTAAGACATTTCAAACTGGAAGCTTCCTGTTCTGGCCCTTGTCCTGAGGCTTACTCTTCAAGATTAATGTTGTGGTCGCCGTCTGTTGTATGTCATTTATCATGACCTGATAATTGGTTTTCATGCTAGATTTGCAATTGAAGAAAGTTAAACGGGTTCATAAATATTATAAGCAACTTTATTTTGTAAAATTTTACATTTTATTTTATCGATAAATGTCTTGCAATGGTAACTTGAATTTATATCTATATTTAAGGCAGGTTCTTCCTCTGCCTGTTATTTTCGATCTTTCTATTAGCATCATCCATTCTCACTATTATAACACCCTTATGTATTACACTATGGATTTGGGTCAATGTATAGTATCACTGCTGGGATTCCGCCTTTGGTTAATTAATGTTTCATGGATTTATGCCATGGGTTGGATCTACATTCGCCAACTTTGTTTTGAAAATTGTTAGATCTTGCCATGAGGTTTAATTGGTTGCATATTTTCCCTTTTTGCAATTTCCCACATGTATAGAACTACCAATCACAGTATACATCTGTCTGAATTCTTTTGGTTGCTCTGGGGTCATTTAGTCCTTCCATTGGTCAAAAGTGATGTGACATGGTAGTATGATCGATGATAATGATGTACGGCTTTTTTAGAAAAGAAACTTATCTGCTGGAATGCGATATAATTTCTCAATTAGATAGAGTATATCTGCTCACAGGGTAGGAGCTCATCAGCTTATAAATTTATAGTAAAATTATAAGGAAAACCGTTCCAATTTGATGGGCATTTTAGTTTCTCATCCTAATGCACGATCACAAATTCAGAGGTCATACCAAGTTTAAGGAGAAGGGTTTGGTGTGGGGCTGGCTGTGTTGATCGAGATAGTTATATCGGGTCCATTTTCAATGTTAATTTTTCCTAAATATTTAGCGGTGGTTTTATCCTTTGCAGATACACAGCATACGGACCTGAATATGTGTACCCTCAGGTAAAACACCCTCCAAATAGCTAGAAAGTCGGATTAAATTTTTGTTATGGTTTAGAAGTGAGATAATACATTGTTGGTTCTGTACTGACACTGGTAGGGCGTTTACAATCCTTACATGGGCCAGCAGTACCTTCAAGTATACGGAGCTCCATACGGACAGACAATTCCCGGTGGTGCAGCAATGCAGGGGTATGCAATGCCAGGTCATCAGCTTTTGCAAGTGACTACTTCTCCTGCCCCTCCAATTCAAGCACCATATCCCTCTGGTAGGATTGCTTACAAAAAAATCATATTCCATGTTGTTTTATGATCAAAGTGCATTGCACACTCGAGATTTTGGAATTGCTGAATAAGTTTGATCTTTGGCGGGTGTAACGAGCGAGTATTAGGAGTTCCTCTTTCCAACTGATTAGACATCTGTATTGGTTGGTTAATCAGGTGTAGCTGCGCATGTTCCAGCACAAACACAGTTTATAATTGCTTCCCCATCTCCTCGCTATATGCAAGGTAGTGGTTCTGACCAAACAGTTGGGTGAGGTGTTGATCAAGGTGAGTGACTAACACATGCTAGCTAGCGGAATATTATGTATCTCTCAGTTCTCACCATAAGGAAGTCTCACGTTCAGAAGTGTATAGGTATTACTTAGATTGCAGCAGGACTAAGAGCAGCGGAACTGCTACTTGAGTGGCGGATCTAGCCTTGCAATTCATCCATTTTGCACTCTACAGGTACGATTAATAGTTCATTTGGCGGGAATGTTCCAAAATACTATCCATTCTAATTTAGTACCCACATTTTCCAAGTTCATCTAATAAGTCACTTGTTGAAAGAACAGGTCATGCATAGTCAAGTTCACCAGAGAAGTCAGATGGAATTGGAGAAGGAATGTGGAAGGGTCAGATTATTCTTCCTTTTCTGAGTCGCTACCCTACGTTGTATTTAAACACTACTGCAGGTGCCGATACTCGAGAAGAGTGTTGTGCAGTGATGGATTGGTGGGTGCTGGGATCGGTTTCTGGCATCCATGAAAGCCAGCATGTTAGAATCAACATATGATTCTTTTTACAGTCAACAAAGACCCAACATTTGGGTGTTATGTATATATAGATCAGTCTCTGGTGTTTGTGGTGTCCTCTCCTGCATTTATATTTCAATCAATCTTCACGTGATTTCGAGTTCTCTGTGCATAACATAACACTGCTTTTATGGGGTATTGGGGTATTTTAGACTCAGAAACTATGTAATTTGGATGGTTTCACTTGAAAACGTTGGAGGTTGGATTTTATTTTGGACCCTTGCAGTAATATTTCCCTCTGTTATTATTTCTGTAAGGGGCGATCCGATTCCACTTCACAACTCTATGCACGATTTCGAAATAAATACTTCAAAGTTAAAAGAAAGTTTAGAAGTATCTCAAATCATTTTAAGTTATATTTAAGGTAACTTTTGTTAAATTTAATAAAATTGGTGTTCAAAAAGTCTAAAATATCCTTAATAATAATTATTTGATATATATATTATTAATAATTGATTTACTTTTGTTTGATAAATAATCATATCAAAAATATTAATAGTATACATAATTAATTATTAATAACATTTTTTTACATTTTGCTCTAACGCTGTTAAGTTTTGGACGGAATTTTTTTAAAGAGTGAAAATTTATTGTTGTTGAAAAAAATTTTCAATAAAAAAAATTATTTCTTCAAAATTGTTAATCTTCCAATTACCTTCAATTTGATATATTATGAGCGCGAAACGGAGCTTGTGTAAGATAGTTATATCATTCAAAAGTTTCAATATATTACTAAATAATTAATTATATCATATTATTAATAATAATTAATATAATTTTAATAATTTATAGTATTTTAATTATTAATTAGTAAAAAAATATTTATTAAAAAAATTTCTTTTTTTCATAGTTGTTGATCTTTCGATATTCTTCTAGTTGATATACTATGAGTCCGAAACAAAACACGTATGAGAGAGTTATGACATTCGTAAATTTCAACATGTTACTAATAATTAAATTTATTATTATTATTAATAATAATTGTTATTTATTATTTTTTTAATAATTAATCCGATCAAGCTGAATTTGAACCGGTCAAATTAGGCTGATTTCAAGTCATAACTACTAAAGTCATTTTGAACTTTTTGCACACCAGTTATATTATATTTAAATATATTTAAATTTATCTTGAGTGTAACTTAAAAATTGTTGGGGTAACTCTTAAAAAATTTGTTCATACTTGAGTGTAGTGAAGTGAAATTACCCATTTCCTTAACTTCCTTGCACACGTCATCAGCCAACTCAATTTTTCTAGACTTCAATTATTAACATTTATATACACTTCAATTTGAAATGTTTGTTTTTCAATCCCTCAACCTTACTCCTTTTTACTAACAAAAAAAATTCTTGAAAGTTGTTTTTTTAAATATGCATGCCTCAAATCATTGGAATATTATTTTTTTTTAAATCTCAAAATTTTTAAATGAATAAAATGACTAAATTATTTTTTTTTTTCAATATGATAATTTGTTTAATTAATATTAATGGTCATTTGACTCAAATTCAAAAGCTAACTATAATTTTTTCCAAGAAAAAAGTGGATTTGAGGGAACTATATGTTATTTATAAAAAAAACTCCACCACCGAGCGATATCTAGTCTTGTCTACTCTAGTCTTTGATGACATGGTTGCGTTTCTTTTTGAAAGAAACAAAATAATTTTATTAAATTGTGCATAAATATGAGGAAAGGGGTTAGGGTTGTCCATTTTTATTCGGTACCCGACTCATCCAACAACCCAACCTGACCCAAACCAAACCCAATTGACCCGACAAAACCAAGTAAAATTTGGGTTGGATCAACCCAACCCGACCTTTAAGTGAGTCGGGCCTCGACAGTGATTTACAAAACCACCGAGTAACCCGACTCACCCGGCCCCCACTGGGTTAGTCAACATTTATATACCCAGACCCAAACCAACCTACAAGGAATGACAAGCACAGCAAAGTCCAGCTCTTTGCTTTTGCAAGCTTAAGAAAGAAAGAAACCTATAAATGTTTATACTCTCCCGACGTGGGATGCTAAAGAGGTAAAGAGAGCTGAAGCCTTCAGCTATAGGCGCGGCGCCTCCTTCACCGTCCATCGCGAAGCCAAATCAGATCTGAGTCATCCGTTGGTGTAGACGTGGCCGTCTCTCCTCCACCCACGACTTCACCAACACCAACTCACCCTCTCGCACACCAAACACATTTCTCTTTTCTTTTCTTAACCCTTTCAATTTCTCTCTAAAAAACCTAAATTTTCAACCATGTTGCCTCCTCCCTCATACTGCCTCCTCCCTCATGCCGCCTCCTCCCTCTCTCACCAATTATCATGCCTTCCTCTCTCTCTCTCTCCGTCACAAGATGAACTCGAAGATTTTTGGTTCATATACGAGGAAGCCACTTCGAAGAGGGTAAGTTTCTTTAAATGATTTCTGTTTTAGGGTTCACACATAGGGGCTATAGATTGAGATTAAGATTGCGATTTTTAATTCATGATTTACATATTGCGGATTTTAAATATTAGAGTCGTATGGTTTTGGGTTCTTGTATGTAGTTTTGAGTTTTAAAATAATGTTTTCTCCGTTTAATTTTATGGATATTGTTTGATTTTTGGGATCCCGAATTGATGTTTAGGGTTTTTGCATGGTGTTACTGTTAGATTTTTTGAATTAAGCTATGGGTTTTGAATTTTGGTGATTTCTTCAATGGAGATTTCTTTGATCCCGAAATTGTTTATGCTCACTTTCTCTGGCTAATATCTCTACAATATGATATCTCTGCAAATAGACATGAACATCTATTTTGTTCTCAGTGTGCATTTCGATTTTCTCTTATATTAGCATGATTTTTGGCTTTAGCCTATGCAGTATTGCTATCAAATTCACATTGCAATGTATGTATGTACCCATCAAATTGACGTTACTTTTCAAACAACAAATTCAACTAGTATTTGATTCGGTTAGAAAGAAATTGTTTATGCTCACTTTCTCTGGATGATATCTCTGTAATATGATATGTTATAATGTGTATTATAATAAATTCAACCATTTCTTATGACTAATCTTCTATTCTATGGACAAGATGATTAATATCTTCTTATGTTGCAATCCATGACAATCGATGGTGACATATAACATGAACCAAAGTCAACTGTGAAAATCCTATTTCTCTTACTGGTATTGTTGAATTGATTTTTTAGTTTAAGACTTTAAGCTACTGGATATATTGGAGCATCCGAGCAACAACCAAGCAAGTGTTGCTTGTACAGATGTGGCATGTTGGAGATGAAAAGTTGCTGCTGGAGCTGGATGTTAAAAGAAAGCTATCGAGCTTTGTTTTTCTTATTTTCAATTCCAAATATTTCGTTGCTTAATGGAAATTTAATCGCGTTTTGTTGTTTTATTTATTTTTGAAGTCGTAAGTTGTATATAATTTTGTTTTCACTGTGTTGTGTGTGAGTGTGTGTATTGTGTAAGGTACTGGATTATTTATTTTGGGCCTTGAATTCAAATTTTAATTGGGCTTCTAACTTATGAAAATTGTAATGGGCCTATCGGGTGTGTTGGGTTTGACCTGACTCACCCAAATCCGACCACCTGAGTGCCAAGTCAAGTCGAGTCAAGTTTCGAATCTGACTCACTGAACCCGACATGAGCCAAGTCGAGTCCAAAATCGGTCGGGTGAACCCGATCCGACACGATGAACATCCCTAATAGGGATAATGAAGAATGCATACCAGGGAAACTTCTTCTCTTTACTCAAACTTAGATCATTTGGTTCTTTATTTCAAGTCTTGCTTTTGCCAATAAAATACTTGCACTTTTAATCTAAGAGTATAATTTTCACATCATGTTATTAGAACGATTACATTATTTATTGTGACTGTTTTCAAACTTCAAACTAAACTTATTTTTAGTCCTCAAATTTATGTTTATTTCATCAATATACTTTTGTTGTGCATCCAAAAGTTAAATTCATCCATTGCGTCATCTTTAGTCCAATACAAAAGAGCAATAGAGCAAAGGCATCATTTAGATTGCATTTTATTCTTGTTTTCTCTAAACCGATCGGGAAAATCACATACATATTCATACATATTAATTTTAAATCTCAAGATTTTGAAGTCAGATGCAAGACAAACTAAACGTTTCAAAACTAACAACAACAGAACTAACCTTCATGTGCATAACATCAAACATTAATGAAGCTTTAAATCATTAAGTGAAAGTTCGCCACAGTAAGCAAGATGCAACAGTTCATACAATAATAATTATGTAAATCAAATGAGTAGCATCCGAGTCATAAAAAAGATAAAACGTCTTAAGAATGTTAGACATAGGTTATTCAAAAGCATGAAAATACGATACATTATCAATGTCAGTTGCACCAAATATATGTTAAATAAATAAGTGAAATATGAAATAAACATATAATTAAATTTGAACCTAGATTATTTGTGGATAAGATTTACCATAACGAGAATTGATTCTACCGAGGCTCGGTGATATGGTTTTCTTAAGACATTGTATTGCCCCGTATGGAAAGTCGTCTTCCATGATATGACTATATATGTTAGTCGAACTCTAACCATGCCAAAAGAGTCAATCAAGATTTGTTTCTTCTATCACTTATAGAAAAAGAAACCACAGTCCCTGCAAGACATGAAGTCCTAAAGTTAATCAAGTTTTAGGGGAAAAGGGAGTTGTAAGAGAATTAAAAATTAGGGTAAATGTCACAAATGTACAATTATCTTTACACGTTTTGCAGCCGGATACATCTAACTTAAAAACGTTGTTTTAAGATCAGTTAGTTTTGGTCTAGTGTCAAAGTTAGACAAAATGGTTAAGTTTCAGTTAATTATGAGTGTAAAAAGACCAAAATGCCCTTTACTATCTATCAAATTTTCAAATACTTGCCATTACTCACCAAATTATTCATAGTTCATCAAATTATAATACTTATTAATAATAAATAATTTTTTATTAATAGTATTTATTAAAAAAATTAAATTATTTCATAAAAATTAAAAGTAAATTAATTTAATTATTGATTAATAATAATAAAAAAATAAATTGTTGATCTTTCGATTAATAATGAATATTATTTCTTCAAAGTTGTTGATCTTTCGATTCTCTTCGATTTGATATACTATAAGCCCGAAACGGAGTTCGTATGAGAGAGTTATGTCATCCGAAAGTTCAATATATTATTAATAATTAATAATATTATTGATAATTACTATTATTTTTAATAATTAGTACTATTTTAATTATTAATAATTAATTTACTTTTATTTTTTTATTTGTATTATTAGTAATTAGTAATTAAATTGATTTACTTTTCATTTTTATGAAATGCTTATTATTAAATAATAATAATAAATTAAATTTTTGTTGATAAATGTTATTAATAAAAATTATTATTATTAATAGGATAGAAGTCTATGATAAACCCTTCTCAGTATACAAACTAGAATACCAATGACATTGCTACGTGTTATTGAAACATTGGTCATGCATTATTACCGTCCGCCTAGTCGTACCATTGAGGACAGGACCAACTTCGACGAGGTTATGACCCACAAACGTCATGCTCATCTCCTCGTTGGCATACCGACCGTCCCCTTAGCTCTTTAATTTTGGATCAAAGCTTATTCCTCATGCTCTATCATGTTGTTAGTATGTTTAGTATTGGCATATTTTTAGCGCAAAGTCAAGATGTTAGACAACATATTGCAACACAGTTAGTGCGACATGATACTCGCAGTTATAAGCAAGATATCAAATACTTCCTGTTTTACTCACAGAAGATGTGCGCGCGAAGAAGTCGAAGCATGACATGTTTAGGCAAGGTCCAGCTGGAAGAAAGACACGCAAGCAAGATTTAATAATGGCGGCAACGCCAACTTGTCACTTGCCAGAAACGCAAGGCGGCAAAAGATTTTTAATCGGAATAGGAATCCGATTAGGCAATGTGAGTTGCTATAAAAGCAGGCGCTACCCGTTTAGCAACTTAGTCCTTTTCTCTATGCTAAATTGACAGAGCTCTTAACCGTGTAAGACGAGCGGATTGAGAGGCTGATCTATTTAGAGAGGACGCTTTTGATTACATACATCAAGTCGAGGAGATTTGAGTGTTTGTAGTCTATTGGGTTTTGTTCGTGATTGAAGACTCACGAAGAAGATTGTCGAAGACAATACAACTGAGCATATGCTTGCTCGAAGGGTGGAATTGAGATGTTCTCAAAGACAGGGGGAGTCCCTGGTCAAAGTTGTTCACGGTGAGATCTATAGTAGCTTAGGACAATAGCTTGTGTGATAGCTAGGTGGGCTTGAAGTTGTACTATTGACTACCAAATAGTGAAAACCTTTCCACTGGCAGAGTGCCCCCAGACATAGGTGCGGAGTCACCGAACTGGGTAAATATATTGTGTCTTCTGTTTATTGCTTTACTATTTACAATCCATACACTGTGATTGAACAAGTTGTCCAACCAAACGTTCCGACATTAGGTTCGACATCTTGTCCCTGCTACTTAATAGATTTTCAATTAGTATTAGAAGAGGCACCTTAAATTCTTAGGTGATTTCCTGCAAAGACTCTGTGTAGCTAATATGAACTCAAAGAAAGGAGGATCAATCAATCTACCACCAGTGCTCGATGGAACTAAGTATGGATATTGGAAAGCACGAATGTGTGCCTTCCTGAAATCTCTTGATAGCAAGACCTGGAAGGCTGTTGTCAATGGCTGGGAAGAACCCCGTTATGCTGATGCTCACGGAAGTCAAACCGAGTTGAAACCTGAGAAAGACTGGAGCAATAAAGAAGATGAAGCAGCCCTAGGTAACTCTAAAGCTCTCAATGCTATATTTAATGGAGTAGAAAAGAATGTCTTTAGGCTTATCAACACGTGCACTAGTGCAAAGAAAGCTTGAGATACTCTTGCCACTGTCTATGAAGGAACCTCCAAGGTCCGAGAGCAGAAACTACAATATCTCACCACTAATTTTGAAACACTCTCCATGAAAGAAGACGAGACCATAGCTGAGTTCAATGTACGGATCAGATATCTAGCCAACGAGTCATACTCATTGGGAAAACCAATGACTGATGAAGATTTAGTCAGAAAAACTCTTAGGGCTATAAGCTCTAGATTGAAGATGAAGATCATTGCCATAGAAGAATGTCATGATCTAAAAATTCTAAAATTCGATGAACTCACGAGATCCCTTATGACCTACGAGCTCTCCCTACCAACCATGGAGAAAAAAGAATAAAGGAGTAGCCTTCAAAAGTTCCACTCATGCCCAGAAGGAGCAAGTACTTTCAAACTCTGACAATGATATTAACGACATCATTGCTATGCTCGCCAAAAACTATAATCGAGTCATGAAAAGGTTCAACTAGATGGCTGGAAAGAATGTCTCACAAGATGTTAAAGACAAACCACAGCTAAAGTTTTAGAAGGGCGAGAACAAAGAAGGTAGACGAGGCGAAAAGACAGAAAGAGGGGTTCAGTGCTTCGAATGCGAAGGATATGGGCATGTACAGAGGGAATGTCTAAACTTCTTGAAAAAAACAAAAAAGGGATACATTGCATCCTTTTCGGATGCAGAAGGAGAAGAAAGTGACATAGAACTAACAAGCAACTATGTAGCATTCACTGCCTCCGCATCCACCGAACCCATGAAGAAATCTACCTCGGATGACGAGTTATCAGATGAGACTCTCAACAATACATACAATGATTGGTATGTCAAGTGGCTTGAAGACTCTCAAGTCATTGAGAAACAGAATGGTATCATTCTCTCCCTCAATGAAGACAAGACCAGACTTTTCGAAGCCATCATTGATCTAAAGAAAGAAATAGGTCATCTAAAAGGAGAACTGGAGCTCATGACCAAGTCCATCAAGATGATGAATCCAAGCACTGACACCTTGGACCAAATCCTATCCGTTGGAAAATCAGCGAACAACCTGGAAGGACATGGTTACTCTATAGGAACACCAACGTCAAAAACCACTTTCATTCCTCAAAGAACTACCAATCACATGTCCCAACAGATGTCACAGACATCCGGTAGAACTCTGCCGCGGAAGGAACATCATCATAGCAGTCCAAAGAAAAGAGAACATAATTGGACATGCCATCAACGTGGACAAAGAGGTCACATTTGACCATTCTGCTATCACCTCTATGGAAAAAGCTCCGTTAAACGTAGGACTACCAAAGCTCAAAATCGACAAGTATGGAGAGAGAAAAAGGTACATCTCCAACCCAAAATACAAAAAGAATGGCGGGTAAAGGAATTATAGGGCTAACGTTGCTTACACCTCACTAAAAGCTTCTACCAGTAAAGATTGGTACTTTGATAGTGGCTCCTCTCGGCATATGACTGGTACATTCCTTACTACTCTGACACCGTGCTAAAACTGCTTTGTTACCTTTGGAGATGGAGAGAAAGCCAAGGTACTAGGAAAGGAACTCACCTTGCCTGAAGGAAGCCTTACTAGTAGAAGGGCTTACTGCCAATTTGATAAGCATCAGTCAACTCTGCGATCTAGACCTCGAAGTCAAATTTACTCGCAACAAGTGTGCAGTAATGAACACTCAAATAGAGAAACTGATGACTGGACTTCGGTCACAAGAAAACTGCTATCTATGGTCCCCAACAGCAGCTCCTGTACCTGCTCAATGCCTTATATCCAAAACACAAGAAACCAAACTCTGGCACTAAAAGCTTGGACACATAAATCTAAGGAGCATGTAGAAGATTTTATCTGAAAAAGCCATCATCGGAGTTCCAGATTTAAAAATCATTGAAGGAAAAATCTGCGGAGAATGTCAGATAAGGAAACAAGTCAAAATGTCACACAAGAAGGTACAACATCTTACCACTTCTCGAGTTCTAGAACTTCTGCATGTAGATCTCATGGGAACTATGCAAGTTGAAAGTCTTGGAGGCAAGAAATACATATTTGTTTGTGTGGACGACTTATCAAGATACACCTAGGTGGAGTTTATTCGAGAAAAGTCAGATACATTCTCTGTCTTCGAATCTCTATGTCGAAATGTTCAACGAGAGAAAGGGGAAACCATTGCAAAATTGTGAGACTCAGAAGTGATCATGGACGAGAATTCGAGAACATAAGTTTTGCAAACTTCTGTGATGCTGAAGGAATTTCCCATGAATTCTCTGCTCCTATTACCCCTCAACAAAATGGGATTGTTGAAAAGAAGAACCGAACACTTCAAGAAATGGCTAGAGTCATGATGTTAGTCAAAGACATCCCTACACGATTTTGGGCAGAGGCACTCAACACGGCATGCCATCCTCCGTCCAAGTATCTTGATAACACTTTATGAAATATGGAGGGGGAGAAAACCTAACGTCAAGTATTTTCATATATTTGGTTCAATATGCTATATTCTGGCTGATAGAGAACCACGACAAAAACTTGATCCTAAAAGTGATGAGGGAATATTTTTCGGATACTCCAGAAACAGTCGTGCTTATCGTGTCTTCAACAAACGAACCAAAACCATGAGGGAATCTATAGATGTGGTTGTTGATAACAACATTCCTGAGATGCCTAACGACGATGAAGAAGATATCCCGAACACTCCAGATGTCAGACTAGATGTCTGTGACAAAACAGGCAACTCAGATCCTGAAAATGAAGCTACCATCAGTCCTGATAAAAAGGATCCTTTCACGACAGAACAAAGAATCCCATCCAGAAAGGTCCAAAAGAATCACCCAGCTCAGGACATAATCGGCGATGTCAATGAAGGTGTACGTACCCGACAAAAGGCTCTGATGAACTACAGAGAGATGATAGGTAATATCTGTTTTGTTTCAAAAATTGAACCTAAAAATGTGCAAGAAGCTATCAACGATGAATACTGGGCATGTGTCATGCAAGAAGAACTAGTTCAATTTGAAAGAAATGATGTGTGGGAATTAGTACCCAAGCCTGACAATGTTAATGTCATTGGGACAAAGTGGATCTTCAAGAACAAGACTGATGAACAGGGAAATATCACTCGAAATAAAGCTAGACTTGTGGCACAAGGATACACACAAGTAGAAGGAGTGGATTTCGACGAAACATTTGCTCCTGTAGTCAGACTTGAAGCTATCAGACTTCTTCTCAGCATTGCCTGTCATATACAAATCAAACTCTATCAGATGAACGTAAAGAGTGCTTTCCTGAACGGATATCTGAACGAATAAGTCTATGTTACTCAACCAAAGGGATTTGAATATCACAACTCACCACATCATGTCTACAAGCTTAAGAAAGGCATATACGGTCTCAAACAAGCACCTCGAGCCTGGTATGAACGTCTAACACAGTTTCTAATTTAGAATGGATATACTCGAGGGGGAGTTGACATAACTCTATTCCTGAAGAAAGAAGGAAGCAACATTATGATTGCTCAAATTTATGTTGATGACATTGTGTTTGGAGGAATGTCGGACAAAATGGTGGAACATTTTGTTCAACATATGCAATCTGAATTCGAGATGAGCATAGTCGGTGAGCTAACCTACTTTTTAGGTTTCCAAATCAAACAAATGGATAATGACATCTTTATCTCCCAAAGCAAGTATGCCAAGAACATTATAAAGAAGTTTGGTTTGGAAAAGGCTTCGCACAAAAGAACTCCCATCGCTACCCATGTAAAGCTCACCAAGGATGATCAAGGCGAACCTGTCGATCAAAGTCTATATCGAAGCATCATTTGAATCCTCTTATACCTTACAGCTGTAGGAACTTTGGGGCTATCAAGAACTCATATGGCAGTGGAAGCAACAATATATATACCCCCAAGAACTTTCCAAGAACATCAAAGCATTAAATCCCAAGGTAAAACCGAAATCTCAAGTTTACCTTCGGTTTGTTCGAATCGGTTTGAAGAACGCTTCGGATCTTCAACTCTAGCCAAGTCCACACGGATAGGATGATCACTTGAGGATCCTACACTCTTCTACCTTAATAGAGTAGAAGAGAGAGCAAGAGAGAGGGGAGGTGGAGGGTTCGGCCGAACACACAAGGGAGAGAGGAGAGCACACCAAGCTTTTGTGATATTTTCTAAGTGTTGTGTGAGTTGTGTGGGATGTTGTGTATTTGAATTGATGTGTGTTGGGTTAAAGGAAATGATGATGGTCATTGGTGGCCTCCATTAATCACACTTACCTAACAAGATTAGGATAGTATGTATCCAGTCATCATCCACTTAACCAAAGTTAGTGGAGAAAGGGACCTACCCTTTACTCCACTATTGGGCCTTGGTTGGGTCGGCCACTAGGGCCTCGTGGCACGAAGCCCAACGCTTCGGCCATAAGATCCCGTGCCGCGTCCAACTTACCACCGAACTTATCGTACAAAATCTGACGCGACATCGACGAAAGACTTAGTTGTAGTTACGACGTTTTTCGAGATTGGCTGATTTTGAAGGAACTGAAGAAACATGTTACAAAGAATGTCGAAGCATCTTCTAGGAAATCTTGTGTGACATTGTTGACGGCATCTCGGCAAGCATCCTGATCGACAGAAATCAGGAAAGTGCAGGTTCGGCAGTGCAGCAAGAAAACGATTAGGAAAGAGCAGAACGACTCCTAATCTAAAAAGAAGAAAGACGGTGATTAAGAGGAAACCCTTTAGGGTTAGTACTCATCCGCGATTGCTATAAAAGCTTAGGCTACCCCCTTAGCAATCGTGTGGTTCTTTCTTTGTTTCCGAGCAACAATTTGCAAGGTTCTTAGACGTGAAGGTTTGCGGGCTGAGAAATTGCAGATTGAGCTTAGGACATTGTGCATCACATAACTATAGAGAGTTAGGTGATTGAGGGTTTACTGAAGTCGTGAGTTGAAGAAGGCACGCAACCACCAAGCTTGAAGAAGACTTGAAGACGACAGAGCAAGGCGATTGCTCGAAGAGTGGAATCAAGACGTTCTTGGATTCAGGGGGAGACCCTGAGATAGATTGCACTGTAAGACGTAGCATAAAGTATAGATCTAGGAGGGATCACATGTACTTGTATGTTCTGACGGATTACTGATAAGTGAAATCTTTCCACTAGGCTGAGAGCCCCCAGACGTAGGTGACGTTGCACCGAACTGGGTAAACAATCTGCTGTGTCATTACTTATAGCTTTATATTTACTGTCCTGCATTATCTACGCAAGAAGTCAGACACAACGTTATAGCATTCTGTGTAACATTGTGTGTGGCATCTTGCACGACTAGCTGATCAATTGGTATCAGAGGAGGCACCTATAGCTTTAGGTGAAGGTCCTAAACAATTATTTTGATCAAAGATGGACAATACCAGAGAAGGAGGATCCATAAATCGACCACCTGTTCTAGATGGAAGCAACTATGGCTATTGGAAGGCTCGAATGTGTGCCTTCATGAAGTCACTAGACAACAAGACATGGAAGGCTGTACTCAATGGTTGGAATGCACCTCAACTCAGTGACAGTGATGGCAATCCTATCGGTCCAAAACCAGAAAAAGATTGGACTGATGATGAAGATGAAGAATCACTGGGAAATTCTCGAGCTCTGAATGCTATCTTCAATGGTGTTGACAAGAACGTATTCAGACTAATCAACACATGCACAACTGCCAAATCAGCTTGGGACATCCTGGCCGTTGCATATGAAGGAACAACTAAGGTTCGAGAACAAAAGCTGCAATACCTAACTACCAACTTCGAAGCCCTCATCATGAAAGAAGACGAATCAATTGCAGAGTTCAATGTTCGTATTCGTGATCTAGCAAATGAATCCTATTCTCTGGGAGAACCAATGTCTGATGAAAAATTGGTAAGAAAAACCCTACATGCTCTTAGCCCTAGGTTCAAGATGAAGATCACAGCAATTGAAGAAGTTCATGACCTCAAGGTCTTGAAATTTGATGAGCTGATGGGGTCTCTAATGACCTATGAATTGTCTCTACCCAACATCGACAAAAGGAACAAAGGAGTTGCTTTCAAAAGCTTAACACACAAGCAACCAGATCCTGAGGATTCAGATTCTGATGAAGACATCGAGGCTACAATGGCCCTTCTCACAAAAAATTACAACAAAGCCATGAGAAGATTTAGTCGAATGGGTGGACGGAATGTCACAGCAAATGCCAGAAACAAAGCTCCACAAAAAGCTCAAGTTGGAGGTAGTTTTGACAAACCAAACAGGAGTGGGGAAGAAAACTAAAACAAAGGACTTCAATGTCATGAATGTGAAGGATTCGGCCACCTCCGTAGAGAATGTCCAAATTTCCTCAAACAACAAAAACGAGGATACAATGCCACCCTATCAGATGATGACAATGAAGATAGTGGATCTGAAGAGGTAAGCAACTTTGTTGCATTCACTACTACTACTCCTACATGTAATGTTGATAATGCTGTCGACATCAATAATGATCCAACTCCAAATGAGAATTGGACTAAAGAGCAACTACTCGAGGCATACAAAGGCTTGCACACCAGATGGATCAAGGAAACTCTGATACTTGATCAACAAGGCGAAAGGATCATTAGTCTTACCAGCGACAAGTCTAGATTTCTAGAGACGATCGTGGAGCTGAAACGAGAAATCACCAGACTTAATGGAGAAATTAGTCTCATGACTAGATCGGTAAAGATGATGAATCCGAGCACAGAAAGCCTTGACAAGATTTTATCGGTGGGAAAATAGTCCAAAGATACGACGGGACTAGGGTACACACATGTTGTCCCCTCAACAACAGGGACAAAGTTTATCCCACAACAAGCCTTGGCTGACAAGAAACAACAGGATGCCCCAACTCATCCTACAGGACGACCTACAACAAAAGCCATAACATCGTCTACAACCTGTTCTTGTCAAGAAACTGTCAGAAGACATCCTCCACGCAGACAACAAAGCTACAGAAGACCAGCTTATCAATATCAATGGATATGTCATTACTGTGGTCAACCTGGTCACATCAGACCTTTTTGCTTTCAACTTCTTGAGAGGAAGCAAGCTCAGCTACAACAAAAGAAATATCAAAGGCATCTCTCATCTCCTCCGAAGACATCCCGCCTTGAATGGAGACCTAAAAACCTAGTCTTTCGAGCTAATGTTGCATATACATCCTTAAGTGCTTCAACAAACAAGGACTGATACCTCGACAGTGGATGCTCTCGACACATGACATGTACTCCAGATTTTCTCTCTGATCTTAAACTATATACAAACTGCTTTGTTACGTTTGGAGATGGGATTCGAGCTCGAATTATCGGAAAAGGAGTACTTAAGCATCCAGGAGCCACCTGCCTGACTGAAGCATTACTTGTAGAAGGACTTAAAGCAAACTTGATTAGCATCAGTCAGATTTGTGATCAGGATTCAGAAGTGAAATTCATGAAAGAAGCCTGTATAGTTAAAGACTTTAATCAAATCACTATTCTACAAGGAGTTCGCTCAACGGACAATTGCTATATCTGGTCTCCCGAGACACATATCGAAGCAACCAAGTGCCTTGTCTCCAAAGCAGAAGAAACCAAACTATGGCACCGAAAGCTTGGACATCTAAATCTTAGAAGTATAGAAAAGGCAATCTCAGAGCAGGCTATCACAGGTATTCCAAACCTAAAAATAATAGAAGGAAAGATCTGTGGAGAATGTCAAATTGGAAAGCAGACCAAGATGTCACACAAGAAGCTTCAGCATATCACCACCTCTCGGGTACTTGAGCTGATACATGTTGACCTCATGGGACCAATGCAAGTTGAAAGTCTTGGAGGAAAACGATATGTCTTTGTGTGTGTAGATGATTACTCACGATATACTTGGGTTGACTTCCCTCGTGACAAATCAGACACCTTCTCGATCTTCAAGAATCTATGCATCCAAGTCCAACGAGAAAAAGGAGAGACAATTGGCAAAATCATCCGCCTTCGTAGTGATCATGGTCGAGAGTTCGAAAACAGCAAGTTTGCAGATTTTTGCAACTCAGAAGGAATAGCGCATGAATTCTCAGCACCAATCACTCCTCAACAGAACGACATTGTTGAGCGCAAGAACAGGACTCTACAGGAGATGGCGAGAGTTATGATGCTGGCTAAAGACATACCAACTCACTTCTGGGCAGAAGCACTTAACACTACTTACCATATCCACAATCGAGTCACTCTCCGACCAGGTATGTCAGTAACTCATTATGAAATATGGAGGGGGAGAAAGCCCAATGTTAAGTACTTTCATATCTTTGGCTCCACTTGTTATATACTGGCTGATAGAGAGCCTCGTCGAAAGCTTGACCCAAAAAGCGATGAAGGCATCTTCCTTGGCTATTCAAGGAATAGTCGCGCATACCGAGTCTTCAACAAACGAACCATGACCATGATGGAATCAATCAATGTTGTCGTTGATGATGACTGCGAAGATGCCTCAGAAGATGCGACGGACGAAGACGGAGCCTATCCGCCCAACAATGTCAGGAAGAATGCTACTCCAAATGTCAGAGAAGATGCTAGCAGCAAAACAGAAGATGATGCCGCCAATGACGAAGTAGTTCCTGAAACCAGCAACAAGAATCCCTCACGAAGAGTCCAGACTAACCATCCTATCTCTGGAGTTATTGGAAACCTGAATGAAGGCATACGGACTCGGTCAAAAGCTCCTAAAGATTATAACGAGATGATAGGAAATATTTGCTTCGTCTCAAAGACAGAACCCAAAAACATCAATGAAGCCATCAATGATGAGTATTGGGTCAATGCTATGCAAGAAGAGCTGATTCAATTTGAGAAAAATCAGGTATGGGAACTGGTGCCCAAACCAAGTAAAGGAAACATCATAGGCACTAAATGGATCTTCAAGAACAAATCAGATGAGCTTGGCAACATCACTCGCAACAAAGTCAGGTTAGTTGCTCAAGGGTATACTCAAGTTGAGGGTGTCGATTTCGTTGAGACCTTTGCTCCTGTTGCAAGACTTGAAGCAATCCGTCTCCTGCTAGGGATATCATGCCATCTACAGATAAAGCTCTACCAGATGGATGTCAAAAGTGTGTTCTTGAATGGGGATCTCAATGAAGAAGTATATGTGTCACAACCCAAAGGATTTGTTGACCCTCACTATCCTGATCATGTGTATAAACTCAAGAAAGCTCTTTATGGGTTGAAACAAGCACCAAGGGCTTGGTATGAAAGGCTCACAAAATTCCTCATCCAAAGCGGCTACACTAGAGGGGGAGTCGACAAGACCCTATTTGTGAAGAACGAAGACGGGAATCTAATGATAGCTCAAATCTATGTTGATGACATTGTTTTTGGAGGGATGTCAAGCAAGATGGTAGAGATATTTATTCAACAGATGCAATCAGAATTCGAGATGAGCATGGTGGGAGAGCTTACTTATTTTCTAGGCTTCCAAATCAAACAACAAAAGGATAGCATCTTCGTATCTCAGAGCAAATATGCGAAGAATATTGTCAAGAAGTTTGGGCTAGAGAAAGCCTCACATAAAAGGACACCAGCAGCTACACATGTCAAGCTAACTAAAGATGATCCAGGAGAAGCCGTCGACCAACACCTATATAGGAGCATCATCGGTAGTCTTCTCTACCTCACCGCAAGTCGACCAGATATTGCCTACTCTGTCGGAGTATGTGCACGATATCAAGCTAATCCTAAGGTTAGTCATCTATCCCAAGCCAAAAGAATTATTAGATATATCTCTGGGACTACAAACTTGGGTTTGTTATATTCATTCGACACATCCTCTACCTTGGTGGGGTATTGTGATGCCGATTGGGCTGGAAACACATCGGATAGGAAAAGCACATCTGGAGGATGCTTCTTCCTTGGCAACAACCTCATATCATGGTTTAGTAAGAAGCAAAACTGTGTTGCCCTTTCCACTGCCGAATCGGAGTATATTGCTGCTAGGAGTAGCTGCACACAACTACTTTGGATGAAACAGATGTTAGTCGAATACAATGTCAGACAGGATGCCATGACTTTATATTGTGATAATGTCAGTGCTATCAACATCTCCAAAAACCCTGTCCAACACAGCAAGACCAAACACATTGATATTAGACATCACTTCATTCGAGAATTGGTCGAAGACAAGAAGATCATCCTAGAGCACATTCCCACAGAAAAGCAACTTGCTGATATTTTCACAAAAGCATTAGATGCAAGTAGATTCGAGGATCTTAGATCATCACTCGGTCTGTGCACCATCAGTGAACAATAAGAAGTTGCAGAAACGGTTGAGGGGAGTTGTTGGTACCTCTTCATGAACCGGTCTAAATTCCAACGAATGTCATTGGGCCAAGCATATCAAAAGCCCATATAAAAGAAAAGGAAAGATACGCTCAGACGCTAAGAAGATTTGAATCGTTTTCAAAAACCTAGTCTGCCTCCTCTCTGTGCTCGCTCTCATCTCCTTCACCATTCACTCTCTGCAAATCTCTCAAACAACAATGGTGAAAACTAGAAGCACAGTAGCCCCAAAGGAAGCCACCGATTCAAAGAAAGCTGAACCTAAAGGCTCCAGAAGCAGTAGAGCAAAAACAAACAAGCATGGAGTGCGAATCAAAGGGCCAAAAACCCTGAAGAAGTCAGAAGAAATTCTCAAAGAGGCTTCACCAGAGAAAGCCCCAATACCAATTTTTACTCGAGTTCCCAAGAAGTCCCGGACCGGAAGCGCTGCTTTCTCAATGTCTGACCTAATTGGGCCAGAAAGAGAGAATGATCTTGGCCAGGAAAATCGAGAAGCCTCCATGCAAATCGTCGCAGTTCCAACACCAACAGGTAACGATTTCTCTGCCGATACCTCCAGAAATAGTGATTTGTTAGAATCACTGCTGGAAAACCAGGACCCACCTCAAGAAGGTGTGGTAGAAGAACTGATACGTCCGGAAGAAGAAAAGGAGGATTTGACTCCTATCAGTCATGGATTGGAACGCATTGCGGAAGGAGAAGGGGGAGAAGAAGAAGGAACAGATGTCATACCAAAAGCCACTGAAAAAGTTGTAGAAGAAGAAGAAATAGCTGACTCGGAAGAAGCCGAGGAAGAAGAAGAGAAAGAAGAAACCAGAAACGGAGATACCGATCTGGAAGAAGCTGAGAAGAACAAGAATACTACCACCAACAACATAGAAGAAAACCCTCTGGATGCCAGAGAAGATGTCATGGAAGAAGTTGCTGAGACGGCACACACAGTGTTGTCGACCCTGAAGAAAAAAGTTCTAGAAGAAACTGAAAGTTTGGCTGTTATGGTTGGAAAATTGAAAGAAACAAGGAAAAGGAAGGAGGACAAGAAGGCTGGAGGTCCCAGCAACAAAAAGAAAAAGATGCATGTCAAAGGAAAGGGGAAGAATGTGATCGCGACAAGGAGTTTGATGGATGAACCAACTGATGATCACATTGAAGAGGTCCCTGCTGAGGAAGGAAAGAAGAAGAAGGCCCTGAAGACGGCCAAGAACACCATGAGTATAACTTACGACAATGTGTCGTTTCACTCAGCAGAAGGAGCAAAGAGGTGGGAGTTTGTATTTCAGAGAACGGCATACCCAGAGAAGACACTGTCATCGGAGCTGCGTGGGCTAGAGGCCATTATACAGCTCCTGGAAAAGGCAGAATTAATGAGAACCGTCTCCAACATCGGTAATCACTATCCCCTCCTGGTTAAGGAATTCATTGCAAATTTGCCTACCACGTTTGGTACCCCAGATGCTCCAGAGTTTGATAAGGTATATGTCAGAGGCATTCGCTTTGACATCTCCTCTGACATTATCAATGACTTCCTGGGAAGGAAGAGGGTTCGATCTGTGGCACCACCCGATCTAAGCAAAGTCCTCCGTGAAATCACCGGAGATAAAAGCAAAACATGGCCATCCAAAGGCACCGTGGCTGCATCAGATCTGACTTCCAAGTACTCCATTCTCTTTCGGATTGGAGTTGCAAATTGGGCGCCCTCGACCCACGCATCATCTATCAAACCTGAGCTGGCAATCCTGATCTACCAAATAGGTACTGGATCTAAACTTGACTTTGGACAATTTGTGATTGATCATCTTGTTCGCCATGCTAGATCTCTTGCTGTGAAAATCCCCATAGCCTTTCCATCCCTTATCTCTGAATTACTTGTATATCAACACCCTGGAGTGTTGAAACCATCGGATAAGGTGGGCAAAAGAGGAGGACAGATTGTGGTAAGCCACAAGTTGTTTGAAGGGAAGCATGCTCCTGATCTTGTCAGGCCGGAAGCCACGGAAAAGACCAGTAGAGCCACAAGTGCCGTCCCTCTCACAAGGACTACAAGAAGGGATGCCGTCATGCTCGAACGAGAAATTGTTGTGCTTGATGAGGACATTGCAAACTTAAAGACTGCTCTAAAGCACCTCTCGCAGCGCCGAACTCACTGCGCCAACCTGCTGCAATTAATGTCTCCTCCAGGCTCTGAAGATGATAACACAAATGATCCAGAAGAAGCTACCCAAGAAGCCTCCACAGAAGCAACAGAGACTGCAAGTTCCAACAGCAGCTCTATTTAAAACTTTTATGAAATTCTCTGAGTCTTGAACTACTGAACAACTTTTATGTCTGTAATATTTTTGTGAACAAATGTATCACGCTTCCTCTCGACAGCTGATTGAGAGCAAGTGTGAGTTATGTTTTGATTTATTTTGCTTATTTCCCGGATTTGTTACAATATTTGTTTGTACTTTGGCTCTTTTTGAGCCAGCAAGGGGGAGTAAGGTTAAATTAGATATACATATACGCGCGCGATGATACAAGGAAGAAAGATAGAGACGACGCGACGCAAAGACACAAGACGCGACGATACGCGCGACGACACTGCCGATCGACGAAGACGACAAATGCGACGCAGAATGCGACGAAGAATGCGACGAAGAATGCTGTCCTTAAAAATAGCCAAAGGGGGAGATTGTAGTTACGACGTTTTTCGAGATTGGCTGATTTTGAAGGAACTGAAGAAACATGTTACAAAGAATGTCGAAGCATCTTCTACGACATCTTGTGTGAAATTGTTGACGGCATCTCGGCAAGCATCCTGATCAACAGAAATCAGGAAAGTGCAGGTTCGGTAGTGCAGCAAGAAAACGATTAGGAAATAGCAGAACGACTCCTAATCTAAAAAGAAGAAAGACGGTGATTAAGAGGAAACCCTTTAGGGTTAGTACTCATCCACGATTACTATAAAAGCTTAGGCTACCCCCTTAGCAATCGTGTGGTTCTTTATTTGTTTCCGAGTAACAATTTGCAAGGTTCTTAGATGTGAAGGTTTGCGGGCTAAGAAATTGCAGATTGAGCTTAGGACATTGTGCATCACATAACTATAGAGAGTTAGGTGATTGAGGGTTTACTGAAGTCGTGAGTTGAAGACTGCACGCAACCACCAAGCTTGAAAAAGACTTGAAGACGACAGAGCAAGGCGATTGCTCGAAGAGTGGAATCAAGACGTTCTTGGATTCAGGGGGAGACCCTGAGATAGATTGCACTGTAAGACGTAGCATAAAGTATAGATCTAGGAGGGATCACAGGTACTTGTATGTTCTGACGGATTACTGATAAGTGAAATCTTTCCACTAGGCTGAGAGCCCCCAGACGTAGGTGACGTTGCACCGAACTGGGTAAACAATCTGCTGTGTCATTACTTATAGCGTTATATTTACTGTCCTGCATTATCTACGCAAGAAGTCAGACACAACGTTATAGCATTCTGTGTAACATTGTGTGTGACATCTTGTACGACTAGCTGATCAAAATTTCATTAGTCTTTCTCGATTCGCGTGTTACATTCAATTACACATATTCATGGCCCAAACCGTCCAATTTTGTCCATACCTCTCTCTCGATTATCGCCGACCTTTCCTTGTATCTCATAATCCATATCCTATGTGTGTGACCCTCTAGGTTTATGCCGACGTTGGCGGATCGGCGTAAAATTCTATTTTACCCGATCCATCATAAGTGGTCTCTAGTAAGACGATATGATTACCCGACGTGCATGATGATCGATAATTCGATTCAACCTCATGTAGTACATGTCGTTATCCTTTTATCGCCCGGTATCTAGATTGATCATAAGGCATAGAGACGTCGCCCTTATTTAATCAATCTTTGTTTCTCGATATGTGAGATTACTGAATACTGATAATCCGTATCGTTGGCATGGCCATGCTCTCCCTTCAGTTAATCTCTATCGAGTGGCCTAAACAGATACCTTTCTCATACCGTAGTATGAGGGATAAATCTCTTATCCGCCTTTCGTATCACTCATATAATCCGTCCCCGTGTCAATCATGTCCGTTATGGTTGTCTTGTTACGGACAACGTTAGGAGCAAGTCAAACGTGGTTCTTTACTGCATAGCGATCACAAAGACTCCTTGGTCTAAGGATACGACGACAAGTTACCACAATTGAATGTGTTCATGACTGGATCTATGCAACGCCATTCAGTGCGAGTCGTCCAATATCACTCACCCGAGTGATATCTATGATCTGATTCTGGGAGCCCTTCCCAATGGTAAATAGAACTATACCATAAAGAATCATCCTCATACTTGGTCGCTTCATTGAAGCATATTTGACCGGGGACCCGTTAAGTGTGATACGTACATATATATGGTTCTACTATTTTGATGGACATATATCAGATCATACTTAACCTATTACTTCAACACATAAGTAATATAATGCCGATTTTATATATTGCAAACGATGATTAATATATACAGACATTTACAGACTAATACAATTGGACTAGGGCACAAAAATGCTTACAACAGCAAGCCGTCCTGACATTGGTTTCTCAGTAGGAGTTGTTCTCGCTATCGAGCAAACCCAAAGACTAGCCATCTAGTTCAAGCCAAGAGGATTATCCGATATATATCAGGTACAACTGAGTTAGGCCTATTATACTCTTTCAACACATCCTCTACTCTAGTAGGATATTGTGATGCTGACTGGGCAGGAAGTACCCGTGATCGAAAAGGTACCTTTGGAGGATGTTTTTATCTCGGGAATAATCTTGTCTCCTGGTTCAGCAAAAAGCAAAATTAAATAGCTCTATCTACTGCCGAGTCCGAGTACATTGTTGCTGGTAGTAGCTGCACTCAGCTTTTATAAATGAAGCAGATGCTTGCAGAGTATAATGTCAAACAAGATGTCATGACATTGTTCTGTGACAACATCAGTGCCATCAACATCTCGAAGAATCATGTGCAACATAACAAAACTAAGCACGTAGACATCAGGCACCACTTTATTCGAGAGCTTGTGGAAAACAAGAAGATCAAGCTAGAGTATATTCCTACAGAGAAACAGTTTGCTGAAATCTTCACAAAGGCATTGGACACAAATCGGTTTGAAAGTCTAAGGTCCTCCCTTGGACTTTGCTACCTTGAATAATGTTCATCGAGGAAGAAAAAGGAGAGAGCTTTATGTGGACCCTAGTAGTCTGTTCTCTCTCTAACAGACTACTAGGGTCCACAAAATCAAATCCAGACCCAATTATCCAAAGCCCGTTTCAGTGTGTTTCCAAAACAAAAGAAAAGGGGGTGGGGGTGGGGAAACAAAGATATTTAGTCATCTGGTGACAAGACGTGCAGCCTATCATGGCCTGACTCTTCGGCTATACAACAGAAAAACGCTGCCTCTTCCCTTAGTTCTCGGTCTCTCTCTCTCCCAACACTCTCCAGAACGCTTAGGGTTTCTACTACTCACAATCCATCACTATGTTCACCAAACACAGACCTCTCACCAAAATTCTCTGAAACCTCTCTACCTAAAAACCAACAAATTGTGAGAATCAAGCACGTCACAAAACGAATCAGAACCCCTAAACAGACACAGAATCAATATGGCGTCAAGGTGCGCGGAGGAGAAAGATCTGAAGAAAAATCGAAACTAACCCGAGAGGTGCCATTGTTCGTACCCTCTCGCCTCTCAGACGAAGAGAGTGACAAAGAAATCTCTCCACTAAAAAGACAATCAAGTAAACCTAAAACTCCTAGATCCCCAAATGACACCGTGGAAGTCACGATTGACGAATCGGATGAAGAATCTCCAAGCGAAAACAATGCCCCTCTTAGAAAATTGCTAGCCAAAAGGAACAAGGAAGTAACCTCTGAACGGAAAGGAAAAAGAAAAACTTCAGAAAAGGGTGAAGCATCGGTGCCAACATCTGGCAGAAGCAAGAAGAAAAGAACCAACGATTCTGAGGAACAAGAAGAAGAAACCAACGAAGAAGAGGAGTTGCACACTCCCAGTACTAAGAAGAGACTAAGACTGTCAAAAGATGTACCTGACGTGCCCATAGATAATGTTTCCTTCCATTACGTTGAAGGGGGTAGCAGATGGAAGTATGTGTGCAATCGCACAATATTCCCTGAAAAGGAACTGTCTGCTAACACCAAAAGATTGAAGGTTATCATACAACTTCTACAAAGTGCACAGCTCATGAAGACCGTCTCAGACATCGGGCCATACTATCCAGCTCTTATACGAGAGTTCTATGTCAATCTCGTCAAGGCATACAACGATCCAGGTAGTCCTGAATTCAGACAAGTATATGTAAGAGGAAACTACTTTGACTTCTCCTCCAAAGCCATCAACATTTACCTTGAAAGAGAGGTGAATTACCAAGCTCAGCAGAATCTATCCATGGACCGGATCGCTCAAGAAGTGACCGGAGCGAGGAAGAAGGTCTGGCCAGAAAAAAAGGGTCATAACATCATCTGAGCTCACAACCAAATATTCCATTCTATATCGAATTGGCATATCAAACTGGGCACCCTCTTCCCATGGATCAAGCATACGGGCCGATCTAGCTAAGCTGATCTATCAAACAGGTATGGCCTCTCCTCTCGATTTTGATGCTTTTGTCATAGAGCATCTTGTTCGACATGTTGGGTCATATGCTGTTAAGCTACCCATCGGGTTCCCTTCTCTTGTGTGCGGTATGATGATTCAACAATGTCCCAACATTATTCGAAACAATGATGTTATCGGGAAGAAACCATTGGAGCTCAATATCAACCCAAAGTTGTTCAAATGAAAGCATGTGAGGGATATCCCACGACCCTTTGCAAAGTCATATGAAGAAGGAAGCTACTCAAGAGCCACAGGGGCCATTAGAGACAAAATGGTGCATGAGCTTATGGAGGTAATTGCCGACCTAGAAGGCACCATTGCAACCCTAACCAGTAGAAAAGCCACATTCGAACAGCTCTTGCATGATATGCTTACCGGTCCAACAGAGGGTCCTGATGCCGAAGACGATGTTGCCTACTCTGCCTCTTCCTAGTTCATCATATGACTGAAAAACTTAGTTAATTAAACACTCTTGAATCCCCGGGGACTGTCTGGGTTACTTTTTGAACAATGTGTGTTTGCTCCTTGGTGGAGCTGGATTTTTTCCCCATAGTCAGGGCCTAGTTTGCTCGTGTTTAGAGCTGGTTTTGATTATTTAGTTTGTCATACTCGTCTGTGAAGTTACCCTTTTTCCATTTTGAGGCAATTAGGGGGAGATATTTTAGGTAAGGCAGTTTCAAGTCATCCAAAAATCTTGGAGACTTGTTACTCAAACATGATGTAACATGTGTCACGACATGTTATCACATGTTATATGCCTTGCTACAGAAGACATCATGAAGACGAAGAACATGACGGAACATGTGTCACTACATGTTATCACATGTTATGACGGACTACGGAACATGTGTCACAACATGTTGCAACCTTGCCACTGAAGACGACGCCACAAATGACTCTTCAAAAATAATGAAGATGGTGCTAATCACAAAGTAACCAAAGCTCATCAAAATATGCTTGCCTAAAAAATTGCCAAAGGGGGAGATTGTTACTACGTTTAGTATTGGCATATTTTTGGCGCAAAGTCAAGATGTCAGACAACATGTTCCAACACAGTTAGTGCGACATGATACTCGCAGTTATAGGCAAGACATCAAAGACTTCCTATTTTTCTCACAGAAGATGTGCGCGCGAAGAAGTCGAAGCATGACATGTTTAGGCAAGGTCCAGTTGGAAGAAAGACACGCAGGCAAGATTTAATAATGGTGGCAACGCCAACTTGTCACTTGCCAGAAACACAAGGCGACAAAGGATTTCCTAATCGGAATAGGAATCCGATTAGGTAATGTGAGTTGCTATAAAAGCAGGCGCTACCCCCTTAGCAACTTAGTCCTTTTCTCTGTGCTAAATTGACAGAGCTCTTAACCGTGTAAGACGAGCGGATTGAGAGGCTGATCTATTAAGAGAGGAGGCTTTCGATTACATACATCAAGACGAGGAGATTTGATTGCTTGTAGTTTATTGGGTTTTGTTCGTGATTGAAGACTCACAACGAAGATTGTCGTAGACAACGCAACCGAGCATAGGCTTGCTCGAAGGGTGGAATTGAGACGTTCTCAAAGACAGGGGGAGTCCCTAGTCAAGCTTGTTCACGGTGAGATCTATAGTAGCTTAGGACAGTAGGTTGTGTGATAGCTAGGTGGGCTTGAAGTTGTACTATTGACTACCAAATAGTGAAAACCTTTCCACTGGCAGAGTGCCCCCAGACGTAGGTGCGGAGTCACCGAACTGGGTAAACATATTGTGTCTTCTGTTTATTGCTTTACTATTTACAGTCCATACACTGTGATTGAACAAGTTTTCGAACCAAACGTTCCGACATTAGGTTCGACATCTTGTCCCTGCTACTTAATAGATTTTCACATGTGAACGTTGATTTCCGATCGTCAGATTTGTAGCCCGGGAACCACCTTTCGTTTCATAAATGATACGCTACACCTGAAAATTCAATGACACACTATTACATTTAAATGACACTACTTTTTAATGAAAAACAAGCATCTTTCTCAATGACAAGCAAAAATTTCAATCACACCTGAAATTTTGATGACACACTACTTTTTAATGACAAACAAGCATATTTTAATGACATGCCAAGAACTTCAATATTGATTGGGATGTCACACCTTTACCAATACAGTTATTAATCTTGATTGAGATGGAAGTTATTCCCTAATTAACGATTTCTCAAGTTTCTCAAATAACCAATATTTTTTCACTGATTATGTACTTAATAAAAATATATAACTACTTCATTATTAAACTAGTCGGCTCGCTAGCCAGTCAAGCCTTAAAATGTCAGACTCGAGTTCAACTCGTATATTAACCGAGTTTAACCTTGAGCTCGAATTCGGCTCGAGCTCGAACTCAATATTTAACTTAAGTGGTTTGTTAAAGGCCCAAATCATTTATAGCACTAATAAAAAGAAAAACATAATATTACTAACCTACTTTAACACCTATCTCACATTCTAAATAAAATCCTACTTAATTATGAATTTTCAATTCAAAATTTACCCTAAAATTCGTGCTCCATAATTCCAAACTGCCTACTACATATTTGATTCATATTAGAAATCGGAAACTGAAAAGTGTCGTTGCCACTGACCCGCCATGGGGTCGTGGCCGATTCAGCCGCTCAATGGCTAAGTTTATGGTCACGGAGGTGCCACGGTCGCGTGGCCATTTGGCTGTCCCATGACCAACCTTTTGTCACGTGTCCTATTCTCCACTTGTACTTCCAATTTTTTGGGCTTGCTCTTTGTGTGCGACCCTATAAACTCATGATTATTGTCAATTGGCCTAAATATCTATTCAGTCCATTTATCATAAGTGGTCTCTAGTAAGACATTATGATTACCCAATGGTCACGATGATCGGTGATTTGATTTAACCTTTTGCTGTAACTATCATAATCTCTTTGTCACTAGACATCCTATTTGAACATAATGTATAGAAACGTCACCCTTATTTATTTAAACCTGTTTCTTGATCTAAAGATAACTGATTACGATAACTCTTTATCTACAGTGCGGCCGCACATTCAATCTCAGTCATTCTCATCAAGAGGCCTAAACGGATATCGTTCCCACTAGTTTGAGAGGGACAAATCCCTTGACCATCAACTGTATTCCTCATGTGACCTATCACATAGCCAATCATACCTCTTTTGTAGCCATTTACGGACAACGTAGATGATCATGTCAAACTATGAGAGTTGTCACACAGTAATCCACGAAGACTCCAAAGTCTATAAGGATTCAGTGATACTACGACAACTGAGAATGCTCATGACTTAATCTTTGACACATCTCTCAGGTCGGGTCGTCCAATATCATTTGTCCAAATGATATCTATGATTCAGCTTAGTAACTCTTTTACCCATGATCAGTATAGCGTGATCATCAGCCATCATCATATTGGTTGCTTTATATATGTGTTCATATGTATAGCTTTATGACCAAGGACTTGTCAAGTACAATTTCAAGCAACTATGTCGCATTGTGTAACAGTTCTACTATCAGAGATCCCCTTTTGATGATCTTGGACAAAATTAGGTACTCAACTTATTATCATAACCCAATGAATAATAAAAGTGCCGATTTATAGACTAATAGAAGATAAAAAGTTCATACATAAAACTGATTAGGCAGGGGATATATCTTTCACATCTAACTATACAATTTTATACTTTCATTTTTGGACAACTTACCCCTAAAATATAAAAAATGTCTAAACTACCACCGGTTTAAGAAACCATAATTTAACCGGTTCCATGTTGAAATTAAGAAATTGTTTCATCTTCTTTTTCGTGGGTCTTAGCTCATCGGTGATGACGACGAATCTGGAGCATGGGCTCGCCAGAAAAAATGGAAGAGACAAGCTCGAACAAATGGATCCCACTTGCCGAAAAAATGGAAGAGGTGACTTCAAAAAACTGGAGCTCACTTGCTTGAAAAAATGGGTAAGCTAGAAAGAGGGGGTATAATTGTAATTTAATAAAAAGTTTCATTTTTTCAATTTTTAATTTTGTTATTTGAAAAGACAAATATATACTTGAATTGACTTTGACTAAAAACTAATGGTGTTAGACTTTTGTGAAAAATTCTGAAAGTACAAAGACTTGTCAAGATGTATTAGTCGGTCGAGTGAAGTAAATGAAAATCGCGTACACTAGGAATGAGGTAACTGGCATTTTTCGTTTTCTATAGAACTTTTAACATAAGTGGACATAATTGCGTGGCTAAATTTCTTGTAAGAGTAGTTATTTGATAATCAACTTCTTGTTAGGGTAGTTATTTGAAGTGTAGCAAGGTAAAGAAGATATAGTTTAACTTTCACCGTATGTATGTACCAAGCTGCAATTAGCGAGTGTCTAATCTAATCAAGTGAGGCTTGAGGATATTATCCGAATAAAAATATTAGGAACAATAAATTGGTATATGAGTCCGTTTGAAAGGGTCTCTCCCTCCCACCCAAATCGACCAATCGGTCACACAACAGTGAAGAAATTTAAGCTGCATCCATGGCGTCTACAGCACAAACACCTGTGAAAGACCCTTGTACTCCAATTCCTGCTCCAGCCTTGTCTCCGTTTAAGCCGCTCACTCCCTCACCGAACCCTATCGCCACTCCGCCACCGCCTAAATCCGACGACGCCGTCATCGTCCCTAGCTACTCCAGTAACCTCCTTTCAGTTACGACCTCGCTCTACCGCCGAACCGCTGTTTTCTAATTCTTGTCCTTTTCATGGCAGGATGGTTCTCGTGGGACGACATTCACGAATGCGAGGTCCGCTTCCTTCCCGAATTCTTCGATTCTCGCTCCCCTTCGAAGAACCCTAGGGTTTACAAGTACTGCAGAAACTCCATCGTCAACCACTTCAGGCAAAACCCTCTCCGAAAGATCACCTTCACGGAGGTCCGCAAGTCTCTCATCGGCGACGTTGGGTCGATTCGCCGGGTTTTCGACTTCCTGGACTCATGGGGTCTCATCAATTACTCTCCGCCAGCCAAGCCCTTGAAATGGGACGATAAGTCTGCCGGAGCTGATGCTGGAGGGACTGAATCTTCCAATAAGGTAACCCAATGAATTCTATAACCATCTCCACGAATGTTTATGAACAAGACAAATATATGATTCTACTGAACAAAATTGCAGCTTCTTAACCCCTTTAATGGTATATTTTTGGCTATGTGTTGTGCGAAACAGTTCAAGTGTAAAGATACAGCTTTTGGAGCTACCTGTATAGTGTATGTAGTGGAAGTAGGGCTTGAACCACCTAATTCTGTAATTATTAACTCTGTTGTAATTTTTTTTCTATGAAGGAAATCTCCAAGAGATTGTGCAATGGATGCAAGTCTGTCTGCAGCATTGCTTGCTTTGCTTCTGAGAAGGCAAGTTCTCTTTGTTACTAAAGTACAATTATATTGTGCTATGGAATCATGAAATTATTGCAAAATGTCTTGCCGTATTGTATGAATAAAAGTTTGAGTGGTAAATAAATGAATAGGTGAACTTGTGCCAATCATATAATTTTTCGTGTTAACTTTGAAAATAAATGTAGATGGATTTGCTGTGTTTATATATTCTTCTCAGTACTGTCATGGTTACTGAGTTGGTCATACAGTAGTTTGAGTTGACCCATTCGCGCAACTTGGTTGCCTCCTTTGTGACATTGAGGTCGCTCTCACAGGCTCAAGAGCAGGATAAAACCTATATTATGAAAGTAGGGATGGGGCTGCCACATAATGACCGTCCATAGACCTCCACAAAGGTGGGAGATCATGCGCTGGACTGCCCTTTGATTTGTATTTATCATAAATGGGTTGCCCCGTGTTGTTAGAGGTTTGAATGGAGAATGACATGAAATTGTGACTTTGATTATCTGCCATTGTCTTAAAAGTGGTGCTGGTCTCTTTAAATGGTTTAAGTTTTCCTGAACTCCCTCTGTCATGAACCATATCTTTCACAAATATATGCTACTGCTACTCTTATTGTAAACGCACATGCCTGTTCATAAATTGACACGATTTCACATTCTTCTGTTTTTTACTCTATAACGTCATAATTTTTATGCAGTAACAATATCATGGCTAACATGGTGGTTAGAACTGATCTGTACTGTCTTCCCTCTGCAGTATGACTTAACTCTTTGTGCTAGATGCTATGTTCGTGGGAACCATCGTGTTGGTGTTAATACATCAGAATTTAAGCGGGTTGAGATCAGTGAAGAGATGAAGACAGAATGGACGGACAAAGAAACTTTGCAGCTTCTCGAAGCCATTACGCATTATGGTGATGATTGGAAGAGGGTCGCACAACATGTTGGTGGTGGCAGAAGTGAGAAGGAATGTATCAACCATTTTATTAAGCTTCCTTTTGGGGAGGAGTTTGTGGGTTCTGAAGATTCAGGGTGGATAAACAAACCTAATGAAATGAAGGAACATAGTGATTCTAAATATGGAACATTTGCAAGGAAACGAATATGTCTGACCCCTCTTGCAGATGCTAGCAACCCAATTATGGCTCAGGTATAGATTCTGGTTATTTCAAGTTTTGAATTGGAAATGGCTAGTTACCTCCAAATCAACGGCATGAGTATACAGTGTGTGCCAACTGACTTATTTTCTGTTATCCTGTGAGCATTTCCTTCAGGAATGTGTGTAAGTAGTGACAACTAAAGTACTTAACAAGAATAAATCTAGGTTTCACATTATTTGTGTTGTCTTCTGAAGTTTGTGGCTCTCAGTCAATTTTCAACCAACTAATGAAGTTGTAGAGCAGAAGTTGTAATACTAACTTCAGCTTGACAGGGAAACCTTGTGATTTTCTTGGTTATAATTCTGAAACATTTTGCTCCATTTCAGTTGTGTTTAATTCAATTGTATGCGTTGCTACTGTGACAAGTGTACTCAGCCATGCTTCTCCTTTATTTTTTTAAAGGTGGGTCAGTTATGATACTTATTGATGATATTGTTTTGCAGGCTGCTTTCTTATCAGCTTTGGCTGGAGTGGATGTTGCAGAATCTGCTGCTCAAGCTGCCGTCAGGAGTCTATCTGAGGTGGAAAAAGAATCCGGCGGTGAGAATCCCGGTTCTCTTTTCAGAAGTTCAACACAGCATGGTATGAATGATTTAATTTCGATTCAAACAGACAACTTTTGGTGTGGATTTTCTGACAGTTCTAAGTATGAGACTAAAATAAAAAATAAAACAAAATTTTGACCTTAAAGATCTGAAAAGCCAGGTTCTTGCCATTGGTAGCAACAAACTGTTTCTTTATTATTATATTGCTGAAATGAAAATGGTAAAAGATCAAGTTGGACTAGATTATCTTATTTACAGTGATAAAGAAAAGATGGTGAAGAATGTCCCTACCATGGTTTTTTTTTAATATATTAGTGTTGCTTTGAAGCCCTAGTATAGTATAAACTAATGGTTTTTCCTTTCATTTTAGTAGGTGCTGCATTTAGCAACACCGCCTTTAATGCAGTAGGAGCCCTTGGAGTTGCAAGTTCAGTAATTGAGAAGGAAGAGTTGGAAGTGGAGAGAAGAATATCCGAGATTGCAGAAGTGGAGGTATGTAATCAATGTCCAGTGGTGATTCTGACTTCACAAATCAATTGGTAATGGTCTCAATTCTTGTGCAGATGAAGGAAGCCCTGGACAGAATTATCCATTTTGAGGAGTTAGAAATGCAGATGGAGAAAGAGCGGCAACAGTTGGAACAAATGAAGCACTCGCTCTTTGTTGACAAGCTCAATCTTTTGTTTCACAGAACTTCTGCTCCAAAAGCTGGTGACCATGTGGCCGGGAATGTAAAAACAATCTAATATACTACTACTAATTGAACACAAAAAGGCTGTGATGCAGTTGATTTTATTGAAGTAATCTATTAATAATCCTCCAAAAAATGCAGTAGTTCAGACAAGTATTGAACTGATACAGTATGGATCCTTGCAGTGAAGATCCATCATTAGGAAGGTGATATTTTATATCAACTTGAGAATTGAATAAGTATTATTTACTAGAAAATAATCAGTTTAACAAACAAAAATGGTATGATGAGTGTAAAATCAAGCTCGTCCAACGCTGCAGCAGCTGTATCTTGTGATCATATAAACCTGAAAGATGAAACCATCTGCATGCACCAAAATAACATATATGCATTTTAGCCCAGTCTTATGGTGACACAAAACCAGCAAGACAAGTTGTTGTATACTCTTTACCTTCTCTATTTCTGAACTGTACTTGTCTGATTCTTCTTCCATAAACTGCATGAAAAATAATAGGCTGGTCATATTTTCCTCGGAACTAAACAAACAATATCCCAACACAAGTAATAATGGAATGAATATACCTGTCCTGTTACTGTAAAGAGTCTGTTGACCCAACCGTCGGATGCCATTCCCAACGCTTCATACAAATATCGGCGGCTTTCACCAGGATTTTGCAATGTATATTGAATGTAATACATCCCTGGTCAGTTTTTGCGTCAAAGGGATCAATTTAATTACATTATATAACAAGTGTCAGCCAAAGTATAGTGATAAGCTTGTGTTGCTTGCTACCTTTAGAAGATTTACAGTCTAAGAGTTTTGCTTTTACTCCGGGGGGATTTATCCAGCTTCTGTCCAGTCCGCTAACCTGTTCATGCGATTTGCAAAACAGTCATTAGCTACAAGCTAGCTTCCTGTAAACGAACATGGGGACAAGCCAAGCCAAGCCTACCAAAGTCTCAGCAAAAGCATCAACGTTGCCAAAAGACTCCATTCTTGTAAAATCAGCGCCAAGTCCCGAGATAAGTATGCTGACTGCCATTTAAGTAAATTAGATGTATATCTTTTGAATTAAGTATCCACCAAAGGAAAATCCAATAGTACCATTTGAACCAGTAACAGTTTCCGGGTAGAAAGCAGTTATCATGGAGTTGAATCCCTTGGGTTGTCCTGTGCCTATTTTCCAGCCTGCATAAATCAAGCCCAAAATTTTACACTTGTAACATCTTAAGAACACCCCACATTTCTGCTATATGATTCCGTGTTGCGAATCAAATTCAAGCCCAATGAGTCAATCCAACAAAAACATACTCTCTTACATTGAAGGTGTCCTTGTTCAGTCCTACTATATTCGGAAAGGGTACTATATCCCCAATCTCAGGGAATTCAATATATCTCACACTTTAACGAGACATATTGATGCCTCTCCACATATAGAGTTGTAAAGATTTCTCATAAAATGTAAAGGAGCATGATCCATTGGCTACAAGCAAGTACACATACATCAAACAAAAAAGAACAGATGAAAAAAAGTATTGTGTGGTCGTTCGAGTAATTAGCCTATGATTATGAGCTCACCTTTTGGAATCAAAATCTTATACTTGTTCTCATTGTCTGTATAGACCCGGAAACCCTCCGGCACATCTGAAATCCATCAACCAAATAAATAATACACATAAATTTGAAGAACAATTTATTCAGCCTCTCTCCATTACCATTATCCTTTGCCATTGCATCAGAAACAATTGCTGGAAAAGAAAATGCAGCAAAACCCAATTCAAGCATAAACCCTCTTCTCCTAGTCCCCAATTGTTCTTCAACATAGCAGCTGTAACAATCAAAAGCAAACAAATTTCTCAGAGAAGTCATGAAAAGAGCAAAATGGTGGTTGAAAAGACAGTACCTTGGTTTCCCATCTCCCAGACTGCTCTTGCAAGAGAAAGCGTGTTGCTTTCTGAATCCTGAAGAAGATAAAACAAAAGGGTGATTCAGTGAAGCAGAAACCAGTGGAATTGGAGGTTAGATTGTTGAGAACCTGTCGGGTTCGATGAAGAAGAGGGATGGAAAATGCGAGGGCATAGGGATAAAGCAGTGGGTGACCAAACAGAGGCCATGCTTTTCTTGGTTGGCTTCTCTTCTCGCTCCTTCTACCACTTCTATCCGTTTTTCGGTTTAGTTATGTTAAAATAAAATAACTTACTAAAAAACGTAATATTTATTCATATCCATACTAATATTTCATTTGATTTGTTTTAAAAAATATATTTCATTTTATTTTCTTCATATATTTCCTAGTAATGTTAGTGGATAGTTCCACATCATTCCCATCTCGCGTATATAGGCCTTTTAAAAGTCATTATCCCAAATTTTAATATTAATTTTCCCTCACCATCATCATCTTTTCTCAAAGAGCTTGACATAATTAAAAAATGTAAACAATATTTTTTTCTTCACTAGACCGAGAAACTAATGATTGAATAATGTAACGATGGAAATTTTATGCCTTCTCTTTATTGGTCATGGTTGAAGGGTGGTGAAAGGAATTAAGGATTGCATTGATTTAAAATAAAAATAAACCAAATCAACAAGATCAATCTTAATTATACTCAAGAATCATGCAGGCAAGGCCGAGTACATAGCTGCTGGAGAAGCGTCAAAAGAGGCTGTGTGAATCCGAAAGTTCATGGCCGGATTGGACGCAATTAAAAACCCGTCCGCACCGGTGAACTTGTATTGCGACAACACTAGCGTCATAGCACAACTAAGTAGCCCATGGCGCATGCCAGATCCAAACATGTACAGCGGCAGTTTCACTTGATTCGAGAGTACATCAATCAAGGTGAAATGAAGATTTGTAAAATTGTGACAGAAGATAATGCAGTCGATCCATTGACCAAGGCTCTCTCACAACCTAAATATGAGGGGCATGTAAGATCAATGGGTTTACGTTGGGATTTAGATTGGAGCTAGGGGCAAGTGGGAGAATGTAAGAGCTAGTGCATTAGTCCAAGTCCTTTTTATGTAATCTTCTTCTATTAAACAATGAAAGAAATTTTCATTATTATTGTGTTGTAATAATGATTCAAGCGATAATTTCATCTAAAGTCATTGAGTGTGTCATCACTAATAGTAGAACCTTTGGATACTATGAAATTATGTTTGACGAATCCCTAGTCGTGTACTCATTCATAAGTGACTAGCGTGAGGATGACTTAAGATTAAGTTCTGCTGATCTAGGTAATGGAATTACCAAAGTCATATCACGAATATCATCTGGAAGATGGTATTGGATGACCCGAATTGGAGTATGGCGCATATATTAAGTCACCAACGCATATTCTGTCGTCGTGTGATCACTGCCTTAAGACCTTGAAGCGAGTGACTCACATGCATGTCACTCCATTGGTTTGACATGTCCTAACGTTGCCTGTAACAGGGTAGTCATAACGGGCATCGTTGGCTCTTGGACGGACTGTAGTGGGAGCGCACATTGCGTTCGAATAGATTTATTTCCCCACGGCGAGACGTAGTGAAGGGTATGGTTTTGGACCCCTTAATGAGCATGACTGAGGAAGTGTGCGGCCGCACCAGATACGTCTCAATCATCTCTAGATCAAGGAACTCGATCGGGTTGATGAGGATGACGGCTCTATGCCTCATCTCGATCGCATACGCCTTAAAGCAAACAAAGGGCTAGTGATACAGATGAAAGAGAGAAAATATTGAACCGATCGATACCTCGTGGACATTGGGTAATCACTACGTCTTACTAGAGGCAATTGGTGATAGATCGGGTGAAATGGTATTTCACGCCGATCTGCCAATGGGTCACAGGCCTACAGGGTCACACACCATGAGCAAGAACCGAAGCAACTCGATGGGACTCAAGAGGTACAAGGGATATGGATGGAATATGAATGTTGTCCACGTGTGGGGTGTCGATCGATACATGTCACATGTGGGGTGTCGATCGGCACCTCTGGTGGTGTCGACCGACGCCTCTAGTGGTGTCAACTAGTACATGGGTGGTGTCGATCGACACCTATGTCTAACGGGCTCTAATCCTTAGGCCTCACCCAAAGCCTATAAATAGAGGAATTTGGGTGAGAGCCTCCCAAGCCTTTGAGCAACATTTGTTATTCACTATATTCTCTATAGTTCTTCCATTGAGGGCTAGAGAAATCGAGAGAAAAGAAGGGTTCTTCAGCGGTCTAGTAGCCACCGAGAAGATTCAAGCTTCGCCTTCAAGCTTCCCCGTGTGTGTGCTTGTAGAGGACGGGCCCGAGGATGCGTATTCAATTCGGATCGATTCACGCTTCAAGAGGTAGATAATCCGATCCACCTCTCCTAATGATTCATCTAGAGCATGCAATAGATCCTTGCAAAGGATTCTTGCTTAGATTTTTGTTTTTTCAATGCGCCTAGAACCCGAGAATCCCCAACAACAACAACAAGATAACTAAAATATAAGTTATCTATATGTAATTTTTTATCATCTTTTGGAATAAATAAATAAAACGACATTGTATTACTAATGTGTTGTATTAATATATTAAATGTGATTTGATCTATGCCATTATGTGTGTCAGCAATAATAGTAGATCTGTAGATCGGAAAGAATCACATTTAATGAGTCTCTAGTCATATAAGCTTCTTCAGAAGCGACCAGTATGAGAATAACTCTATATGATCACGCTCTACTAATCATGGCAAGACAGTGCCGGAGTTAGATCATGGATATCATTCGGGGAGTGATATTGGACGACCCGATTGTGAGCATGCAGCATAGATGTTGTCATGGACATATTGACATATCGTAACTTGTCAAAGTATCCTTACACCAAGGAGTCTTTGTAGTTATTACGTAATCAGTAACTGAGTTTGACGTTGCCAAGCATTATCTGTAAAAGGGTAATCATAAGGGCTCTGATTGGCTCAGTTATGAATTACATGAAGGATCACGAAAGACGGCTAAGGGATTTACCCTCATGCTCTGGCATGGGAAAGATACATGTTTGAACCACTTGATGAGAATGAATAAAAGGAAATGCATGGCCATGCTAGAGATACACGGTATCAGGATTCAATAATCTCATGGATCAAGAAACAATAATTGATTAAATAAGAATGATGACTTTATGCCTTATGATCAATCTGGATATCTACTGATAAAAGGATAATGACTTGGGCGATATGAGGTTAATTCGAATCATCGATGATCATGAGTGTTGGGTAATCATAATGTCTTACTAGAGACTAATTATGATGGGGAGGACAAAATGGTAATTTTGCACCAATTTGCCAACGTGTTGTGAGCCTAGAGGGTCACACACATAAAACGATGAGTATGGGAAAAGAGTACTTCGAAAGTCCAAAAGAGAAGAGATAAGAAAGTTAGAAATTCACTTTCATGTTTAGTTATAGCTTTATGTCTATCGGATTCGCAACAAAGGTATAAACTTTATTTTTGCAATTCTAATCTTATGCTAAAACCAATTTAGCATGAAGATCATAATCTTATTGGGATATCCATGGTTAATTTTCCGCCATTGCATGAGTTTTGTTGCTAGAGAACCCATGAAAAACCTTCAAAATTTTCTCTAGGATCTCCATCATGGGATCACTTATTAGCTTATATTCAGTTCGTAATACAAGTACAAACATGTATCTCACTATGTCAATTATTTACAAAAATTGAAAAATAATAGAATCTGAAAATTAAGAACAAAAATCCTATCATGCATCTACGTAATAATTTACACCAAAATTAATTTATAAACAACATATACAAGCATGCTCAACTCATATAATAGATTTAGATTAACTCAATATACAAAAATTATCAAAAGTAAATTCTAAAAATCGAAAATAAATCCCTAAAAGCTAAGCATGCAAGCATATAATCATCCTAAACTAAGTAAGTACCATAAAGTATTCATAAGAATAAGAACATGCATAAATTCAAAATTCAAAATTCAAAATAATTTGCAAAAATTTGAGAAGAACACTTACTTGAGCTCCTTAATGTTTTAGATGAACAAAATCAAGCTCTTGAGCTCCAAATAAGATTAAATGGAGGTTTTGGGACGTGGGTAATAAATTTGAAAATTTTGAAATCTCGTTTTTGGGGTGGAAAGTTGGTGGGTTTTGTAGAGGAGGGTGTGGAGAATTCTTATATTCAAAAATATTCGAATTTGGGTGAATTTTGAGTGAGATATGGAAGGTCTAAATTTTGATGGCTATGGAGATTAGGGTGATAAGAAGAAGAAGAAGAAGAAGAAGAAGAAGAAGAGTCTGTTAAGTGGAAAGAAGAGAGAGGGGGAGTGGGTCCGGGTCATGTGGCTAGAGGAGAGTGGAAGAAAGAACCAAAAAAAAAATTTCGTACCTGGAACCGCGCATGCCGGGTGTGCCTGCCAGGTTGGACCTGGGAGGTTGACCTGACAACCTGCTGATTCCTTGCATTTTCGCCCTTTTTCAGTCTCGAGCTTCTCCAATCTTCACGGTCTTCTTGAACATGCACAATATACACATTTAGAGTATTAGGCAAGCCTCCCGGGTCCAACCTGGCATGCCAAGATGCAACTCATCCCTTGGGATTGCCTTAAGCTTTGGGATTGCCAAGATTCAATTCATCCCTTTTAGAGCTCTTTTTGCTTCTTTAAGTGAGTCCATCATCCATTATACATGTGAATCAGACAAATATTGAGTTATGATGCATGACAATTTCTCATCTTTGTTAATTAAATTATAAGGCACATTAGGAATAACACCAATATTAGGATTAATAACCTTTCCACACTTATCATCATTCATCACGTTATCATCACAAACAACATCAACAAACCCAGTTCCATCAAAAATCATGTTCTAATCATTAAAATCAGACCCCAAATCATAATTGGTCGTTTCCCCAATTTGGAAATAAGAACCAAACCCACCTGCATTATTAGTTCGTTCAAACACACAAAATGTGATTTTCTCATCCCTGCATCTTATCGTTACATATCTCATTTCAACATCAATAAGCACAAGTTCCGTTCTTAGAAACTGTCTACCAAGAATAATAGGCATGTTACGATCTTCCTCCATGTTCAAGATAATAAAGTCCACCGGGAAAATAAATTTTCCAACTTTAATTAAGACATCCTCCACGACCCCACGAGGTCTAATAACGGAACGGTTCGCTAGTTGGAGGGTGACATTTGTGGAAGGTGGTTCGGATCCTAAAGCGAGTTTCTTATAAAAAGGAGTATGGCATCAAATTGATGCTTGCTTCTAAATCACAAAGGGCTTTCGATATGGGTAACTTTCCAATTTGGTATGGAATTGAAAAATTACCTGGGTCTCGATGCTTTTGGGGCAATTTATTGAGAAGTACCGCAGAGAACTCCTCGGCCAGGTGAAAGGTCTCATTTTCCCAATTTTTCATTTTTTAGAAATTAAAATTTTCAAAAATTTACCATAAGCAGGCATTTCACGAATCACATCAAGAAAAGAAATATTAATTTATAATTTTGCAAAAATATCCAAAAATCTTTTAAATTGTTCATAATGTGGATTTTTCAAAGCCAGATGAAAGGGAGATGTCGGAGTCCAAGCTTTTACCTCAGCTTGGGACTCCTTTACCTGTTTTGGCATTTTGGGAGTCTCCTTATCATGTAGGGTCTCTCGATGCTTTTCCTTGTTAACTTCCTCATTCTCTTCATTTCTTTCTACTTTTCCTTCAGCCTTGGAGTCATCTTTTTGATCTTCACGAGGTTGCTCGACTCCTTTAGCTTCATTATTTCTGGTCATCTATGGTGGTGACTCCACAACTTTACCACTGCTAGTGGTAATCATGCTTATATTCTGCACATCAATAACATTATTAGCAAGTTCAGCAGGATAAACAACAAAATTATCAACCTCAAAACTAGAGATGACATTAGCACTCTCTCTCGGGTTCCTTTCGGTGTCGTTAGGAAGGGTCCCGTGAGCTTGAGTCCTAGAGGATGCCATATTGACGAGAGTCCTCTTTAAGTCCTCAACATCTGCATCTTGCCTTAGGTTTTGCTCCTCCAGCTTCTCGGTAGTTTCTCGTGATTCCCTTATGAATTTAACCAGCATCTCTTCAAGGTTCGCTTTCTTCTCTTGTGGAAGATACAAGTTCTGTTGCCTTTGCTGAAAATTGGCTTGACCTTGTACTCCATTAGCTCGAGCATTGAACCCGGGAGGTGGCTGATCCTGATTCGCCCACCTAAAATTTGGGTGTATCGTCCTCACATCTAGATGATAAAAATTAGAGTTATGGTCATAAGGTCTTCTTTATTATTATTAATAATAAAATTTACTTCCTCTTGTTGTGCATTTTGATCATTAAAATGATCCACATGTGCTCTTTCCTCTGTCATGACCCAGGATGGTTGGGAAGCAACTTCTCCAGCTGCTTGGTCATGACCTCCACTTGGGCCGTCAATTTAGAAAGACCAGTATTGTCAGCTGCATACACCTTTCTCCTTGATTCGACTCGGTCAGAATGCCATTGAACCGAATTTGCCGCCATCTCGTTGATCAGGTCATAGCCCTCATCAGGGCTCTTGTTCAAGAAGTAGCCTCCAGGTAAGGCATCCAATATAGCTTTATCCGACCTGCGCAAACCAGAGTAAAACAATTGTAAAATTCGTCAATTCTCAAAACCATGATGTGGACAATTTTTCAAAATGTCATGTAAATGTTCCCAAGCTTCCACTATAGTCTTCAAGTCATCCTGCAAAAATTGGTGAATTGAATTTCGGACTTGGAGAGTCTTCGTAGGCGGGTAGAACTTGTGGAAAAATTTGGTGGTGAGCTCGTCCCATGTGTCAATCGAGTTAGGTGGCAAAGAACAGATCCAGTCACGCGCTTTTCCCTTAAGTGAAAAATGGATAGCCTTAAGCAAACGGCGTCCGTTCTTACTCCATTTTGTCGGGACAAGTCACACTTGTCCAAAAAGGAGTTGATATGCTCATTTGGGTCCTCCGAGGGAAGTCCGGTGAATGAGTCATTTTCCACCATCGTCACGATCAAGCTCTTGGTGTCATAGAAATGCATATCAATATTGGATCTCCTGCTGCAAGAAGGCATCCCGGAGTTAGTGGGCACTCCATAATCCTTGATTATCCTACACCGAGGGACTCCATTTGCATAATTTTCCTCGCCTTCAACATTGTTCGCATTGTTATCAACCAAGTTCGGGGGATTCATTTCAAGTTCAACGAATAACCTCCTTCTATGGCGTTCTCTTTTCAAAGTCCTCTCAAGATCCGTGTATAAAGCAACTAAACCACTTGAACCGTGAGATCTTAAACGCATAAAACGCACACGCCGAATATATCAATCAAGCACACGAGAAATATTTTTTTGATTTTTTTTCAATAATAAAACTGCAATTTTTTTTTCTTTTTAATTTTTTTTAAAAGCAATAAAAATGACTAAAGCACCGGAATGATCCGTACTCCTCGGGCCACTTAGACAAAATAACTCTCCCCGACAACGGCGCCAAAAACTTGACGACTCCCAGCAAATGCACCGATCGTTCCAAGTAATATCGGGAGTATTACGTCCCAGAGTTATCGATCTCACAGGGAGAGTCTTTGTCTAGATAGCGTGAACATTAGGAGCGTAGGATCACCATGCGGGTCTAGTCGGTTTTAAAAAAGTGGTGGTGAGAAAAGGAAACCAAACTCGTCAGAAGGCACACAAAACAAACCCACCAAATGTAAATAATAACACGAAAACCAAATATTACCAAGGTGATCGGGGAGTCGGGATTTTGGGGGATATGTCATTTTACCAATTTTAGCGGATTTGATTATTAATTACGAAAAAGCAATTATAAGAAACATAATTAAGTGTCGAAAATTCCAGACCTATCCCAAACATATCTCTTGTTTCCAAGGTTTTTGTCTAATTAAAATAAATTATTCAGGCCATTAACTAAAATACCTAATTAGGTTCGTCTTAAAGGTCGTGTAGGAATCTCCATCCTTCAAGTTTGTACCCTATCGATGTAAACCGTGCCTGCGACATCTGTACCCCCGTCACATATTATAATTATGAAGTTGTCACAAACCAAATTATAACCCCAAGATACACCGTGTACGTCACGTCCCTAACTGCTACAATCTACCTATGTCGATTTTTATCGCCTCTCTTCCTAGATTTGATCTAAACTCAGGCATACCAAGGAGAGTTAGCATTAAGTTCACATTTAAGATCTTAATCCATTTCATAAACCCAATAATTTAACCTTTAATCCATTTAATCAATAAAGTTTATATCTCCGTTCATCCTTTTCCCCGACATAGATATTTAGCTACTCATATTATTAAGAACACACTTAAACATACCCATCTGAATCATCATTTTCCGTATGCAATCAATCTCAAACACAAATAAAATAAAAAGTATCTCAATTATAGTATCAATAACGAATTCGATCCACAACATACAATCACAATTACAAGCTACAAATAATAACCCTAAACACTATTGAAAATTATGTTTAAGTAGTAGGGACAAGATGTCGAACACAATGTTTGCAAAGCTTATGTTTTCAAATTCTCGTCCATGATCACTCCTGAGTCTCACTATTTTACCAATGGTTTCTCCTTTCTCCTTTTGAACTATTCGACATAGGGATTCGAAAATAGAGAATGTATCTGACTTCTCACGAATAAACTCAACCCAAGTGTACCTTGAGAAGTCGTCCAGACATACAAATATATATTTCTTACCTCCAAGAATTTCTACTTGCATGGGTCCCATGAAATCTACAAGTAGAATTTCTAGGACCCGGGAGGTGGTATTGCACCTTCTTATGTGACGTCTTGACTTGTTTTCCTATCTGACATTCTCCGCAGATTTTTCCTTCGATGATCTTCAGATCTGGAACTCTGATGATAGCCTTTTCAGATATAATTTTCTGCATGCTCCTCAAATTTATGTGTCCAAGTTTTTGGTGCCAGAGCTTGGTTTCTTGTACTTTGGATAGAAGGCATTTAGTGGATAGGGGAACTGTTGTTGGAGACCATAGATAGCAGCTGTCTTCTGACCTAAGTCCAGTCACGAGTTCCTCTAGTTAAGTGTTAACCACTGCACACTTGTTGCGAGTAAATTTAACTTCGAGGTCTAGATCGCAGAGTTGACTGGTGCTTATCAAATTAGCAGTAAGTCCTTCTACTAGTAAGGCTTCCTTTAGGCAGGGTGAGTTGAGTAGGTTAAGTTTCCCTTTTTCTAGTACCATGGCTTTCACTCCACCTCAAAAAGTGACAAAATAGTTTGACCATGGTGTCAGAATAGTAAGAAATGTACTATTACCAGTCATATACCGAGAGGAGCCACTATCAAAGTACCAATCATTACTGGTATAGGCTTTTAGTGAGATGTAAGCAATGTTATCCCTATAATGTACTTCCTTCACCCGCCATTTTTTCTGTATTTTGGGTTGGTGATGTACCTTTTTCTCCCTCCATACTTGTTGAGTTTGAGATTTGACAGTCTTGCGTTTAACATAGCTCTTTCCATAGAGGTGATAACATAATGGTCGGATGTGACATCTTTTTCCACAGTGATGGCATGTCCAATTATGTTTTCTTTTCTTTGTGCTGTCATGATGATGTTTCTTCTGTGGTCGGATGCCACAGGATGTCTGTGCAATCTGGTGGGATATATTGTTGGTAGTTCTTTGAGGAACAAAGGTGGTCTATGATGTTGAAGCTCCTTTAGAGTAACCAAGTCCTTCCAATTGGTTTGTTGACTTCATAATGGATAAGATTTAGTCCAAGGTGTCAGTGATCGGGTTCGTCATCTTGATGGATTTGGTCATGAGCTCTAGTTCCCCCTTTAGATGAGCTATTTCCTTTTTCAGATCAATGATGGTTTCAAGAAGTCTGGTCTTGTCTTCATTGAGTGAGAGAATGATTTTCTTCTGTTTTTCAATGAATTGAGAGTCTTCAAGCCACTTGACATAACACTCATTGTACGCGTTGTTGAGAATCTCATATGATAACTCATCATCTGAGGCGAATTTCTTCATGGGTTCAGTGGATGTAGAGGTGGTGAATGCTACATGGTTGCTTGTTAGTTCTGTGTCACTTTCTCATTCTTCTTCAACCGAAAAAGAAGTAATGTATCCATTCTTTTGCTTTTTCAAGAAGTTAGGACATTCCCTTTGAACATGCCCATAGCCTTCGCATTGTACTCATTTTTCTGCTTTTTTGCCTCATCTGCCTTCTTTGTTTTCAGCCGTTTGAAACCTTAGCTAAGATTAGTCTCTAACATCTCGTGAGACATTTCCTGCCATCTGGTTGAATCTTTTCATGACTCGATTATAGTTCTTGGCGAGCATAGCGATGATGTCACCAATATCGCTATCAGAGTCTGAGAGTACTTGCTCCTTCTGAGTTTGAGTGAAGCTTTTGAAGGCTTCACCTTTGTGCTTTTTCTCCATGGTTGGAAGGGAGAGCTTGTAGGTCATGAAGGATCTCATGAGTTAATCAAATTTCAAGATTTTTAGATCATGTCATTCTTCTGTGGCAATGATCTTCATCTTGAATCTAGAGCTTAGAACTCTAAGGGTTTTTCTAACTAGATCTTCGTCAGTCATTGGTTTTCCCAGTGAAAAAGACTCATGTCTAGATCCCTGATTCGTACATTAAACTCAGCTATGGTTTCGTCCTCGTTCATAGATAGAGCATCAAAGTTTGTGGTGAGATATTGTAGTTTTTGCTCTCGAATTTTGGAGGTTCCCTTATAGGCAGTGGCAAGAGAATCCCAGACTATTTTGGCACTTGTACATGTGTTGATAAGCCTAAAGACATTCTTGTCAACTCCATTAAATATAGCATTGAGTGCTTTAGAGTTACCTAGGGCTGCTTCATCTTCTTCGGTACTCCTGTATTTCTCGGGTTTGGGACCAGTTAGATTTCCTTGAGCATCACCTTATTGTGGTTCATCCCAACCATTGATAACAACCTTCCAGGTTTTGATGTCGAAGGATTTCATGAAGGCACACATTCGAGCTTTCCAATAACCATAGTTGGTTCCATCGAGCACTAGTGGTCGGTTGATCGTTCCTCCATCCTTTGAGTCCATATTAGTTTAAACAAAACCGTGCAGGAAATCACCTAATAGTCAAGGTGCCTTCTCTGATACCAATTGAAAATTCTGTTTAAGTAGTATGGACAAGATGTCGAACACAATGTTGTAACGATTGGTTCGACAACTTGCCTAATCACAGTTTATGGACACTAAATAGTAAAGCAGTAAAACATAAGACACACAATATGTTTACCTAGTTCGGTGACTCCTCACCTACGCTTGGGGGCACTCTGCTAGTGGAAAGGTTTTACTATTTGGTAGTCAATAGTACAACTTCAAGCATCAACTAGCTATCACACAAGCTATTGTCCTAAGCTAATAGAGATCTCACTGTGAACAACCTCGACCAGGGACTCCCCATGTCTTTGAGATCCTCTCAATTCCACCCTTCGAGCAAGCCTATGGTTGGTTTTGTTGTCTTCGACAATCTTCTCGTGAGTCTTCAATCACGAATCCAAAACCCAATAGATCACAAATACTCAAACCTTCTCGAGTTGATCAGCCTCTCAATCCTCTAGTTGTGCACGGTTAAGAGCTATGAGAATTTAGCACAGAGAAAGGACTGAGTTGCTAAGGGGGTAGCGTCTGCTTTTATAGCAACTCCTATTGCCTAATCAAATTCCTATTCCGATTAGGAAGTCTCTTGCCGTCTTGCGTTTCTGGAAAGTGACAAGTTGGCGTTGCCACCTTCATTAAATCTTGCTTGCGTGTCTTTCTTCCAGCTGGACCTTGCCTAATTCATCCATGGTGTTGGGGGAAAAAGTCTCTCGTGCGGCGCACCCTTCTAGAGCGGGTGCTCTTCGCCTCACGCCTTTCCCCACACGCGCAACAACACGCGGTCGAACAAGTACATTTATATTCAGGCCTAAGTCTGGGTCGAATCCACAGGGACCAAAATGGGGTCTCTCAATTGGACAATTCACGCCTTCTTTCCCGACACGACTAGATAAAGTAAATGCACAAAGAAGGGGAATTTAAACTATAACTAATCCAATATTAACTACGCTATTCTAGAAGCAAGAAAGATAAATAGGGGAGGCGGATGGTAGAAGGTTGGTTGGAAGTCAAGGATTCGAGCACCGAAACATGCATGGTCTTCACTCATGATACCAAAATACTAGTTCAATTGGTTGATTTCTATGTTTAACCTATGTCTTGGATACCGTTCTCGCCTCTCGGCATTGAAAACGGCCTAATCCCAGAATGACACTTGCTCTCTCGAGTCCGTATCAATCCCGGGACCGCATTGGTCCGACAATATTGGGATAAGTGCTAATCTGGGGCGTCTAGGCGCGACTTTGAACCCCTAGCACTTTGTGATACCTAGGTCCGTGACTATCCGTCTCTCTCGAGCACGACTTAATCACCTACACATACATTCTACGCGGTGCTAATCACGATGCAAGTATTAAATTGAGGCAAACACACAACAAAATCATTCAACACAACAGTGATTAGGAAATGAACTTATGTCATAATTACCAACCTCGCCTCTTGGCATTGAGATTGGCCTAATTCCAAGTCAACTCTTGCCCTCCCGGGTATCAAACCAACTCGGAACCGCATTCGCCCGACAATCTTAGGCTAAGGGTTGATTCGAGGTGTCAAGACCCGTTCTCGAGCCTCAAACCCTCGGTAGTTCCTAGGTCCGGGCCTATCCGTCCCTCTCGGTATCGGCTTAGCCCCTAAATACGCATACTAAGTTAGGCTAAGTGTTACGTCGGGGTGTCAAAACCCGGTTTCGAGCCCCTCACACTTAATGATACCTAGGTCTATGGAACACTGTCTCCCTCTCGAGCCCGGGTAAGCCCTAAGCATACATTCTACGTGGCTCACAAAACATACATGAATTAAAGCAAGGTAAACCCACACGTAACCATCATCATCCTAAAACTAATACCTCAAATAACAATAAATTAATACATACAAGGTCTAGCTCCCATGACCTCAAGTTTTTAGCCCCAAATCATGGTGCTCTAGCATTCATATACAAGAATAAGATAGATTCAAGAAATGGAAAGAGAATTACAAACCTAAACCCAAAAACATGAGTGTTGGGAAGCTAAAAACCTTACAATCTAGCTTTTTCAAGCATCTTCTTGCCTCCTCTTCTTCCCATGGTGGTGGTGGTGGAAACTCTTCCTTGGAACACCAAAAATGGCCTCTAAGGGAGGTTCTTGGAGCCCTTTCCCTCTAGAAACCCTTGGGAGGTCGAAAACCCTCTCAAAACTAAGTGTGTGGCTGAAATGTGGGTGTTGGATGCTGAAAAATGAGGGTTTTCGCACTTTAAAACATAGTTCTGGCGCTTAGGCACGATCTTGACTATGGAGTCACGATCGTGCCTCTCATAGTGACGATGGTTACCCAAATCGTGCATCGCTACGGCATTTTCGAGCAAAATTTGGCCAAAAATTCATTAAGGCATGATCGTGACTCCTTTAAAACCTCTTCAATGTGTTAGATCTTCACAATTCATTCAAATCGACAAATTATGGGCCCCAATCGGACTTTGGATGAGAAATCTACACCACCGGGAAGTTTCAGCTGTTGTGTAGAATTTTCTTAACCGATTTTCAGCTCCAATAATGCTCCAATTGTGCCTTCCACCTACAAAATGTCAAAATTCCACCCAAGGATCAAAAGTACAAACAATGGCTCTAGAAAAGTCGGCACGAGAAAAAATCGGTGCTCAAATGCGGGTCAGATGTGTAATTGCGAGGTCACATTCGGATCGCAACACATGGTCTTTATTCCTTTGCGCGCAGAGCTTCTGTGCTCAAGACAGAAAGTCGTTGATGTCTTGTCTAATCCTGTGAGTATTATGTCGCACCAACTGTGTTGCAACATGTTGTCAGACATCTTGACTTCACACTAAAAAATATGCCAATACTAAACATAGCAACACCTATTACTACCAACCTCAATCGTGTCCTCGAATCCTCTTCTTCGGTCCCTCCAAGTCGTCTCCAAGTGATGACCCACAAGCCTCATTTCTCTCTACCTCTAACCTAACTCTTTCAAGTCTGAAATCTAAAATCTGATAAATGGGTCTCATTTTCGTAGATAGAGGGTGTGGGTAGGTGGGGCAAAATCTATTCAAAAATAAAAAAATCCATGATTTTAGGAGCTGTTTTGACCAGCCTGTCAGATTGAGATTGTCGGGTAGGACCCTGCAGGTTGGTTTTTCTCTTCGCACGCAGGTCACGGGTTGCACCTGGCAGGTCAACTCGGCATGCTTCCCACTGCCTAGCCTCGAGTTGCCGGGTTGCAACAGCATGTCGGGTGCCACCCGGCAGGTTACCTTGAAGCTGCCCAGGTGAGCTTTCGGGGCTTCTCCTCGCTTCTTTCTTCCCTTTTGGTCACAGGTTGCCGGGTTAGCCGAAGCCTGCCAGGTAAGATATGGCAGGTTGACCCGACAACCTTGCTCCTTTTTCATGACTTTGCATTATTAGCTCCTTTTTGCCACTTTTCGATTTGTTTTCATAAAAAAAACACTTCTCGGACCATTTGTGAGGTAAAGTAGCATTTTATTCACCAAAATCTAATAATTCGGGACGAAATAGGAATAAAAATGAGAAGATTTGACTAGGTTGGATACATAATATCCTACCTCATCAGTGATGATGCTTGCCAAATACATCAATCCCCACTTCTGGGCAGAGGCACTTAACACGGTTTGCCATATTCATAATCGAGTTACCATTCGTCCAGGTACTTCAGTCACTCTTTATGAAATATGGAGGGGGAGAAAAACTAATGTCAAATGCTTCCATGTATTTGGGTCTGTATGTTATATACTTGCTGATAGGGAACCACGACGCAAACTTGATCCTAAAAGCGATGAAGGTATCTTTCTTGGATACTCCAGGAACAGTCGTGCCTTTCGTGTGTTTAATAAGCGTACTAGGTACATGATGGAGCCCATAAATGTGGTCGTACATGATGATGATTCTGACTAACCTAGCGATGAAGAAGAGATTCCAAGTACTTCAAATGTCAGGACAGATGCTAGCGACGAAGCTCATGACTTAGAACCTCAAGATGAGAGTAACATTGTTCATGACACAGAACCTTCAACCACAACAGAACAAACAATCCCCTCTAGAAGAGTTCAGAAGAATCATCCAGCTCATTAGGTGATTGGTGACATTAATGAAGGTGTGCAAACTCGTTAAAATGCTCCAGTAAACTACAAGGATATGATAGGTAATCTCTGCTTTGTCTCAAAAATTGAACCTAAGAATGTGCAAGAAACCATCAATGATGAATACTGAGTATGTGACATGTAAGAAGAATTGGTTCAATTTGAAAGAAATGTTGTTTAGGAACTAATACCCAAGCCAAACAATGTCAATATTATTGGGACAAAGTGGATATTCAGGAATAAATCCGACGAGCAAGGGAATATCACTCGAAACAAGGCTAGACTTGTAGCACAAGGATATACACAAGTAAAAGGAGTGGATTTCGACGAGACGTTTGCTCCAGTTGACAGACTTGAGGCCATCAGACTCCTTCTTGGCATTGCTTGTCATACGCGATTTAAACTCTACCAAATGGATGTGAAGAGTGTCTCAATGGATATTTGAATGAGGAGGTGTATGTTGCTCAACCAAAGGGGTTTGAAAATCACAGCTCGCCACAACATGTCTACAAACTTAAAAAGGCCCTCTACAGTTAAACAAGCACCTCAGGCTTGGTATGAACGCCTAACTCAATTCCTAGTTCAGAATGGCTATATTCGAGGGGGAGTTGATAAAAATCTATTCGTGAAAAAGGAAGCAAGCAACATCATGATTGCACAAATATACGTTGATGACATTGTGTTTGGAGGAATGTCTGACAAGATGGAGGAACGTTTTGTTCAACATATGCAGTCTGAATTCGAGATAAGCATGGTCGGTGAGCTAAACTACTTTCTGAGGTTTCCAGATCAAGCAAATGAATGATGGCATCTTTATCTCTCAAAGAAAGTATGGTAAGAACATTGTGAAGAAGTTTAGGTTGAAAAAGGCTTCCCATAAAAGAACCCTTATTGCCACTCATAACAAACTCACCAAGGATGATATAGGTGAACCTGTAGATCAAAGCCTCTATCGAAGCATCATTGGAAGCCTTCTATATCTCACTGCAAGTCGACCTGACATAGCCTTCTTAGTGGGCATTTGTGCTTGGTACCAAGCTAATCCAAAAGCAAGCCATCTAACTCAAGCCAAGTGAATCATAAGGTACATATCTTGAATGGCTGAATTAGGATTACTATATTCGTTCGACACATCCTCTACAATTGTTGGGTACTGTGATGTTGACTAGCATGAAGCACTTCTGATCGAAGAAGGACCTCTGGTGGATGCTTCTATCTTGGGAATAACCTTGTTTCTTGGTTCAGCAAAAAGCAAAATTGCATTGCCCTATCTACAGCTGAGTCCGAGTATATGACAGCAGGAAGTAGTTGCACTCAGTTTCTATGGATGAAGCAGATGCTTGCAGAGTATGGTGTCAAACAAGATGTCATGATATTGTTTTGTGAAAACATCGGTGCTATCAACATCTCAAAGAATCCGGTTTAACATAGCAAGACCAAACACATCGATATCATGCATCACTTTATTCAAGAACTAGTCGAAGACAATAAGATCAAGCTTGAGTATATTCCCACTAAAAAACAACTAGCTGATATCTTCACAAAGGCGTTGGATGCAAACAGGCTTGAGAGTCTAAGGTTCTCCCTTTGACTCTATTGTATTGAGCAATAATCGCCAAGAAAGGGAAAGGGAGCTTTGCTGATTCGTTTTCTCCTTTTCCATACCAACTAGGGTCCGCAAAATCAAATCTAGGCCCACACGAGTTTAAGTAAGAAAAACCTTTATTTTTGTCATTATTTGACATGAAAATTGCCCAACCACCATCCCAAACCATTCATCTACCTGCAGAAGAAGACAAGAAATCTCAGACCATCTTTCCTACTCTCTCGCCCTCTTCTCCATTATCCCCAAGCTTTTAGGGTTTGTTACGAACCACGATCAGAAGCGGTTCCCGTCTCAGATAACTACCAAAATTATAGCAATGGTGGGAACTCGTAACGGTTGCATTCCTGCAAACTTAAAGAATCATAAACTGAATATGAGGATAAAAAATGTTCCGAAAAAGGGCTCTGAACCTTAAGCTGCTCGAAACAAGTATGGAGTCAGAGTACAAGGGGGAAACTTCTCAGGTGAAGGATCCGCAACTCCTCAGGCAGAACTCTTAGCAACTCCTCCACATGTCACTGATGAAGTCGCGCATGAACAACTAGAGTCTGCTGCTACCATTGTCGAGGAGAATGTCCCAACAGACGTTGGAGGAATTGGAGGTAAGGTGACTTCCAACACACCATCTGCACACAATCCTCAACCAGGTAACCCTAGATCCTCTACCCCGACTGAAATTGAGGTGCCAAACCGGATAAATCAGGCTTATTTTAGAGAACCCCCTTTTGAACGAAACCATAGAACAAGAGGTTGTGACTAATTCGCCAACCATGACTCTTGATATATCTCCACCTGAGATTGAAACGGAGGAAGTGCACAATACTGAGAAGGAAGGTCCAACATCCTCTGACACTCCGACTGATAATAAGGAGTTAGGCAATGAAGAAGAAACAGAAACACAAACTGCTTGTGACCCAGAAGTTTAAGAAGAAGAAGAATTTGCTGAAGAAAATGTGACCCTGAAGAAATTTTTGACCGAGAAAAGAGGAAAGAAAAAGAAGAAAAACCTGCAAAAGAAAAAGCAATAGATGTTACGAGACGAAGAAGATGTGTCTCCTGCTTAGGAGAAGAAGAGGAAAACCGCTGAAGAATGTGGGACATCTTTTCCGACTTCAGAAAAGAAGAAGAAGAAGAAGAAGAAGAAGAAGAAGATGGCTATCATGCCCATTGTTGATGTTCCTTTCACACCTGAGGAAGAAGAACTTGAGGAGGAGGAGGAGGAGGAAGAAGAAGAGTTGGTGGTGCCCTTTGCCCATGGTACCAAGAAATCCATGGAAGGTCAAAGGCTCCCAAAGAATGTTCCAGTAGCACCCTTGGACAACATGAAGGTATGTCTATCAACCCATCATCTTTGCGGAGAGGGAACTATCCACTAAAGCCCAGCATATTGAGGTTGTTATTGAACTCCTTCAAGGTGCTGGACTCATGAAGACTGCCACCAACATCGGTATTTTCTATCCTTCTCTGGTAAAAGAGTTCATAAGAAACCTATCTACTGCGTTTGATGATCCGAAAGACTTTGAGTTTAGAAAAGTCTATGTAAGGGGTCATCTGAGCAACATTGCTCAGGAAATCTCTTGAGGAAGGAAGAAGGCTTGGCCCTCAAAGGGTACCATGGCATCATCTGAGCTAACTGCCAAATATTCCATTCTCTATCGTATTGGCATATGTAATTGGGCCCCTTCTTCTCATGCGTCAAGCATCAAGGCAGAGCTCGCCAGGCTAATATACTATATAGGTACAAACTCTCCTCTCGATTTCGGGTCTTTTGTTATTGAACATCTAGTAAAACATGTGAGGTCATATGTTGTCAAGCTTCCCATAGGGTTCCCTTCCTTGATCATTGGCATGTTGATCCAACAATTCCCCAACATTGTTCGTGACTCTTATATTCTTGGGCAGCGGCCCCATATGCTAAGTATAAGCCCCAAGCTTTTTGAAGCAAAGCATGTTAGGGATCTTGTGCCACCGTCTGTAAAGACAACTAGTGTTGGAAGCAGCTCAAGACCAAGTGGCCCTATCGGCAAAAAGATGGTGCAAGAACTCATCGAGGCGATCACTGACCTAGAGAAAACCATCGCAACTCTGACCAGCAGGAAGATTGCTCATGAAGAACTCCTCCGTGATCTAACAGTTGTCCCAGAAGAACCCACTACTGAAGAAGAAATTGCTGACTCCACCTCTCTTTGAAGAACCACCATGTTATCTCTCTCTCGATCTAAAAACTTTTATTTCTGTTTGTAACATTTGAATCCTCGGGGTATGTCTGAGTTAATTATCGTACAATGTTTGGATATTTTGCTCTATTTTGGGACTGATTTGCTCGTGTTTAGAGCTGTTTTGCTTTATTTCTCCTGATTGATCGTTCGTTTGGGTATTTTGGTTGCCTTTGGCCATTTTTGAGGGAATTGGGGGGAGATATATCCAATTTGGTTATATATGTTGTAACATGTTGTGTAACCTGATGCGAAAGAGATCGAGATGTGCAAACATGTTGTGTGAGACGCTACGAGAAGGATCAACGATGGATCGAATTTGCGTCAACAATTGTGCTCCGTTTCTCGCCAAAAGTTGAACACGACCTGAAGATGTTCGCCAAAGATGGAGACTTTGCTCAACTGACGTTGCTAGAAATATGTGCTTGCCTATAAAATAACCTAAGGGGGAGATTGTTGTTACGTTCAGTGTTGACATATTTTTTAGCGCAAGGTAAGATGTCAGACCAACATGTTGCAACACATTTGGCGTGACGTGATGCGCTCAGGATTAGGAAAGTTGTCGAGCTTTCCTGTTTTGTTCACAGAAGCGTGGTGTCTGAGGGAGTAAATACCATACGAGATCATGCAACCTTAAGAAATGAAAAGCATGCGTCATCAAGGTCAATTGAAGGGCAGAAACTCGAACTTTCTAGAATTGAAAGACGGCAAGGGATTTCCTATTCGGAGGTGAACTCCGATTAGGCATGTGTAGTTACTATAAAATCAGAGGCTTCCCCCATAGAAACTTGAACGTTCTTTGTGTTGAATATTTAGAGCTCTTAACCGTGCATGACTGGCGTGTTGAGAGGCTGATTAATTTGACAAGAACGGTGTCGATTACTATACATCATTCGAGTAGTTTAAGTGTTAGTGATTTGAGGGTTTGTGTTTTGCGTGATTGAAGATTCACGAGCTGATTGAAGAAAACGATCTACCGAGCATAGGGGTTTGCTCGAATGGTGGAATTGAGATGTTCTCAAAGACAGAAGGAGTCCCTGATCGAGGTATTTCTTAGGTAGTAATAGTAGCTTAGGATAATGGCTTGTGTGATAACTAGTTGATGCTTGAAGTTGTACTATTGACTACCATATTGTGAAAACCTTTCCACTGGCAGAGTGCCCCCAGACGTAGGTGTAGTTACATCGAACTGGGTAAACATATCGTGTGTCTTCTGTTTACTGTTTATCTGTTATCCGTTATCTTTGATCAGACGAGTTGTCGAACCAATTGTTACAACATTGAGTTCGACATCTTGTCCCTGCTACGAATAAGAATTTCACACCACATTAATAAGGACTCAACAAGATACACGATTGAAGAATGAACTTTCTTAATCTGAGATCTAGGACTACAGTTTTTCTAGACACGATGTGGCTGTTTTAATTCTCATTTCCAGCACAATCGACTCCGAAATTCGATTGAGTCGAAAACAACGCCGAACTAATGAATACTTGAAAGGCTACAAAAGTGAAGAAAATTATTTTTCCATCCAAGCAACCTGGCAGCCTCAACAAGGCAGGTTTTTCTAGAAGTTCTGTGAAAATTTGGCAACCTGTAGCTTGGGTCTTTGGAGGCCAATTCACTAGCCGGGTCACCCGACAAGCTGGTCGAACTGTGAAAAATGTGAGACTTTTTCTCGATTTTGAATATTTTTGGTTCTTCTATTTAAACCAAAGGTTAGACCTTCAAAAAGACATCTTCCCACACACATTTGCAACCACCAATATGTCCACAAGACGAAGATGGAGAGATTAAGAAGAGATTGGAGGAAGAAACCAATAGCTTCAATGTGTTCATCCTTTCAAGGTTTTCAATTCCAATTCTCATAGTTATTGTTTAAGATTATTAGTTGATGTAGAAACTGAATTTTTGAGTATGGTTAAATTAAATTGAATTGAGATTGTGATTGAGATATTGATTTTTTGGATTATTAATATTGATTTTGGGTTTGCATGATTGAGTTGAGATTGATGTGTTGAAATTAGGGGTAATGACAGTTGACTACATTCAACTATGTCAACGTTTCAAATTTTCATTTGGGATACCCAAAGATTAAATAAGCGACACTTAGCTCAACGTCTGTTAAATCTAACTGAATTGGTCTGTTAAAAAGTCTAAAATGCCCTCAATAGTTTTAGTCTGTTAAACCAGTCTGATTGGTTCAATTGATATGATTTGTTCAATTGGTTCAATTCAGTTAGATTTAACAGACGTTGGGCTAAGTGTCGCTTATTTAATCTTTGGGTATTCCAAATGAAAATTTGGAAGTTGGAGTATTAAATTTGAAATGTGACATAGTTGAGTGTAGTCAACTGTCATTAACCCTTGAAACTATAATTGAAATGAATGTGTTTGGTATGGATTGTTGCATGATTAGCTTGGATTAGTTTACTATGTTGGATATTGGTATTGTTGAGGTTAGATATGAGAATGATTAATTCGTTGGAAATGAGACAATTAAGTTATGATTAGTTTAAATGTGGAATGAGTGATTGTGGAAATTGACATGTTAGGTAGGATTGAGGATGAGAGTGTTCGAATGAATTAGAATATCGTGAATAATGATTGTATGATTGTGTCGAGAATGAGAATGGTTGAATTAGAGTTAGACCAGATATTGATGTTGGGATTGGGATTGCATGATAAGTTTAGGAGTTGATGGATACAAAATTGAATGTGATTGAGAAGGGAATTAGGAGTAGAATAATTTAGAAAATCCCTTTGCATGATGACCGCTTGAGGCTGAAACATTTCTAGCCATTGTAAACTCATGTTCGCTAGCTACTAGCTCCTCGTGGGATAGATAACTCCAGGACGTAATACTTTTGATATTACTTGACAAATAGTGCACTTGTCGTGATTCAGGAGTGGGTGAATTTCGCTAGCGCTCTCGCCAGTAAGTCTCCAAACACTTAAAATAAATATTTTATTCATTCCCTCTTCTTTTTCTTTTTTCAAAAACAAGGAAAATGAAATAAAAAATCAAAATTCATACCCAAATCAAAAAAATAAAATAAAACATATATACATATATACATAGATCAATTGAAAATTAAAACAAATATACCAAACATATAACAAATAATACCAAAAATTAAAAATAAAATGAATACAGATTTGAAAAATACGATCTGACCAAAAACCCTTAATCGGCTAGGAAACCATTGCTCTAGTGGCACTAGACTGGATTTGGAGAGGGGCAGGAGGCGAGGGTGGGCGAGAGGAGGGGAGGAGGCTGGGAGGGACTGTCATCAGCTACCGGACATGACACGAGGAGGCTGGGGCGCAGATGAAGAGCAGAATAATGTTTTCTTTGTTCTTGTAGGAGTAAGAAACCACGAAATGCAGTCTCTATTATTTTTATGGGAAGAGAGAGGAGCAAGAGAGAGATGTTTAAAAGAGAGGAAATTGTAGAAAAAAGAGAGGGAAAGGAAGATGAGGAGATAGAAGTGTGAAAATGAGAGAAGAGTTAGGTTATAGATAAGGATAAATTTGTAATTTCAATTTAAAACCCATTTATGCAATTTAAAACCCAAAAACTCATTTATGCAATTTAATCCTACCTAATTGCTCGGCCCAAAAACCCAATTTAATCCTACCGATTTGCTGAACCCATTTATAATTCAAAATAAGTTTTTTTTTTAATTTAATTTTTATTTTTATCCTTTTACCCTATTCTTAGAAGGATGAGAAACATAATCAAACCACTCCCAAATAGCCACCAAGAAGAAGAGGAAGAAGCCGCCGAAAGGTTAATAAGTAGGAGTCTTCCTCTATCGTTGTGATTTCATACCTTTTCTTTCTATACAAAATGAAAGATTTGCTTCTTCTCACCAAGAATGAGTGAGAATGTCTATGTCTATTCTGGTCGAAGGGTTATGAAATATCTGAGTTGAGAAACTATCGAATTGGGTTTTTCCAACTAACCAAATACTATTAATAAGGCCTGACTAAAAATAATTAAGAAGATTTTTAAAGTGTTGAAAATCAATCATTAATCAAGTTAAGCATACATTTTCCTATATTTTCATAGCATTAATTAATTAATTGAATATATTATTTATTGCAACAATTAATTAATTATAAAAATGAATAAATAAATAAAATATGTAAAATTATTTTATTATTAAATAATAAAATGTGTTGCTGGATGTGACAAATAGTTATATTTTTGGAGACTCACTTGCATTTGGACGAGAATGGTGACTTGTTTTTTCCTAACGATTGGATTATAATAAGTAATGCAAATGAGGTTGAAGATGATTTTAGAGTTTAGTTTTTCCTACTGATTGGGTAATAAGTAATGCAAATAAGGTTGAAGATTCCCTTAAGACTTGACGGGGCCCTTGACTAAACGCACAAATAAACTCGAGGATGGTGTACACGTCGCAATTAGGGCCTTGTAAAGACCTAAAACAAAAACATCGTAATTATCACAACACCAAGAACTTTACAAAGTCTTAAGACACTAAAAGATTCAAGAAAACTAAAAACAAAACATTTTTTACAAAATAGTTGTTAAAATTGTTGATTTACAAAAATATTTTCAGGGTCAAACTAACAGAACGGGAAATGTGTCTAAGTGGGGGAAGGTGGTTGAGAACGCGAGTAGAAACTCAGGTGAACAATCGGATCGATAATATTGGTTTCAATGTGCTTACGCCACTGAGTGTCCTTAGCCCAATCATGATCCATATGTGAGACAAGTACGAGCATCTTCCTACTCGCACCTCATCCGATACTTGGTCTGCTAGTCGTCACGAAGGCAATCGACTAGATCTTGGCGTGGGCGACAAAAGACAATCACTCAGTCTAGCGCCGTTAATGGAAATCCCTCTATTGATTATAAATCATCCGAAGTATAATCATATTAGTAGACTAAGAGCAAGAGTTGGCTTTAAAACCCGAAAATGGTGGATAGTGCAGAGGGGATGCTTGAAAGGACGAGACTGCAAAATTAGGTGTGAACCCTTCGGCGGAGGAAGTAGCCTCCTGGGCCACATATGGCCTTCTTTTCTTAGAGTTGGATGGTGGAGGCTGATGCTATAAAAAAACCTCGAGCTCAGGAACGACGATCCACGAAAGATAGATGCTTAAGCTCTATGAGGACACTATTGTCCACGAGGAGCTTAACCCCTCCATCGGCCTTTGCCTCATTAACAAGAGATGGATCCCACAATATCTAGTATTTGAGGACCTCAGGAAACGCCTGACTAGGCAGGTGACTATAAAACCTACCATGCTTTGTCGAGTCTTTGTGAGTCAGCAAGATCCCATAGATGTTGGAATAGAGCTTCCTCCCAAAGAATTCAAATCTCGTGAACGAAAGCATACACAATAGGCAAGTTCCTATAAACTGTAACTATGTTCTTTCGCCCAATCAGTACGTGAAGAGTGAAATTGAATAGGAGTTTCTATTGTATAAAGAGTCTCGATAATAAGGATTCCAATAATTAGGAATTGTGGAAATCTAATATGCTAATGAATCGAATTTTTGAATATGAACGAGTGAAGTTAGACGAATAGGAATTGATTCACGCTTTGGGCAAACAAATAGGAATTGATTCAAGTGGAGGTGGTAACGGGTTGACCGGAGGTGGATGCTGATCTGTTTGGGAGAATGTGGAATGGAGGAGAGGGAAGGATAAAAAGAAATTGACCAGTAACATGCTTTTGAAAATTTAAAAAACAATCAGATATTTCACATTAAAAACTAACTGTATTTACTTAAAAAGAAAACGGAATATAGTAAAAATATTCTCAACATTCACAAACAAATTAAAATGAGGTATAGTTATGTAAAATACAGATAATGGTATATTTATCCAAGATGTATATATAGCCATGTAAAACACATGTAATAATATATCTGTTGAATTATCCCCGGTAATATTCAAAATCTAAAACAATAATATTTCGGTTTATCTCTCTAATATGATTTAAGTCGAAAGAAAGATATAAACTGAAATCTTGTGTTTGGCCCCAAGAATTGTTGGACCAGCATAACTTTTCTACTTAATTTAATATGGACATGACGAATGACCTTGGAGTCTATATTCATATTAAACAATAGTAGAACATCCTCCTTGTAGTGTCTTATGTGGACGCAGACAAATCAGTGGCTTCTCGCAGAATTTATTTTCTTATTTTCTTGGATTAATTATTGTTTTGTCCTCTGATATTCTAGTAAAAGTGGAATAATAAAATGACACAAAATAGAAGTGGTGAGATCAAACTCCATGCAGTCCATTGAACCCTTTCTCTTTCGTCGGAAACATATTCCAATCAATGTCATACACAACACAAACAAAACGGCCGCCCTTGAATCGTTAACAACAATTTCTAAACTATTTTCGATCCTAAAATTTCATTCTTAACTCTATCCTACAACAAAACCAACACAATAATGAATTATAAATAATTGATTATCATTTATTATATACTGTAGATATAAAATCTTTTTTCTCACCAAAGAGTCTATCATCAAGAGATTACATATTTAATGATATAACCCCTCTCCATGACACCAGCATCCCCCACCCCCAGAGTATATTTTAATGGTCTCCTACTTTTAATAAAAAAATTGTGGCAACAAAATTGTTTGACGGGATGGACAGTGTTTTTTCAAATAATTTAAAAAATAGTGTATTTATTCAAGAAAAAAATGTACAATTCATAAAACAAATAAAAAATTTTGATAAAAAAACAAATATTTTTTTAAAATAGTTTTTTCATGTAATATGGGATGATTTATAATTATAATTACCATTACTTTTTATTGATAAATTTATTTTATATTCTTAGAAAATATAAGCGGGAATTACACTTTTGTGCACCTAAATATACATTTTTGACATTTTCATTATCTACCTTTTTTTTCTTTTTTTTTCAGTACATTGAATTTCTTTTTGAGACAACTGGTCATTTATTTACCAAAAATGACCTTTAATTTTGGTTTAATTCATGGGTATTTTGGAAAAATGGCCTGGAAGTACCCTGAATTTTGGTTCAATTCATGAGTATTTTGGAATTATTGTCCCAAAATGAAATTTAAGGTACTGAAAAAAAGAAAATTAAAAGTATGGTATGAAAGTGTCAAAAGTATATATTTAGCTTACAAGGAGGATGTGAGTTCGGATCTTGTCAAAATTAATGATGAGAATCTGATTTTTTTTTGTAAATACAATGATGAGAGCCTGATAAATGATAGGAAATATGATAATTTTTTAAAAGTAAAATCAAAATATAAAATAATAATAACATACCATAAGATTTTGAATATATTTCAATGGAATGATGTGCTTTAAATGAATTGTAGAGTCCTAACATTATAGATTTGTACAGTTGTTAAGTTGTGTTTATAAACCAACAACTAACCCATGGCAAAACATTTACTATTCACCCTCACCTTTTTCTCTTCGAAAATTCAACACAGCAATTATAGGAATAAATAAATTACCTTTATTATAACTTTTGCCATCCTGAAATTACAAAGTAACAAATTTTAGTTAAATAATTTACAAAAATAACAAATTTTTACTTTTCGTGATCAAATATCTAAGTATAAAATTCGAAAAATAACAAATTTACAAAAAATAACAAATTCGAAAAACAAGTATGGAAAACATCTATAAAATTGAGGGTGTAATTCAAATAGGTTTTGTACAGGCGGGGGCGAGTAGAAGGCATTGTGTAGTCGCATGTATGAGGCAATAAATAAATAAATAATTAAATAAATAGTGCTGTAGAGTAGGAAGGGCAATAAGTGAGGTTGCCTCTTTTAGTTTCACCTGCTTTTTTTAAGGAAAAAAGAAGAAAAATCACAGCCTAATTTCTTTTCCTTTTTTAATTATTATCTGAAAATAAATATTTCGGATTTTTCACATTTCCTACTCTGAAAAGCCTTTGTACCTTCCTCCTCCCTTTTCCATTCCCCAAACCCTAGAATTTTCCCTCTCTCTTTTATTTCCCTGAATTATTGGTAAGTTTATGGTCATTTTCCGGCTATTTTTTGCTTTTCCTGGTCTTTTTTTTCTATTTTAATTATTTTTCAATTTTTGTTATTTCTGAAAATTCAGAAAACATTTTTCTTTGTTCTTGTTTTACTTTATTTTGCAGTTTTGGGGCGTAATTACATTTTTCAGTGTTGAAATTCGGAAATTCATGAATGATTTTTACCGATTCCTTGTAGGGTTTTAACCTGTGAGGGTTTTTACTAGATTCCGAGCTAGATTTTGGTGGGATGCTTGGAATTTTAGGTTTAAGGATAGTGATTTTGTTCAGTAACTCAGGATCTTTGTCCGAGATCGGCGACAATTTTTGTCCAATTTCATGTGCTGTGGGTAAATTCTAGCTTCAGTTGGAAACTGAGTGAAGTGTGGTCTCAGTGTAAAAATCTTACCTTGTGTTTCTCGATTTTGTTGGGTTGGCAACGATGATCTCGAAAATTAAAGTTGAGAAATTGGTGATTTGAAGTGGAATCTTTTTTTTTTTGCAGAGTTATCTTTGTATGAATTACAGTACGGGAACAATGTCAGGAGGTGATTCTTTCAAGAATCCAGTGCCACCGCAGGTACAGGGCATGAGGCTCGGCTTCAGCCCCGACGGCACTGCAATGTACAAACCCATCTCCCCCACCTCACCTCCAACTTATCAACCTGCCAATGGCAACGGCAGTGGCGTTGGCACTGGTGAGGGTTCTGCTCCAGCCGGCCCCGGCCCCGGCCCCATGATGAGCCCTGGCGTTATGGGCTCCGGCGAGCCACTCAAGAAGAAGAGGGGCAGGCCCAGGAAGTACGGGCCTGATGGATCCATGGCTTTGGCCCTGTCCACAGCTCCCCCAGCCGTGTCATTGCCCCAGTCCGGCGGTGGTGGAGGTTTCTCTTCTTCTCCGCCTGCCGCTTCGGCTGACGCTGCCTCGTCAGGACCGGGCTCGCCCAATTCATCCAAAAAGGGTCGAGGGAGGCCACCTGGGTCCAGCAAGAAGCTACCTCTGGATGCAATGGGTAACTCATTTTTTCATATATATATTTGGGTTATTCTTGGAATCCATGTGTGTTTGCGTGTTACTGATTCGTGTAGCAATTCTTGTGTGTCTGACTCAATTAGGCATTGAGATTTGGAAGGATGGATCTGCTGTGCTGTTTTAAGTAGAACAGTTTTTGCTTTTATTATGGGATTTTTAAACTTTGGACAGCTGTTTATCTTGCTGGCAGGAAAATGAAATATTTTTCTAATTGCTGTTAAGGTTTTATACATATTGGATGTCAATTAGTATTTACTTCAGGAACCTGGGATCTGTTGATCTGCTCCCATTTCCTGATAGTTGCTGGAAGATTAGTCTACTGTTATCCTCTGTATTACTGTATCCTATGCAGACATTTGTTAAAATTCTATTTACTAACAGGAAATGAATTTGGTACTCTTGAATTCTTGATACTATTATAAAGTAATTTATATCATATACTGTGTATATGGATGATAAGCCAAATAAAAAGGCAGGGGAGTTGAGGGCATTGTCATAGTGCTGGAGCCTGGACCTTGGATCTGCTGGGTTTGACCATGATTGATTCTCTGTGAAATTACAAATATACCCCTATTTTCTAAATTTGCTTGTTGCTATCACGTTTTTCTTCATGTGACGATCTTATACGCTGTTGAAACTTAATTTGAACTAGGCTTTTGTTATTGATTAAAAACGTGATGGAGTGACTTTAATTGGGATTGGTTTGAGTTTTTCCTTTTGATGGAAAATAGAAAGATATTCTGTCGTGTTACAGTGAAGGTTCTCAACACCATTGCTTTAGTCTTCTAGAATTTATTGCAGGACCTTTTCATATAAATTATGCTACATTGATTTTAATGTTTTTGTTACTATCCCACTACAAATTATCAGTTATCAGACATTTATTTCCTTACAGAAGTATTCTCTTTGCAGGATCTGCAGGATTTGGATTTACACCACATGTCATCAATGTCAAGGCCGGAGAGGTTTTTGATTTGCAATCATATCTCTATTATTCTTTACTTTTTCTGCTATTGGATACTATAGTGGATGAGTGCTCATTTGCTCTTGTATCCTACTGTAACATTTTTCTACATGGTTCTCTTAGACTGTATATGGTTATGTTATGTGGTACTATTATTAGCATATCCATTTTCTTATTGCTGTATCTTGCCATGATAATTCTTTTTGCATTTATAGATGTTGATTGTAGTTACGCCAGTTCAAATGATTGGTCTGGGCTGTGCCGAATGCTGATTGAGGCACGAGTAATTTGTCATTCATGAACCTCATAAATCCCATGTAACTCTCCCAACATAAGTTGGGTCAAGTGGCAAAGAGTCCATTCGTATAAGTGAGGTCTCAAGTTCGAATCTTGATGCATACAATTGCTAGTATAGAAACCCCATGTATCACTCATAAACATCTAAGTCAGTAGAGAATTGAGTGCGAAGCTGATATAAAAATAGTGGAAATGAATTGTGATGCATACAAGATCAATAGGCTGAATTGGGAGGTGGGTCTAATTTTCCATTTCCGTTATGCATGAAGTTATGAGTTACTGAGAATGAGGAACTCGTATACTCTAATTGTTTTTTCTATAGATTCTGAAAAGGACTCGGCATTAATTAATTTTGTAAGTTGACATACTCCTTAAAGGATAAAGGACGAATGGAATTACATCTGTGCCAGGACCGAAATTATGTACTCAATGTTTTCTAGGGCTTATCTACCTTGAAGCAAATTATCAACATAGTTTAATGTTTTGTCTGAAAGGGAAAACGTAAGGAAACAAGAAAAGAAAATCAGGATGCTTATAGATACGCATTTTTTATTTATTTCAGATTGAGTTGAGTTTATTGTTCTTCTCAAATAGGTGTTGAATTCGTACTTTCACATAAGCTCAATACATAATTTGCATTTTGTACAGTTCTGTTTTATCTTCGTATATATTTTGAAGAATGGGTTGGTAGGATCTACACTTATCCCCATCTAGGTTGCAACTTGCAACACTAAATGTAAATCTAAAATTGTTTCTTTAGGGCGATGAGGGTTGAAAGAACAGAAGGGAAATTCCCTAATTCATATATGCATGAGTTTATGTTGCTCCATGCAATGGTTTCTTTAAAGCCTTTTTTTAAATGTCTGCTGATTCCTGATCTCGAAAGATTTCTTATTTTGGAAAGGAAAAGTATCTCCTTATAATTTTTGCTGTGGAAAGGGAAAATGTATACCGACATTTTTTCCGCATCACACTTATCTGCTATAGCTGTGTATATTTATTATACTTGTCCTCTAATTATTAAAATAAGGCATTGTAGGTGCCCGAATCTTGCATATATTTAGAAATTAGAACTTCTGCTGTTTAGTCATGAATCTGATGCCTGAAATGGGTGTTTAATTTTCAAAGTAAAAGCAGCATATTCTTCATGTCTCTTATTTGTTATATTCTACCTTGGAAGGCCTTCTGTGCTCCATAACATGCTTCTAGTCTGCTTTGTTGGTGGAAAGTCAAGAAAGACAAATAAATACGGATTAAAGTTGAAAATAATGATAGGGCGACCAAATCTGGATACCATTTTAGTAATTTATGTATTAATTTTATCGATGAGCCGTTCAGTACTTCAAATGGTGCTCGCCAGCTGCTATGCTATTATAGCAGAATAAATTATCTTTGAGGAAGGCATTTGTGTTGGAAACCTTTGAAAGTTTTTATTTCTGACCTTTGAAGTCATTTTTTCATCATAACTTGAGAGGTTGGAGTATTTGCAATTGACGATAAGATATGCAAACCAAACTTTCTGTATAAAAGGGTTAGGTACAAAAGGGAAAAAAGTTTTATCATTTGCCATTTTTTTCTTAACATTTTTATGAAAGAGCGATCATATGGAAAGTGCTGTTTATGCTTGATATTAATTATGTAACGCATGTAACAGAAGGTTGATACCAGTAACTTTGGATGCTGTGAGTTATTTGTATTTGTATTTGTTCTTTGTTTTACTTCATTATACTTTACTTTTATTGCAGTTACATATTTAATCAATTTAACTTTCCGTAGTCGACAAGGAAATTGATACTTATAGTTATTCTGATTTGTTTTTTCAGGATGTATCCTCGAAAATCATGGCCTTTTCACAGAATGGCCCAAGGGCTGTTTGTATCCTCTCTGCGAATGGGGCCATCTCAAATGTGACTCTTAGACAAACAGCCACATCTGGTGGGACTGTTACTTATGAGGTTTGTAAGATCTGTGGAAAATTTATTATAGACCTTTCCTTAAAAAATAAGATGAAAATGAAACTCATAAGACTTGGGTGTCACTTCAATGTTCCTGAAGTGAAAATAAAATATTCTGCAGATGATTTGCAACTGGTCATTAATTCGTTGGTAAAGTTGGTGGTGCCTCGATTGGCAGGTGTGGGTTGTGTTGTGTATATCTATCGAGTTCGGTTTTTTTTCCATTTGTCTTTAAGAAGTATATTTGTATACTTGATGGTCAACTGGCTAGATTAGAATTTATGAAGTTGGAATTACAAATTGGCGAAGGCCTACTTTTATTAATTTTCCAAAAATATGCGAAGACACCTCTACGAGGAATGGATTTATTGCCAAACATTATGATCTACATTAAAAAAATGTATTCATCATGGAATAGAGTAATTTGTAATAAATATCAGCAATCACCAACCAAGAATTAAATAGGAAAAAGAAATGATTGCCTAAAATTGGATTATTTATTGTGGTTGTAGGCGAGCCTTGATTTCATTTTATTAAATTCAACCTTGATTCATTCAGACGCTTAATGAGTTCATTAGAATAGATATGTTAGAATTGTTTAATCAAATTACAAATACTTGGTCGGTTTCCACAACTAAATTGTCACCTTGTTAGATGGGTGTGACTCTTGCTTTATACATCGCTTTCATTTTCTTCTTTTTTATTTGATGCAAGACTTTATAGTTTATCACCAGTGTTCTAAAACTCCCGAGTGAGAATTCTGGTAAAATCGAGTTGGCTGAGTTTATAACCCGTTGTCGGTGGTTTAGTTCTACTGAGTTTTCACTTAGTCGACTCGGTCAAATTTCATTTTTATTTTTTACATTTTTAAAAATTGTTCTGTAATTAGTGCTTTTGTTTTAATTTGTCCCCGAGATCTTAGAACTCTATTTTTTGCTTTGCCAAGTTCTCTTTATGTAAGGTCGGGCTGTTACTTGTGGACAAAGTCGTCTAAATCATCCGTGCTCTGATACCATGTAGAATTGTTAAATTGGTCTACATATATATTGGGTCGAGTTTCACCATTAAAAGGTCAACCTTGTTATCTGATGAGCCGAATCGAGCTTCTGTTTGGCAGGGCTTAGCTCGTGAAAAAAGTATTCGGCTCGGACTCGGGCTCGAATGAGCTTTGGTAACTAAACTCGAGTTCGGCTCAAGAAAATTTAGATAAGCTTGAGCTCGGCTCGATTCGGTACGCTTGATATCCAATTCAAAAGTTCATTACAATTAAATAAAAATATATAATAATTCATTAAATACTAAATGAGTAAGCTGGAGATCGACTCGACTCGATTTGGTTCGTCTAAATTCATTATAAATATTCACTAAAATTTTGAAAATATATTAATAAATTATGTAATTAATTAAATATTAAAAGAGCCGGCTCGCGAGCCTTAAAAGGCCATGCTCGAGCTTGGCTCGTTTATTAAACGAGCCCAATCTTGAGCTCGAATTCGGCTCGAGCTCGATTATAACGAGCCCGAACTGAATATTTAACGAGCCGAGCTTGAGGGGCTCGTTAAAAGCTCTGCTCGTTTACAACCCTACTCTTACCTTTATTTATAACTCTTTTTTTCTACTTTATTATATGTGAGATTTATATTTCCATAAATATGAACTGTTAGTGGCCTGTGAAACTTTATATTGTTAGTGTCTAAGGTGAACCACTCCCGATTCTCTTAAAAGCTGAACTGATTTTCTCTATGAATTATGAGAATAAGAAAAAGGTAGGTAAGAATAAAAATTTAGCACCTTGAAGTCCTTGATTAAAAATTGATGCCAAGTCTCTTTATATAAATATAGAGAAAGGAAGTCCTTATAATTGGTACGAGACTGCCAGAATATATGAATATTCTGTACAATCATATTTTGTCCATCCTTATATTTCGTTGTTAAGATTCTGTGCATGGAGTTGTCATATCGTTAATTTGAAAATTCCATTTCATTATTATATGCAGGGCCGGTTCGAGATTCTGTCATTGTCTGGCTCTTTTCTGTTGGCTGAAAGTGCTGGGCAGCGGAGCAGAGCAGGCGGTTTGAGCATATCATTGTCTGGCCCAGATGGTCGCGTCCTTGGTGGTGGGGTTGCAGGTGTTCTTACTGCCGCATCCCCTGTCCAGGTTTGGTTTTTCTCTTGCTTCTCCGTTTCCCTTCAACTTTGTAAAAAATCTTCTTATCGTCTAGCCTCATGTGAAGTTACATAAATGCTGTTGACAGAACTGTGATAATGCCACACCTTGTGCATTGAACTTCCATTTTCTTCAACCAAAATATCTATTTAATGTGGAATGGATGATTGAATTTTAGGTTAATTCTATAACTGTCATAGTACTCTTTCCAATCACTTAATTTATGGCCTTCTGAGTCTTGTCATGCGATAATTTAATGCCTTGTAATTGTCTGAATCATGTGCTTGGGAATGGATGCAGGTGATTGTGGGGAGTTTTGTAACAGGTCGGAAGGAAGCGAAACCAATAAACCAAATGGAGCCCCTATCTGGTCTGGCCCAAAATAGTGGGGCAACAGGAGGCTCGAGCCCACCATCATCGGGAAACCCGCTCAATAACAGCAACAACCCTCAAGGCATGTTGAGCATGCCGTGGAAGTAAATGTACCCTTACCCGAACTATGTACGAGCCTCTGTTGTGGTAGAATAATGTAGGACCACCAAAATGTCTCTTGTATTTCTACCTGTACCATTTGCTGTAGTGGTTGGTACCTACCGGGTTTAGAAGGTTTCTAGAGACTAGAGATGCTTATGATTTATTATTTAGCTCTTCAGGTGTTATGTTGTGTTGATGTAGTTGTAGGCTTGTAGCTTTTGTAGTTCCAAATGTATTACAACTCAAGTTTTGAACTGATTTTCCCTTACCATTCTCTTCTCCGTTGTTAAGTTTTACTGAATTCTTACTTGGTCTAATTAATCAACTTTTTTTGTATTTGTTTTGAAATTGTTTTATTGTCAGAACACAGGCTTCGTCTCTTCCATGTGAATTTTTGCTTGTTCATGCATATCATTATTTGAACTTGTTTCTGGGTATTTTTTGAACTTAGTTGATTGGAACAATCTCATTTTATTTTATTAAAATAGTGTTAGTTTTGTCAATAATTTCAAATACACATTTTGAAAAATACGGTAAGTTGGACAGTCATTTTGTAAAAACAAAAATAGTCATTTTTCCTATTTAGGGTAAATTACGTATTAATATGAATAGAGTCTGATTCTTCTCTGAATTTCCAAATTTGTCACCACCCAATCTTGGCCTAAACCGTTTTAGAAACTTGGTTTACTTCAATTTAACAGCCGGAGAAAACAAACAGTTGAGAAGACAACTCTGCATGTGTATTATTAGGCTACATAAAACAAGTACTGCTTTTCTTTCCCTATTTGGAGCTCTGATCTTGTAACTAAACCTCTGGAAATTGAAAGCGAAGCGGCTATGACACTGCTTGGGTAAGAGGGGAAAGAGTATATTGTTACATAACACTACAAATTACTACAAGTGAGTGGCTATGATTGCTTGGCTTTCTTCAACAAAAAACGCAGGGAGAAGAAACCGAGAGCAAAGGTATGCCAAAACCATCGGGTAGAATTTTCAGGATCCACCCTCTTTGCCAATCGCCATGCATACAAACTCTCACCTATATGTGCTGCTGCGGCAAGCATGAACACCAGCTTCACTGTCCACATTGACCGGAATATGAACAAGCTTATTGCTCTCAACAACCGCACAGGTCCTACAGGTGGCAAGAAACTTGCGCAAAACAACTGGATCATTCCAAACACGCAGAATGTCCACACATATATCGTAGGCTCATTCACGTTCCTTCTCTCCCTCTCCTGCCAGTATGAGATGGTCGCAGCCATGCCCTCTTCAGGAGTCACCACTGGGACGTACCCAAGCTCTTCTCTGGCTTTAAGGGATGAGAAATAATGGGTGACTCCAACCTGCCACAAATACATTCAGCAAACACTCATAGTATTAACTTTAGTAGACTTCTAAGGATCAATAGTCTTCACGAGATGGGGGCTGAACAAGAATGGAGATGCTTACTTTGTGTTGCATTTTTGCCATATTTAGGTATAAGTGAATATATAATTGATTTCCCAAGTGTACCATGAATTAAAATATGAATACAGCCATGCCTTGCCCCTATGATACTGCAATATTGCATACGAAATTAAGTTGCATATCCTATCCATTTTTTTATTGAATCCCACCCTACACTTGCTCCCAAGCAGTTGACCCACCAGGATTCGAACCCTGGTCCTCAATAGTGTACTTGTACAACAACCCAATATGCAAATAAATCCCTAACAAGGGAGGATTTACCTGAAGTTGACGATTGGAACAAATCTTCGAGTAGAATACGGTTTTAATAAAGACACGTGATATTATTTTCCTTATCACTAGTCTATTCATATAGAAACCATGTAGACTGAACAAATTATAGAATTACCTTGTACACTTCAGCAGGAAGGATCAATGGCTGAGGAAGCCAACGTTGATTCAGCAATGGATATAATACTGTATAGACGGCTTCGCAAACCTTGCCCAGAATAAGTGCATGATGAAGGGTTAAGGAAGGCTTTGGCAGATCATAGCCCAAACTTTTAAGCAGCGGTTGGATGAATTCAAAAGTGTTGACGGGAGACCCTGGGAAACAAAACATAGTATCATTGCAATTTACCAAATGTCTGATTTTTTCTCTTTATTCCACTTAAAAGATAGATCATCGATTAATATGTAATCAATTAATAACTAACCATCAGATACAAAGTATGCTTGGCCAGCAGCAACTGGGTGCTTTGCTCTCCCTGGAATGTCATCCAAAAGTCCCATGCTAGCCAGTATCAGAGCAAGTACAAGGTTATCCACATAAATCCAGTCTGATTTAACACTCTGTTCACCAATTTTGAATGGCAGGAGACCTAACTTGGTGAGGGAAATGATTCGTGGAAGACGCCTATCCTCACCTGGTCCATACACAGACGCTGGACGAACTGCGCAGGTATGAAGACATTTTCCACTCTTATTCCTATTTGACATAGAAACAAACAAATACGTAAATCATCCACAGCCTAGGGAAGAAGCAAAGCTAGAAAAACATACTAACGTTGCTGTCCAAATATATATTATATGTTCAGTGGATACATCATGTGTATAATTCACGAGAATGAGTAGGAGGTGCTAGTTTAAAACATGGGTACGCCATGATTGTTCTTCTTCATGATACGGGGAAGAGAAGTATGGTTACACGGAACAAGTAATCTTTGGATTGAAATTACTTACTTAAAAGGGCGATTATTGCTCTTCAGGACTAATTGCTCAGCAATTGATTTACTACGCCCAAACGAGTCAATATGATCATCAACAGGGAAATAAGACAAGCTTTCATCACCATTCACAATCTCCTTCCCTCCAAAAACAACATTATATGTGCTCACATAGATAAGCCTTGTGATCTCAAACTCAATACAAGCTTCCAAGACATGGGAGGTCCCATTTATATTGATCTCATCCACACGACCATATTGGAGCATCTCTTTCCCTGATATGCCAAACGATGCAAGGTGGAAAACACAGTGGGCGCCTCGCAGAGCTCTTTCGACGTCTTCTTTGTGAGTAACATCTCCTGTCATCATAAAATGTAATAATTTGCACAGTGTTTTATTCAAAATGCCACAATTCAAACAAGCACATATTCCAAACTAGGAAATTGGATGAGCCTCTAAAAGCCTTATTAAATACTAAATAGGCTACATGATTGAATGAATAGGTAAAATAAAGAAGAGGACACAAAGTAACAAACAAAGCAAAAGACGATGAAATCAAGACTGGACACTAATTTGTCTATTACCTCTATCTTTGAAAGTGAAGCTCCTTCCAAAAGAATCATAAATAAAGTTTTATTATAACTTGGGTAAATATAAAAGTTTGAGCCAGTGAAGCACAGAATCACTGATCCTACACCTGTTACCAGGTAGGATCAGAGAGACCTGTAGATTTATACGTGTAGCATCCTCTAGGGTCACTTCCATAAAGTTATGCCAACAATCCAATGTAAGGAAAATGTTAACTTAAGAACATCAGGCGAAACACTCAAACAGCAAAGCTGATGATATTGTTGGTGGCAAAAACTACCAATATGCACAACTTAGTGAGCACGTAACCCAAATTCCAATTCTATAAATTGTTTTGTTGCGAATAATTTACACGCCAATTCCCTTCACACAGTTATATGTATATCCCCTTGATTATTGGTAGAATCACTTCAATTCCATATCCCACATCAGATTGAACTAACAGTAACAAATAAATCCTTTATAAATAAAAAAACAGATGATAAATTCTTGTGGCATAAAATAAATAATATAAATTCATATCCCAGTGGTCCAAATTGAAGCCACGATGATCATGATCAATCCACCTATAGTTGAATTAATTTGTCTACTAAGAACTGACCCAGATTAAAGTTGATGGGTAAAGTGTGAATTAGAAGAAGACCTGGAATGAGGATGACTCCACGAGAGTCGAGAGCGGCGGACCAAGGAGAGGCGGGTCGGCGGTCAAAGGCCCGAACCTCTTTAGCTCCTCTCCGCAGCAGCTCCGAGCAGAGAGCGGCGCCGACGAAGCCGATGCCTCCGGTGACGACGAAGGTGTTGCCCTCTATCCCTTCCTTCTCGCGAAAACCCATTTCTCTTTCTCTTCTTCTCTCTCACTCTCGCTATCATCAACTATCAGAGTAAGAGGCATAGACGGAGACATGATTTGCGCTGCTGGCGGTGCCGCCGAGCACTGAAACTGCCACGTGCTTCAGAAACACCTCATCAACTTTGGGTTTAGCACCGGATCCAGTTCAGGCCCACCACTTTTCACCCGGGAATTCATAAAAAAAAATGATATAGATTTTCCCAAAAATTAATGCACTCCCATTAAATTCTTATATATACACAAAAGGTACGTAAGATAGCACTAAAAGTAATTTAGCTACATAGTAAGTGTGTACTAGCTTATGGGTTCAAACTTTGAAGGGAAAATTTCACTTTACTGCTTCTAAGTTTGGCCGAGTTTCACTTAAACCCTATTAAGTTCAAAATCTACTTGTAGAGTCTCCTAAATTTAACCCTATTAAGTTCAAAATCTACTTGTAGAGTCTCCTAAATTTGCAAAAGTCTCACTTTATCCACTTTCAGTTAACTTTTTTGAAAATTCTGTTAACTTTTTGTGAAATAACGAAAATACCCTTTCATTAAAAAAATTAAAAATAATAAATAAAAATGATTTTGAAATTTTTGTTTTCTTATTTTTATTTACAAAAATAAAGAATAAAAAAATATTTTAGTATTAATTTTTTAAGAAAATAAATTTCATAAAAAATTTAAAAATAAAAAAACGATGTTTAAAAATCATTTTAATTTTTTTAAAAAAAATTTATAAGAAATAATTTTTACTACTAACAGAATTTTATTCTTTATTTTATACAATGAAAATATTATATAAAAAAGTTCAAAAATCATTTTTATTAAATTATTATAATTTTCCAATAAAAGGGTGTTTTCGTCATTTTGCAGAAAAGTTAACATAATTTTGAGAAAAGTTAACTGAAAAAGGTAAAGTGAAACTTTTTCAAACTTAAGGGACTTCACAAGTTGATTTTGAAGTTAAGGGGAGTTAAGTGAAACTCGGCCAAACTTAAGAGGTGCTAAGTGGAATTTTCCCAACTTTGAAATTAACAAACTTTTTCAATAGTTTGTGTTTTTAATGATGTTTGAGCCCAATCTTTTTCTAATAGTTGTGTACGTTTAAACTTAACTTCAATGGATTCTCACTTTACTTGTGGGTCAATAACTATAATTATTTTTTACTAACTATTGTATTGCTTAAATTAACGAATCAAACTCGAGCCGAGCCTTTTAGACTTTGTAAGTCTCTCGAACCGACTCGGTTCATATTTATATATACATAAAATTTAAATTCAAAGTCAATTAAAGAGTAAATAATCAAGCTCGAATTAGTTTTTGTTTATGTATTTAGTAATTTAACCCCACCCCCCCCCCCCCCCCCCGAAATCCGACCGTACCTGGTGCATTAAAAAAATAGTAATAATTTAATATAAATTAAAAACCCTAACTTTTAAGATTTGATTTTGTGGAACATGTTTGAAAAATTTATTTGATTATGACTTTTATTATTTCGTTACTTGAATTGTGAACTTCATTATGTTTAGAAAAGTAAATTGGGAAGTTTATTATGTTTAGGAGCGTAAATTATGCACTTTATTATGTTTGGTAGCTTGAATTAAAAAAATTACTGTGTTTCGTAAGTTTTATGGAAGACTTTATCATTTTTGTATTATTTTTATTAATTATATATTTTATTTCCGGTACGGATAAAATTATGAAAATATCTCCAGTAAATAAACTAGAATAATTGAGCGAATATGAATACCCGCTCAAGTGAGTGCATACGGGTACAAATTCGGCCATACATGCTACATATATGATCCATTGCCATTCCTAGTGTTAACAATAGACCATTTCGACACGAGGGCAACGAATATGAATACAATACGCTACCCTAAAAAGCAACACACTTGTGTTGTGCGTTGCTTTCAATTTTTTTAGGGCATCGCACACACCACATACTCTTGCCTAAAAGTCGATTGTTGGCAGATTTACGTTGCACAAAATAGTCATTTATTTGACTGTTTAAATTAATATCATAGTTGGAATTATGGCGACACACATAGGCAATGTGCGCTGCCCTTAACAAAAATTTCAAGCGGTATTAAAGTTGCATAAAGTATGTGTATATTGAGAGATTTTGGTAGAAATTTTTGTAAGAATATTATGTTAGTGTAGAAAAAATATTTATTAGGAGTTAAATGAAGAAAGTGTATTGTGTTTGCCTATTATAGAGGTATTTCTATATCAATGTCATTTCTTCGCAGTATATTGACGACTCGATTGTGAGCATGTAGCATAAATGTTGTCATGAACATACTTACATATCGTAGCTTGTCAAAGTATTCTTAGACTAATGAGTCTTTGTAGTTACTATGTAATCAGTAACTGAGTTTGACGTTACCTAGCATTATCTGTAAAAGGGTAATCATAAGGGCTATGATTGGGTCAGTTATGGATTACATGAGGGAACTCGAAAGACGGCTAAGAGATTTATCCATCATGCTCCGACATGGGAAAGATATCTGTTTGGGCCACTTGATGAGAATGACTGAAAGGAAATGCATGGCCATGCTAGAGATACACGGTATCAGGATTCAGTCATCTCACAGATCAAGAAACAGTGATTGATTAAATAAGGATGACGGCTCTATGTCTTATGATCACTCTGGATATCTAGTGGTAAAATGGTAATTTTGGGGAGGGCAAAATGGTAATTTTGTGCGAATCTGCCAACGTGTCTTGAGACTAGAGGGTCACACACTTAAAATGATGAGTATGGAAAAATAGGACTTCGAAAGTCCAAATAAGAAGAAATAAGAAATTTGGGAAATTCACTTTCCTCTTTAGTTAGACCGGACCGGTCTAAGCTAAACCGAAACAGATTAGACAATTGCCGGTCTAGGTTATAAACCCGACGGTTACAAAAATTGGTCTAAGTGAATTTAGGGCTGATTTAATTCAATTCATTTAATTAATAATTCTTAGTCTAATTGGGCTCAAAGGATTTTATTTAAATGAGCTTGAACTATATTGGGCTTAAGGCCCTTTTAGGATATGATGAATTATAATTATAATTTAAAGATAATCCTATTTTGGGAAACTATTTGAATGGGAAATGTTTGACCAATAACTAAGTTGGAATAATCGACAAAAATGAAAGGGGTTGATTTTGGGAAAATAATAATATATTTTCAAACCAAAATCGTTCCCCTCACCCTTTCTTTTCCCATTCGGCCGACTCCTCCCTCCCTCTCTCTCTCTCTCTCTCTCTCTCTCTCTCTCTCTCTTTTGCAAGAATAGTAATACTTGCAAGAGGGCTTTTGATCCTTGATCAAATACATCGTTTTGTGGATGATCTTAAGAGGATAGATACCTTTATGCCTATCCGATTCGCAGCAAAAAGTATAAATTTATTTTACAATTCTAATGTTATGCTAAAACCAATTTAGCATGAAGATCATAAGTTTCATTGGGATATTCATGGTTATTTTTCTGCCCTTGCATGAGTTTTATTGCTTGTGACCCCATGAAAAACCCTTCAGGGGTCGTGGCCAGAAACGATCCCTTGTTTTTAGCGGAGCCGACTTTCCCAACTCAACGACCTTTGACTGATCTTCTGGCCACAGATTGGCCACGGGGTGTGGTCGAGATCACGTTCAATGTCTTTCCCCCAAAGCCTCGGGAACAGCTCTGCAAAGTCCGAAGTGATCATGGTCACGGACTTAGCATGGGTCGTGGTTCTCGACCATGGACTCGGTCGAGCACGGAGATGAACACGGGAGATTGGGGTCTTGAACACAGTCCCGTGCTCGGTTGACCAAGGTAAATTTCTCTGTTGGTTTTCAAGCATAGGCTTGAGTTTTATCAAGTGCGGCCACGGTGACTTCTTTGCATTGGCCACGGGGAGCGGTAGTTTCATGCGTGATCTTCAAAAATCTCCAAAAAGTGGCCAAAAATACCAAAATCTGCAAAGTTCTCTCAAGAGACCCGTGAAGTAAAATAGGTCTATATGTGAAACTTTTTTGTTGTTTATATTGGTTTTTCTCCTTTACTCTATCAGTTGTGTGTGGGTCTTTTAGGGGTAACCTACGGCTACGGCCAAACCCACACGCGCGCCGCCGCTGTCCGTCCTGCCGGCTCGGCAGGACACAGGCCGGGCTCCGGTAGAGCACATGAGGTGCGAGCAAATCAACCTTTTGAAAAAATAAAAGGGCCGACATTATACTCATAATCAGAATATAACACCCAATAACAATATAGTGAAAGTCATTTATGTTTTTGGCCACAAATAATTTGGGTTAGGTTAATATAAACGTATGGATGACAATCAACGCGAAAAATGGAGGAAATTCCAAGAATACCCACACGAAACGCGTTAAGTGGGGATTTCAGTCAGTTTTGGGTTGGCGAGATTGAGAGAACTGGGCAGTCGGGATGGATTCGTTGGGTTTGGGTGTCTAGGTGATTTGTAGTGGAGTGTTCCCCTATATATATAGACGAAATCAAATACAAACCGACCAAACCAGTAGAATTTTAGTGCAAAATGGTAGGCTGTTTTGGACCTGGTGAAAAGTTGAAAATGATGGCAAAAGAACTTTTTGCCATGAGTCGCGCGCACATATTTTCGGCGATCCAACACGTCCGAACTGTAGAACCGCTTAGAATGTGTAGTGCAAAGTTGTTGCCATGTACCTGATTAATTTATAACGGGCTCAATACACACCCTTATGTAGAAGGGGGCACAATATTGCCACTTGACTCCCACCGAGAGAGAAAGACCCAACAGAAGTTGGAAACAAATGCGAGATACCGCATCGTGACTCGAATCCAAGACTTTTGTCCCCAAGTTCAAGTGGTTAACCAACTGATCAAGCAAGCGTTGATATTATATCTGATTGTAATTTTTACAAATGAAATAATTGAAAGATAAGATTAATTTAAGGGTTCCTCAAAAACAAAAGTGATTTGAAGAACGTATTTGGCGAAATTATTTGAGGGTTATAATTCAATCAATATTCGTTATTATTATCATTCACTTAATTTATCATCTAGCTCACTATTGTATTATTTTTCAAATAGTTCAACACATTTGTGATTGGATTTATCGATAAATTATGGTGAAAACCACAAATTTTATATCAAAAACATGAAAGTTTGAATAATTCTTATAGAAGATGACAGAATTACTCCAAAATGACTTATAAATTCAAATAGATAAATAATCATTCAAAAAAGAAAAGATAGTAAAATGAAGAAAAATAATAATAAAAAAAAGTAACTCTAAGCGCTTGTTTATAATTCAAGTCGCTTATGGTGAAAAATTATATATTGGTAAATATTGGAAAAGAGAATCATCTATTTCATATACTCCTTGTTCTCATCATGCGGCGTCAACATGCATCAACAACCATCTTAACTCCACTTTGGCACTGACCGGGGCAAGTGCTTATGAAGAAGTTCTTGCCTTTCTTCAACACAATCTCGTCATTTCCCGTATTGCATTTTACGTCTTCTCCACCGGAAGTGCACATGTTGTAGCCTGTCTCACACACTGAAGCTACATCGTTTTCGGCGGGATTATATTTGAACACTACATCACAAATAATTGAGGGAAATTATAATTCAAACATACTCACTACAATGAATATTAATTTTGTTTGTTACTGATGCAACTACTCATACAATTTTGATTTAAATCTAGAATTATTATTGTTACAATCTACCGGTTGGTTATAAATTTGAGTTGGGTTAAAATGGTCTTATAGTGTTTACAGTTAGGTTTTAATAGGTCGCTTAACATTTTTTTCCTTCTTATCGTAGTTGTCTTATAATTCACAACGAAATTTCTTAGTAAGAAATAAGGGAGTACGAGGATTTTGTAACAATGATATGTGTAATTCCAAGGAATAATCACTATAAAACGAAACTTAAAATTGATATAACAAGATATTTAAATATTTAAATTACACGATTATAATTTTTTTTCAGCTTAAATTACGACAATAGGAATATTTAAGAAATTAAATTGGAACAAATAGGAAACTAAAATTTTTTAATCATAATAAAATGGATACTTTAAATTCTTGACATGTGACTCTTGAGATTGAGATTTGTTTTGTTACCTAGTACATCACCGACGGAAAATTTCTTACCAACCGGCCATTGACATACACCAGGTGCCCAACCTTTGTCCTCTCCAACGGTAAAAGTTGCCGAGTCCGCAATTTTAAATGATAGAAGCAACATTATGGTACACAATACGAACATCGTTAGAGTCACCACACCGTTTCTTGCCATTTTCGTGAGTTAGAATGAGAGTACACTTAATTAGCAAAGGATGAAAGAAAAGATTAGCTTAAATATAAAAAAACACTCTTGAGACATTTATACACACAACAGTTTAGTATACATGTTATTAATAGAATAAACAATTTACTAAATATGTGTTTATAACAAATTACTAAAATATAACTCTTTTGAATATGTCAATACATTAAATATTAATAACCCTTAAGAACGAATTAGATGAATATTTTAAACATATTTAATAACTAAAATATTATCCAATAATAATAAAAATAATACAAGTTTTCTAGGACGCCTCAATTCCTAAAAACTCCTGATATAATCTTATTCGTTTTGGTCATAAACTTTAGATTCGTTAAATGTCTTGTGTCATTTCGTCATTTGCTAAAACTTCATTATGTTAATACTGAATGAATGTCAAAATAGTATTGATATTTGGAGTTACTTCATTACGTGGAATTATCTTACTTTTATATAGGACTTGAGATAAATTTTGATATAATACAGCGGTTGGCCTTGCTTGAGTATAGAGTTCGAGGTTCAACGTGATATTTAGATGGATTAAAAGGTAGGGAAATATGATGTAATATTCCATGTTGTTAGGTCCGTAGACAGTAGTCTACAGGCACACGATTATGCGCAAGTGCAAGCGGTCGTTACAAGTAATAAAACCTGACAAGCACATGGTCGAATCCACAATGACCGATGAGGGTTAATCCAATATAATTTTCGTTATGTAATTTAAAATAAAATGAGTGTATATTGTTTAAGTGTAGAATGTATGTAAATAAGAATGAGTAACAGAGAGAACTATTCAGTCAAAACAAATTACAGATGCTAGGGCACTACAGATTATCTTAATTCATATATTGATGATTAAATTGGCATGCATTCATGGAAGATCCTATGTCCACTTAAATGTCTATTCCTCCTTTCGAAGTGAGCCAAACCTTGAGTCAAATTGCCTATGGCCTCTCGTACACGGGTCAATTCAACTCAGATAAAACCAACAATTACTGGATATGGGTCCATTGGTTGAACCCCTTGAATAAAGTTATGTCTGTTACCCACCGGCCCTCTCGTAGCTAGATAACACATCTCAAACAAGTATCATAACCTCGTCAACACAATCAACAAGAATTAAAAGCCAAACTCACAACCAAACATGCAATCCAATCAATAATCAAAATAGTCCTTAGTATTCGACCTAGCACCCATGATTACGAGGAATTAGCCCATAATCATGGTGCTAGAACCAAGAGTATTCAAGTTCAACACAAGAAAGTGAAAGAGAGATAAGAAATTCAAAACACTAAACCCGCTACGGTTGAAGATCATGAACAACTTGATTTCTCGCTTTCTTGGACGTTGCTTGAAATTCGAATGATCCTAGAGCCTCTGTATCCCTTCAACGGGGTCAAGCCTCATCTCGAAGTGTGCGATCTTGTCTTGGGAACACTGTTTCGTTCATCTTTTTGTCTCTCCAGATGTTCTCCTCCTCAAAAAGGTCAAAATTCGTGTTTTTAATACTGAAATAGCAGGTGTAACGTGTTGGGAAATGCGGGATCTCATACATAGCAACAGAAGCAATATAACAAAAATTTAACCGTGTTCCTAAAAAGGATCTACTGCATGTTTAAACTTAATCGATGAAATAGTTGAAAATTTCAATTACCTCTTGTAGATCCGGCTTTACCAAACATTTGAGAGTGAATAGGTTCTTCGGGAATCAATAGAAAGCGTCTCCTTTGGAATGCGCTCTCTACCGGTATCCACGCGAACAAGTGTTGATCGAAACATGACGAAGATCAATCTACTAGAAAAGATCTTCTCAAATCAGATCTAATTAACAATTAATCAGATATGTGATTTTAGGTGAAGTTTCTAATGTTGCGGATATCGCACTAAGGTTTTAAGTAAACCGACGTAACATATATATAGGCCATAGGGTATAGAGATTTTATTCCCAATAAAATCCAACTTAATTATGAATTCCTAATTCAGAAATTTTCCTAGAATTCGTTCCTAATATGTCCCTCTTTCCAATTCCGAAACATATTAGAAATTGGAATCGGAAAAGGAATCTGCGACATCGTCATGGACCCCGTCACGGGGCCGCGACCGATTAGCCGCCCGGTGGCCAACTTGCTTGGTCACGGATCCGTCAGGGGCCCGTGGTTATTTGGTCATCCTGTGACCAAATGTTTACGCTCTCCGTAATCCGTGGCCAACACTTGGTCACGTACCCATTGCCCCAATCGGTCACGTGTCCTATTCTCCACTCGTTCTCCCAGTGCTTCAGGCTTGTTCTTTGTGTGTGACCCTGTAGGCTCATGAGTCATTGACAAATGACCTAAATCACTATTTGGTCCATTCATCATAAGTGATCTATAGTAAGACATTATGATTACCATGATCATGATGATCGGTGATTCGACTTAACATTTTGTTGTAATTATCATAATCCCTTTATCACTAGATATCTTGTTTGAACATAAGGCATAGAGTCGTCACCCTTATTTATTTAAACTTGTTTCTTGATCTCGAGATGACTGAGTTTGATAACTCTTTATCAATAGTGCGACCGCACATTCCCTCTCAGTTGTTCTCATCAAGAGGCCTAAATAAGTATCATTCCCACTAGTACACGAGGGATAAATCCCTTGACTGTCATCTGCATCCCTCATATGACCCGTCGCACAACCAATCATACCCTTTTTGTAGCCTATTACGGACGACGTAGGTGAGCATGTCAAACTATGAGAGTTGTCATACAAGAATCCATAAAGACTCCAAAGTCCATAAGAATTCAATGATACTACGACAAATGAGAATACTCATGATTTAATCTATACCACATTTCTCAGGTCGGGTCATCCAATAACATTTCTCTAAATGATATGTATGATCTGACTTGGCAACTCTTTAACTATGATTAGTAGAGCGTGATCATCAGTTATCCTCATACTCGTCGCTATATATATTTATAGCTTTATGACCAGGCACTTGCCAAGTACAATTTCAAGCAACGTTGTTGCACTGTCTAAGGGTTCTACTATCAGAGACCCCCTTCTGATGACCTTAAAAGAAATTAGTTACTTAACTTATTGTCATAACACAATGAATAATAAAAGTGGCGTTTTATTACTATCAAAAGACAAAACGTTTATACATAAACTGATTGGGTCAGGGCATATTCCTTTCATAACGGGCAGCGTAACAGCCCGTTACACCTTGCAAATCCGGGCTTGCTTTTGGACAATTCGAGTGAGTTTCTGCCCGTTACACCTTCCAGATTGCAAAACTTCCCCTTACAAAGACGTAGATCGTCGAATTCCCTTCAGCTTGATATATTATGGGCTTGAGTAGAACCTTTGTAGCTCAAATTATGTTGTCCGTAAGTTTCAGCAACAGTTATGCTCAAAATGATCATGAATTGACTTGTTTCTGCATGTCAAGCACTCAACAACCCTTGAATATACACCATTTTCCCTTAATCCCAGTATGTTTAGATTTCTACCTTAAGTTTCAAAAGTTATACTTTACACCACTCTGTTGACTTTTTTTTAAGAACTATAAATTTTATCAGAATAAATAATGAAAAAATATTTTAGTATTAATTTTTTTTTAAAAACGTTCTTTAAAAAATGTAAAAATAAAACAATGTTTAAAACCCGTGGTTTTATTTCTTAAAAATATTTTTTAATACTAACATAGTTTTTTGTTCTTATTTTAAAAAAACATAGAAAAAAATAAGTTCAAAATAATAATAATTTTTAATACAAATGTATTTTCTTCATTTCTGAAAAACTTAACCTAATTAAAAAAATGTTAATGGAAAATAGTAACGTGGAAGTTTTGAAAACTTTTGAGGGAATAGAAAATGCGTTTATAGTTAAGGAGAGTTAAGTGACAATTGTCATGCCCTGAGAGTTTTCTCTTGCATTCTTAGGGTTGTGCGGTGTCTAAGGTGGGTAGAAAGTTATGTCAACGCCCCTAGACAAATTGTTTCCAACTTTGTAGAAAGCAAGTTGGCCGTTAGAATTGAATAAGCTTGGGTTGTCCAGGTATCGAACTAAACAAGCACATATGAAAGTAGACAAGGCAATTTTTTATGGGGATAAAGCCCGACAGGCTACCCCAACACATATGGGGTAGTCGTGTGATTTTTATCGTGTCGGGAAAATCCTTTCGGCGCCTTGATCCATGTTAGATCTGGCGAGACTTGTACGGTCGGGAACAATTGGGGAGCTTTATAGCTTCGCGACCAAAAGTTAAGAAAATAAAATGTGACCCCCTATTTATACTACTTTACAAAGAGTTCCCTAATTATAATTCTAATGCAAAAAGGAGAAGAGTACTAAATCATAGCTTGGGCGCCAAGTCAACAGTCTTCTTACTTGCGGCAAATTGAGAACGGGAAAAGATTCCTTGCATAGAGATAGGGTTAAGGCAGCATTGCTTGGTAGGCAAGCAAGGGGAACCGCGCACCTAGGTGGGCGACGCGGGTTTGCGGCCTTAACGGGCTAGAGTAGTCTGTTTGGCCCATTACAAATCTGTGCAACTTCTGGAGTGGTTTTCGATCGTCGGCGCATCTCGTAGGTACTCTGTTTTCGAGTTGAGGTGGAGTCAATACGTTGGGACCGGGACATTTACCTGCCAAGGTGGACCGAGCCAGTTTAAGTGGCTTTCCGGTCCGATTTATCTTCTATGAATTGGCGTGGGTGCCCCAGATAGTTTTACAAGCTTTCGGGTTCTTCTCGTAGTAACTCTGGCGAATGAGTCGAGTCGTGTTTCTCGTAGGCACCCTTTTCTATCAGAGCCAAGACTCTTGCTCGTAGGAACTCGTCTAGCGGGGTCAAAGCATACTTCGTAGGAACTCATCTGGACAAGGCGAGGAATCCCAGCTTGTAGGAACTCCTATAGGAGCCGAATCGTGTGCTCGTAGGAATTCTTATTGCAAAGACAAGGTGGGGGTTTCCCACAGGAACTCTCGTATGGAGCCGGGAGATTGTGGGGTCCCATCCCGTAGGAACTTCCTACCCAGCAGAGCCGAGATTCTACTCATAGGATCTCAGCCATGGAAGACAAGATGGGGTGTCAGATTGAACTTCAACATCATGATGGCCAGACGAACGAGAACTTACTGTTCGTCGTCGGACAGTAGGTCTGTATGAATGGACTGTAATATGAGGGTTTACTTGCGAGCCTCAATTGCTAGGGTTTCGAATGCTTCTTGTATGGACAAGTGTTCTCTACTCGAGAGCGGAAGGAGGTCCGCACACGAAGATAGGAGTGCGCGAGTTAGATTTGAGTAGATATTAGGGATAATTCCAGATGGGTACCCCTGGTTATGTCCCATTATCACATGACATACCCTAGAATTTTTTGTATCAGGGTGAATACCCTAGAATTTCATTTGTCTCACCGTTACTAATTCCGTCCAATTCCGTTAGTTTTTAACATTCTTGACATGTGAAATGACTAAAATACCCTTAAAGGATAAACTGATTTTTTTAAATTGAATGAAATGACACAAATACCCTTAACTATTCATTTAATTTTCAAAAAATGCCACTCCTCTCTCTTTTGTCTCTTTCTCTGGCAGCACATGGCCCAAACCGCCGCCACCGCGTCCTCCGGCGACTCCATCATCCTCTCCACCGCCGCCGCGCACCGACCCCCGATCACCGCCCTCCCCTCCGCCACCGTCGCCATCTCCCGAACCAGCCTCAGCCCCAGCCTCGCCGCTAATGCATCAGATTCGAGCCTCTCCGTCACGATCTCCACCAGCCCCGACTCCGCCAGAAAGCTCTTCATCGACCCGTTCACCGACGATAGCGAGACCAGGCACGACATCGCTGCCTCGTCGAGCTCCGGGTCGGCGCTCGACCGGAGCGCCGACACGAGCGCGGCGACGGCCTCTCTCTTCGACTCGGACCCGATCGAAGCCGAAATCGCCTCCACGATCCTCGCCGATCCGGCCCTCGATCTCGTGCTTCCTCTGGTCAGGACCGCGAAGACCGAGCTCAGATCTATCGACTTCTTCAGCTTCTCAACGACTCCGCTCTCTGGCAAAACCAGACCCAGAATCCTCACCGCCGTTTCCGAGACCCCGATCTCGTCGCGGTGGTGATCTCTCAAAACCGACGCGACCGCCGCCACGAATCCGTCGGATTCGGCGAGGAACCTGCGGGCGTCGCCGCAACTGCCGGCGAAATCGGCGATTCCGGAGAGCGAGCGTCGCCAGTCCCCACCCCTGTTGGCGACGGCTCTGCTCCAGCGCTGCTCCGGTGCTACTCCAACGCCGAGTTGTGGCTTTGGGATTGAAGAGTAAGGAGTGGCAATTTTTGAAAATTAAATGAATAGTGAAGGGTATTTGCGTCATTTCATTCAATTTAAAAACAAATTATTTACTCTTAAGGGTATTTTAGTCATTTCACATGTTAAAAATGTTAAAAACTAATGGAATTGGACGGAATGAGTAACGGTGAGACAAATGAAATGCTAGGGTATTCACCCTAATACAAAAAATTATAGGGTATGTCATGTGATAATGGGACATAACCAGGGATACCCATCTGGAATTATCCGTAGATATTAAGCGTAAAATCTCTCGAAGGGGACACAATAACGTATTTTTAAGTGGAATTATATGAGATTTTCCGAAAACATTCAAAGTTAAAAAAACGTCACTTTTAATCTTTGGTACTAATAATTTTCCTGAAAATGTGATGGATACTAATTGTCAGCCCATGCACAACCATACAGAGAGTACGGATGAAATAAAGAAGAAGCAGGGAGTGGTCCCTAGAGTAAAGCTGCATCACCTGCCCTATAAATAATAATAGGATGGTCACGAACTCCATTTCTCTGCTACACGAGTGCCTTCTCTTACTTGCTACTGTGTTGTCTTGTCCTGCCCTCTCTCGCACGTGCACCCCCTTCTCAACACCATGACATCATTAACATGCAATCCCATTACTTAATTTTAGTAAATTAAGATATATGAAAAAGATGTACGATGAGAAATAAATGAATAAAAAGAGCACGCAAGTACCGTAGTGGTTTTTGACAACTTGAACACCAAACAATACATAAGTGTATGTTTGAAAGTTCAATGTATAACTGTTCAAGGAAGGGGCCTCCTAGTCTGGGTTGGGTACAAGGCACGTGACCTCTTCCACATGGCAGCATTTATTGAACATGTACCATAGCATATACATCCATATCTGTTGACAAATATGGCACTTCCAATTCATGTAGGCCCAGCAGTGAATAGTAGTTAATTACAATACTGTGCCGTTAGTACTGAATGTTGTTTTGATGTAAGTGATTTAGATCTGAACAGTGAACCAACAGAAGAAGAAAGAAGATTGTGATTGATTAATATTGCGTGTGGGTGTGTCTTCCATGCTGGTATTTGCAGATTATTGTGAATTTTCATGAATTATAGTTGAATTGCATTGGCAGATGCAAGATATATAATGGCGTGAGATGTTCGAAATTGGGATATGTTAACTCCAATAGTAACAGCGGCACGGGTGAACATTAATTGGGATGAGCAGTACAACAAGGCAGCATGTTGGGGATTAGTTGGTTTTGGTTTATGACAGGGAAATTTGAGTTTTTTATGGACAGTGGCCCCAACCCCAAAATTAGAAAAGTGGTCCATAGTTATAATTTCTGATTAAATTGGACATATGCTTATCTTTGTATTAACAAATTCTTGTTTGTGTTTGGGCATGCATCAGATGTGAGCCGATCACATATGATGACATCCTGGTGGGAACTCGATGCCGATTACAGAACAAGGGTAACCGGATCTAATATGATAGAAAATCGTCCCATGACAGTCCAACAATAATTCTTCAGAGGATATTTGAAAGAGAGAGTGAGTCCTTTTAAGCAAAAAACTAATATTATTTATCTCTTAATAAAATAAATTTGTAAACAATATTTAAAAAGAGTTGATTTTGTGAGATTAATTACAAGCACATTTTATCTTAAATTAATTTCATTTTATAAGCAATTAGGATTGTTTTCACTACTTATATTGAGGTCATTTTTAAAAGGGCTAATTGTCACGCTTTTGGGAGACTTTTCAAAATTTTTGCCCAATGCTTGACCAGCAAACTCTCACCCGAGTTCGTTGGGACCTCTCCCTCTCCTCCGCTCGGGTGTTAGCGGTCTTAGGTTGATACACAACTTTCATAACAATCATAACGATCAAACTGACCAGGATCCCGGATGAGAACGGCTCGAGTAGGTCACGACAACCTTTGGCCAACCAAAGCGCATGTGCAGCGCCCAAGCAATGACCCAAGGCGCCCAATCATAGCGCTTATTACCCGAGTACTCCCCTCGTGGCGCGTGAGTGGCTCAAATAGCCCGAGGACACCCGTTGTGGACCCATATGGCCCAACTCCCCCAGTCGGGAGTCCCAACCGAGCACCCAGCTATGGCCCGAGAGCTACCCACAACTCACCTCCATTCATCCAACTGGAAACCCACGATCTCCCAACGTTCGTCCAAGGGCACTCGAGAAGCCCAAACGAACTGCCCGATAGCCCCTACGCACGCCCTCCAACCTACCAACGTCTGCTCGAGAAGGACCTAGCAGTGCCCGGCGCACCCACACCCCTACCAATGTCGCTCGAGGGGTATCTACTTCTCCGAACAATGACCCGAGGGCTGCCTACACAACGACGCGCGTCTTGCCTAACGATGGCCAAAGGACGCCAGCTCGCCCATTAAGACTTCTCGAGCCAGCCCTCCAACGTCGGCCTGTCGCCGATCCACCAAGGCCAATGACTCCAATCAGATTTCTTAATCTCTAAGGCGCCACATCATCGCCTCCTACAACACGGGGATTCCGCCACCTAAGCCCTGATGAATCAAGTCTCCAAGAGATCGGATACGTCTACCTTACTCCTCAAGTCAACCAAATTCAACTTTTTGTATTAGCATTATAGATTGAGCTTGAACTACAGTTATCAGTATTCAATACATATAAACCTCTAACCATACATGCACTTCCATAATACACATTATTCCGATAAATTTGGAAATCTTCATTCTTTATTGAAAAATCAAAATCGTCTTTATCCAATAAAGAAATCGAAATAATATTCCTACTAAAAGTAGGTACACAGAAAACTTCTAATAATGAAAGTACAAGCCCACTGGGCAAATCAAAACTCATGAATCCTACAGTAGTTGCAGGAACACTAATTCCATTGCCAACTCTCAGGTCCACTTCGCCTTTGCCCAAATCTCTTCTACTTCTTAGCACCTGCACATTTGTACATATGTGAGATTCTGCTCCGGTATCTAGTACCTAAGAATCTGAAGTAGAAAGATTAATTTCTATAAAGACAATACCTGAAGTCGTGGACCCGCCATCCTTTCGCTGGTCATTCTGGAACTTATTGCATTCCTTCTTCCAATTCCCAACTTCCTGCCAATAGAAGCATGATGATGTTCTTTCCTTAGCCTTTCCTTTGCCTGTAGGGGCTTGGGGAGGGTTAAGAACAACTAGCACCCTCATCTTACCAGCCATGTGTGCTGGAGCCTTCCCCTTGGAAAACCCAGGTGCCACACCAGACTTCTTAAAGTTGGTCCCTTTATTGACCATAAGAACATCTTTGGTTTGGTTCTTGATGCTCTTTTCAGCAGTTACAAGCATCCCATGTAACTCTGAAATGGTCTTTTCCATATTATGCATATTGTAGTTCATTATGAAACCATCATATGCAAGAGGAAGGGATTGCATAACTCTATCTGCAGACACTTTTTTCCTTAACTCAAGGCTTATTCTTGTTAGGCGATCGAGGTATCCCTTCATCCTTAGGACATGTGGACTCACGGAACTACCTACAGCCATTTTGCATGCATGAAGATCCTTCAAGGTGTTATACCTTTCGATCCTCGCTTTTTCTTTAAACATCTCCTTTATTTGATTCATCATCTCAAAAGGTTTGTCAGAGAGTTCCATGAACTGCTTCTGGAGATTGCTCTCTATACAGCCCAGCATTATGCAGGCTACATCAATGGAGTCACTCATATGCTTGTAATAGGCATCTCGAACGGCCCTTGTTTAGCCTGCTACTGGTTCCACAGGGATTGCATTGTCAAGAACATATTCCTTGCGCTCATGTTTGAATACAATTCTTAAATTTCTGTCACAACCTAGAAATTTCACTCCATTGAGTTTTTCCTTCTCAAGCAAGGGTCTCAATGAGCTATTTATCGCGTTTGCCATTTGAATCTACACGGAAAATAAATTTAATCAGTTTTAAATTCAAGTTGGAGATCATAAATTTTATCACAACCATTCAATTCTAACTTTAGAATCTAAACCAAGATCTCTAATTCACTCGATTGAAGTGAACGGAGGTTCACTGCTCCAATCGACCTATATAGGTAAGACATCTAGTCCAATTACAACCATTGTAACTCTTGGCCAGGGACTGTACAAAATTGTACACGACATTCCCTATCCAATACCCTAGGTCAACCCTAGCTGACAATCGTAGTCAAGTCAACCAAATTCAACTATGGTTCAGTCCATATGTGGATACTACTCGGAGGCGCACGCACCCACATACGACTAACCAACTCATATAGCCCGCATCCCAATGAATGCTACGCGGAGGCGCACCCATCCACAGGGCTGGGAGCTAGTCTGAGTGTTGAGATTTGGTGGTATCTCACAAGACTTGAATTAATTGTGAATCGGTTGTGATTAATTTCCTTTATTTGAAAACATCAAGTGCATGATGCTTCAATTACAAATTACATGCAAAGTCTGATTAATTCCAATTTTAATCCTTTACATGTTGGTGATGTTCTAGTATACATTTCTGAACGTACAAAAACATCCATTCATAAATTCCTACTAATGCATATCTAGTATACATATAAAGCAGAAATAAATGTACAAAACTAAAGCCCATTCCTAGTATCAAACTAAGAAATTGAAAAAACCTAAAGACTCTCTCTTCCCGTTCTTCTAAACCGCCTTTAATTGAGGACTCCCATTGGCTCCGGACATTTTCAACTCCGGTTGAATCTCTATACACCATAAGCCGTCTTTCCGGTTCACCATTCTTCTTGATCCAATTACAAGATGTACACGGTTTGCAGACTGGAAAATTAAATAACATAATTGAAATTTAGAACGGCTACGCAGACCGCAAAATTAATTACTTCCTTTAACCAGCGGTTCGCAGACCGCAAAATTAAACTAATTAAATCGAACGGTCTAGGGCTTTAACTTGTACCACACAAAACATGTTATCAATCAACTGGCATGTTATCACACAAACATGTTATCAATAAATATGGATATTAATTGGTTTTAATCTTGCCTACATTTTGATCCAAATTATCGAAATTGGACCGGTTTTAAAAACGGTTTATCGAAACCGATTAAATCTGAAAAATTCTAAAATAATTGGATTTACATAATATAGGGTTTGCTGCCACGATCTTGGATCGCAACCCAAAACCCTAATGGGCTAAGGCCCAATGGGCCGAAGCCCATTAGGGCCGAAACCCTAATCGGCCGCGCCTAGAGTTTGGAAACCCTAGCCGCCACCGCCACCTCCTCCACCCAACCCCCGCGCCGGGCCATGGTGGGGAAGGAGTGGCCATGTCCGGCGCCGGTCGCCGGCGCCGCCGTCCGGTCACCAGCCCGGCTGCCCGAGAACCCCGGTCTGGTGACCCGGAAAATCCAAAAAATTCCAGATCTATTATTTTTCTTAAAAAATCAGTTTTCATGAATATTTAAGTCCAAAATAACGAAATTAAAATTCTAAAAAATAATATGGCAAGAAAACAATACCGAAATCATGCCAAAACACAGGATCGAAGGCTAGAACCGCTCTGATACCACTATTGGGTTTAGAAGGATTCAAAATAAAGAGTACGCAGCAGAAAATTAAATTTAATATCCCCCGAAACAGGCCTCGAATCGTTGCAAACCTAGATCTCATGTTTCTACCCCAAAAACGTGTAACTAAGTGATTTATCTTGAGGTTTAAATCAGATTAGCCATCTGAAAATCCCGAATCGATCTTTCCCTCTATCCAACACAGACGAGTGCACAAGACCACCAGATCTAAACTTGAGTTCCCCTACTAGAAAGAAAACAAGTCCAGTTAGTAAATCCGGCAGAGTAACGGTATGGAAAAATCAAAGTTATGATTTTTCAGATCATGTGGCCACTATTTATAGAGATTTTCTAGGGTTTTGGGAGCATGAACCAGCCCATAAAATGGGTTAGGTCCGGCTCCCTCCAAACCCTAGCCGCCGACCAAGGATTTCGGCCATGAGGCCTTAACCTTGCCCAATTTGGCAGCCCATGAGGTATTCCAACCTCATGGGTTTCGGCCCCATTCCTCATCATGATCGGCGGCCAAAACCCTAGGGTTTCGGCCCGGTCCATGGTACGTGAGGTGACGGGCCTGTGGCCCAAAATCGTAGGGTTTTGGCCACGGCCCGATTTAACCAATCCACAGTTAATTCTGCCCGGATTTCCTAAGATGTGCACCCTATGCGTGTGACCCTTTAAGCTCATGTTCTGTTGGCAGATCGGCGTAAAATTACCATTTTACCTTTTCCATCATAAGTGGCCTATAGTAAGGGATTATAATTACCTAAAGTTCATGATTATCAGCGATCTGATTTGACCTCATGTCGTCCATGTTACTATCCTTTGAACACTAGGTATCTTGATTAATCATAAGGCGTAGAGCCATCATCTTCATTTAATTAATCAATGTTTCTTGATATCCGAGATGACTGAAAATGATACTCTGCATCATCTGCATGGCCATGCGTTTCCTTTCAGTCATTCTCATCAAGTGGCCAAACCGATACCTATCCCATATTGTAGTATGAGGGATAAATCCCTTAGACATCTCTCGTATCACACATATAGCCCACCCCGAGCCAATCACAACCGTTATGGTTACCCTTTCACATATAACGTTATGTTTAAGCCAAACTTGGATATTGAGTATATTGTGATCACAGAGACTCTTTGGTTTAAGGATACAATGACAAGCTACAATCTCTGAATATGTTCATGACAACATCTATTTAACATATTCAAGTCGGGTCGTCCAATATCATTTCCACAATGATATCTATGATCTGACTCTGTCAAAACCTATTGTCATGATTAGTAGAGCGTAATCATGAAGAGTCGTCCTCATACTGGTCGCTTCAGATGAAGTTTGACTGACCAGGGACCCGTTAAGTATAAATCATGCAGATCTATAGTTCTACTATTAGTGATGACATACTCAATGATACAGATCGATGTATACTTAACTCAATACTACAACACTATAGTAATAAAATGTCGCTTTATATTTTATTGCAAAAGATGATACATATTCATAAACATAAATAGTATTGGACTAGGGCATGAATCCTACAATTACTCCAGCCGAATGCGTACGTGAAGACATACAACGAAGCAAAACAGAAATTGAAGCAGATCGAGATGTCGTGTGTGATGTTACTACGGCTGCATATTGTGCTACGGTGATGATGACGCGGAACTAACAGAGTGCAAGCATTGCGGTGAGCCTCGGTACGAAGAAGAAGAAGAAGAAGAAGAAGAAGAAGAAGAAGGAGAATCAAATGTGGCGAGGAAGAGCATGTGGTACTTTCCATTAACAGATCGGTTGCGGTTAAGAATGGATAAACTTTGATAAGACATACCCGGACGCCTCAAGTGAAAACCAGAACGTACGTCTCGTCGTTACCACTTACGGTTTCAGTCCATTTGGGCCGAACGCGCCACCTTACAATGTATGTCATATTATTATTTTACCACTTAATTCCCCCCTCCCCCTTCGATGGCTACGAAGAAGGAGCATAACATGCTGACGATGTTGATATCTAGTTCGAAGTCTCCCCGATAAATGTTTGAACAACTTTATGCATCCATTGATCGATGAGCTCCTGACGTTATGGCGGGCAAGAGTTGTGATTTGGGATGGGTTCAAAAACGAGACATTCCTAATGTGTGCCGTTGTGATGTGGAAAATTAGCGACTATTCGGGATTGAGGATGTTGGGAGGAATTCAGACGAAAGGTTACAAGGCATGTCCCATCTGCATGGACGATATTGATTCTACCCAATACCGTGGGAGAACACATACCAGGGTTCTCGAAGATTTTTACACAATCGTCATGTATTTTGTCGCATGGGAACTGCGTTAAACAGATTGGCAGAAACAAGAGAGGCGCCCCGAATCTAGTATGGGAATGAAGTCTGTGATAAGATATTGCAACACGAGTACCCGATTCTCAGTTTACATCCGAAGTTCAAACGGACACATAGTCGGACTGAGTGTTGGACGCACATTAATATATTCTGTGAGTTGGATTATTGGAAGACACTTCAAGTCCGACATGCGCTTGACGTGATGCATATCGAGAAAAATGTGTTTGTCAATCAGGGTAAATTAGGGTTAGTATTATGTTAGGCCCATTATGGCTAGTATTATGGAAAGCCCATTAGGGTTTAGGTTTGTGTATTAGGGTTTCCTATTTTGGTTTATATTCCTATTGTTCCCTATATAAAGTAACCTCCTCTATGTAATTCACAACCAACTAAGAAGCAATTTGAATCAAATACAATATAGTTTCATAAAGATTGTCATGGTATTAGAAGCTCTCTAAAAATTTTCGATCTTGTTTCAATCTTCGAGTGAGTTTTCCTTTGCCCACTCGTTAATTATGCTTTAGCGGGTGGGCGAGGCATTATAAATCAGTTATCCGGCATCCACCAGCATCATCCGCATCATCCGACATCCTCTATCCGATCATCCGACATCCGTCATCCGATCATCCATCATCCGCCATCATCAAACATCCAGATCCGTCGTTCGTCATCCATCATCCGCCATCAAGATCCGTCATCCAATCATCCGTAATCTGCCATCATCCGTTCATCCGTCATCCAGTTTCCTCGCTACCTAATTTGCTCCAATACCCCGTTTGCTACCAAGATTTTCGGCCAATTTTCTTTGTTCATCGACATGATTTAGGTGTTTTCTCGAGACAATTTGGTTTATTTCTTATTATTAGCCTCTCTTAAATGTGGGAGGATGTGCTAAAGCCGTAGCGCATTCAGTATCTATCTCTAAATTCGGTATTTCCGTATTTGACTCTATTTTGGTATTCAACTCGGTATCCGTGGTCTCCGTATTCGGTGTTCAACTCGGTCTCCACGGTCTCCGTATTCGGTATTCACATCAATTTCCAGTTCCGTCTCTGGTCTCCGTATTTGGTTTCAATATTGGGTATCAATCCCCAAAACCTCAAGACTTCGGTCTCCTTCAGAGTTGGGTACAAATTCCCAAAGTCTTTAGGCTCAGGTCTCTGTCTTCGAACTTTGAGTTCAAGCACCAGTCATTGTCATTCATCTTCATATGTCACCACTGCATCAATTTTTTTCCGTAGTCAAATTGATGTTGGTCGACCCACATCAATTTGAGGGGGGGGGGGGTGTCAATCAGGGTAAATTAGGGTTAGTATTATGTTAGGTCCATTAGGGCTAGTATTATGGAAAGCCCATTAGGGTTTAGGATTGTGTATTAGGGTTTCCTAGTTTGGTTTATATTCCTATTGTTCCCTATATAAAGGAACCTCCTTTATGTAATTCACAACCGATTGAGAAGCAAGTTGAATCGAATACAATATAGTTTCATAAAGATTGTTAGTGTTCGACAACGTCTTATGCACCGTTCTAGGTTTGGTTGGAAAGAATAAGGATGACGTCAACGCACGCCTTTCATGGCAGGACCAGAATGTGCAACCACATGTATCACGTCTTATGCACGTAAGATATGATGATCGCGGAAATCCAATTCTCCCACATGTTTCATATGCTGTGAGGTCCGAAAAACGGGAAGAAGTAATGAACGCTATTCGGGCGGTCCGGTATCCTAGTGGGTACTCAGGAAGTCTGAAGAGGAAAATTAACCATAAGGACAAGAAGTTTAACGGGTTGAAGACTAACGACTGTCACGTGCTAATGCAACGAATATTCCTGATTGTCATTTGAAAATACATCGACAAAGTCGTGGCAGACGTATTAGTGCAGCTGTGGACTTTTTTCAAGATGTTATGCACGAGAGAGTTAAAGAAATCCGAAGTCGAGAAGATCAAGTAAGACATAGTTATGATTCAGGTCCAGTTGGAAGCAATTTTCCCTTCATTATTCTTCACAATCATGGCCCATCTGCCTATACGTGTTTCAGATCAAGTTTTCCGTACCGGACCAGTTCGTTTCACGTGGATGTTTCCGATTAAACGTTGATACTTTTGAATTAAAATTCTCATAATGTAAACAGTTATTGACAACTTGAATTTTACTTTAGATATCTAGAAGGATCTATAGTTCTATAGTGCAACAATACCTTATGCGCGAGTCAGTGACTTTCACACGAGTGTATCTCAATTGCGGCCCAACGACCATCACCAACTCGGTGAATTTAAGGCTCGTGCATAACATATTAGTTGTTATTCATGTTATTAAACTTCGAAGTCTTGTGCAACAAAAATATTATGAGCCCACTGGACAGTAATTGAGAACTGCGCGGAAATTCGAGGTTTCGTCGACGGTCATCTCACACAGTTCACTGCACACAAGCCAAACCACACAGTTGAAGAGCGTGTGTTAAAATTCAATCACAATTACAAGAAATTAGTAAGTTCATATTCTTCTTATTGTACATATTTCGCAACCAATTTTAGTCGTTCATTAACCATAATTTTTTTCATGCACAGATGAAACTACCCGATTGAATGGAAAATACTTGCATATTCGTCACGTCTAAGTGCCATTTATTCATAAAGTACAACAAACGGTGTGAATTTTGTATGCCAACAAGTAGATGAGAAGATGATTAATCAGAATTCGGGAGTAATGATAGAAGTCGGTGAGGGGATAAACAAATTACAGAATTACGGTGCTCTTCTCGCCGTGTGCGTGCTCATTTATGATCGAGGCATGAAGGTCGTTGTATTCAAGTGTAGGTGGTACAGTGAGAAGAACGTGAAGGTAGACCGTGGCTTGACATATGTGAACACTTTAACAGATTTGTACAAGGAAAACTCATTTTGCCTCGCAATATTAGCAAAACAAGTTTTCTACGTCGATGATCCAACATTACCACGCGGGTGGAAAGTGGTGAATATAATCAATCATAGGGGTGCATACAACCCGGCAAGACTTGCTCGTTCACCAGCATACGAAGTCGATGAACCATACCAAGAGCCACTCATCGATACAATTGATATTCGGCGACCGGGAACAATTTCTATCAATTTTGGTAATTTACCTGCTGCCCCACCCGTAGACCTTGAATCTGATGACCCTGGAACAAGTGATTCCGACAATCCCTGTTAGTTGCATGATAACATTAGGTAGTCATCAATCCCTGATTCCAAATTCCTATAATAAAGGTATTTCGGTCATTTTTGGCCGATGTAAGGGCTATTTCGGTCATTTTGACCGACCAAAGGTATTTCGCTCATTTTTGGCCGACTGAGGGTAATTCGGTCATTTTTTTGTCCTACCCGAGTTTCGGTCATTTTTGGCCGACTAAGGGTATTTCGGTCATCTTGACCGATTTAAGGGTATTTTGGTTATTTTTGGATGACCAATGCTATTTTGGTCATTTTTGGCCGAGTAAGGGTATTTTTGTCATTTTGGGTTTGTAGATGACAAAAGTGGATAAGGGCAAGGGTATTGATCAAGGTCCGAGCAACAATAAGGGCAAGGAGGAGTAGCAAAAGTAACTCGGGTTGCGTCGACATGCCCTGACACCCCAGTCGACATTCTGTTATAGTGCTAGTAGTGCTGGATCATCGTCCTCATATAGTGAGGAACAACCGGCAAGGCATATCCACCCACGAACTGCTGCTGCATTGGATGAAATTCAGAGACAGTTGGATAGTGTTGGGTCACCTGATGGACCGGTAGCTTCTTGGCCTAGGGGTGCGATTGATATGAATACCTCCCAATCGCAGCATGTATCTTATGACATCGGGTCGAGGGTATCTCAGAGGCGTAGTCGATCGAGGTCGGCTTATGTGTCGTCGTCCCGTCCAGTTCGTCTGGAGCATGGTCCGTCTATTTGGCCGCCTCTTGACGCATAAGAGGATTTTCACCACGAGTTGTACTTCAATTTGCAGACACACTATTCTGCAATCATGGACGAAAACTACAACCTTCCAAATGGCTCGAGGCAGAGTTGTAGTACTACCCTAGAGGTTCAGGCCATTGTGGGATTGGCTGTCGACCAACTCCCACTTATATGAGGAGGAAGTGGACCATTGGTCAATTTGTGGGACGATCCCGCCAATAACAATGAAAGGCAGCTAGTTTGGGTGTTAAATCATACGTTCAGTAGCACCATCCCGCTCAACTATACTCGTTGGAAGCATGTGCCTCCCGAGATACAAGACATGTTCATGCAAGAAGTTGATGTAAGTTACAAATTTTATTTTATTTTAGAAATAACATAATCTTGTTAATGAACTAACCCGATGTATCTAATATAAACTTTTAGATGATCTACCAAATAGACTACTTATTGGAACCAATTATGTCATGGCTTGAGAAAAGAGCCAGTAAATATTTCAAAGAGTGCAAAAAAAAGCTTAAGCCATGGTACGATCATTATAAGAATGTTCTTTATCGCAACGGTATTCTGATTCATTCGAAAGTAGGAAGAAAGAGTGGAGGTGGTTGGTGGAGTATTGGGACCAAGAAGAGGTTCAAGTAAGTCTTATTTTAAATAAATGTGTTTACAAAAAAATTTAATAATTATTTTGTCAATAATAATATATATATATATTTTCTCTCAACAGCGAATAAGCGGAATAATGTCCGGCCATCGACAGAAGAAGCCCGACCACAATCAGGGTTCTATTCCATTCGCGCAGTCTTTTGCGGTTTTGAGACAGGAGCAGATTCGCACAGAAACAAGGTGTCTAGGCCCGAGGATAGAGAACACCATTGCCCGTTACAAAAAACAATATCACGAGTCCCTACTGGAGAAATATGTATTCTTTTTAATTTTTTTAATTTATTTTTATTACTAATATTATCTATTTGTTGTAGGAAATTTTACAAAAATTGTACAACGATTACTGTGCTGCTCACCCCAATCAGACCACGGAGATAACTAAGTCAGATGAGTTCAAGATGATTAAGAAAGCTGAGGAAAAGGTACACCCATATGGCAAGGAGAACAGGTACCGCGACACTTATATTTGGGGATTTGAATATTCTAATCTGATGGAACCCACCCTTAGAAAGCCACCCACGAGTGTTTCAAAGATAACGTTAAATTTGGCCCGGGTGCAAGAAGAGTTGGCATAAGACTACAGTTCGAGGCTCAAGCGCAAGAGATTCGGGAACTTGAGCAGAGGCGGGCAGAACAAGCGCTTGTCCTCAAAACTGCAAGGAGAAGACGGAGGAAGATTAAGATGAACGAACGCGAAGATCAATTAATTGCCCACAGAATATCCCGAAACTTTCACCGCTCTCATCCTCGAATTCCGACCACTACTATTATATGAAACATTTTGTATAAACTCTCAGTGTTTGTTAATTTCATATGAATTCTCTGTTTCGGTACTTATAAATATTTATTATATATAACTTTCTTTAATTTCAATATAAATAAAAATGTTAAATAAAAATAATACAAATATAATTATATTAATTATTATTTTTTAAATAAAGAAACAACGAGCTGTGTACGTTGTACGCAGCTCGAATTAGGGATGCGTACATATTATTGTACGCGGCGCAAAGCGGACTGCATACAAGTATATATACGCAGCGCGAATTAGGGTTGCGTACATATTTTTGTACTCGGCGCGAAGAAAGCTTCATACAAACATATGTACATAGCGCTGATTCGAACTCCGTACAGTACGCAGTGCGATTGCGCTCGCGTTGTGAGTACTTGACAAAGCTTTTTACGCTGCGTACCGTAAGCAGCCAAACACTCACGCTACGTACATTAACAGTTTGGCTGCGAATTTTGTACGCAGCGCGTTGGTCAATATATGGTGTAGTGTAATCAAAGAGCAGTAGAACTTAATATGTCATTAGAGCAAATATGCAATGAACTGAGAGATGGGTGGACGAGGTGAAGTGATGGATTCGACATGGAATGGGCAATGAACTACAAGTTTTGCTCCTTCCATCCTCTCTCTCTTTGTTGCACCGATCCTTTCATGCTCTCTCTGTCTCTTTGTAGCACCAATCCTTTCTTTCATGCTCTCTCTCGCCCATTGATATGTTAAACATTTTTTACAGTATCTTATACATTATTTATGGCTCGGTTGATTTGTTATGAGTTATGATTTTTTTCACATCAAACAAATAAGAAAAAAAATGGAGTTGTGCGATATTTAGAGTAGAAGAAACACAAAAGGAGGAGGGCAAAACAGAATAAAAAACTAAAGGGAAAGAGACCGTAGAAAAAGAAATAAAAAAGTAAAGCGATCAAATGATTATAAGAAACTAAAGGGAACATGTTTATTTAGGTTAAAGTTAAACCATTGATCAAATGATTAATAATCACATTCATGAAATGGATCGACATGTCCAATTGATGCAACACCAACAAACTTAGGCTTGCTTGGTTGGTTTCTGTCGATCTCAGATCCATGTTATTTATTGTAACCCAGTTGCACATATAATTAAGAGCGAATGGGAGGATGATGTTGGTGACATCACGAACATTGTTTAAGCAAACGAGCCACACATATGCATGCATGCAAGCAAGCAAAGCAATCAAGAAAGAAAGAGAAACGATGATGAAAAGCAAATGAATTAGGAGGCGATATATGAGGAATTGATGTTAATTAATTATTACATACACACATCTCGATGAGAAGGAAATAGGAAATGAACAAAACATGGTGACAGCCGCACGCATACTCGGATCTCTTCTGCAAACGCAATCTAACCCCATCTCCTTGCATTTAATTTATTACCGTCCCCTTTTAAACAATTCGGGTTATTTATATTATATATAATTTAAGAGTGTTTCATTTCAGGTGCACGCCCTAGGATAGGATAGGCTAGGCTAGGATGTGTGTGTGGATCATTTAATGCTACATATATATATATATATATATAATTGAAAGACAGGGAAGGGAAGCAATAGAGGAGATATAGATGGAGGCCGATGGTATTATGGTTGAGGTTATGATGGGAATAGGTTCGCATGGGGTTCCACCTGGGTTCAGGTTCCACCCCACCGACGAGGAGCTGATATCCTTCTACCTTGGGTCGAAGGTGGTCGACGGGACTGCCCTGTCCTTCCCCGACGTGGACCTGAACAGGTGCGAGCCGTGGGAGCTCCCCGAGTCGGCCAAGACGGGCGAGAGGGAGTGGTACCTGTTCACCCTCAGGGACAGGAAGTACCCCACCGGCCTCCGGACCAACAGGGCCACCAGAGCCGGCTACTGGAAAGCCACCGGCAAGGACAGGGAGGTCTACGCCCCCGGGGCCCACCTCCTCGGCCTCAAGAAGACCCTCGTCTTCTACAAGGGCAGGGCTCCCCGCGGCCTCAAGACCAACTGGGTCATGCACGAGTACCGCCAACTCACTCATCACCACCACAACCCCTCTAAGGTATATACATATATAATGTCTTGTTTTCTCCTCGACTCCTTTACAACTTACATGTATGTATGCAGGAAGAGTGGGTGATGTGCAGAATCTATCATAAAGCAGTTGGCGATAAGACCAAATTTCCATTGCTTCTTCAACAAAGGGGGATTGGACAGTCGTATAACATGCCTCCGCTGCTGGAAAACGAGAGCTGCCTCTTGTCCTTCCAACACCCACACCAACCACCACCTGATTCACTATGGGATTTACTTAGAGGCCAAAGCAGCTCTTCCTGTCATGTTTTGAAGCAGTGCAAGACGGAGGCTGCAGATTCTTGTTCCACCATGCACCATTGGGTCGACCCTTACCAGAACCAGTCCTTGCTCTTTAACAACAACATCATTGATGTCCATGACTCTTCATCTCCTCTATTTGGGTTTCCTCCAACATCTGATCATCATCATGACCACTACTTGTCATCATCTCTTGCTTTCAACAAAACACCACCCTGCTTTCCCATCAATATTGCTACACTTTTAGATCCTTAATTACCTAGTACCCCTTTATTGCCTTTGCCACTCCTCATTCTCTCTGTACCTAATTAATCAACCTTTGCTTGCACTTTATATTTAACTCCTTTACCATATATATATATGTCATGCTTGTGTGTAAAATAGATGTACTCGTCTATAACCAAGACTTCCTATTTCTTCTGGGCTGCCTCTTATTTATTGCTAGTGCACATTTGCAAGAAACACAGGTTCATATGTATTTAAAGCTGTTTCTCATCATTTATCTTGCATTTATGGATTACATATTCCCTTAATTTATTTGATAAAGCCTTACATTATACATTTTGGTAAAGCATTTTTCTGAATTTAAGGGGTTGAAAATACATTTATAAATATATATTTTGTGACCTTCGATCCGTTCATAAATATTTTATCTTGTTTTAGAAAAAATACGTCAAACCCTCCCAATTGGTTGAATGCACAACCATAAGTCCCCTCATATATATAGACATATAATTTAGGTTAAAATATAAGAAAATAAAAGTTTCTTAAACAAAAGTTCCTTCAAGTTTATAAGGCATAAAATCCACTTTACAAATGATATGTATGTCTATAATAAAGTTAATTATGGTACGTACCTGCAGGTTGATTATCTCACATTAGAATAATAGATCAAAATAATTTATTAAAATGGGTTAATTATTTTCATTTGAAGAAAAACATAAATCATAATGTATATTAGATTAGATTTGATGAGATTATTGTCTCTGGTCGGGGCATTTTCTGTGGCTGCTTTCTGGGTTGGAGACACGACAAGCATCTAATACAAGAAACAAGTAATTATTATTCAATCTTGCATTGTTTGTGTGTAAAGGTGAATATATAAATAAATAAATAAACTGAATGAATGTATTATATTTGACGTCACCTTTATTTATGATTGACGATGGGATTGAGTACCGACCACATGCATGCGCACCTATATATATAATAGCCCAAAGGACACAACACAGGTATAGCTAGGGTACACAGGTCATATGTGTCTATAATATCAATAATATAACATTCGTACGCAACCAACATCATGTATACACATGACTACATTTACATACTCATATACATACATACATACATACATACATACATCATATGCTTATAAACAAGCCATGATGAAAGAGTCATTCATGCATGTCAATGAATTGAATGACTGCAGTAAATAAAAACAGGGGGACTCAATTTCAGAGTTCAGATTCTCCAATCTCAATTATATATATCTCTTTTATGCTCTATTCATTAATACTGACCACCTACCATCTATGTATACATCTATGGGTGTTTATGGGTGGTTCAACCGGCCAAATGAAAATATATTGATCAAACTATAGAGATACGGTTAGAATTTTGGCTGACCCGTTAACCGCCCAAAGTAGCACGGGTCTGATATACTAAAAACCGCATGAGTTTGCGATTGGATTGGTTGACGACCAACATCGCTCGACTAAATTTTCACAATAATATAAACTTCAAAAAAAAAAATTTAATTTCATATTAGGCCTAAAACCCATTAAAACAATACATATTGATTGCAAACATTTTGGTAGTTTAGCATTCAAACTGAGAAGACGTAAACTTACTAGAGAGAAAAATTTTCTGAAAAAGGAGAATCGGTGGTCACTAGCCACCGAGTTCAGTTTGTGGATGTGAAGAGTTGTTCAAATGAGGCTCATAAATTAAATGTGCTACTTTACTTATTGGCCTAAATTGATTAAATGGATTGGAAGTTGTGTAGTGCGGACGGGCCGGCTAACCATGGTTTTGATGTATTTAACCCGTAACCCGCCCATTCTCGTGCGGGACAGGCCTTTTTCATCCGCAACCTGGCCTTGAATCTGCGCGTGAAGCCTAACGGGCCACGGGCCATTTTAAGTGGACGGTTAGGCTGGTTTTTGGTTAGAATATGAACACTCTTGTATACACCCCCACACTACTCTCGTTACAAAAATATCATTTTCATCATTCGCATTACAATATTTTTGGCTCAACAGTTTTGAACATGCTGATGGTTTGGATATGATATTTCCTATTGGTTTTTTAGTGGCCCAACTAACCAAACTCACTGACCATCCAAGCCCAGCTCAATTCTATATAAATTCTATCACACCCGTAGCTACAAACCCACCTTAAATTTTACGAATCATGGGACGGTTCGAACCTCGGCCGAGACCAGAAATCCAAACAACCTAGGTCACTTATGTCAGAGCCATCTTCATTTACTATTATTAATTACCTATTACAATGCACAATTTATTGTCCATAAAAACATTTTTTGAAGTGTCCCACAACGTAGCAATTATATTGACTTTATAAATTCGTAAATTAAAATGAAATAAATAAACCACACATATGACATGTAATATATTTTTTCATAGATAAAGATAAACTACTTAATAAACAATAATATTAATTCAATTTTATAATTAACTCTTTCAACATGATTATTTAAACAATAACTTTGTATTGGTAAAAATATTTTGAATAATTTTTTTATTGATTAAAATTTAAAGAATACTTTTTAATTATTAAAATATGTAACAAAATTTAAGAACAAATGACATCAATTTTTCCCTCTCTGTATCAACGTTTTGGTTGATATTAATATGCATGTCCCGCCCTAGGTAGATGAAACATATATTTTAGGCAGGCCCTAAAATAAAAATGGGTTATATATTGCGTTGAAGTTAAACGACCAATTTAATCAACTTCAACATATTACGTTGTGAGAGACAAGCCCAGGTCGGTAGAATAAGTTTTGACCTAGTTCAACACTATGCACAACTAGATCGGTATTGAAGCGTCTGAACGAGACGTACGATGCTGCAAAACTCCGAGCATCGATGTCGAAGTGTTTGAGGCGTAAGGTTTTAATGGTGCAATTTTTTTTGTTCTTTGGAACACCTAACCAAACACGTTCTGTAAATAAGTTGTCTAACTTTATTTAATTTTGTCAGCTCACCTAAAAATTATAACTTCGCACGACTCTTAAGCAAGTCGGCCATTTATTCTCCGACCAGCTTATATGATGAGTGTTGGAGAAACGACTTTTCTTAATCCCTCTTTAGAAATCCATTTTGAATGGCCCAACCATCAATTCCATTTATCATTAGTTTGACTTGATTAATTCTATGATCAATTTCCGGTTTCATTTTCATTTGACTAGTTATTTAATTAACTCTGGTTTTGAAATTAATTTAATTATTATTTATTTTTTGATTTGTTTCCCTATAAATACTAGGTTTTGCTTAGTTGATTTTTGACGAAAACTCTTACAAAGAAAGTCATAATCTCTTTCTCTCCCTCCCTTCCTTCCTCTCGTCCAGATTCCGACAAGCTTGTTGTATGGATAGAGATGGAATCGATCTCTTCTTGTTCAACTCTCGTCGTCCTTCTGGAACCCCATTCCTAAGACTGTCAGTACCCATTACACCTTTGGCTCTACCAGTGGGCGCTATTACGAAGTTATGTGCAAAACCTCGGGAGCTACCAGTTATGGACAACCACCTCGGTTTGCCGGAAATATACCTTTCAGATCACTTGCATCGGAGCCACGACACAAAATCAGCTTTTCATACTTGTCTCTGTTTCAGCTAAGCATCACTGTCCAGAGGATCTACTACAATGTCCATATGATCGACTTCACTGTCCATTAGAACAACCTCACTGTCCTGCTGTCAACAACTGACTCAACATCACTGTCCCGAGGATCGAATTCAGTGTCCATAAGATCGACCTCACTATACAGTAGTCAACAATCGGGGATCGTAAATCTTACAATCTGAAAACTATATTTTTTTTACTTGATATTAATGGCTTTGCATGCTAGTCTCAACATGAATCATGCTATATCAAAATCTGGAACTTTAGATGGTACGAATTATCGTAGATGGTCTCAAATATTGATTATTTTTTTAAAAAAACTAGAGATCGATTTTGTAATGATACATGGTCCACTTTTAGTTGTTATAAATAATAATGAATTTCTTGATACTCCCCCTTTGTCGAAATATTGAGAACAATAAATACGACAAATCCAAATATGAGAAAGATAACAAAAATACTCGGTACCATGATCTAAGTCATATGACGCACACGTTATTTGACTTATAGATGGTATATAAATCAGCTAAAAATATTTGGGAGCTGCTGAAAAAGAAGTAGGGTGATGTATACTCATACTCTTAAAGCCAACTTTGTGGAGTCGGGTGATTCAAAGGAAAGTGAAAAGTTGTTGATCACCAGAAGAAAGATCTTGTCAACAAGAAGATCCACAACAACATCAATAAATCATCGGGTTCAATCCAGGTCATACTACTCTCATTACAAGAATATTTCTTTCATCATTCACATGACCATCATTTTCTATTGCTATTACAATCTTTTTGGCTCAAAAAATTTAAAACATATTGATGGTTCGGATATAAAATATTTATTATTATTAATTACCTATCACTATGCGCAATTTATTCTCCAGGACAATAACTTTTGAACTGTTCCAAAATAATGTAATTATATGGACTTTATAAATTCCTTAATTTCAATGAAATAAATGTCACACATGTAATATATTCATTAGGGCCCTGGGGTAAATTTATTTGTAGGAATTTATTAGACTTGTAATGCCACTTGATTAATTCATGTTTTCATGGACTCATAACGTAGTTTCATTAATTAGGTTACAACCACAATAACTAGAATAATAAAGTTTTCATGAAGATGAACTTTGGCGTGCACAAGTAAAAATCTAACTTTAACTTTAAAATGCGCATATTAAATCAGCAGGTAAGCATTCAATACCTTAAACACTAATTATTTCTAAGATTTGACTACACTTTTCAAAACACAAAATTTATACATTGACATGAGTGGAAGATATGATTGAAGGTCTTGGAAACCATATGCCCCAGATTGTCATAATTGATTAAAGGGATAATGACATTTGGTTGCATCTAACTATAGCGAAATGACATACTCGTACTCTAACTAATGTTCTCTCTTTTTTAATATTCTAACTATTTTTTATCGACAACCTATTCTTAAAATGCCTAAAATATCAAAACTACCCTTGATCTTGATTTCAATTATGCCCGATTTACTACGGGCCGGTAATAAACCGAAATTGAATTTAAAATTGGTTAAAGTTCATAAAATTATAGTTTTACACTTATTATGTACAAGTTTTCCCTAACTGCATAATGGCAAATTAGTCTTTTCCCAAACAATTAAGAAAAGAAGAAAAATGGGTCTATGAGCTCGACGACGGAAAAGGACGTCGATGGCGGAGGAACTTCGGCTGCCATAAATCAAACTAGAGTTGACTCGATCTGACTGGCCAAATCGGAGTTGACCCGGTTCATTTCCCCATTAGTTCAATTCTATTTTTTACAAGTTGAACCAAGGGTAGTTTAGGTATTTTAGACATTTTAGAGGTAGGTTGTCAATAAAAATAGTTAGGGTACTAAAAAGAGAGAAAATTAATTAGGGTATGAAAATGTCATTTCATTATAGTTAAGTGTAACAAAATGTCATTATCCCTTATAAAATTAGAATCGAACTTGAGACACTAGCTACTAGCACTGTTGCTCAAAGAGGAGTCCAACGAGTTGGAACCACCCATGGAACAGCTATTGACACTATAATAAAAAAAAATCTTCTCTTCGTATCCTTGTTATTGGCACAGAGTTGATAATCATCGACATGAGTCTAGTCCTGTCGATATCCGCCTTGGCTAAATCAAAACAAATAACTCTTTATTTAGTTATCACACACTGTTTTTAATTATTATAATTTAGTGGGGGCATGTGCAAATCACGAATAGAATTTTACATTTGAACTCTCGAATTCCCGAGCTAAGAGGAGACGACTGCCCCTCCTGCCCCCGCCCTTGAATCCGCCTCTGCTTTGCCATGACAAGAACTAAAACCCTAAAATCTAATTTTATTTTCAATTTCAAACAAATTAACCGCCACAAATTATATACGGATAAAGAAAACAACGGGGAGTATCATGTTACCCGTTATAAGAATAGTCCTATACATTAATTTAAGGCATTACTAACTCCCATAAGGTAGTAAATTCTTGCAATAAATGAAGACCAAAAAGAGTGGATAAACCACATGCAGAACCAGGTTCGGGTAGCAAGCCTCCCTTGACACGCTCAAGACCCAAGTTCAAGTCACTGCAGGCGCACTATATTTTTTAGAGTTTCGGTGTTCGGTTTGGCTCGGGTAGCTCGGTGTCCCTCATTCCGAAATCAAAAACCGTACCGAAGTGCTCTCGGTTTTGGGCTCGTAACTGAACCGCTCAGTTTGGTGATCGAATGCCTCAGTTTTGGTTTGGGTCGGGACGGTTTGGTCAGTTTTGAATTTCTTGAAAACCCCTACATGCAGTAACCAAAAGCGCACCAAATAAAAATTAACAGAGCCACCCTCACCGCGTGCACCATATGAATTAGACATACTTCTCATGGATCCATGGTGAGAGAGCCACTGTACAAGCTCATTGCGGAGAACGTATCGCTTACTGGATCCACACATTTCCCGATAAGTTTGATGAATCAGTGGACCTTGGTGCTCCTAGGTGCAAAGGAAATGATAAAATAAAATAGGTGGTTATTACCATTTTGAAAAAAAATGATTAAACCACCCTCAAAATATGTAAATAGACTAATAAAAATTCATAGTTGTTTTTTTTAAATGAAAATTTTATAGTTGTTATTTACATCTTTATGTCGTTAATAAGTCAACCCATATTACATCGGTCTGATTTTTTATGAAACGAAATCAATCTAAAGAGTTTGTAAGTTTGCATTGTAGTGAGGGATTTGTACGTGATTATGACAGTATATATAAATTATATAGAGCATGTATCAAATGCAAACTCCCTCAAAATGTCCAAACGTCCAAACTAATGTATAACCGTTGGATGGATGCGGGAGAGATTAGATGGTGACACCTGGGGCGGATGGAGAGTCTCCCTACTTAACAAAGTCAGACGTTTAAATGGGGGTATTGGGGTCTTTTCGCTTAGCAGACCTAATACCCCATTTCGACGGTTTGGCTTCTCATAACAACGCGCGCGACGTTTGGCTTGCTATAAAGCGATTTTGGCTTCGATTTAGAGACGGTGAGGCGTGTGATTTGTTGTCTTCGATTCGGCTGAGAATGATCGGTAAGTTGCGCGATTTTCTGTTTCATCTTATATTGATTTCGTTGTTTTTTCATTGAAGCCGATTTTGATCTAATCTGAGTAGCGCTTTATCATGTTAGATCTGTTGTCGATTATGTTGTTATTGATTTCTAATTTGTTTTTATTTTTTATTTTAGCCAGTTTCGATCCAAGCTAAAGTTTTTTCTTTGATGTACAAAAAATTTGAGGTTTAGAAGAAGATGACGACGAGGATGACAACGACTGACCACCGTCGATGCATGTTTTTTTACTCATTTTATGTGTTTCTAATGTTTTTGTAGGCGCTTGACTTTGGATATGTTTTAGATTAATCAAGTTTGCAACTGTCTTTCAGTTCATGTATAACATGTCGATGTATCCTGTATAACATGCCGGTTTATACTGTATCACTTTTGTTAAATCTGATTCATATTATTTAGATCATAATCGTCTATTAGCTTGGTTGACTTGTAATTAATGTCACACTTAAATATCTGCAGTTTATGCTCATTTAATTTGGAAATAAATCTTCAACTAATCATCAATAATTTTGGTAACGAATAGTTATTGTTGACTTGTAATTTATGTCCTACTTAAATATCTGCAGTAAATGTTCATTTAATTTGGAAATAAATATTCAATTAATCATCAATAATTTTGGTAACAAATAGTTGATGGTGGTGTACCATGTATAACATGATGTTATATATTGTATAACCAGTGTAATTAGATGATGTTCATGAGCACATAAAACGATTACCCACTTTCAGAGGTTTGTGTATGACTGTCTTAATGTCGATGTAACATGTATAACATGCTGTTACATAATGTGTCGATGAACACACGCTCTATGGATCTAACCTATTTTTAGTGTGAATCGCTGAATGATCGCGGCTTAAATGCGTGATCCCGCTTTAAATGACCCGATTTTTAGTGCAAATCGCTGAATGATCGCGCTTTAAATGTGCGATCAACACACACAATATGATGTTATACAATCCAACACAGAACGTTATACATCAAATCTTATATTGGAATGACGAGTTTCCCCTCAGCTCTCCGTCTGTTTATGACTAACGGAGTTAGTGAAGCGCTCCGCCACGTGTCGCTTGATCGTCGCTCGCGAAAAAATGGATGGGCAGATGAGGGTTTGGACGTTTTGGTAGAGTTTGTAGTGGAGTGCAACCCTATATATATATATACACTCGGCTAGAAACTCTAACAAAACGTCCAAACCCTTATCTGTCCATCTATTTTTTCGCGAGCGCGGATCAAGCGACATATGGCGGAGCGGTTCGCTGATTTCGTTAGTCACAAATAACAGAGAGTTGATGGGACGCTCGTTATTGAGATCGCCAATTTAAAGTGCGAGGTCATTCAACGATTCACACTAAAAATAACGCATTCAAACCGCGATCGCGCATATAAATCGCGATCATGCAACGATTCACACTAAAAATAGATCCAAAGATTGATCATTCATCGTTTACGTGTGTGGAACATTATCTAGTTAACCTAGTTACACAATATATAACAACATGTTCTACATGATACATCAACATGTTATACATAATAGACAGTAAGACAGAGTTGTACACAATCCTCTGAAGTAGGTAATCGTTTTATGCGCCGCTCAACATCATTTAACTACACTTGTTGTACAGTATATAACAACATGTGATACATGGTACACCACCACCATGTTATACATCGTACACCACCACCATGTTATATATAACCAGACAGACATTCAGAAATAAACCTTTAAAGTGGTTAATCGTTTTATGTGTTGATGAACATTATTTATTTAAAATGGTTATACAATACAATCGGACATGTTATACAGAGTACTTCGACATGTTATACATAAACAGAAAGATAAATGCAAACTTGATTAATATGATAAAGTTTGTCCCGAAGGAGAATTGCTTACAAAAACATTACAAACACAGAACATGAGTAAAAAAAATGCAACGACGGTGGTCAGTCGCTGTCATCCTCGTCGTCATCATCTTCTGCACCTCAAATTGGTTGTAGATGAAAGAAAAACCCTAGATCAGATCGAAATTGGCTAAAATAAAAAAAAATAGCAAATCGAAAATCACAAAAAAATCAACAACACACGTAATCGACTGCAGATCTATCATGAAATCGCGCTACTTACTGATAATTTTCAACCGGATCGACGACAACAAATCACACTTCTCGCTGTCTCTGAGACAAAGTCAAAATCGCTCTGATCGCGTTGTTCTGAGAAGGCAAACCGTCGAAAATGGTATTAGGTTTTCTCCGCAAAATGACCCAAATACCCTTCACATCCAGTCTCCCATTGTAAATTGGATTCAAAAACCGTATGCGCCAGGTGTCACTCCCACGTCGCGCTCTCCCCAATCTAACAACTGTGGCCAAGTTTGGACGTTTTGACATATATATATATGTATAAAGGATCATGATATGGTGCGAAGACGGTTTGTAACAGTTCAAACGATTTGTATATGTATGTAAATTCTCTTATAGATATATTTTGTGGACGTATAAAAGTAGTTAAGTCGACATGATGTGATTATGAGCCTAAGAAAAAAAGTAAATTAATTGTTGTTTGTTAAGGTTGTTCATGGTCCAGTTTGGAAATAAATATGAATAATTATGAATTCAATAATGTTGACCTGATAAATAGTAGTAGAATTTTGTATAACTATTTTGTCATAACTATAGTTCCTAGAAATAGAGTGGTATCTGAAAGAAAGACATCCTATATTTAGAGTCTAGTGAAACGCCCCGGGAGTACCTGCACCAGTCCAAACCCGTTTTTGCACACGAATGTATATTTTGGAACCTTTTTGGTAAGCACGACATGGCGTGCAATTTTCCCGACCAGCTTGCCCAAGCACGACGGACATAGAAGCACGACGGTTGTGCAAGCATGACGGGTGTACAAGCTTGGCAAGCACGACGAGATTGGAAGAACGACATGGTGAAATTATGTTATATAGCAGGGACAAGATGTCGAACACAATGTTGTAACAATTGGTTCGACAACTTGTCTAATCACAGATAATGGACAGTAAACAGAAGACACACAATATGTTTACCTAATTCGGTGACTCCGCACCTACGTCGGGGGGCACTCTGCCAGTGGAAAGGTTTTCACTATTCGGTATTCAATAGTACAACTTCAAGCATCAACTAGCTATCACACAAGTTATTTTGCTAAGTTACTATAGATTTCACCGTGAACAACCTCGACCAAGGACTCCCCCTGTCTTTGAAATCCTCTAAATTCCACCTTTTGAGCAAGCCTATGCTCGGTTTTGTTGTCTTCGACAATCTTCTCGTGAGTCTTCAATCACAAATCCAAAACCTAATAGATCACAAACACTCAAGTCCTCTCGAGTTGATGTAAGTGATCGACAACGTCCTCTCTAAATTGATCAGCCTCTCAAAATCGTACACACATTATGAGCTCTGAGAATATAGCACAGAGAAAGTGTAGGGTTTTGGAGTGTTCAAGATCATCGAGATAGCGGAAGCATAAAAAAAAGCAACTCCAAACCTTGTCCAAGAACATGAACCATTAAATCTCAAGGAAAAATCTGTTCCACAAGTAATTTACCTTTTAGTCTTTGTTGAATCAAGAAAGAAGAACTATGTGATCTTCTTCTCTGGAGCAAGTCCACACCAAGAGGATGATCCTTAAGATCCTTCACAAAGAGTCTACTAGAACAATTATCTGAAGAACAAGAGAGCAAGAAGAGAGGAGAGAGAGGTGTGGCCGGCCACAAGAGAGAGAGATTGTGAGTGAGAGTGAAAAATGAACTCAAATGATATTTGTCTACTTCATCAACTCATAAGCATGGGTCATTAAAGTAACAAATGATGAAAGCATGGGTTAAAGGCAAGTCATCACCTAAACCCCTTAAATCACTCTCCTCTTAATCAACAACACCAACTAAGTATGGTGTGTGGCCCCCACCCTTGGACCTACCAAGGTGGCCGGCCATATGGGCTTATTGGGCCTCATTTGGGCCCTTGTTGGGCCGGCTAGGTGATCTCATGGGCCGAGCCTAATGGGCTCGCCCATGTGGTCGCGTGCCGTGTCCAAAAGTCAGCCAACCCTTTTTGTCGTTACTTATCAAACAAATTCCAACGCGACATCGACGAAAATCTCAGTTTTCTCGATTCTCTAATTATTCTCTCAAACCGAACCCATGGCCCAAAACCTTCAGTTTTGTCCATATCTTGCTTCTCAAGAAACGTTAAGGTTTCCTTGTCTCAAGTTATCCATCTTGTATGTGTGTGACCCTCCAGGCTCATGCCACCGTTGGCAGATCGGTGCAAGAGATCTCTCTTGCCCGATCCATCATAAGTGGTCTCTAGTAAGACATTATGATTACCCAAGGTGCATTGAGAACCATCCTCATACTGGTCGCTTCGATTGAAGCATATATTGACCAGGGACTCGTTAAGTGTGATCCGTATAGATTTATGGTTCTACTACTTTAGTGGTCATAAATCAGATCATGCTTAACATATTACTTCAACACATAAGTAATACAAAGCCGTTTTATTTATTACATACGATGATAAATATACATAGACATTTATAGACTACTAGCAATTGGACTAGGGCACAAAAATGCTATTAGAAAGGTCTGAGTTGCTAAGGGGGTAGCACCTTATTTTATAGCAACTCCTATTGCCTAATCGGATTCCTATTCCGATTAGGAAATCCTTACCGCCTTGTGTTTCTTGCAAGTGACAAGTTGGCGTTGTCGCCTTGAATAAATCTTGCTGACGTGCATTCCTTTTAGCAGGACCTTGCCTAAATCATTCGTGACTTTACGCGGACAACTTCTGTGAATAACACTGGAAGTTTTCGATGTCTTGCCTAATCCTGCGAGTATTATGGAACACCAATTGTGTTGTAACATGTTGGCTGACAACTTGACCTTGCGCTAAAAAATATGCCAATACCAAACGTAATAACACATGGCGTGCTAGAAGCACGAGGTGTCTCAAGCCAAGGAGGAGGTGTCTCCCTCACATCAAGATAAGGGGTGATTCATCTCTTCCTAAGGCATGAGGTGGCTGATTTTTGTAAAGCACAAGGTGAATCACCAACTAAAAGAGGTGAAGCATGCACCTTACTCATGCTTAAAAGAAGTAGGAGGTGGCGCACATTCATGGTAGGCTAGAGGAGCTTGCCAACACTATAAATAGTCCACCATTGTTGTAGAGATTTCATCAATTAGTTGTTTTGTTATTCACTTGAAACGTTTTTCTTCAATATAAAATACTTTTTTGTAGCTATTTTCCGTTTCTTGCTCTCATTATTGTCTTGTTGTCTCGTTTAGGCTGGTTTAGATTTATAAGAACATCGGTAGCTTGAGTCTAAACGTCGGACGTCTCGTAGAACTTTGGGTAAAGCTCTCAGGTCATTTCACTAAGCTTTGGTTGATTGATAAATAAATGAATGTAATGATCTTAAGGCTTTCTTCTCATCTAGCACAAGGTATTAGATACTGTTAATCTTGAAAAACAGAACAACATAATACCAAGAAAGCAAACACTAAAATTGATACGTTTACGAGCTACTCACAACTTCACACGATATGATTCTCACTTTTTTCTATAACTATATGTTTTATTTGAAGCTCACACCAAGCAGAGGATCTGTGGTGCAATGGTAGTGCGTCTGACTCTAGATCAGAAGGTTGCATATTCGATTCACGTCGGGTTCAATTCCTGTGTTATCCTTTCAATTTTTTTATCTTCACTGCTCATCCCTTCATTGTGCAAAATAATCACTAGCAATCAATTAAAAAGTAAAAAAAGAATGTCAAATAAATGTTCACAATGAACAACCTCATTTTGGTTGATGATTTCTTGCTCCTAGGTTGCTTTAGATCTACTTCAGTCAGTGAATCGTCTATCAACTATTGGGGTTTTGTATGGTTAAAAGCCTCATTTGGTTAAATTCCACATTGAAAGAATTAAAAATATTTTTTGGGTTTAAATTGTTTTTCTCTCCTCTATGGTTTGTGTGGGTTTAACTTGAGGCTTGGGCCAAACCCACACGCGCGCCGCCGTCGCCGTCTGTCCGGCTCGGGCACGGGCACGGGACCGGGACCAGGTCCGGGTCCGGGTCCGGGTCCGGTCCGGTCCGGCCCGGCTTAGCTCGGCTCGGCTTCGGTCTTTGGGCTTTGGTAGAGCACCTGCGGTGCGGACATATAATTCTTGTGTGATCTTGTTGAAAGATAGAACCAAGAAAATGATTTTCTTATCATCGTTCTGTGCAAATTCCAGACTCTGATGTGTGAGTGGGCACGCATCAGGGGGACTACCGTGTTTACCTCGGAGGCAACCGGAATACGATCGCCACCTCGGTCCAACCAGAAAAATTGTTTTCAAGTCAGTGGCCACCATTGACAGTCACGTGCACCACCTCAGATGGTGCCCCTGGTGGGCTGGAGGGGTGGACCGTGGTGGCGATCAAATCCGGTTGCCTTCGAGGTTTACACGGTTGTCCCTAAGATGTGAGCCCACTCGCACAGCTGAGGCTGGAACAATGCAGACTCTGTCCAGGAGGAAAAACTAATCTTACCAAAGAAATTCCGACGATTGAACAAACAACCGTCTGACGATAGTCAGATTGCGCAATCGGGGAATGACGAAGGAAGATGAATAGAAAAATGATTGACAATTATTTTGGCAGCAAGTAAGCAATTGGCAGCAAGTGTGTTCTGTGTGTCAAATGGGGAGACACCCCTCAGTATTTATAGAAATATTTGAGGGGAAATGAATTAAACTCACACATAATGACACATTAAACCAAGCCTCACGTTTAAAATACCCGGGTTTGGCCCAAGCCTCAGGTTACCCCTTATTAGGCCCAAGCCTCAGGTTACCCCTTATTAGTCCCACACAAACCATAGAGGAGAGCAAAACAATTTAAATCCAAAAAACATTTTTAATTCTTTCAATGTGGGATTTAACCAAATTAGGCTTTTAACCATACAAAGCCCCAACAATCCTCCACAAAAGCCTTACAAATAAAGGGTTTAAAAAGTTCTGGACAAAATTTGAAAGCAATTATTAGTCGTATCTGCACACTACAATGTCTAGTTCTACCAACATGCATGCTGCTAAGTTAGAACTCCTTGACGGTACAAACTATCGTCGCTGGGCAACCAAGTTATTTATGTACTTTGAACAACTAGAAATAGACCATGTTCTTTTGCATGATCCCCTGCTTCCCTACTCTGTGCATGATCTTGTCAATCCTGAACAAACTCCCCCGATAGCTGCCATCCTGAGGAAAAATTAGGATGACATTAAGAAATACGAAAAGGACAACAAAACTACTAGGTACCATATTCAAAATCAAATGACGAACTCGTTATTTGATTTGTTTATGGCTCAAACGTCTGCTAAAGTCATTTGGGACTCACTAGACAAGAAATATGGGGCTGATGATGCTGGAAAGAAGAAATATGTCGTCGGGAAATGGCTCGCCTTCAGGATGGTGGATTCAAAGCCCATCATGGACCAGGTGCATATGTACGAAAACTTGTCCACTGATATCGTCAACGAGGGAATGAAAATGGACAAGATTTTCCTGGCAAATGTCATGCTCGAGAAATTTCCACCTTCATGGAATGACTACCGAAACCACCTCAAGCACAAGAAGAAGGATCTCTCACTGCAAGAGCTGATATCCCACATGCGAACCGAGGAGGCAAACCGCCTGAAGGAAAAAATGGATTCTTTATCAATTCATTCTGTCAAGGCAAATATCGTGGAGTCCTCTGGCCCTCCAAACTCCAAGGCGAAAGGCAAAGGCAAGATGGGAGTTCAACCCAAGAAGGACCAGTTCAAGAAGAAACCGGTCAAAAATCCTGCACCTCCGACCGGATCAACTCAAAACCGTGTCAAGGTCAAATGCTGGGTTTGTGGGAAGGATGGGCATAAGGCGTACCAATGTTCTCATCATCAAAGGTCAACTCCCGCTCGAGCTAACATTGCTGAAGATGATGACATCATTGCTGCAGTGGCGGTAGAGGCAAATATGGTTGCTAACTCCACAGATTGGGTGCTGGACTCTGCTGCAACTCGTCACATGTGTATGCACAAGGACATGTTCACCAACTTTGTTGAAGCTGCACCTTGAGAGGTCTTCTACACGGGGAACGACTCAACTGCAGCGATTGCTGGATCAAGAAAGATAACACTTAAGCTGACTTCTGGGAAGACTCTTGCCCTCAACAATGCACTCTACGTTCCCTCTCTTCGCCGCAACCTCATCTCGGGTCCTCCTCTCAGCAAGGCTGGACTGAAGACTGTGATAGAAGTTGATACCGTTGTATTTAGCTTCAATGATAGTTTTGTGGGGAAAGGGTATTATAGCAATGAACTTTTTGTAATCAATGTTGATTCTGTTATTGGTAATAAAGCTTCAACTTCTGCTTACATCTCTGAATCAATAGATCTTTGGCATGGTAGATTGGGTCATGTAAATGAAAAATCCATTAAAAGGCTAAGGAGCTTATCTATAATACCCGAATTAGCATCCTCACAATTATCCAAATGCCAGTCTTGTGTCGAAGCAAAGTTTACAAGAAAAGCTTGTAAACCAGTAACTCAAAGGCATTCAAATCTCCTAGACTTGATTCACTCCGACTTTAAGAATACTAGGAGTAAAGGTGGTAAACATTACTACATGACATTCATCGATGATTGTTCACGATTTACCCGAGTATACTTGCTTCGAACAAGAGATGAGGCTGAACAGATGTTCATCAAATATAAGAATGAAGTGGAAAAACAACTTGATCGAAAGATCAAGGGAGTTAGATCTGATCGAGGTGGAGAGTATGGTTCAAGCTTTCTGGTCGACTTCTGCAAGAAGAACAGAATTATTCACGAGTTGAGTGCGCCCTACTTACCGCAACAGAACGGAGTAGCTGAACGCAAGAACAGAACTTTGAAGAACATGATGAATGCAATGCTTCTAAGTTCCGGTCTCCCAGACGAGATGTGGGGGAAACTGTTCTCTCAGCTTGTCATATTCTTAACAGGGTTTCTCACAAGAATCTTGACAAGTTGAGTTTCTTGAAGGTGTGGGGGTGTTTAGCTAAAGTTGGTCTACCTCCTCCAAAGAAAAGCAACATAGGCCCCAAGACCTATGACTGTGTTCTAATCGGATATGCTCAAAACAGCGCTGCCTACAAATTCATGTCTTTCCATATCTGAGGCAAGAGACGCCGAGTTATTTGAGCATGTGTTCCCATTGAAGAAGAATGTCGATAACCCCTCGTCGTCTTCAGCACCGGAGGATGTCCCTAATGTGTCTGAAGAGCTCCACACACATGTCAATTCCTCTGCTCCAGAGGTTCAGGATGATGAACCAAGACGAAGCAAGAGACCTAGAATCGAAAAGGACTTTGGAGATGATTTTGTCACTTCGTTTCTAACTGAGATCGTGAATGTGGACTTTGTAAGTGAAGAACTAGTATCCGCCCATCTGACAGAAGATGATCCCAAAACCTACGGAGAAGCATTAAGATCCGTTGATGCTAGTTTTTGGAAGGAAGCTGTCGATAATGAACTAGCCTCTATCATGTCAAATCAGACTTGGGAATTATCCGATCTACCTAAGGGGTGTAAACCCATTAGTATTAAATGTATATTCAAGAGGAAACTAAGGCCAGACTGGTGGTCCGAGGATTCACCCAGAGGAAAGACATTGACTACTTCGACACGTATTCCCCTGTGACCAAAATAGCTACGATTAGATCACTAATCGCTCTAGCTGCCATCCATGAGTTGGTTATACATCAGATGGATGTCAAAACCACCTTCTTGAATAGAGATCTTCATGAGGAGATCTATATGTCACAACTCGAGGGATTCGTGATAAAAGGTCAATAGGAAAAGGTTTGTAAGTTGAGGAAGTTACTTTATGGACTGAAGAAAGCACCAAAGCAATGGTATGAGAAATTCCACAATACTTTGGTGAGTAACGGATATACTGTCAACAACTCTGACTCGTGTGTTTACACAAAGTTGATTGGATCAGATTGTGTGATTATACGCCTTTACGTCGATGATATGCTAATTCTTGGTAGTAATTTGGGGGTTATAAACAAAACCAAGAATTTTCTATCATCCAATTTTGAGATGAAAGACTTGGGGGAGGTAGATGTCATCCTAGGAATAAAAGTTTTGAGAAACTCTAATGGCATCTCTCTAAGTCAATCTCCCTATGTTGAAAAGGTGTTGAAGAAATTCAATTTCTTTGAAGTCACACCTATTAGGACTCCCTATGATCCTTACATACATTTGACGAAGAACTTGAGAGACAGCGTGTCACAAGTCGAGTATGCCAAGATTATAGGAAGTGTGATGTTCCTCATGAACTGTACACGACCTGACATTGCCTATGCGGTGAGCAGGTTGAGTCATTACACTCACAACCCTAGTAAAGAACATTGGGAAGCCCTTTGTCGTCTACTCAAGTACTTGAAAGGGACCATAGACTGGTCATTGCATTACAACAAGTTTCCAGCTGTTCTAGAAGGATTCTGTCATGCAAACTAGGTTTCAAGTAAGGATGAGGTTACTTCTACAAGCGGCTATGTCTTTACTATGGGTGGAGGCGCAATATCGTGGATAGCTCCAAGCAATCGTGCATTGCTAGCTCCACGATGGAATCCGAGCTGATTGCCATCGAGTTGGCAGGGCAAGAGGCAGACTGGCTGAGAAACCTGTTGGCCGGCGTGCCCATTTGGGGACGACAGGCAATTCCGGTATCACTACGTTGTGATTCTCAGTCAACCATATGCGTGGCAAAGAACAATGTCTACAATGGAAAGAAAAGACATGTTCGCCTAAGGCACGGTGAGATTCGACAACTTCTGAGAGATGGAGGAATTTCTTTGGATTATGTGAGATCCAAAAGAAATCTTGCTGACCCTTTTACAAATGGATTGCCAAGGAAAGTTGTCCCTGACACTTCGAGAGGAATGGGGCTTAAGCCCTCATCGTGAAAGTATGGTGAATACTAATGACCGGTCAAACGAAACCATACAACTATCACTGCTCTACTTTGTCTATAAAGTTGAGCAAGAGATTCCATAACCAGATTTTGGTGGTCCTATTGAGACGCACTTGATGGATCTCAAGTCTGACAACCCATAACCAGTTTTTGGTGGTGTTATTGAGACGCACTTGATGGGTTTCTAGACAAACAATCCATAACCAGTTCTTGGTGGTGCTAACGAGACGCACTAGATGGATTGTTGACGTGGATGACTCATAACCAGTTCTTGGTGGTGCTTTTGAGACGCACTTGATGAGATTCATCTGCAGCTGACAGGTTGGAGTCTATGTCCTTAATAGCTCATTGGTCAGTACTAGTGAGACGTACTTGACGAGCTACCTATGCGGGTGTGATGGTTTGGCCTCCATCAGTGGAAGACTCGAAAAGTCTTCCAAATACACTCGCGAAACCGAGGTGTATGTATGGCCTTAAAAGCGTAGATCAGGTATCGCGGAACTTGCAGATTAGAAGATAAGATATGTGCTGTGGGGGTCTCACCGGAAAGTGAAAACACGTTCAAGAAGCAATTCACTCGTTTTTCACAAGTACGTTGTTGCCTTACTTCACTATGTGTCAATTCAAGTCAAAAGACATTGACACTTTAGTATCACATCTTTCTTTGTCCAGGACTTTTTAAACCCTTTATTTGTAAGGCTTTTTGTGGTGGATTGTTGGGGTTTTGTATGGTTAAAAGCCTCATTTGGTTAAATCCCACATTGAAAGAATTAAAAATGTTTTTTGGGTTTAAATTTTTTTGCTCTCCTCTATGGTTTGTGTGGGCCTAATAAGGGGTAACCTGAGGCTTGGGCCAAACCCACACGTGCGCCGCCGCCGCCGTCCGTCCGACTCGGGCTCGGGCACGGGCACCGGCACAAGCACGGGCACGGCTTCGGGCTTCGGGCTTCGGTAGAGCACCTGCGGTGCGGCCAAAACTTGATTTTATTTCTCAAAAATAAAAAGATTATTTTATTTTTTTGAATTCAAAATCTGATTTTAAATAAAATTCAAATTCAAATCTTTTTGAATTCAAATCTGACTTTTCAAATTCAAATCCTTTTAAATCTGATTTTAAAATCTTTTGAATTCGAATTTAAAAGTGGATTTAATTCATGAATTTATTGTGGCTGTTACATGTATTTATTGGTAGCATTAAAATGTTGGTTTAATGTGTCATTATGTGTGAGTTTAATTCATTTCCCCTCAGATATTTCTATAAATACTGAGGGGTGTCTCCCCATTTGACACACAGAACACACTTGCTGCCAATTGCTTACTTGCTGCCAAAATAATTGTCAGTCATTTTTCCATTCATCTTCCTTCGTCATTCCCCGATTGCGCAATCTGACTGTCGTCAGACGGTTGTTTGTTCAATCGTCGGAATTTCTTTGGTAAGATTAGTTTTTCTTCCTGGACAGAGTCTGCATTGTTCCAGCCTCAACTGTGCGAGTGGGCTAACATCTGAGAGACAACCGTGTAAACCTCAGAAGCAACCGGATTTGATCGCCACCACGGTCCACCCGGAATAACTGCTTTCAAGTCAGTGGCCTCCTTACCACGGCGCGGTTCTTGACTATTCTTCTTCATCTCCCCAGTATCAGATATCGACAATAAAGGATTTGGATACGGTGTTGCGTGCCAAGTCATTCCGGGTATCTTATTCAAACATCAACTAGTCTCTTTGGATTCCTATTGACATTTGCTATTAATGACGACCACAATCGATAATTCGATCAATATTACAATCGATCGGGGCTCCCTCGCTCAAGGTGTCGCTTTTGTCGAGCCGTCACATGTGCACGGAAGGGATTCCACTAACATGCAAAAAACAAGATTAATTACTGCAAGACTAGAAATGCATGGATAGTCGGAGGGGGGTAGGGATGGTGCTAGGTGATCAAATAGAGTGATTTTTATCTAATTTGCAACGAGTTGACATGTACACATTTTATATTAATTGTATTTACATGACAATTATTTTTACTTTACATTCAAAAATTAATTCTTGATTTATAGTTTCTCAGGAGACACCGCAACGGCTGACCCTCATATTATATGTGGAGAGGTCTTAATTTTGAACTCAATTGTGAAGGTGAAAAAAGGTTAAAAAGTAGTTATAGGGTTTGATGTATTATATATATATATATATATATGCGAACCAAACCACACTGTGTGAACTCGTGCGAACCAGTTAGGTTATGACATATGCGCATGGGTTTTCATTATTAAGTTATGTATTTCCATAAAATAGTCAGCCGATGTTTCCATTATTATGATATGTATTTTCATAACCCGTTATAACCCCTTTTTACACCTCGGGGACCCCATTACACCCAGGGACCCCCCGTTACACCATTTCCCCGACAAGGTTCACTGAATGGGTATAGAAAAATACACGTCCCCCCTCGTTACACAATTCTCCCGATATTATGAAAATACATATCATAATAATGGAAATAAATTGCTTCATAAAGGAAATACGCGCGAGCACCAGTTCGCACTTGAATCTGCTCATATATATATAGAGTCATACTCGGCTACCAAACATCCAAATCACGTAGAACCGTCGGATCTGAGACGCTCGTTATCTTAGAGTGCGACACGTGGCATGGTCCAACATATTATACAACATTGTACTACATGACTTCAATTGTGCACATGCCCAACATGTTATACAACATTGCACTACATGTTCTACATGATTATACAACATTGCATATTATACAATTCGGACGTACTGATATTTTTTATCGGTTTGTAGCTAATATCTCCCCAATATACATGTGTGTATATATATATATATAAAGCTATTATAGAAATATAATAAATGGTCATCTATATTTATACCATTTATTATATTTCTATAATAATTTCGTATTATTTGTTTATCAAATTCACGCATACAGCGTGAGACTAATATTTTCCGTGAAGAGTAGCAGCAATTATTGAGCAACAATCTTATCCAAAACTTGCTTAAGTGGAAATAATTCAGTGATAGAATTTAATTTGTTGTTACATACGAAACGATTAACATTCATTGATCACCTAACTAATGTTGTAGTTTTGAATGAGAGAAAGAACATGCTTCAGATTACAAATGAGCATATGATCAGTGAGTGCTGCAACTTTCTGTGGTGGGCCATATGTTTATTATTATATTGGACGGCTGTAAGGAAAAAGGAATATATTACTAATATAATATCAATAAAATACATAGAAAGTTAAATTTGTCCAGTGAGTTCGACTATAGGTTATTTGTATATTTATATTAAATGAATTTCTTAGGCATGAGTGGAGACAAAACAAAGGAGACAGTTGTCCCTAATGATCTCTTTTCGAGGATCATTAATCAACATATATTCATACCTTATTAATATAAATTTTTAGTTTTTAATTTCATTTTATACTTAAATAGGTATGGAAACTGATGTTACTATCTTTCACATGTGCACATTAGGGCTGTTCATTTTACCCGGAAACCCGACAACCCGACCGATCCGACCGACATCCGACCCGACTTACCCGGTACCCAACAGACCCGATACCCAATATACCCGAACCCGACTAACCCGACTAACAAACCGAGTCGAGTAGTGGTTCGATTTGTCAAACCCACCGAATACCCGACTACCCGACAATATATATAAAACATTAATTTTAATTATATTAATCATGAAATAGCCAGCCCAAACCAAACACAAACAACGGCCCAGCCCAGCAACGCATAAGTGAACCAAGACCAGAAGCCCAGCCCACACACTCATCAGATGCACATTTCAAACTCAAAAACGCTTATATACTGTCATTGAGTCCCATTCGTTTCCAATGTGGGACTCAATGACACTCTTCTCCTTCAGTGTTACGAGTGCGCGACGTGGCAAGCTCCTGTCCGTTGATCCATTTCGACGAACTCATCTACACCGTCGATTTTGATTCACGTGGCATAACCTACTCCACACACGTACGTCGCTCACTCTCTCTCTCACGACTCTCAGAGTCTCAGACTCACTCACTCATCTCTCTCTCACACGTTGAATCGCATTGAATGCGATTCAACTACTCCTTTCTTCTCCACCGCTCCTTTCTCTCTGTCTGAAACCCTACACGATCGTCGCCGTCCTCGCCTCGCCTCTGTCTTCGTTCCTCTCTCTCTTTCTCACACACATATCACATCACACAGCCCAACGGATCGATTTGGTAGCTAGTTACCGTTCGAATCGATCCGTTGGAGAACTCTTTCTTCCACTATAAATCGTCGATGGTGGAGAGAGGATTCTCCAACGGATCGATTCGACGGTGGAGTGGAGCCAGTGGACTGTGAAGGGTTCTCAGCGACGATGTCTGGGGCTCCAACTCCGATGACGGTAAGAATTCCCAAACCTGTTGCTTCTTTTTTAATTTTTTTCTGGGTTTTCATCTCATCTTCTACTCTTTCCTTCCTTGCATGTCTGAATTTCTGGGTTTGCAATTTGCATGTGTTATTCTGGGTTCGGGTTAGGGCTTTTTGTTTCAATTTCTAATTGGAGTTTTGGGGTTACTAAATTGATTTAAAATTTGGGGATTTCTGTGTTAAAATGAAATTGGGGGTGGGGATTTAGGAATTCGGTTTTGATTTGAGAAATTAGGGTTAGGGTTTGTCGAATTTCGTTTTTAATTTGGGGATTTCAGGTTAAACATGAAATTGGGGGTGGGGAATTACCCAAACTGCTTTCAATTGACAAATTAGGGCTAGGGTTTTGGAAAACCGATTTCAATTTGGGGTTTTTTTTTCAATTTCAGAAATTAGTTTATAATTTGGGGATTTCTGGTTAAACATGAAATTGGGGGTGGGGAATTACCCAAACTGTTTTCAATTGACAAATTAGGGCTAGGGTTTTGGAAAACCGATTTCAATTTGGGTTTTTTTTTCAATTTCATAAATTAGTTTATAATTTGGGGATTTCGGGTTAAACATGAAATTGGAGGTGGGGAATTACCCAAACTGTTTTTAATATTTTCTGTTTAGGTTTAGGGGTTGTCATGAAAGTTTATATTGTTTTCAATATTTATTAGGCAATGTGTATATTGTTTTCAATATTTTATGTTTAGGCAATGTGTAGTGTATACTGTTTTTAATATTTTTTGTAATTAGTACTTATTTGATTGATTGGGGTATCTAATAAGAATTGTGCTTGATTTTGCTAATACTTGTTTATTCTTGATTACACGGCAATAGGATGATGCTGCTCGGGAAGTTGCTGCTCGGGAAGCTGCTGCTCGGGAAGCTGCTGCTCGGGAACCAAGAGCTGCTCAGTCTGCTGCTATTGCTCATACTGTTGAGCAATGTGCAGCAGCCCCAGGTACTCTCGAACCTCCCTTGAAAAAAACTAGAAAATATAGTCATGTATGGAATGATTTTCACCTACCTGCCCCTAATGAACACGGTGTTTTGTATGCACATTGTAAGCATTGTGTAGCTAAGTATAAGGCTGATAGTAAAGATTGTGGCATAACAAATTTGAATAAGCATATTAAAATTTGTAAGGGTCACCCGGATAACAATCTCACAAATCAGTCTATACTTAATTTTACAACTACTTCTGATGGCATTTCAAAATTGGGTTCATGGGTACTTGATCAACAAGGGGGTAGAAAAGATTTGATTAGGATGCTTATCATGCATGAGTTGCCCCTTAGTTTTGTAGAACATGAGTATTTCCAACGGTCTACGAAAAAAATCCAGCCTCTATTTCATATTCCAAGCAGGAGCACGATCACAAGAGACCTTGGCGAGATGTATAAGAGTGAGAAGGGTAAGTTCAAGGAATTCGTTCGACGGAAGGCTCCTAGGGTGTCCCTCACAACGGATACATGGACAAGCAATCAACTCATCAATTACATGTGCATCACCGTCCACTACATTGACGATGATTGGAAGTTCCATTCGCAAATCGTATCGTTCTGTCAAATCAATAGCCACAAGGGGGAAGACATTGGTAAGGCGCTTGAGCAATGTCTTCATGAGTGGGGAATTGATAGGCTTATGTGCATTACTTTAGATAATGCAACAAGTAATGATGTTGCTGTCCACTTTATGAGGAGGAAAATGAACTTGGTGGGGAAGAGCGTCTTAGGAGGGAAGTTTTTGCACATGAGGTGTTGTGCTCACGTCATAAATCTCATAGTGAAGGAGGGTTTGACTTTGCTCGGGAACCCGGTGGAAAAGATTAGGGTTGCGGTTCATTTTTTTAAACAATCAGCCGCTAGGATGAACAGATTTAAGGAGTGTGTGGCTGCCGCTGGGCTTGATTGCAAGAATTCACTTGTTCTTGATGTTTCTACTAGGTGGAACTCCACCTTCTTGATGCTTCAATCTGCCATAGCCTTTGAGCCTGCCTTCGAAAGGTATGATAGCAAGACCGCCCTTCTTCGACATGAGCTGGAGTCAAAATTCATGAAGGGTTCAACAGAGCCGTTGGGTATGTTGGTGGAGGAAGATTGGACATACATCAAGAAGTTCATGGACTTCTTCGAGCATTTCTTTGTTGTTACCAAGAGGGTTTCAGGCAGCAAATATGTCACGTCTCACACTTTTTTGGATGAAGTTAATTCCATATTGGAGATCATCAAAGAGGGACAAGCGAGGGCAGAGCATGACTTCAACATCACAGCAATATCAAACAAAATGAGGGCAAAATTCGACAAGTATTGGTCGAATGTATCCCAAATGAACTTGCTAATTTTCATAGCATCTATTTTCGATCCGAGGAACAAGTTAGATGTTTTGAAGTATGCTGTGGATAACATGTACCCTCCTGATATTGCTGCAACCTTACAACTTCAGACAAAGAATGCTTTGCAGGAATTGTTTGATGAGTATGTTTCCAATGCATCTGTAGTAGGTAGTAGCACTACACCTTTTCCTGGAGGTGCACCTACTAGTACTACAAGTGTTGTTGTTCCTAAGCCTGCAAGGAAAACACTCCGTGGATCATTTGATCAAACTCAAGTTCTTGAAGAAGGTGTGAAAAAGACAGAGCTGGACAAATATCTGACGGAAGATGTAGAGAGCAATGAGGAAAAGTTTGACATCTTGGGATGGTGGAAGAACAACTCATCTAGATTCCCGATTCTCTCTACACTAGCCAAGGATCTTTTGGCCATACCTATCACATCCGTATCATTCGAGTCAGCTTTCTCAACGGGTGGTAGGGTTCTCAATGACTTCCGAAGCGCCTTACTACCGACTACAGTGGAAGCATTAGTGTGCACTCAAAGTTGGATATGAGGAACAACATCTGTAAGCGGCTTAGAGGAGGTATTGCACGAGAATGAAGAGGTCGAGCGAGGTAATGAATTGGATAACTCTCTAATTAAATCCTCATATATTTTCTATTTTATCAATTATGGACAACCCCTAATTATCTTTATTAATGTACAGATTTAATTCGTTATGCTACTGAAGCTACGGAATGAGGCTCCCTCTTGGATGGTGTTCCAGTTTAAGTTTGCTTTAATTTTTTGAGTTCGATTGAACGCTATGGTGATGTTTGAACTTGTTGTTCACTTTTGATCACCTTCTTTTGGTACTACTAGTGGTGAATGGTGATGAACACTTAGTTCATTTTTGTATGCTCAAAACTTCATGAATGTGTTTGTTTGTTTGAGCAAAGTATTATCTAATGAAAAGTTTGAGCAAGTATTGCTCTTTGGCCATATTTTATACTGTTATGAATTATATGAGAATGTTTAAACTAACTTGTACATATATATACATATTTTATACTGTTATGAATTATGATTTGTTATAATACTTACTAGTTACTTGTGTTTTATTGGAATGAAAATGTGGTGGAATGAATGAAGTAGAAGAACTGGTAGACAGAGACAAGAGAGTGAGAGACAGTGAGGAGGAGACTTTATAAATTTGAACTTTTAATTTGTAATTTGTGATTTGTAATTTGTAAATGCTAATGTAAAATTGTAAATATATAAATACAAATATGTAAATTAGTAAATGTAAGTGTTGATGTATATATATATGAATGTGAACGTGGAATATGTAAATGTAAATGTATATATATATATATATAATGAATGGGCTTTAAAAATATTGGGCTTCAAAATCAGTTTGGGCTGAGGCTTCAAATGGAGTGGGCCTTAATTACAGAAATTGCAAATGGCCCAGAATGTAGGCCCATCGGGTGAGTTGGGTATACCCGACTCACCCGACTACCCGAGTTCTACCCAACCCGATACCCGACTCCTAAACCGAGTCGAGTATCGAATCTGGTTTTCCATACCAAACTCCAACCGAGTCGGGTACGACCCGACACGGGTCTACCCAACCCGACTCGTTGGACAGCCCTAGTGCACATTGCTTTAATAATGAACTACACAAAATTCATTACTCGAAGAAGTTATACTTGACGTAGTAGTTCAAGTGAGGTTTAGTTTGATAGAGTTCCCTAGTTAAGTGAGTCAGGTATTCTTATAATTGGTAAGACAAGGATTAGTTCAAAGTCATACATTCCAATAGTACAAGATATAGGAAGAGTTTATATACATATTCGACTCCAGACTCACTATGCTAGTTTTTTGGGTCAAGAGTAAACTCTAATATGTATGTGGGCTTTTTTGGATGCTTCTTCTAGGTAAGACCCGAATCTCCCCAACAGTGGTACGAGAGCTGGTTATTTAATCGACATCCTTTTTTAGATGATAAAAACTAATACAAGTAGAATGGTTAGTATGAATAGTTCAAATTATCATGTTTGGAAAGGGAAGATGGAAAATCTTATTTATGTGAAAGATTATTTATCTGTCGGTTTTTAGTGATGTCCAACCTGAGAACAAATATGATGGTGAATGGAGTTTATTGCATCGTCAAGTGTGCAGCTTTATTAGATATAAACGTAATAAACAATGACACAGCAAATTGTTAACCCAGTTCGGTGCAACGTCACCTACGTCTGGGGGCTCTCAGCCTAAGGGAAAGGTTTCACTATCAGCAATACGTCAAAACATACAAGTAACTATGATCATCCCAAGATCTATACTTTATGCTACTTATTACACGTGCAACCCTATCTCAAGGTCTCCCCCTAAATCCAAGACTCTATCTTGATTCCACTCTTCGACCAATCGTCTTGCTCTGTCGGTTGAAGTTGTCATTGAACGTTGTGGTTGCGTGCAGTCTTCACTCACGCGATCAGTAAACCCTCAATCAACTATCTCTCAATAGTTATGGTGATACACAATATCCTTAGCACAATCTACAACCTCTCAGCCCGCAAACTTTCACGTCTAAGAGCTTTGTAAATTATTGCTAAGAAACAATAAAAGAACCACACGATTGCTAAGGGAGTAGCCTAAGCTTTTATAGCAATCGAGCATGAGTACTAACCCTAATGGGTTTCCTCTTTATCATCGTCTTTCTTCTTTCTAGAATCGGAGACGCGCTGGAACTTCCACAAGTCCTAATTGTAGTCGTACTTTATGAAGAGCATGGACTTTCCTGATTTTTGTCGAACGGGATGTTTGCCGAGATGTCGCTAACAATGTCATACAGGATGTCGTTTACGATCTTTCGATATTTGTTATGACATCTTTTCCAGTTCCTTAAAAATAAGACAATCACCAAAAACGTCGTAACTACAATCTCCCCCTTTGGCTATTTTTAAGGTCAGCACTCTTCGTCGCATTCTGCGTCGCATTGGTCGTCAGCTTTTCGTGTGGCGATCGGCAGTCGTCAAGTCTTGTTCGCGCGTCGTTTCGTGCATCTTGTGCGACGTCGTCTTACTCCCCCTTGCTGGCTCAAACAGAGCCACACTTAAAGAAAAATTTGAATAATAGGACAGGGAATAATAAAGCACAAACTTAACTCACACACATTCTCGAGCAGCAGTCGAGAATATGTATGAAACATGTTTAGAGCAACTACAAAATAAAAAGTCGTTCAGTTTTTAGGGAATCCATAAAGTACTTAAAATTCAAACAAAACTGCTGCTGGAACTAGCAGTATCTTCTTCTGTAGCAGTTGCAGAGACATCTTTGGTAGTGTCTTCAGTAGAATCAGGTAGGGAGGAGGAACCATTGTTGTCAGAGTCTTGAGGAGGCATCGACTTCAGCAAGTTAGCATAGTGAGATCTACGCTGGAATAGGTGCATCCGCGCCATCTTTAGGTTGACGATGTCCTCGTCAAGTACAACTATCTCTCTCTCGTGCATTATTGCATCTCTGCTGGTAGTCTTTGTTGGAGGGGCAGCACTGGTTGCTCGACTGGTTGTCGCCTTGGTTGGTTTGACTTTTGTCCTGGCAAGATCAGGAGCATGCTTGCCCTCGAACAACTTGTGGCTCACCACAATCATTCCTCCGTGCTTTTCTACCTTATCGGTTGACTTCAACACACCAGGGTGTTGGTGCACTAGTAGCTCAGATATAAGGGAGGGAAAAGCAATAGGTATTTTCACGGCTTGTGATCTGGCATGTCTAACAAGGTGGTCAATAACAAACTGGCCAAAGTCAAGTGTGGAACTAGTACCTATTTGGAAGATAAGAACATCCAGCTCCGGTTTGATGGAGGATGCATGTGTGGAGGGTGCCCAATTTGCTACTCCTATGGAACAATATGGAGTATTTTGACGTGAGATCCGAGGCCGCCACAGTGCCTTTAGTAGGCCACACTCTGCTCTTATCACCAGTTATCTCCTTGAGTACTTTGTTCAGGTCAGGTGGTGGTACAGAGCGGACATACTTCCTCTCAAGGAAGGAATTTAAAATGTCAGAGGAGATGTTGAAGCGTAGGCCTCTGACATAGACTTTCTCACATTCCGATCATCCGGAGAACCAAATCCAGCAGGCAAATTTGCAATAAACTCTTTAATCAACAGAGGATAGTGATTACCTATGTCGGTGACAGTCTTTATGAGTTCCGCCTTTTGCAAAAGCTTGACGATGGCTTCTAGTCCAAGGATCTCCGAGGACAAAGTCTTCTCAGGATAGGCCGTCCTTTGGAACACAAACTCCCACCGAGTTGCACTAGCAGCCGAATGGAATGACACATTATCATATGGAACACATTGAGTGTTCTTGGCCTGCTTCTGGCTCACTACGTTCTTTGCTTCTTTGACAATCACAGCTTCTTTATCACTACTTTCCTCATCAACAAGTTTCCTTTTGGAGACAACCTTCTTCTTTCCTTTTTCCTTTACGGACATCTTTTTCTTCTTGCTGGGACCTCCAGCATCCTTCACTTCCTTCCTTTTCTTGGTTTCTCTCAACTTTCCAACCATTAATGCAAGACTTTCATTTTCTTCTCACACTTTCTTTTTCAGGGACGCAAGCACTGTGTGTGCTGTTTCAATGGCATCCTCTGTGGTATCTCCTTTGACAACCTGAGGCGCATTTTCTATGACATTTGCTGCGGCGTTTTCAGGAACAGACTCAGTGGCAGCAATAGTTACAATGTCTGCTACACCTTCTGTAGCGGTACCCTTAGAAAATCCCGCATCATTTGCAGTGTTGTTTTCCTTCTCAACTCATTCTAGATCGGTATCCCCGTCTCCGGTCTCCTCCTTCTCAGAATTACTATTGTTACTAGTTTCTTCCCCAGTTTCCTCTTCTTCGACCACATCTTCTTCTGTGGGTACATGAACGACATCTTTTGCAACTTCTTCTCCACCCTCTCCTTCTGCGATCCTCTCTAACCCATGACTAACCGGGGTCAAGTCATTCTTTTCCCCTTCAGTGTTAATCAGATCCTCAACCACTCCTTCTTGAAGAGGGTCTTGATTTTCCAGTAGTAACTCTAACAAGTCATTGTTCCTAGATGTATCAGTATTCGACACGACAGAAGAATCGATACTTGAAAAAATTGCAGAAATTGGCGCATGGATGATTTGCATGGAGGCTTCTTGACTTCCTTGGCCACTGCCAGTCCCTCGTTGAGCTTCCTGTTCGAGTTTTCTTCAGAACTCGGGAGAAAACGGGTATTTGTGCTTTTTCCGGTGGGATTTCTCTGGAGGAACCCTCGGCATCCTTCTTTGGCTTCAGTCCTTTGATTTGTACCCCATATTTGTTGGTGTCGAGTTTACTGTTTTTGGGGCTCTTTGCCTCGGTCTTCTTGGGTTTGGTTTTTATTCCGTCAGTGGCTTTCTTCGGCGCCAGATTCCTCCTGGTTTTCACCATTTTCGCCGAGAGTGATAGTGTTTTGCGCAAGAGTTTGAGAGATGAGAGTGAAATACCCAAATAGAGGCAGACTAGGTTTTTGAAAAAAATCAAATATGTAGGTAACAGATCGTATCTCGCAACCTTTCCTCTTTTTATGTGGGATTGGTCTTTTGGTATATTTAGCCCAATGGCATGTGTTGGGATTTCTGAACCGGTTCATGAAGAGGTACCAACTAACTCCTCTCAACCGTTTAGCAACTTCGATTATTTGCTGATGGTGCTGAGTCCGAGTGACGACCCGAGGTACTCGAATCTGACCGCATCTAATGGCTTGGTAAAGATGTCAGCTAGTTGCTTCTCTGTATGGATGTGCTCTAAGAAGATCTTCTTGTCTTCGACTAGCTCGCGAATGAAGTGATCTCTAATGTCAATATGCTTGGTTTTGCTGTGTTGAACCGGATTTTTAGAGATGTTGATTGCACTGACATTATCACAATACAAAGTCATGGCTTCTTGTCTAACATTGTATTCGACTAACATTTGCTTCATCCAGAGTAATTGAGTGCATCTACTCCCAGCAGCGATATACTCTGATTCAGCAGTGGACAAAGCAACACAATTTTTCTTTCTACTAAACCATGATATGAGGTTGTTGTCAAGGAAGAAGCATCCTCCAGATGTGCTCTTCCTATCTACTGTGTTTCCAGCCCAATCAGCATCACAATACCCCACCAGAGTAGAGGATGTGTCGAATGAGTATAATAAACCCAAGTATGTAGTCCCAGAGATATATCTTATAATTCATTTAGCTTGGGATAGATGACTAACCTTAGGATTATCTTGATATCGTGCACATACTCCCACAGAGTAAGCAATATCAGGTCGACTGGCAGTAAGGTAGAGAAGACTACCAATAATGCTTCTATACAGGTATTGGTCGACGACTTCTCCTGGATCATCTTTAGTTAGTTTGATATGTGTAGCTGCAAGTGTCCGTTTATGTGAAGCTTTCTCTAGCCCAAATTTCTTGACAATATTCTTCGCATATTTGCTTTGAGAGATGAAGATGCTATCTTTTAGCTGTTTGATTTGAAAACCTAGGAAATAGGTAAGCTCTCCCACCATGCTCATCTCGAATTCTGATTGCATTTGTTGGATAAATTGATCTATCATATTTCTTGACATCCCTCCAAAGACAATGTCATCGACATATATTTGGGCTATCATCAAATTCCCGTCCTCGTTTTTCACAAATAGAGTCTTGTCGACTCCCCCTCTAGTGTAGCCGTTTTGAATCAGAAATTTTGTGAGCCTTTCATACCAAGCCCTTGGTGCTTGTTTCAATCCATAGAGGACCTTTTTGAGTTTATACACATGATCAGGAAAGTGAGGATCAACAAATCCTTTAGGTTGTGACACATACACTTCTTCGTTGAGATCTCCATTTAGGAATGCACTTTTGACATACATCTGGTAAAGCTTGATCTGTAGATGACATGATATCCCTAGTAGGAGTCTGATTGCTTCAAGCTTAGCTACTGGAGCAAAGGTCTCATCGAAGTCTACTCCCACAATTTGAGTGTACCCTTGAGCTACTAACCTTGCTTTATTGCAAGTGATGTTTCCAAACTCATCGGATTTATTTTTGAAGATCCATTTTGTGACAATGACATTTCCTTCACGTGGTTTAAGCACTAGTTCCCATACCTGGTTCTTCTCAAATTGAATCAATTCCTCTTGCAAAGCATTGACCCAATACTCATCATTGATGGCTTCGTTGACATTTTTAGGTTCAATCTTGGAGACGAAGCATATATTACCTATCATCTCGTTGTAATTCACGGGAGCTTTTTTCCGATTCTGTATGCCTTCATTTAGATCTCCAATTACTCCAAAGATAGGATGATTAGCCTGGATTCTTTGTGAGGGGTTCTTGTTGCTGACTTCAAGAACTGTCTTATCGTTATTGACACTTGAACTAGCATCATTGTCTTCTGACTTGTTGTTAGCATCTTCACTGACATAAGTAGTAGCATCCTTCCTGACATTGTTGGGATAAACTCCAGTTAGGACTCCTTCTTCGCCTGTTGCATCTTCTGGGGCATCTTCACAGTCATCATCAACAACAACATTGATTGATTCCATCATAGTCTTGGTTCGTTTGTTGAAGACCCGGAATGCACGACTATTCCTTGAGTAGCCAAGGAAGATGCCTTCATCACTCTTTGGATCAAGTTTCCGACGAGGTTCTCTATCAGCCAGAATATAACAGGTGGATCCAAAGATATGGAAGTACTTAACATTAGGCTTTCACCCTCTCCATATTTCATAATGAGTTACTAACATACCTGGTCGGAGAGTGACTCGATTGTGGATATGGCACGCAGTGTTAAGTGCTTCTTCCCAGAAGTGAGTTGGTATTCCTTGGCCACCATCATAACTCTAGCCATCTCTTGTAGGGTCCCGTTTTTGCGCTTAAAAATGCCATTCTGCTGGGGGGTGATTAGTGCTGAGAACTCATGGGCTATCCCTTATGAGTTGCAGAATTCTGCAAATTTACTGTTTTCGAACTCTCGACCATGATCACTGCGGAGACGGATTATTTTGCCAATTGTCTCCCCCTTTTCTCATTGGACCTGGATGCATAGAGTCTTGAAGATTGAGAAGGTATCCGATTTTTCACGAGTAAAATCAACCTATATGTATCTTGAATAATCGTCTACACACACAAATACGTAGCGTTTTCCTCCAAGGCTTTCAACTTGCATTGGCCCTATGAGGTCAACGTGTATTAGTTCAAGTACTCGTGAGGTGGTGATATGATGCAGCTTCTTGTGTGACATCTTAGTTTGCTTTCCAATATGGTATTCTCTGCAAATCTTTCCTTCCACAATTTTCAGGTTTGGAATTCCAGTAATGGTCTGCTCTTAGATTGCCTTCTGCATGCTCCTAAGATTTAGATGTCCAAGCTTTCTATGCCAAAGTTTGGTTTCTTCTGCTTTGGAGACAAGACACTTTTCCCTTTCGGTATGAGAATCGGGCGACCAGATGTAACAATTATCCATTGAGCGGATTCCTTGTAGGATAGTGAGTTGATCGATATCCTTTACTATACAAGCTTCTTTTGTAAATTTGACTTCTGGACCCATATCACAAATCTGGCTGATGCTAATTAAGTTTGCCTTGAGTCCTTCTACAAGTAATGCTTCAGTTAGGCAGGAAGCTCCTGGATGCTTGAGTAGTTCTTTTCCAATGATTCGAGCTCGAAGCTCATCTCCAAAAGTAACATAGCAATTTGTATATAGTTTGAGATTGGATAGAAACTCAGGAGTACCTGTCATGTGTCGAGAACATCCACTATCAAGATACCAGTCCTTGTTGGTTGAAGCACTCAAGGAGGTGTATGCAACATTAGGTCGATAGACTAGATTCTTTGGTCTCCATTCAAGGCGGGATGTTTTCTGAGGAGTCGAGAGACGACCTTGACATCTCCTTTGACTTTGTGGTAACTGGGCTTGCTTCTTCTCATAGAGTTGAAAGCATAATGGTCTGATGTGACCCCTTCGTCCACAGTAATGACATATCCCTTATATTGATATGTTGGAATTATGAAATATCGATGTCTGCGTGGAGGATGTCTTTTGGCAGTTGATTGACAATAGCATGTTATAGGAGGTGTTACGACATTTGTTGTAGGTATTTCTGTAGGATGTGTCGTGTCATCTTGTAGTTTCTTGTCAGCCATGGCTTGTTGTGGGACAAACTTTGTGAGTGTTGATGAGGAGGTATTATGTGTGTACCCTAGTCCCGTCATATCTTTGGACTGCTTTCCTACTAATAGGATTTTGTCAAGGCTTTCTGTGCTAGGATTAATCATTTTTACTGATTTAGTCATAAGACTAATTTCTCTATTAAGGCTGGTAATTTCGCGTTTTAACTCAACGATCGTCTCTAGGAATCTAGACTTGTCGTTGGTAAGAACGATGATCCGTTCTCCTTGTTGATCAAGTATCAGAGTTTCTTTGACCCATCTGGTATGTAAGCTTTTGTATGCCTCGACCAGTTGCTCCTTGGTCCAATTTTCGTTCGGAATTGGATGATGGAGATCATCATTGATATTTTCCGAGTTATCAGTGTTACATAAAGAAGTGGTAGTAGTTAATGTAACAAAATTGCTTACCTCCTCAGAACCACTATCTTTATTGTCATCATCTGATAAGGTAGTATTATATCCTCGTTTTTGTCGCTTGAGGATGTTTGGACATTCCCTGGGAAGATGACCGAATCCCTCGCATTCATGACACTGAGGTCCTTTGTTCTTGTTGTTTTCTTCTCTTCTCTTGTTAGGTTTGTCAAGACTTCCTCCTGTCAAAGCTTTCAGTGGAGCTTTATGTCTGGCATCTGTTGTACCATTCCTTCCGCCCATTCGACTGAATCTTCTTATGAGTTTGTTGTAATTTTTTGTGAGAAGAGCCATTGTTGCATCGATGTTTTCGTCAGAGTCAGAGTCCTCAGATTCTGGTTGCTTGTGTGTTGAGCTTTTGAAGGCAACTCCTTTATTCCTTTTGTCGATATTGGGCAGATATAGGTCATAGGTCAATAGAGATCCCATCAGTTTATCAAGTTTTAAGATCTTGAGGTCATGAACTTCCTCAATTGCGGTGATCTTCATTTTAAATCTAGGGCTAAGAGCACGCAGGGTTTTTCTAACCAGTTTTTCATCAGACATCGGTTCGCCCAGAGAATATGATTCATTGGCTAGATCTCGAATTCTAATGTTGAATTCGGCGATTGATTCGTCCTCTTTCATGACAAGGGCTTCGAAGTTGGTTGTAAAGTATTGCAGCTTTTGTTCTCGAACCTTGGTTGTTCCTTCATATGCAACAACCAGGATATCCCATGCGGATTTGGCAGTCGTGCATGTATTCATTAGTCTGAATACGTTCTTGTCAACATCATTAAAAATAGCATTCAGGGCTCGAGAGTTTCCCAGTGATTCCTCGTCTTCGTTATCCGTCCAGCCTTTTTCTGGTTTTGGGCCGATAGGGTTACCATCCCTATCACTGAGTTGTGGGGCATTCCAACCATTTATCACAACCTTCCATGTTTTATTGTCAATGGACTTCATGAAGGCACACATACGAGCCTTCCAATAGCCGTAGTTACTTCCATCTAGAACTGGTGGTCGGTTGATGGATCCTCCTTCTCTGGTATTGTCCATCTTGATGATCAAAATTTTTGTTTAGGAACTTCACCTAAAGCTGTAGGTGCCTTCTCTGATACCAATTGAAATTTTGATTAGGTAGTTGTGCAAGATGCCATACACAATGTTATGTATAAAGCTATAACACCGTGTATGACAACTTGCGTAGATAAAGCAGGACAGTAAGTATAAACGTAATAAACAACGACACAGCAAATTGTTTACCCAGTTCGGTGCAACGTCACCTACATTTGGGAGCTCTCAGCCTAGTGGAAAGGTTTCACTATCCGCAATACGTCAAAACATACAAGTACCTATGATCATCCCAAGATCTATACTTTATGCTACTTATTACACGTGCAAACCTATCTCAGGGTCTCCCCCTGAATCCAAGACTCCATCTTGATTCCACTCTTCGACCAATCGTCTTGCTCTGTCGGTTGAAGTTGTCATTGAACGTTGTGGTTGCGTGCAGTCTTCACTCACGTGATCAGTAAACCCTCAATCAACTAACTCTCAATAGTTATGGTGATACACAATATCCTTAGCACAATCTACAACCTCTCAGCCCGCAAACCTTCACGTCTAAGAGCTTTGTAAATTATTGCTAGGAAACAGTAAAAGAACCACACGATTGCTAAGGGAGTAGCCTAAAATTTTATAGCAATCGAGCATGAGTACTAACCCTAATGGGTTTCCTCTTTATCACCGCCTTTCTTCTTTCTAGAATCGGAGACGTGCTGGAACTTCCACAAGTCCTAATTGTAGTCGTACTTTATGAAGAGCATGGACTTTCCTGATTTCGGTCGAACAGGATGTTTACCGAGATGTCACTAACAATGTCATACAGGATGTCGCATACGATCTTTCGATATTCGTTATGACATTTTTTCCGGTTCCTTAACAATAAGCCAATCACCAAAAACGTCGTAACTACAATCTCCCCCTTTGGCTTTTTTTAAGGTCAACATGACGCCCTTGTGTTTCTTCTCCATTGTTGGAAGAGAGATATCGTAGGTGATGAAGGATCCCATGAGTTCATCAAATTTCAGGATTTTGAGATCATGACATTCCTCTATGGCAGTGATTTTCATCTTGAATCTAGAGTTTAGAGCTCTTAGGGTTTTTCTGACAAGGTCGTCGTCAGTCATGGGTTTGCCAAAAGAATAGGATTCATTGGCCAGGTCCCTAGCTCGTACGTTAAACTTGGCTATGTTTTCATCCTCATTCATTTTGAGATCTTAGAAGCTAGTGGTAAGGTATTGTAATTTCTGCTCTCTTACTTTAGAAGTTCCTTCATAGGCCACAACAAGAGTATCTTAGGCTATTTCGGCATTTGTGCATATGTTGATAAGTCTGAAGACATTCTTATCAACTCCGTTGAATATAGCATTGAGTGCACGAGAGTTACCTAGGGATGCTTCATCTTCTATAGGGCTCCATTCCATCTCGGGTTTGGGACCAGTTACATTGCCTGAAACATCAGAGTTCTGTTATGTATCATGGATAAGATGTCGAACACAATATTGTAGCAATTGGTTCGACAACTTGTTTAATTACAGATAATGGACAGTAAATAGTAAACATAAGACACATAATATGTTTACCCAGTTCGGTGACTCCGCACCTACGTCTAGGGGCACTATGCCAGTGGAAAAGTTTTCACTATTTGGTAGTCCATAGTACAACTTCAAGCATCAACTAGCTATTACACAAGCTATTGTCCTAAGCTACTATAGATCTCACCGTGAACCACCTCGACCAGGGTCTCCCCCTATCTTTGAAATTCCCTCAATTCCACCATTCGAGCAAGCTTATGCTCAGTATTGTTGTCTTCGACAATTTCTTCGTGATTCTTCAATCACGAACAAATACCCACAAATCAAAAACACTCAAATCTTCTCAGGTTGATGTATGTGATCGACAATGTCCTCTCTAAATTGATTAGCCTCTCAATCCGTTAGTCGTACACGGTTAAGAGCTCCAAGAATTTAGCACAGAGAAAAGACTGAGTTGTTAAGGGAGTAGCACTTACTAATATAGCAACTAATATTGCCTAATTGGATTTCTATTCTGATTATGAAGTCCTTGCCGCCTTGCGATATTGGCAAGTGACAGGTTGGCGTTGCCACCTTCTTTAGCTTTGCTGACGTGTCTGCTTTCCAGACGGATCTTGCCTAAAATTGTCGTGGTTTTATTGCGCTGAGCTTTTGCTAACTAAACAAGAAGTCTTCGATGACTTGTCTAACCTTGTGAGTATTATGGCACGCCAACTGTGTTGCAACATGTTGACTGGCATCTTGACTTTTGCGCTAAAAAATATGCCAATACTAAACGTAGTAACACCAATTCCTTTTATGATCATAGTTTTTTTTGCTCAGCAAAAGTAAAATGTATTAGAATAGGTTGAATCTGCTTTCTTCTAAGGTGGGAGAAAGAGTGAAAGGGTTGTATTACAAATACCCTTACAATGAAAATGAGAGATTGAAATACTGAAAGAAATTGACAAAGTTGACTCAAATTAAATGATTGAAAATTCATCAGAAGACCATCTTGAATTACTCCGGCTCTTTCCAAAAACCTTCCCAAGAGTTTTTGGAGAAATTTTGTTGTTTTTGGATATTTTTCTTTGAATTGGACTTTGGATTACTGGGATCAATTTTATAAGAGGGCTTGGCCTTGTTATTTTTCATTGCTTCTTCAAAGTCATGCACAACTATCTCATCATCATCCTCATAAGTAAAGCCTCGATGCTTACAAAAAGCCCAAGCATTTGAGCCATTAATAATATATCTTTTTTTTTTAGAGCTTGATCTTGGTAGAGGGAACGGCTGGATTAGAGTCAACCACCAGAGGATAAGCTAAGGATGGAGGCTTGCCATGGGAATTGAAGCCTCATCAAATGAGGCAGAGGGCATGAGGTTTCAGGGAGTCATGGTGGAGGGCGTTAAGGGTTTTTCATGAGGTCACAAGTAATAAAACTCATGCAAGGGCGGAAGTTAACCATGGATATCCCAATGAAAAATATGATCTTTATTCTAAATTGGTTTTAGCATAAGATTAGAATTGCAAATAAGTTTATACCTTTGTTGCGAATCCGATAGGCACAAAAGTATGTATCCTCTTGAGCTCGTCCACACAACGATATATTTGATCTAGGATCAACAACCCTCTTGCAAGTATTACTAGTTTTTCAATGATAGAGAGAGAGAGAGAGAGAGAGAGAGAGAGAGAGATGAGAAATGGGAGGATCGACCGAATGGGAAGAAGAGAGGGTGAGGGATCGATTTTGGGTATTGGAAAATATATTCCAATTTTCCTAAAATCATCCCCTTGCCTTTGGTTGATTTTTCCAATTTTAATTATTGGTCAAACTTTTCCCATACAAACAGTTTCCCAAAATAGAATTATCTTTAAATTATAATTATAATTCATCAAATTCTAAAAGGGACTCAAGTCCATTATAGTTCAAGTCCATTTAATTAGAATCCTTTTATCCTAATTAGACTAAAGATTATTAATTAAATGACTTGAATTAAATCCGCCCAAAATTCACTTAGTACAATGACTTGATCATAAGGTATAGAGCCGTCATCCTTATTTAATCAATCACTGTTTCTTGATCTGTGAGATGACTGAATCCTGATACTGTGTATCTCTAGCATGGTCATGCATTTCCTTTAAGTCATTCTCATCAAGTGGCCCAAACAGATACCTTTCCCATGCCGGCGCATGAGGGATAAATCCCTTAGCCGTCTTTCGTGTTCCCTCATGTAATCCATAACTGAGCCAATCAGAGCCCTTATGATTACCCTTCTACAGATAATGCTAGGCAACGTCAAACTCAGTTACTGATTACATAGTAACTACAAAGACTCCTTGGTCTAAGAATACTTTAACAAGCTATGATATGTGATTATGCTCATGACAACATCTATGCTACATGCTCACAATCGGGTCGTCCAATATCACTCCCCGAATGATATCCATGATCTAACTCCGGCACTGTCTTGCCATGATTAGTAGAGCGTGATCATATAGAGTTGTCCATATACTGGTCACTTCTGAAGAACCATGTATGACCAGGGACTCATTAAATGTGATTCTTTCTGATCTACAATTCTATTATTATTGCTGATACACATAATGACATAGATCGAATCGCATTTAATATATCACTACAACACACTAGTAATATAATGTCGTTTTATTTATTCTGAAAGATGATAAAACATTACATTGTAGATGACTTATTCCATTGGGCTAGGGCACAACTCCAACAATCTCCCACTTTCACCAAGTCCCAACCTAAATTCCAATCTACTCCCATAGACCTCACATGCCCTTCACGCTTAGGCTGCGCTTAAGCCTTGGTCAAGGGATCGGCCATATTATCATCAGTCGGAACGTAACTTATCTCCACATCACCTCTATCAATGGTTTCTTTGATAAGGTGAAACTTCCTAAGTATGTGTTTGGATTTGTTGTGAAATCTCGACTCTTCAGCAAGTGTTGTGGCCCAGTGTATCTAATCCATACTGCCTCCTTAGCTGCTTCTGCAACAGCGAAAACTCAGGCTTTCGTTTGTAAAATAGTAATGGTGGCCAGCCTGGAATCGTTCCAGCTCGATAGTGCTACCATTGCGACAAAACAAATATCCTAACAATGATCTCGGATCATTAGACTAACATCGTTGTATCCCAACGACTTACTATTCATCTAACCCCTAACACAACAGTAAGATATCCTTTAGTGTTTTTAAAGTACATGAGAGTGTTCTCTACTGCAATCTAGTGTTTCTCATCAAGGTTAGACTGGTATTTACTGATACGGTTTAGGGCGAGTGCGACCTCCTTTCTTGTGCACAACATGCCATTCATGATAGATCTTATAGCCGAGGCATGTAGGATCTTCTTCATGTTTCTTAGCTCATCAGGTGTCCTCGAACACTGAGTCTTGTTTACTTTAATGTCATGACGCACGAGTATGTACCCTTTTAGAATCAAGCATTGAGAATCCTCTCAACACTTTATCTATGTAAGTTCTTCGAGTTAGGCCTAAAATTCCTTTCGGAATGATCCCCATATATCCTTATGCCCAAAATAAATGCAAAATCGCCTAAGTCCTTCATCGAGAAGCACTTCCCTAACCAATCTTTGGTGGCAAGGTCGGGATGCCATTCCCGATGAGTAGTATGTCATCGACATAGACCACCAGGAATACTCTATATTAGCCCCACTCGCTTTCTTGCAAACGCAAGGTTCCTCTTCATTCTTGATGAAGCCAAATTCTTTTACAAATTCACCAAAATGAAGATTCTAACTCCATGAAACTTGCTTCAATCCATAAATGGACCTTTGCAGCTTACATATCTTTTTAGTATTTTTTGGATCGACAAAACCCTCAGGTTGTGTTATATACACATCTTTAGTTAAGTTCTTGTTAAGAAATGTGGTTTTGACATCCATCTATCATATTTCATAATCGATATACGCAGCTATGGCTAGAGTAATCCGAATCGATTTGACCATTGCTATTGGTGAAAAAGTTTCCTCATAATCCAGTCCTTGAATCTGACAATAACCTTTTGCAACCAATCTAGTCTTAAAGGTGTTAGGTTTTCCAACAATGTCGGTCTTGAGCTTATAGACACACTCACAACCAATGGGTCTTATCCAACCATATCAGTCTTGATTTTATAGACTCACTTACAACCGATGGGTTTTATCCCAGGGGTTTGATCAATCAGGCTCCAGACTTGGTTATCATATATGGACTTCATTTCCTATTTCATGTCTTCCAGCCATTTATCGGAGTCAATAATGTCCATGGTCTCTTGAAAGGTTGTTGGATCATCCTGATTCACGACGCACACGTTATCACCTCAGATACGAGAATACCCGTATTTGACAGGTGCTCAACGCGTTCTTTCTGACCGCCTTGGACCGTCAGGAATATCCGTAGGATTTGGTTGTCTCTAGAACTGGTTCAGGCTCTTCAACTTCTACATTGTCATAATGTGGATCCTGAACGTGCCATCTAGAATTTCTTCAAGATGCACAATTCTCCCACTGACTATTTTAGAAACGATTTCTCTTCCAAAACACGCTACCTCGAGCGAACCCAGACTTAACTGACCATCTCATCCACCCGCATCCCATTGGCTACTATGTGAGAGCGTACACATCCATAGTAACGGGAGTTGAATGAATGTCATTTCAGTTATCTTCATTAAAACCTTATTCAAAATGAATGTGGTTGTCTCCAGAGGTTAACCCCAGACATATACTGGGAGATCAACATGACTCATCATGGAACGAACCACATTTAATAGGGTCTGTTTTTCTCTGTTCAGATACACCATTTAATTGTAATGTTTCGGGCATAGTCTATTGCGAGATGATCCCACAATCTCCAAGATGATCGATAAATTCTTGGGACAAGTATTCTCCACCTCGATGCGATCGAAGTGAGTTGATACTTTTTCCTAGTTGGTTCTGCACTTCGGTCTGAAAATCTTTAACCGCATCAAAGGATTCAGACTTATGTCTCATGGAATAGACATAACCATACCTACGAAGATCTTCAGTAGATATGATGAAGTGGTCGAACCCTCTTCTGGCGTATGAACTCACGGGACTGTTAAAGTTATGCCCAAGTCCAATATATAAGTGATCTACAGATGTAATGTTTTATCATCTTTCCGAATAAATAAATCGGCATATATTACTAATGTGTTGTAGTAATATATCGAATGTAATTTGATCTATGTCATTATGTGTGTAACCACTAATAGTAGAACTATAGATCAGAAAGAATTACATTTGATGAGTCCCTGATCAGTTAAGCTTCTTTATGAAGTGATCAGTATGAGACCAACTCCTTGTGATCACGCTCTACTGATCATGGCAAAGTATGTGCCGGAGTTATATCATAGATATCATCAAGTCGATGATATCGGACAACCCGATTGTGAGTATGCTGCATAGATCCAGTCATGAGATACTCACATATCGTAGCTTGTCATTATATCTGAAGACCAAGGAGTCTTTGTGTGCACTGTGTAATGAATCTCCAAGTTTGACCTAGTCTAACGTTACTTGTAAAATAGTAGCCATAACGGCTGTGATTGGCTTGATTATGAATTACATTGGTGAACTCGAAAGACGTCTGAGGGATTTATCACTCATACTCCGGTATGAGAAAGATATCCGTTTAGGCCATTAGATGAGTATGACTGAAGGAATAGCACGGTCGTGCAGGTGATACCTTAGTATCAGTTTTCAGTCATCTAAAATATCAAGAAACAGTGATTGATAAATTAGGATGACGATTCTATGCCTATTGATCAATCTGGATATCGGTTTGATAAAAGGACAGTGACATGTACGATAACAGGTTAAGTCGAATAATCGATAATCACGAACGTTGGGTAATCATAATGTCTTGCTAGAGACCACTTATGATGGAAAGGGTAAAATAGTAATTTTACCAGTCTGCCAAACGTTCGTGAGCCTAGAGGGTCACACGCATTAAGCACGATACATGACAAATAATTATGGATGGAAATTAGGAGAATCAGGTTTTCAATATAGTCACATTGAAAACGATTCGGTGGTTTTCTGGCCTAAGGTTTTAACCAGACGGTTGAAGAAATCAATTCGAGAAAATTAAACAGATTTATCTAAACCGAAATTAAAATTCAATTTAATGGGTTTAATTTGGGTTTTAGTTAAACGTGCTTAAAGCCCATTTAGGGATTTAAGTGATGAATGGGGAAAAGTGCAAATAGGAGTTTAAGAGGGTAGGATATGCAATTAATTGATTTTGAAATTCAATTAAGATTTTTTAGTTTTAATTTCAAATTAATTGAAAAATATCTCCCTTATTTTTCTCTAACTATTCGGCAACTTCCCCCACTAATTCCTCTTTGACTTGGCCGACTCTCTCTCCCGATTCCTCCATTGATTTTTTTCAAAATTCTTCTCAAAACATTCATAGCAAAAGTGTGAGAGAAAACCGGTTTTTGGTTGTTGTGCTTGTGTGGACTCAGTAGAGAAACACTACATTGTGTTTTCATCGATTGACAAAGGTAATTTTCAGATTTGAAAAGGTTAAGAACATGCTGGATTTTTCATTAAAATTTTCGTCTTGTTTCGATCACCATGGTTACATATGTATCCGCTGCATGAAATTTAACGTTTGGAACCCATGGTGATCTCTTTCAGGGACCATATTCATTGAATGTATTAGGCCCAATGTTGCGGGTCCGAATGTGACCTCACAATTACACTTCTAACCAGCATTTGAGCACTGAATTGTCATCGTTTCGGCTTTCTAGAGCCATTAATTTGGTACTTGATCATTTGTGTGTTTTTGACATTTTGTAGGTGCAAGGCACAATTAGAGCATAATTGGAGCTGAAAATCGGTTAAGTAAGTTATGCACAACAGCTGAAACTTCCCGGTGGTGTAGATTTCTCATCCGAAGTTCGACTCGGGCCCATAATATGTCGATTTGAGCGGATTGTGAAGATCTAATCCATTGGTGAAGATTTCAATGGGTAACGATCGTGCCTAGGTGAGCCACGATCGTGCCTAAATGTAATTTTTGCCGAATTTTACTCGAAACTTACGGAGGCGATGCACGATTTGAGTCACGCTCGTGCCTAGTTGAGGCATGATCGTGCCTACCAAGGCAAGATCGTGACTAAGGCGCGAAACTGATAATAAAGTGCAGAAATCAGATATTTTGGAGTGGTGGAGGAGTTGGGCAAACACCAAAAACGAGTTGAGGAGGAGAGAGGTGAGTTTGAGAGCTCCAACCTCTTGTTCTTCATCAAACTTGAAGAGTTCTTCATCTCTTCTTGACACTTTGGGAGTTTTGGAGTGGATTCCACCATAGACTCAACCTTTGGAGCTAGGAAAGGAAGCTTTGGAGAGATTCCTACCATCAAATCCACCGAGCTTGAAGATCCATCTTGCTCAAGAACACCAAGAGCAATTTCTATCCCTATTTACTAGTTTATTTTGATGTTGTTTTTTACTTTTGTTGATTGTATGATGATAATTGGATTGAGCACTATGGTTGAGGGCTAAATCCCTTAGCCATGGGTGCTAGACGTTATGAAATATGTTTATTGAGTTTATGGGGGTATTAGTTCTAGAATTGAAGACTTTGTTGTGTGGTTGCTTATTTAAATGCATGTGTTGTTTAATTGACGCTTTACAATATGTGTTTGAGGAGTTCTATCCGATACCGAAAGGGAAGGAATAGAATCCGGACCTAGCATCCGTCGAGGTTTGTAGGCTCAAGACCGTGTTTTGGCACCTCGTAATAACCCTTAGCTTATTATTGTCGATTTAATGTGGTCTCGAGTTGTTCTCAATACCGAAAGGGCGCGAGGAGACTCGGGATTAGGCTAACCTCATTACCGAAAGGCGGGGTCGGCATTTAAGACATAGGCTCAACATTAATTTTGATCCAAAGAAATTAAAACTCGCAAACTTATTTACATTGCTATTTGTCTAGCACCCTAGGCGCTTTATTTCCATTGTTATCATGTTGTTGCTATTTACTTGTTGGTAGTTTACTAAAATAAATACAAACACTCAAAACAACCTACGACCCTCATTAGTCCCTATGGATTCGACTTGGTATCTTACTGGTTTATTTGTACTTGCCGCGACCGCATGTTGTTGCGCGAGAGAGGGGAGACCGCTTTTCCCCCTAACACCCAATAACTCACTCACCCTTTCACCTCTACCCGTGAAGGGAAACTTTGTCATTTTGCCCATCAAACAAGCTCTACATCTTTCAATCGAATTGAATTCGAACGGACTTACAAGTCCACACTTATGAAGTGTTGATATGCACTTCTTGTTGATGTGTCCTAAACGATAATGCCATAATAGAGTTTCGTTTGAATCAACAAATTCAGACCATTCTTTATTTATGTTGCAGACTGGTCTTTCGTTAGTATCACCTATGCCCTATGCATAGTGACTACTAATTATTGGAGCTCTTGCATAATAAACGTCATTTTGGGAAATATCACGAATGTTATTGCTAAACAGCAAGATATCGTTCTTGTTTGCACAAGAAACTGAAATTATGTTCCTGCTAAAACCAAGTACATCTTGACAATTATTAAATGCCAAAACTAAGCCCATTGGGCATAGTTAATTCGATGATGTCTACAGCAACCGTCACGTCCCTTGTGATGTTGCTTACCCATAGATTCATCTCTCCATTGGTCAGGCATCTTCTACTTTTGAGATCCAACAAATATAATATGTGATCTAACATCCAATACTTTGGATTAAGAAGTAGATAGGTCTGTAATATAAGTTCCTGAAGATGTGGTTCCTCCACATCCTCCTTTAACTCATCTTGGTATCTTGTTCAGTCCTTCTCTTATGACCAACCCGAATGAAGAAAACAGACGTCATCCATGCGTTTTGAATTAACCTTGGTCTTTTGAACCATGGGTGACTCTTAGTTTCCTTCAATCTTGTTTAAGGGTTTCACCCCTGTTAACACCAACTTTAAAAATCTTATCCCGTTCTTTCCTCGGGATTGTGTTGTCAACAAAAATTTCTTATCGATTTTCTTACCAGTACAGAGATATCAACTACAAAGACTCCTTGGTCTAAGGATACTTTGACAAGCTACGGTATGTGAGTATGCTCATGACAACATCTATGCTACATGTTCACAATCGGGTCGTCCAATATCACTCCCCGAATGATATCCATGATCTAACTCCGACACTGCCTTTCCATGATCAGTAGAGCGAGGTCATATAGAGGTATGAAGAAGCATGTATGACCAGGGACTCATTAAATGTGATTCTTTCTGATCTACAATTATACTATTATTGTTGATACACATAATGACATAAATTAATCGCATTTAATATATTACTACAACAAACTAGTAATATAATGTCGTTTTAATTATTATGTAAGATGATAAAACATTACATTGTAGATAACTTATTCCATTGGGCTAGGGCACAACTCCAACAGGGCGTGTCAGGAATTACTTATGGGTTATGGGAAAAGTAGGAGGAGCAATTAATGAGGTGGTTGGACGGAATTGAAGGGTCGTCGCTTCTGAGTCCCTGCTGGGATCGCCAGAGACAATAGGGAACGACTCACCGTCACCAGAAACAAAAGGAAGGGCCCAATGAGAACCATCAGACACCACAATTGTGGAATCGCCGGAGAGGATGGGAACACGTGATTTTTCAGCATTGGACTCAGAAACCCTAAAAATATTTCCCGATTCAGATGGTTGAGAAGAATCGAAGCAAAACCTAGATTCCAAATGAGGGACATGGTGGCGCTCTAACTCTTCTATTTTAACTTTGAATACATTGTCATTGATCATAATTTTGATTTATTCGGAGATGAAGTTGGGGAGGGCTGCTCGGACCAAAACGATATTTCTAAGCATAACATCGCTCGATTGAGAAATCGGGTGAGTAAGGATATAGTCACTTGCAAGATTGTTGATGTTTTTCAGCGATGATTCAGACTAGCTTAATGCAGGTAAATCAAAGATCGATACCCACCTTTAGAATCCTCTTTTTTCGCCCAAAATCACGCTTTACACCGTTATTGAGAACCAATTTTTCAGTATTGTCCAATCATGATTTTTCTGCGAGTAGAAAACCTCTTCACAGGGGAATGAAATGAGAAAGCATCTATCTCCAATTTGATGGACTTCAAATCCCTCTAAACGTTTAGCTTTCATTTCCTTCTTAATGGTTCCAAAAAGAAATATCATAGTTTGATATGCCAAGTACTGATTTTGTCAAATCCAATATAGATCTCTTTCTATTTATTCCACTAAATTTAGATGTGTTGAATAACCTTTATTAATAAATAAATGGGAAAACGACACTTTTGTGCACCTAAATATACACTTTTCACACTTTCACACCCTAACGTTTTTTTTTCAATTTGAGACAATTTTCTTCAGAAATTTCAAAATACCGAAACTACCCTTAAATTGATCCGGTTCAATTTCAACCAGATCTAACCATAATTTAATTAATATGAAATTACTTTTTAACCTCCATTGAATAACAATTTTATCACATTGTTTAAGGATATATTGGTCTTTTCAAATAAAAAATTAAAAACTGAAAAATAAATTATTAAATTACAATTATGCCCCTCTCTCCTCACTGTTCATCTTCTTCTTCATGCCCCTCCGGCGACCTCCGAGACTGGGCTGATACACTCCAGAACTCCACGAACACGAATCTTAGCCTTGGAATTGGGCACTCCCCCAAGCCCAAACCCAACCGAATGGAACCCAAATTGGGCACTCCACGACCCAAATCAGGAGACACCCAGACGGTGGCGGGGCCGTCGGAGAAGCAGAGGCAGGTGTGAGCGGAGGATGGTTCTGGGCGGGTTAGGGTTCCGACGAGGATGGCGGAGTGGTGGAGAGGGTTTGGGTATGGGTTCGAGGAGGAGGTGGTGATAGTGGCCGGAGGATTCCATGGATTGGTCGCCAGAGGAGGTCGGCGGCGGCGACAGAGCGCGAAAGGACGATGGCTTCAAGGTTGAGGGAGGCCATGAGGACGAGCATGCCGATGAGAAGGGGACTGCAAAGGAGGAGAGGACAGAGAAATGGAGAAAGCAGAGAGGGTGGCATTCAATTGAGAATTTGATGAATAGTTGAGGGTAATTTCGTCTTTTTACACTATTTAAAAATTGGGCTGGTTCTCTCCATTATAGGAGATTTAATTTTGGTTCAATTCAGGGGTAATTTTGGTATTTTTGAAATTTTAGGGGTAAGTTGTTCAAAATAAAATTCAGGTATGAAAAAAAGAAAAAAATTAAGATATGAAAGTGTTAAAAGTGTATTTAGGTACACAAAAGTGTCAAAAGTGTATATTTAGGTGCACAAGAGTGTCACTTTCTCTAAATAAATAAATGATTTATTATAGGTATAATTTTAAAATTTTAATATATTTTAGTTTAGTATAAAATTCAATTAGCCGATAGAACCAAAGCGGACGAGTTAGAACCGAAATTTTGACACTCATCTATTACAATTCGGGTTATTATATATTATAAAACCTGGTACACCATATTGGTCCGAGTTCCCGGCACTATCTGCACTCTCAAGGGGCTAATATGTTGGGTGTTGGAAATAAATTAGACATTAAATAAGAAACCTCTTTAATTTGAAGCCTTTCATGGGAAGATATTGGGATTAAATTTACACTAACAAATCATTTGAATGGACCACTACAATACAACCTTTGTAGTTATATACCAATTGCTTTTGGTGGGTGCCAACAACCTGATCCAATCCTCTTTAGTCCCTTCTCCATTACGATAATTTAAATAAGTCAATGGGAAAATGTATTATCAAAGTCAACGGGTCAATAAGCTAATCAAAATGTTCATACTTGAATATCAAAATCGGTCAAAAGAAAACCACCGCTACACTAGTTGCCAACCCTTGGTGAATTAGTGGAACCATAACCACTTGTGCCACTAACTCGCCTTTTACATTTAACCTGAACTGCCATTGGGAGAGGTCAACTCAACCCATATAGTTGACTTTTAAAGTTCTAATCGTATGTTGCCTGACATTCAATTATTCTGATTGTATTATACATCGTCGCATTAATTATGAAGCAATATGATTGCGTCACATTTTTTAACCATCACACAACCCGTCACATTTACATTTCAAGTAGTTACAGCTATATACTGCTGTTTTTCTCTTGACTACATCTAAAATTTTTTTTCCACCTGATTACGTTTAAAATGTACAAATTTTCACTTTACACTTTCCGAACAATTCTGTTAATTTTTAACGTTTTTTCATGTGAAATGACTAAAATGCCCTTAAGATTAAATGAGTTATTATAATTAGATTGAAAATACTAAAATGCTCTCACCTATTCTTCTAATTTTCAAACTTATGCCACTCACTCTCTCTTCTCTTTTGTCTCTGCAACTCCAATATTAACCCACCTCAACTTCCTCAATCATCGGATACTTCCAAAATCCAATGTAGATCACAACAAAACAAGGCAATATAGCCTTCGGATTGAACACATACAACTCACCCAAATTAGAATAAACTCCGGCGGCTCCGCGAAGCTCCGGCGGGGGTTGTTTGCGAGATTTCTCTACGAAATGAGGAGAGGAAGGGGAAGGGGAGGCTTGGGGGACGACCATCTAAAGTTTTTGGAGTGCTTTGTTTTTTTCATTATTTTTTCAGCTCTCTGGCGACAACTCTGGCGAGTTTCTGGCCTTGTTCTTTGTCTCAGGCCGAGCTTAGAGCCCTCTGGTTCCTTTTTAGCCTCGTCTATCCAAACTCTCACCGGATTTTGGAGCACTCTCTTTTCTGAAATTTAAATTTCCAGAAAACGGAGCACTTAAAACTCCGAGATCTCCGAGAGATCCAATTAAGGCACGATCGAGGAAAAATTGTGGAAGCTGTTGGTTCGCCAGGAAAAGGAAGCAAGCGCTTCTTTTTCCAAAAGGGCGCTCACGGGATATGAAGGTCTGGTCGAGGACAAGCAGTTGAATATGCTTGTTAGCCAAGAAAAAGAAGAAAATAAAGGCTCGTACGAGAAGGTGCTCAGAGAAGACGCTTGGCTGTCCGATTTGGGAGACGATGTTGAGGGAATTGGTAAAGAAATGGAGAATTTGTTGGTTGATGAGGTAGTGGCAGAGTTTGTGATAAGCATATTGAGTTTTGTAACAGCATGTCTTGTGTTTGCTTGCCTTTGGAAGGTATAGACAAGTATATGTAGAAAATAGGTAGAAATTACAATTACAAGCACAAGCACAATTACGGAGCAATTTCAAATTGACATAATTGAAGACACAATTACAAACACAAGAAATGACGAAAGTGAAAATAGAGACACACAATATCAGAAAAGGTAAACCGTGAACTCAAGAATGGAGTTGATCCTGTCGGTTGGTTGCTGGTCCCCCTGGTGCAGAGTCTGAATCGAAGTATACCCCATTACCAGGTCGATCCAGCCAGAGCTCTCGGAGCTCCCGAACCTCACCGGCTTGTACTCGACCGGAATATGCTCGCCGGGCCGATCTCAGAGTTGTTCGGGAGGTTTGCCGGAGCTCAGCCGTCGTGGATCCACCTCTCCCACAACCGGCTTATCGGAAAAATCTCGACCTCGCTCGAGAACATGGACTATTGCTACGAAGAGTGGGAAGAGAGGGAAAAGAGAGTGTGACATATGTTTGAAAATTAGATGAATAGGCGAGGGCAATTTAGTCATTTCACATGAAAAACATTAAAAACTAACAAAATTGGACGGAAAGTGCCAAATATTTTGCACATTCTAGACGTAATCAGGTGAAAAAATATTTCTAAATGTAGTCACGTAAAAAACATGAAAATCTAAGTGTAGTCACCTGAAATTATTTTTAAAAAAATTAAGCCCTTGCACCTTCCAACATTGAAGAATGCGTTACTAATTTTATGGCAAAAACAAAATTCCCTGATATTATCAAAATGATGAACGTGGTTAAAAACTCTAGGCCATGTGCAGTGACACAAAGTAGTGGCAGTCTTGAATTGGACATTATGGGGTTCCATCATTTTCTTTTCCTGACCCACTCAAAACAAAACGGAGGACCCTCTGTTTGGTCCCCAATCAATCCCCCATTGTGAATATCAAACCCAAAAAGAGTGACACCGATGAAAACAACAAAAAGAAAAAACCGATAATTAAAGTGAATTTTACTCTCTTCTCCATCCATCAATTTCAACTTTACAATAATCATAGCAATAATGTTTCATGCCTTGATCTTGAAATTTTGTATTTTGTATTAACTGAAAAGAAACACAACATAAGTAAACATTTGTGAGTAATATTTTTGGGGGGCGGAGAGCAAGTGAAGGTAGGTAGGTAGAGAAGAGGTGGTGTACGCAAACACATAGACAAATACGTACACCAGATGAGTTACAGTTACGGTTACAGAGAGAGAGAGAGAGAAATTGATTGTAATCCCCAAAATTGTATAGACCTAATTGATTGATGTGAATTTGGGGGCTAGGGCTAGGGCTAGGGCTAGGGCAAGAACCTGTCTTCTCTGTGCTTGGATCTGGCCTCGCTGGTCTCTGCAGCGGTGGCGGAGGAGGAGGAGGTTCCGGGGAGGCTTCCGCACTTGTGGCAGCGCTGGGGGACGAGGATCTGGCGGCAGGAGGGGCATGAGGAGTGGGAGGAGAGCCAGGTGTCGATGCAGGAGAGGTGGAAGGTGTGGGAGCACTGAGGGAGCACTCGGATCTCCTCCCCGGCGGCCATCTCCGCCAGGCAGATGGCGCAGTCGGAGAGGTTGCTGTCCTCCGCCGTCAGGGTCTGCTTCGGCAGGGACCGCAGCACCTTCTTCTTCACCCCCTTGTTCGCCGCCGCCGCCGGGGTGCTGTCCCCGCCGCCGGACAGCCGCCGGAGCCAGGCGCACCGGGCCACAGCCACCAGCCCCAGCACGCACACAAGGGCGCAAAGCAGGGCCGCCAGGATCACCACGAAGTCGGAGTCCACCGCCGCGGGGTTCACCTCCGCCGACCCATCCCCGAGGGCTCGGAACAAAGGACGACTCATGGAACACAAAGGGACTCTTGTGTGACTGTAACGATTAATTGATTAATTAATCAATATTAATGAATGAATGATATAATCCGTAGACAATGCTGTGATATGAGCCATTATTTATATTGTGGAATCTGTGTGCTTGAAATTACAGATATAACCCTAGTTTTGAGAGGCATCCTCACCTGTGCCCCTTGTGGAGGTCAAATTACAAGCTTGCACATGTCAACTCCAATAGGGTCGGTCGGCTGATTTCAGTTGAATTGTAACAATAATTAGATACTGTTACGACATTATGCAAGGTCTTTGGGTATGAGACTTTCTGTGAATATTTTATTTTCGATAGTAATTATTCATAAATACAAAACTTTAACTTCTTGGAAATATAAAAACTTTCCGTGGGTCTGTGCGTCTTTTGAGGCATTGACAAATCTGTGAGTATGGATAAAACTCTATCTCTTCAATGGATATAATCTTTTTATTAAATACACCTTCCACATAATTAATGATCTCAAACTCCCATGCTACTGAGTTTCTTTTTGTAGCGTTGTTGACACCAATCATTATACACTACTCTGTCGAAGGAAGTAATTATAAGGGTTAGTGACAACTTATTATATAAATTAGGTATAATTATGTGGAAGTATCATTATACACTATTTCAAAGATTTATTCTAATTTAACTTCAACACAAATATTTAAAAGCATGCCGTTTTAGAGCTCTAGTTTAACAACCTCTAAATCCTAAAATTATAATTATAATTTGAAAAAATTAATATAACTACGGTGCGTGATCTTATTTGTAATATTTTATAAAATAATTAAAATTAATTCATATATAAAATTTTAAAAAAATTACGGAAAACATCATAAACCGCAAAAAACAGAGTCATTCTCATTCATTTTTAAGCAACCAAACAAATTAAACATATAACAAAAACAATTGGAAACATATAACAAAAAATCAATAGAATCACATTTGTAGAAGAAAATTCGAACATAAATTCATAAACAAAAAGTTGGAACTGGGAAAAGTCACCTAAAGAGAAAATATACTTTTGGACATTCGTCAAAAATCATGACATGGAGAATATCGTGTAGATGAACCTCCATTATTTATCTCCTGAAAATCAACATAACGGATTAGATCGTATTATCAAATAAATCAATAAGTTTATCGAAATTTAATGAATGTGACAGATAAAAACATAAATCGTTTTATTTGGCTAATGAATTAGATCTTAAATAATAACGTGATTAACGTGTATTGAAATTAATTTAACAAAGGAGTTGTAATCTAACAAAATTCTAATTAATTTTAAATCATTTTTGTTGATATCATTAGGTATTCAAATTAGTTTAAGAATAGAGTTATAATACAACAAAATCCTAAGCTATATTAAATTTGTTTATTATTATCATTTTTATGTATTTATCAAAATTAAATTTAAATAAACAAAAGAATTAACAAATATTTTAAATAAAAAATTCTAGAAAATAAAATAATACTCGTTGTATTGAAAAGGGACGTCACATGACACGTGAGAGGATATTCCTTATATATATATAGGGGCACATTCGGCTACAAACTTATATAGAACGTCCAAACCATGTAGAACCGTCAGATTTGAGACGCGCGTTATCTCATATTGCGACATGTGGCAGGGTCTAACATGTTATACAACATTGCACTACATATTATACATGACTTCAATTTTGCACAAATCCAACATGTTATACAACATTGCACTACATGTTCTACGTGGTTATACAACATTTCACTGCATGTTATACAATTCGGACGTTTTGACATTTTTAATTGGTTTGTAGCTGATATCTCCTCTATATATATGCCTTCCACTACAAACTAGTGGCTTTTTACAAACTAAAGGTAAGTGTCTGAACCAATAATGGTTGTCCGATCTGGCCTGCGCGCAAGAGCCACTAATTTGTGATTAATGGAGTCAGGGGTAGATTATGGATTTTAACTAAACCAAAAAGTGGAAACCATGATTGATTTCAGTGACGATACGTTTTGAAATTGTAATAAATCCATTAAATGTCGCAAAAATTTCTGGAATGACAAAATCCTGGTGGAAAACTTCTGTCAACATCGAACCCCATAAATATTTCTTCCATTAACAGTCAAAGTCGATCAAAACCAACAAAATTTTGAGGAGTCGAAGTCGAGATGACCAAGGAAGGAAGAATTGCACAATCGAATCATACAGCGTTAATGAATCGTTCAATGTTATCGGATCAGGTGTGCGAAACTTTAAGTTCAACCTTTTCGTTCGAATATTCGCAATAGCCAAATGAATCTTACAATTTTTTGCATATGTTATTCCACTGGCCAGAATCGACATCGTTGCAGAAGTTGACGAACTTCCTGGCAAAAAGGTATAAGAACTTTGACGAGTATGGAATGGATGATCATGAAGGTGGAATATTTGGAGATGAATGTGGAACTATTAGAAACGATGACGACAATGGTAATGCATGTGGTGGAAGTTCTCCACCTTTTGGAGGTGTAAGTCAATCAGAAACCCCTATGAGTGCATCCACACAATCTGATTCCCACCCACAGTCCCAGGTAGGTCCGAAAGACCTAGGCTTTGAAGACCCTATACTTCTACCTCGAAATTGTTGTCCCTGGGCTCCCCACCAAGTGCATGCCTCTTCCTCTTCATCCTATCAACAGGCCTCGATTTTAACATCGCCAAATACTAACCAATGGGTGCATCACTTGCAATACCAGTGAATGCAGATTGCGTCTCTACTGAATGCATATTACAAATTCAAATTAGCGGAAAAAAGGTGCTCAAACACTGTTCAATAGTTAGAATCAACTATGTGGAACATTAAATATTGTGTGTGGAATACTCGAAACTACATTGTGATTTACGTTGGTTGTGTTGAAAACTTACCGCCAGCAACACTCCCGGCCGAAAAGTTACCAGAATCACACAATTCTTCCAAGCAAACCATCTTAATCTGTGATACAAAGATTCCACACTATAATAGCAGGAATTATCAAAAATTAAACACGAAGAAGGGGAAGAATAAAATATCAGTTGCATATATACATACCTGAAGATCTACTTTGATGAGTTTCGAGTTAAGAGTTTGAAAACCAGAAGGGGAAAAAGTAAATATCACTTGTAGAAAGAAAAAAAAATCAACATAAAGAGGTTGAAGAATAAAATATGAATCGGGAAGAAATCGACGAGAAAATAACCTCCTATTCGCAGGCCTGGATTAGGTCAAACGTTGCGCGCACCAGAGGGATGAAATTACCCGACTAGCTTAAACCACCGTCATTTAAACATAACACACTCTACTTTAATGCTAATCCATGAAGCTCAAGGATCTAGGTTAGCCCAAAATGGACATAGATCTTATTGGTTTGGTCAGTTTATAAAAAGCCCAAAGTTTATATGTGATTTAAATATATATATATATATATATATATATAGGGATGCACTCCAATACAATCTCACCCAAAATGTCCAAAAGTCCAAACCAATGTATAATCGTCGGATCAGAGACGCGCGTTATGTTAAATTGCAACACGTGACAGTTATACAACGTTGCACTGCATATTATACATTGCTTCAATTTTGCATAGGTCCAACATATTATACAATATTGCACTACAAATTCAACATAGTCATACAACTTTACACTGCATGTTATACAGTTTGGACGTTTGGACATTTTTCTCTGATTTGTATTTGATACCTACTATATATATATATAGATGCCTTCCACTACAAAATAGTGGCTTTTTACAAAACATACAAATAAATCATCAACCAATCACAAGCGTTGCTTTATAAAAATCTGCGTGCACGCTTTTCTAGCGTGTTCATAAAAGCTAGCACACAGTGACTTTTGGAGTCGCAAAAAGTTCCACATGCACCCAAAAGTTTCACCTCCAGTGAAAACAGTTCCACCTCCAGAGCAAATAGTTCCACACAGCCAAAAGCTCATGTGAAACTTTTTGCGACTCCAAAAGTTACTGCGTGCCAGCTTTCATGCACGCGCATGGCACGTGTCGTGCGGTGGGAAAGCGTGCGCGTAGATTTTCATAAAGAAATATTTGTGATTAATTGTTTATTGGTTTGTACGGTTTGTAAGAAATCTAAAGTTTGTATCTTATATAAATTATATATATATACATATATATATATATTGAAATTATGAGTTGTTACAGGGACAAGATGTCAAACACAAACACAATGTTGTGACAATTTGTTCGACAACTTGTCTGATCACAGATAAGTAAATAACGGAACATTAAATAGAAGACACACAATATGTTTACCCAGTTCGGTGACTCCGCACCTACGTTTGGGGGCACTCTGCTAGTGGAAAGGTTTTCACTATTTGGTAGTCAATAGTACAACTTCAAACATCAACTAGCTATCACACAAGCTATTGTCCTAAGCTACTATAGATCTCACTGTGAACAACCTCGACCAAGGGCCTCTCCCCCTGTCTTTGAGATCCTCTCAATTCCACCCTTCGAGCAAGCCTATGCTCGGTTGTGTTGTCTTTGACAATCTTCTTCGTGAGTTTTCAATCACGAAAAAATACCTTCAAATCACAAACACTCAAATTCTTGCGAGTTGATGTTTTTTATCGACAATGTCCTTCTAAATAAAACAGCCTCTGATCCGCTAGTCTTACACGGTCATGAGCTCTAAGTATTTAGCACAGGAAAGGACGTAAAAGCATATGAGTTGCTAAGGGGTAAAGCACATGCTTTTATAGCAACTCGTGTAGCCTAATCGGTTTCCAATACCGATTAGGAAATCCAAACCCTTGCCGTCCTTGACAAGTTTGGCAAGTCGGCGCTACCGCCTACATGCCTTACTGACGTGTCTTGATGCTAGCTGGAGATTGCCTTATTTAGTCGTTGCCTAAGACTCACGCGCGCTGGTGTTCTCTGTCTAAACAGAAACGCTGCGGTGCTTGACTAATTATGCGCACATAATGTCATACTACATATGTTGCGATATGTTGACTGACATCTTATCTTGTGCTTAAAAAATCTACCAATACTAAACGTAGCAACAATCTCCCCCTTTGACAATTTTTTAGGCAAACATATCTTAATTATACGTCTTCTGTTCTTAGCAATCTTCGGTTGAGTTTTATCTCTAGTCTAGGATTCTCTTCTTCAGCCGTTGTCATTCTTCATGTTTGACTTCTGTATACTACAGCAGATCACATCTTCTTGTTGAGTCTTCTCGTCTTTTATTAGCAAGTTTCATATTGCAAGTCTTCATCTTCTGCCATTTTGTGGTAAGGAGTGTTCATCATGTTGCAACATGTTTGTGACATATCTAGCTCCAACAAGGAGCAAAAACATTGTTCACAAAAAAGTAACCCGGACAGTTCCCGGAGATTCAAGAGTTCAAAAATAAATGAGTTTTGCAGGAACAAGATAAGTAATTGGTCTGTTTTCAGGAGGAGTTAGCAACATCTTCTTCATCAGTAGGGGCTTCCTCAGGTATAACTAATAGGCCGTTGAGGAGCTGCTCATAAGTAGCCTTCTAGCTTGCTAGAGTGTGGATGATAGTGTCTAGATCAGCTATACCCTCCATTAGCTTGTGTATAGTCCTATCTTTGATGGACCTGGTTGTGCTAGTGCTGCTTCCTCTTTCAAAGTTTTTTGTAGCCAGACGTGGAAGGTCTTTGATATGTTTACCTTCAAACAGCTTCAGGCTAATATGAAGCACTAACGGGCGTTTTCCAGCAACATCATTGTCACGAATAATGGTAGGACATTGTTGAAGAAGTATGCCAGTTATAAGAGAGAGAAATCCAATGGGCAATTTGATAGCATATGACCTCGCATGTTTTGTTAGATGTTCAACAACAAGTGACCCAAAGTCTAGAAGAAGATTCATACCGATTTGGTAGATGAGTTTGGCCAGATCCGCGTTGATGCTAGAGGTGTGAGAGGAGGGTACCCAATCTGCTATTCCAATGCGGTAGAGAATAGAGTACTTGACCGTGAGTTCCGATGAGGCCATGGATCCTTTGGTTGGCCAAGCCTTCTTTCTTCCTCCAGAGATTTCTTGAGTGATGCGGTCCATAGGTAGGAGCTTTGTTGTGACATTTGTAACACTTCTTCCCAGATGAGCGTTGATTACCTCAGGGGTGAACTTAAAACAGTGTCCCCTTACAAACACCCTTCTATACTCTGGATCATCTGGGTTATTGAACGTGGCTGGGAGATTCACATATAATTCTTTTACGAGAGAGGGATAGTAGGTACCAATGTCTGACATGTTTTTGAGGAGGTCTGTCCCGCGTAGTAGCTCCATGATGATCTTTATCTCTTTGGCCTCGGTAGAGAGCTCTCTTTCAGGGTATATGATGCGGTTGCACACATATTTCCATTTGCTGGCTCCTTCGGCAAAGTGAAACGAGATGTTGTCTATTGGTACATCCGTAACGTCTTTTGGAGTTCTTTGTCTTCCTACCCCTTTTCTGGTGCTTCGATTTGGGAATTCTGACAAGTTCTCCTCTTCGCTTTCTTCTTCCTCTTCTGGTATAAACAGAACTTTTACTGTAGGCAGTGTGGTCTTCTTCTTCTTGGTTTTTTCTGTAGTTGGGAGAGGTGCCTCATCTATCTCAGTATCCCTCCGTTTCCTTTCCAAGGGTTCTTCTGGACTCTCTTCTTCCTCATCCTGCAGCTCCTTTCTTTTCTCAGCCTTTTTCCTAGCCATTAGATTTTCGAGAGTGATATTGTCCTCACTCTTCGTGTGGGTTTCTTCTAATGAATCCTCATTAATTTGTTCTATAGTCTCATCAGGGGAGTCGAGAGGTGTTTGAGCATCCTGCTCCTTACCCAAGTTTGGTGTGCTTTTGTTTCTGCTCGTCAATGGCTCGCTCTATGTATTTTTAGATTCTTCTTCTGAAAATCTTGCTCCGCGCGTCTTGACCCCAAACTGATTTCGAATTGGTTTAGGGGTTCTGATTCTTTTTACGACGTGCTTGATCCTCACCATTGTTGTTTTGGTAAAGAGGTTTCAGAGAATTTTTTATGAGAGATCTGTTTTTGGTGTAGAGTGTGATGGACCGGGAATAATGTAAACCCTAAGCGTTTTGTTGGGAGAGAGAGAGACCGATAACTAAGGGAAGAGGCAGCGTTTTCTCTGCTGTGTAGTCGAGGAGTCGGGCCATGATTGGCTGCACGTCTTGTCACCAGATGAAAAAAGATCTTTGTTTTCCCCTCCTTTTTTTATTTTTCATTATTTTGAATACAAACTGAAACAGGCTTGGATAATTGGGCCCGGATTTAATTTTGTGGACCTTAGTAGTCCTTCTAGAGAGAGAGAAAAGCAAATCAAAAAGCTCTCTCCCTTTTTCTTCCTTGATGAGCCTTAATCAAGGTAGGAATGTCCAAAGGAGGACCTTAGACTTTCAAATCGATCTACATCCAACGCTTTTGTGAAGATGTCCGCCAGTTGTTTTCTTGTGGGAAGATACTCAGGCTTTATTTTCTTGCCCTCTACAAGCTCTCGGATGAAGTGGTGTCTGATGTCTATGTGCTTGGTTTTGCTATGTTGCACAAGATTCTTCGAGATGTTGATGGTAGTGATGCTGTCACAGAACAATGTCATGACATCTTGTTTGACATTATACTCTACAAGCATCTGCTTCATCCATAACAATTGAGTGCAGCTACTTCCGGCGACAATATATTCGGACTCAACAGTAGATAGAGCAACACAGTTTTGCTTCTTGCTCATAATTCTTTCTACTTGAGCTATCTGACTTGTCTTTGGATTGGCTTGATAGCGAGGACAGATTCCCACTCGATCATCATTGGTGAGCTTTACATGTGTAGCATTCAGAGTTTTCTTGTGGGAAGACTTTTCCAATCCAAACTTCTTCACAATGGTCTTGGTATACTTGCTTTGAGATATAAAGATGTCACCATTCATCTATTTGATCTGGAATCCTAGTTAGTAGGTTAGTTCTCCTACCATGCTCATCTCGAACTCAGATTGCATATGTTGTACAACACGTTGCACCATCTTGTCTGACATTCCACCAGAAACATTGTCGTCCATATAGATTTGAGTAATCAAAATTTTGCTTCCTTCCCTTTTTATGACCAAGGTCTTGTCCACTCCCCATCGGATATAGCCATTTTGAACTAAGTATTGAGTTAAGTGTTCATACCAGGCTCGAGGGGCTTGCATAAGTTTGTTGACATGGTTTGGAAAAGTGTGGTCTTCATATCCTTTTGGCTGAGCAACGTAGACTTCTTCCTTTAGGTATCCATTGAGGAAAGCGTTCTTTACGTCCATCTGACAGAGTTTGAATCATAGATGACAAACTATGCTGAGAAGAAGTCGGATAGCCTTAAGTCTGGTCACAGGGGCAAGAGTCTCATCAAAGTCTACCCCTCCACTTGTGTATACTCTTAGGCTACAAGCCTCGCCTTGTTGCGAGTAATGTTTCCTTGCTCATTTGATTGGTTCTTGAAGATCTATTTTGTCCCGATGACATTGACATTGCTTGGTCTTGGTACCAGCTCTCAAACTTCATTCCTTTCGAACTGTACCAGTTCTTCTTGCATGGCATACGCCCAGTATTCATCGTTTATGGTTTCTTGTACGTTCTTGGGTTCAATTTTCGAAACGAAGCACAAGTTACTGATCATGTCGAGACAGTTTACTGGCGGCTTTCGTCGAGTTCTTACTCCTTTATTGATGTCACCAATCACATCATGTGGTAGGTGATTCTTCTGAATTTTCATTGATGAATTTTTCTTATCAGTTTTTGGAGTCGATTCTTCTTGTTCAATGTCACATGTTTTGTCAATGACATCTCTTCCGACTTTTGTAGTATTCACAATAACTTCGTCGTCGTTATTAGGGTGTTCTGAGCTATCATCAACGATTACGTTTATGGACTCCATCATGGTCCGGTTTCTTTTGTTGAATACCTGAAAGCCACAACTATTCTAGAGTATCTAGGAAAAATACCATCGTCTCGATCAGGTTTCCGTCGTGGATCCCTATCGGCGAGAATGTAACATACTGAACCAAAGACACAGAAATATTTCCTCCCCCTCCATATTTCATAAAGTGTGATCGTAGTATCTGGACGGAGGGTGACACGATTGTGAATATGGCAAGCCGTGTTTAGCACTTCTTCCCAAAAGTGTGGGGGTATGTTTTTGGCTAGCATCATGGCCTGATCCATCTCTTGTAAAGTTCCGTTCTTCCTTTGAACTTTTCGGCATAGAGCTTCAAAGACGGAGAATGTGTCTGACTTTTCTCGAATAAAGTCAACCTAGACAAATCTTGAGAAGTCGTCGACACATACAAAAACATACTTCTTTCCTCCTATGCTCTTGACTTGCATTGGTCCCATGAGGTCGACATGTAAAAGTTATAAAATTCGAGACATGGTAAGATGTTGAACCTTCTTGTGTGACGTCTTGACTTGTTTACCTATCTGACATTCTCCGCAGATCTTGCTTTCGATGATCTTTAGATCTGGGACTCCAATGACAACTTGTTCAGAAAAGATTTTATGCATGCTCTTCAGGTTGATGTGTCCAAGCTTTTAATGCTAGCTTTTTGTCTCTTGTGTTTTAGACAGAGAGCATTTGTCTTGTACAGGGGCTAAGTTTGGAGACAATAGATAACAATTTTCTTGTGACCTGGGACCCTTCATTAGTTCTTCCTTTTGCTGGTCGAGTAACACATACTTGTCGACATTGAAGTTGACACAAAGATCCAGATCGCAGAGTTGACTGATACTGATCAGGTTGGCTGTAAGCCCTTCTACCAGTAACGCTTCTTTTAGATAAGGTGATTTAGGAAAGTTTAGTTTTCTTTTTCCCAAGACTTTGGCTTTTACACCATCACCAAAGGTAACATAGGAATTCGAGTATGGTGTTATAGTAGTCAAGAATGAGCGACTACCAGTCATATGACGAGATGAACCATTATCAAAATACCAATAGTTGTTGGTAGAAGCCTTTAAAGATGTATACGTAATATTAGCTCAATATTGTACCTCTTTTACTCGCCATTCTTGTCGAGGTTTTTTCTTGATAGACGTCCTTTGTTTTACCGAGCTTTTTTCATAGAGGCGATAGCAGAACGGTCGTATGTGACCTCTTCGTCCACAGTGATGACAGACCCAGTTGTGTGTGTTCTTCTTTGAGCTGCCATGATGGTGTTTCTTTTGTGACTGGCTGTTACCAGATGTATGTGAACTCTGATGTGACATGTCGTACGCAGCCTTTTGGGGACGAAAACAGTCTTGGAAGTTGAGCCTTTTCTTGAGTAACCAAGACCTTCCATGTTCTTTGATGGCTTTCCAATGGACCAAATTTGATCCAAAGTGTCAGTGCTTGAATTCATCATCTTGACTGACTTGGTCATGAGCTCCAGTTCTCCGTTCAGGCGTGCGACTTCTTTTTTTAGGTCAATGATGGTTTCTAGAAATCTCGTCTTATCTTCATTGAGAGCGAGAATGGTTGTATTTTATTTTTCCAGTACTTTAGAGTCTTCGAGCCACTTAACATACAACTCATTATAGGCATTGTTGAGAGTCTTATCAGATAGCTCATCATCCGAGACAGGCTTCTTTGAGATTCCAGTGGATGTGGAGGCAGTAAAGGCCACATAGTTACTTGTGTGCTCTTTATCGCTGTCTTCCTCTTCATCAGATAATGAGGATGTGAACCCTTTCTTCTTTTTCTTGAGGAAGTTGGGACATTCTCTCTGCACATGTCCATAACCTTCACACTCGAAGCACTGAACTCCTTTTTCTTTTCATTGTCGTTCTTGTCTGCCTTCTTTGGGAGAGATCTCAATCTTCTGGAACCTTTGTGGAGGCGTATCTCTGATATCTCGAGAGACATTTTTCCCTGCCATCTGGTTGAACCTTCGCATAACTCGATTGTAGTTTTTGGTCAACATGGCAATTGCTTCATCGACTTCGTTGTCTGAGTCAGAAAACATATGCTCCTTTTGTCCTTGAGTTGAGCTCTTAGAAGCTATGCCTTTTTGTTTCTTTTCCAAACTAGAAAGATAAAGCTCGTAGGTCATTAGGGATCCCATAAGCTCATCAAATTTCAAGATTTTTAGATCATGCACTTCTTCTATGGCAGTGATCATTATCTTGAATCTATGGTTTAGAGCCCTTAGGGTTTTTCTTACCGGATCCTCATCAGTCATAGGTTTGCCAAGCGAGTAGGATTCATTTGCTAGATCTCGAATTCGAACGGTGAACTCGGCTATTGTTTCATCCTCGTTCATGGTGAGAGCTTTGAAGTTGGTGGTGAGATATTGTAGTTTTTGCTCTCGTACCTTAGAGGTTCCTTCATATGCTACGGCAAGGGTATCCCAGGCTATCTTTGCACTTGTGCATGTGTTGATAAGTCTGAAGACGTTTTTGTCAACTCCATTGAATATCGCATTTAGTGCTCGAAAGTAACCTAGGGCAGCTTCGTCTTCAGCGGGGCTCCACTCCATTTCGGGTTTAGGGCCCGTAATGCTGCCAGATCCATCAGAGTATTGGGGTTCTTCCCAACCATTGATTACTGCCTTCCAGGTCTTGCTGTCTAGGGACTTCATGAAGGCACACATGCGTGCTTTCCAATACCCATAATTTGTTCCGTCGATTACGGAGGGTCGATTGATTAATCCTCTTTCCTTTGACTCCATCTTAACTATTCAGAATATTTGCAGAATCTCACCTAAGAAATAAGGTGCTTGCTCTGATACCAATTGAAATTCTGAGTTATTGCAGGGACAAGATGTCGAACACAATGTTATGACAATTTGTTAGACAACTTGTCTGATCACAGATAAGTAAATAGCGGAACAATAAATAGAAGACACACAATATGTTTACCCAGTTCGGTGACTCCGCACCTACGCCTGGGGGTACTCGGCCAGTGGAAAGGTTTTCACTATTTGGTAGTCAATTTACAACTTCAAACATCAACTAGCTATCACACAAGCTATTGTCCTAAGCTACTATGGATCACACCGTGAACAACCTCGACCAATGGCCTCTCCCCCTGTCTTTGAGATCCTCTCAATTCCACCCTTCGAGCAAGCCTATACTCGGTTGTGTTGTCTTTGACAATCTTCTTCGTGAGTCTTCAATCACGAATAAATACCTTCAAATCACAAACACTCAAATCCTTGCGAGTTGATGTTTGTGATGGACAATGTCCTTCTAAATAAAACAGCCTCTGATCCACTAGTCTTACTCGGTCACGAGCTCTGAGTATTTAGCACAAGAAAGGACGTAAATGCAGACGAGTTTCTAAGGGGCAAAACACCTGCTTTTATAGCAACTCGTGTAGCCTAATCGGTTTCCAATGCCGATTAGGAAATCCAAACCCTTGTCGTCCTTGGCAAGTTTGGCAAGTCGGCGTTACCGCCTACATGCATTGCTGACGTATGTTATTGAATAGAAAATCATGAAAAAATCTTGATTTAAAGTTATATCAAGTAAGCATGCAATATTAAACCTCAACAAAAAAAACTTTAACTATTACAAACAAAAATTGGTCTTCAAACCAAACAAAATAAACTTCAATTTCTATACAATAAGATTTCACAAATAAATTTTAGGTGCACATGTGAGTTTAAAGTCACATATCGAAAGATTACGGGGTATAAGGATGATTTATATACATATTAGACTCAAGACCCACTATACTAATGTTTCGGGTCAAATGTGGGCTTCCATGTGTATGCGGGTTTTCATTGGGTGCTCCTCTTAGATAAGGTATGGATCCCCCAACGGTGATATTAGACTCGGTTTGGTGAAACTCTTCTAGACTTCTAGTTAAGTGGGCCGGATACTCTTCTATGACTGGTAAGACCGGGACCTTGATTGACTCCTCATATGGTGAGGCCTAGATTGGATGAAAATGGCCCCTGTGGAATTTGAGTAAACCAAGGTTAAAGTATGAGTATAGGGGGAGCCATCCCGATGTGCTGAGACTCAATATGGAGGGGGGATTGTTAGGTCCACATGTGAATTCAAAGTCCCACATCGGAAGCTTACATAGTATAATGAAGGTTTCTATATATATTAAACTCAAGACCCACCAGCCTAGTCTTTTTGGTCAAACATAGGCTCTAATGTGTATATGAGTTTTTTTTGGCTGCTCATTCTAGGTAAGACCCTCCTTAACAATAACAAACTAAATAAACAAATTTCAAAAAACCTATTTCTAGCGCTCGAAGCTTTAATTTTTTAAATCGAAAACCTCTTGAGTGCCTATAATTTTCATCTTCAAAATCTCGTCGCAGACTACAATCAATAATGTGTTTTGTTTCACTTGTAGAATTAGAGAACTACAAATGTTAATTTAGTAACTACACATATAATATAAAATTACGAGATTAATTTGGTCTTTTAACAATCAAATTAAATATAGCGTAATTGGTGCTCTGAAAATAAAGGCAACCGTAATTTTATGCAAAATATTTTTTGTTAAGTGTGGTTTTATTCCAATAAAAATAAAAATAAAGTTTACCATACTTTTATGCAATTTTCCCTATATCTTATATTTTTTTATGTGTAATTATTATTATTTACAAGTGTGTACTTTATACATTTTTCATTTTACAATCCTCTAGTTTAAAGCCACTTTAAAACTTTAGAATTAAAATTGTTGCAACTTATACAATTATTGACAAAATAAAATACTAACAGAATTAAATATAAATTTGAAAATCACTATTGAGAAATTGTTAAAATTATGTATAACAACTCCAACTCTGCAAATTATATATTTATTCCATTCTTTCGAATTAACATTTTCACATACTAAGATTTAAACTTAAATCTTTATATGACATTTAACTACTAGATCGATAGATCTTTTGATTTAAATATTTAATTTATTTTTCAATGATTAACTTATGATATTCATTGGTGTTAAAAAATTTTGAAAATGCTAATGGAATATACTAAAGTTTTTTTTTTTCTGAGTGAGGAATATACTAAAGTTTTAATAGAGTTTACTAAAGACAAAAACGTTAGATGTGCTAAAGTATTTTTTTAAGTGTAAGTGGCTAATACTTAGATGTGCTAAAGTATTTTTTTAAGATAAATGTACTAGAGAATTGTTTTTGAAATATAAATGTACTAAAGTATTACTTTCCTATAATAATACTATTTTGACAAATAAAAATATTTAAAATATTTTATTCCACTATTTATACGTTCACATTTATTATTTATATGTATGTCAATTTTAGTTAAAAATTAAGAGTTGTACACTTACATTTAAAAGTTATCAATATATTAAATTTTCTCAAAAAATAAAAAATATCAAATATGATTTATACAAATTATATTTTAAAATTATGAGTTACATGTATTTGGTGTAACAAGAATATAAAATTTTACTAGATATTTAATCATAATATTATAACTATATATTATTAAAATATTATTTTGATGTAACCATTTTTTGACTTATATCATTACGGTGAGGGGTATGTCTCACCATCTAGTTTCAACCGCCTAAATTGTTGCCGGATTAGTTGTTATTTAATTAATAAAATCTTTTAAAAAAATAATGATATTTTAAAATATGTAATTTTAAAAGTTACAACGAGACAAACCATAATAATACTCAACCCATGAAATATCCTTTTAAGGATGATATTTGAATATTGAAATAACTCGATTTTAATGGTAATAGAATACGAAAAATGTCATTATAGGTTGAAGTTATTCTAGAACGAAGCTTGATGGAAAAAATATTCCATTTATTTGTAGACATTGAATTGAAGTAAAGAAATTGGGTGGAAAGAAGAGTATGGGTAGGAAAACTGAGGTTATAACAGGGAAATAGAATCGTAATAAAAGAAAGGTGTAAAGGAGTGGCTTGGGAAACAACAGCAGTACCAATTACCATGTTTCTTTTCTTGTCCCATCAACAACCTTCTTTTACCAACTCCTCTTCAACACACACACACACACACACACCCATACCCTTCTCCTCAGCCTCAGCTTCATAAATTAGGGGTGGCAATTAACCCCATAATCCTCTATCCATGAATAGGAATTAATGGCCCATACACCAAAAGCTTACAACACCCTTATCTTAACTTGGATTGGATATATATATCAACAAAGCAATTACTACTTTAAATAAAGAGCAACTACTATTAGTGACTTCACTCACTCGCATTCTAGCATTATTATTACTATTATTATTTTCTTCTATTTAAACACATTGCTTATTCCACTTGGCTTTCCCCATTTTAAGCATGTTGAAAATCACTCCCTCTAAATTATTATGTCGGCCCTTGCAATTACATTTAAACCATGCCAATAAAACCTCAATCAAATAATTAAATCAGGAAAAAATAATGAGAGTAGTCGTAGGGACAGATGTTCGGTTATTGTTTTAGCTAACTAGAGGTTATTAGAGCCACTTGTTGTGGCGGCCATGCTGTTAAAGAGCAGCGTGAATTTTGTGAGTACCAAAGCTTTCCTGTGACAAAATTTAGGAGACAAACACAAGGAGGGGAGGGGACCCAGACACAATCAGGTGAAGCTCACAAGCTATGTGGACTGTAGATTATAACAAAAGAAACAACTTGTTAAAGCCAAAACCTAACAAAAATATCTCATCCCCACAACATGTATAAATCTCCGAATCTATACTATGTATACAACCTATGGAACAAGAAAGAAATTAAAGAGGAAACTAAGTGGTCAAGGAATTTCAATTCAAAGCCTAAAAGCTCCCCTTTATTCATAAACCAAACCAGACCAGCCAATGATGATTTGATTTCACTGAGGAGAATAAAGAGGCCCTTTAAGGGAACGGTTCAAATAATGACACTAATATGCGCTGAGACCGACACTGTGCAATCGAGAACAGATGCAATGTCCCCTAATATATATATATATATATATATATATATATATATATATATATATATATACACGGTAATGAGTCATGAAACGGAATGGTACCTCGAGTGAACGGATTGTTGGGTGGAAGATAACAGCTAATTCAGGGGCGTTGGACGTTGGACCCCATCTGTTAGTCGATAAATCTAAATCTTTATCAGCAGCCGCCACAGCTACAACTACAGCTACAGCTACAGCTACACCGTGAATGAAGAAAATGAAACTCGACTTTAATGAACTTGAGAAAGATTGCCGTGTTATATATAGCCTAACAGCTGTCGTCCATCATAATTAAATAAAATGATACTTGTTCAGCAGTTACGCAAACGAGTGGGGAAGAGAGTTCGGTCCAATCTCACACGCCATTTACCATTCATGTCAGCGTTGAATGACTAGTTCTTTTCCCGGATCTGCATATATTATATATGAGACCTGCATTAACTTGATTTTAGAATGCAGCAACTACAACCACTCAAATAGAATTTGATTCTTACAGTTTTGCAAGCTATTCAACGAACTATTTAAGGAAACATACTAACATTGCCATGTGCATCGACATACACATCAAAAACTACAACATAAAACCAAGAAATACGTAGATGTTTGAGAATATAATGAGAGGGTATACCTTATCAGATAATTCCACGGCAAGTTTGAGCCTGAGTCTGTTTTTCTGAAAATTTAACATGCTCCAACCAAGTAACCTCAGCACCACCTCTTGACTTCCACTGCCCCATAGTTAAAGAGTGCATTAAGGGCATGGGGACGTAAAACATCAGAAGATAAATCAAGGAACAGTAAATTTCCAGTAACAATTACACAGCTTCACAAGTTCATTACAACCTCTCGAGGACCACCTATTGCTTCCAGCCAACTAAATTTCAAAGGCTAAATGAGGCTTAAACATTAGAACCAATGTAGTATAACAATCAATTCTCTCAAATCAATCACATTTATAACCAGTATTCAAGTTCAACACAAAAAAAAAAAGAATTACCTCGGTAAATTCTTTGTTGATGTAAGACCAGCCTTTAATATTGAAGCTCCATGAACCATCAGTTGTCACATGAAACACCTTTTTTCCACGTACACTATATTGAAGTTTCCTACTCTTACCAATTTGCAATCCAACCCCAAGACTCGCATGTGATTGCAGTAGCGGAAAGTTAAGAACAAGATCAGCATGTGAAATGCTATTACGAACCTGTGTCAATATAGACTACAGGGTGAATACATACATCTGGGTAGAAGTGTCTGATCAGCGCACTAGCAAAAGTTGGAGCTCTAGTTTTGGTATCGAGCTCCCAATGAACCTAGCATATAGAAAAGAAAGAAAAAGCTTAAATCCTAAGTCGGTTATTACTCAGCTTTTAACAATGTTCCATCAAAATGAAATCAAAACTAAACAATTTCATTTCTCAAAAAATAAAAATAAGTTGAGCAGCCAAAACCTAACAGATCCTATCCATACCTTTTTCTCGTAAACTTTATACCTGTAATATCAAAAAGGGGACAGTCTGAAGGTAACTTTGATACAATAACATACAACTAATGTCAAGGCAGGAACTTACCTGCAAGGCAACAGGTTCTGTCTATAAAACACATTTCATGAAAGAATCACAAAGCTACTGATTTTGCACATTCTTATTTTTCACCATAGAATGATTTGCTGCCTGTGCGGATACCACGCACATTCAAAATGAAAACTCTTAAAATACCAACCAATTCTAAATATTATACAGAAATTTGTTTATAAAGCAAGAGACAACGATAATAGCTTGCATAAAAGCAAAACCATTAATTCCAGTATAATTTCTTACAAGAACCACAATCTATCCTATGCAGCCATTCTCTGGATATCAAGCTGACAAACTAAAAATTAAACATCTAGTGTTGGAAATACAACTAAGCATAGACTCAAATGACACAATTTGAAGGAATGGACTATAAAACTCCCCCAACATTACCACAAAACTAGCAATTACGTGGAAAACTTGAATCGGAATTACATAAACATTACCAGATTGATTAAGAAGAAAGAAGTATATATGAATTCAGCTAAGATTCATGTCACAACAAAGTGCTGAGCCATCGAATAAAAAAGAAAGCTCAGCAACCAGGTTCAGCTCCAGAGTCAGAATCATTCACATTTAACACCACAAATGTGAAGAGCTAATTAAAGGGAAGTGATATGAATTTGAACAGTTAGCGCTCAAAACAACGGAACCAGGCAAGTGATGATACACAACTAACCTAGAAAGCTCACTGAAACTGAGAATGTATTACGGTAACTTTCTGGGGAACCAAACACTGTAGAAAGTAAAAAAATATGGAGGGAAAGAGTGGAGCTGTAAGCAGGTGTTGGGGTCAATGTGAATCTTGTGGTTGAGAATCACCTCACAATCTCATGGGAAATGAGCTTACACGGTAAGGAGAAGAAATCGAAAACTCTCCTTCTTCCAAATCTTCTCTGTATCCACTTGGATTGGATTCTCTACCTGGATCTTACGTTTGGGTTCTGATTTGCTGAGAGAATTATTTTGAGGGGAGATCATTTTGGGCTTCAAATTTTAGTAATAAAATTCAATTATACACTTATTCTTCGATGCTACATTCAATTTCAATGCCATTATTTTTTTTCAAAACTATCCATAATAATTTCTTAACTGTCAGTGCTAACATATACCTGAGAAAATAAAAGATAGCTAGCCACCTTAAATTATGATGGTTTTTCACTTAACTGCTAGCAATTTCATCAATTCTGAACTAGTGAAAAGACGGAAGTGACCTTCGGTATATAATTGATTTTCTACTCTCTTATATATAATATCTAACATTTAGCTTATGGCGAGAAATAATGATCTTAATCATATATGACGTATTACTTCAATGATAGAGTACAACATATGTAGATTACAATACGAGACCTAAAAGGTAACTGATAGATATCATATGGCAAATAGTCAACTATTGAAAATAGGAACACTAAAATTATGTTGATAGGAAATAAAGGAAATCACGTCCAAGACTCTTTATAAAGATGTCGGCTAATTGATGTTTTCCAGATGTAGAGAGCATAATTGAGTTTTCAAATGTATGGCGAACAAAATGGCAATTAATCTCTATATGTTTGGCGCATCAATGTTAATAGCTTTAGAGGCCACTATAATGCACAAGAATAAATTGACTAGGTTCAAGTATCAGAGGAACATAAGTATTCAATTCATGTACGACATTACTGCTTGTTATTTTAGCATGCTATTGGTGAATTGAAAAGAGGGAATGGGAAATACCTGGAAATGCTTAGTGTTCAGGCACAACATTCTTCTTCTCTAGCACAACTACAGGTCTACCAGCTAGATCCCAGTGAGATAGTTTTGTCTGCATCAAATCATTATAATCATGATAACTACAAATGAAAAACCTGCATAATGCAGACTGATAACAGAGATAAAAGTGACCCAAGTTGAAATAAAAATAGAGCATGACCGAAGTAGTAATCTGAGGGTTGACACAAGAAACAATGACTCGACAAAACAATCTAGAACTTGGTTGCGAAATACCTCTTGCTATTCTTTTACAGGAAATGGGGGACACAGAAATATCTCCAGAGCCCTATGCCAAAACAACTTGTAGTGCAGAAGTCCTTGATAACAATAAGGAGAGATTTTCTCTTTTGAAAATAACATAACTGCATTTCATGCCATTGACACTTGATGACAGAAAATACAAACTTTAAGCCAAGGAATGGATGGCGTCTTATAATGACAATCTGACATGAAGTCCTAAGCTGATCATAAATATAAAAGAATTCAGTTGGTTTCATAATAAAATACTACACCTAATGGGGAACATGAATTACTTCAGCACCAACCCAAAACTTAATATAAGTGATACAGGTATGACTTATAGGTTCCCCAATCCCCATATATGCTTTCCTGCTTGGCTAAGCTAATCCCAGGATTACTAGTTGTTCTTCATGGTAAGTTCCAGCATACTTCTAAATTGAAGTCCATACAACTGAATTTGAAAAAGTTTCTACATTCTATTCTCATTTTGAAAAGTAAACTACAAAAATACAACATAAAGTCACATCATATAGGAATTCCAATTAAAAAGGTTAAATCTCAGCTTTAAACGAGTAACCCTACTTTATAAAACATAGACAATAAACATAATGTGCTTGAAAGTCAAAAGTAGTTACTGCAAATCTCGATTTGAACATCCAAAAGACAGAAGTTGAGATTAGCTAGATGGCAACAACTTATTACCAACAAATATAGCAAGTAAAAGAGGAAATTATGTCAAGTGACTGATTCATAACTAAGCCTCTGATAACTGATTGGCTGATGCAATGAATGTTGTATCTACAAAATAGTTATCCAATTTAACCAACCTAATTCCTTCTTAGCTCCTGGCCTGAGTCATACAATCTGCATTTAACACTTGCTAAATAGATATGGCTAAGAGAAACACCTGACATCAGAATATTGGAAACATCAATTGCAATACATCATTCAGACTAATCAAATTGCTTACCTTTTTAGAGTCATCCCATAGCCGCGATGTTGAGATATTTCCAATATCATCTCGATAGTTAGACAGAATGAGCTCTAGGTGGCAGCTTAGCAAGAAGATGCTTAAAAGCTTATGCACCTCTGATGTCAGGTCTAGCCTGATACTCAAGTCCACAGAATTAAGATTTAAACCAAAATCAAGCACCAAGCAACTATAGTAAGACCAAAGGTTGTGGGTGAAGTGGCAGAGACCTCATGTGATAAGCATGAGGTCGATGGTTTCAATTTTTCTATAACTAACACATAAAAAATATCAAAAGAAGCACAAAGCAGGCACCTTTACAGTCGATGTGATCCGTACAAATATACAATCAGCAGGGATATCAGAATTCACAAACCAAAAGTCATCCATGTGAGTTGTATTTAAATTTTCTTCCAACCAAACCCTTGAAGAATATTTAGCTTTCAGAAACACAAGAAAGAAACTCCAACCAATGATCCTAGAGAAGTCATAGATCATGTATAAGAATTTGATACCTCATGCCTCTGTTATATTGTTATTAGAAGAAGAAAAGACAACTTAAAGACTGTTCCAATATCAGAACTAGCATGCAAAACAAAATCTCTTTCTTACCCAATCTACTTACATTTAGTAATTGGGATAATTGTACATTTCTAAACCCTCAAATTGAGCACTTGCAACCATTTTTCAACTAAACCTGATATATGATTTAAGATTGTTTCTTGGTGAGGACAATGTGGTGAGAAATATTAAAAGCTATGTAAATTTTATTCAGCCATGCAAGTGCGTACGTTCATAGGATGTAATAAGTCTACCATTCAATTATGATGGCAACACGTACGGTGTCTATCTATACAAACACCATAGACTACTTTACAACAAAACGCCATGACCAAAATCGATTGATTTCCTACTAATTATTCCATCGTCATCACACTATAAGTTTACAGCTAAGTGTACATAACCGAAAAAAGGACTTCATGATCTGACCAAATTGATCGTCGACATGTGATTATATTGATTTAGTTTCGTCTACCATCGCCATGTAATGGGATCTCACAACACATTATTAACAATATCCTACAATATTACAATTCTCGATTAGATTGCATCACAATATATACAAAACTAAATTGTAACTAAGAAAAACTTGCCGAGTTGTTGATCTTTCTCTGCTTCATTCGATTATTAGGAGGTCTTCATTGGTCGTTGCATCGATACCAAAATCGGACACGTTTGAGTTTGAATTGAATTCAGTAATGTGAAATCATTAGCTTATTGCTTTAACTGTATGATTTATCACTGGCGGACATTCTTTGTATCTAAGGGCATAACCCAGATTTGTAAGCTTACACCGCTATCATAACATTGGTAGTCAAGTACATCCCAACATATATTTAATTATAATGTCAAATAAGACTCGATAAAAGAGGGGATTGGATATGTTACGAAGTTCGGATGGGAGGTGATACGTAGTCAATGTTGTGTATATATGTTTGGTAAATGTATATAACAAAATGTGAAGCGGGTTCTAAAATACAAGGGTATCGAATTAATTGTTACATGAAACAAGAAAGGATTATGGTTTATCCAACTATACACACTAGCCGAATTCTGGATATTTTCCAGAATATATGATATGCATGTAAAAGTAAATATGTATATATATACAAATTAACTAGGTACATACAGGATAAGATTGGAGATGATGGATGAATTTATTAAGCGGGTGGCGGGCCTTTTAGCGTTACGGTTGATTTGACAGTAGACAAGGTTTTTTTTGCTGCTCCCAGAGTCTTGGCCCCTGCAAACTCAGCCAACCCTCCTTTTCTCTTCTTCTTCGCCTTTGATTGCCAATTCATTAGAGCCTTTGATGTTTCCTCATCAAATATTGACCTCTTCATAGTTGATCCCATCTGTTACATTTACATGCATAATATTGTATTATTAGATCCTTCACATTTACACACTAGACTAGTATTTATATTCACCTTACCTGGGTAACCAGTGCATATAGCGGTAGTGTTTTGTAGCTGCAAATAATCTGGACTGCGATCCTGCACGTCACAAATTTATCATGCTCTAGGAGACATCTAACGAGGCATTTTGACAGCAAAACATAAATCATAGCCTACCCAGAAAATATTCTGATCCATAGAATAACTTTATCTTGGTGAAAACAGGAATCGAAGCCAAACTCATACTGCACCAAATAATATAAGCATATATATAAGAATAAATCAGTTGTATCTAGGATTAGGAATAACAAACAAATGTTGTGCGTGCAAAAGGAAGAGAACAGTACCCAAATCCAAACAACGTATGTTAACTCAAATGCATTCTGAAATACGTACACAAGAAAACTAGCTTGTCAAGTAATCTCCACAAGTGAGTATACATACACATATAATGGAAATGGATGATAACTACCTCAAACAGCACGAAATGAATCAAGTGAAGAACTAATTCTGGCCATTCGAACCAAAAATGTTTGTCTGAAACTTCCACAAGAGGCATCCCTTGGACTACTGCATGTTTTTCTTTGATTTCCAAAGCCATTTGCGTTATCACTGCTTGAAGCTTTGTTCCAACTGATAATATTACCTTTAACAAATAATTATAACATCATCACACCACTACTTATAAACTCATAACCCACAACAACCATGTCATATTTTAAAGTCAATTTCTTACTACTATAGGAGTTAGGGAGATGACGTACGAAACAGGATTGCCTGACAATAAGCAGAGAAAAAACCCAATAAACAACTAAGAATGAATGTTAATACCAAAGCTCGCTATCAAGGATCAATGATTCAAAAATCAACTCACCATCCGTGTTGAGTAGCAAGATTATCACCACTAAGAACCATAACGGTGCACTGTAAAAATCAATCAAGAGCACATGCTACTTACGTGTCAAGTCTGTCATCACATAATTTGAAACTACAAGTAGTCAAGGATATTAGAACTTTACCTGATTCCAACAATTACCTTAAAGTCGTCTTCTAACGACCTTTTTATATATTTTTGAAAGTCAAACTTGTGTCCAGGTCCTAGATGAACCTACAAGAGTTAAATAATTAACATAACACTAATTATTATACCTAAGAATTGTTGGCACTTCGGGAGAGACTCACACTAACAAATCCATGTCGCATGGTTAAGTAGTCAGCCTTATTAACAGATTTGATGCAATGCCGAACAAAGCATGCCTGCAAGAATTACACATTCAACTAGTGTATTTATCACTGATAGAGAGTAAACTCCAATTAATAACTGAAAAGAACTTTAATGGATGATAGAAAACGTCAACTTTATTATCATTTTTAGCATCGTCAAATTTAGAACTTACGGATCAAAGATAACGTCGATGCTCTCATGTAAATGGATTATTATATTGCTAAAAGAAACGCTCGGTTGGATGGCAAATGAATATAACATAAGGAATGATATTCTTTTTCCAGTAAAAAAAGGAATTTCATAAAAGTGAATGAAATTTTCTTACTAGGTGAAAGCTGATGGGTGTTTTGTACCAGATGCTGGTGTGGGATCTTACAAACGATGTTTGGTGGGCAAGTCTGAAGGATGAAGTATCTGAAAGTCATCAAGACAATCTAAGTAAATGAGCATCTAACAATACATATAAGCTATTAAAGGTAGAAATTAAACATAAACGTAGAAAGAGTTACTAAAGGTGTAATTCTGTCATGATAGATATATACCGGCCTTTGTTTCCTCTTCTCGGGCAACTGATTTTTCCCACTCTTTCCATCCTTTGATCTACAAAAAACCAAAGCAAAACATTTAATTTAGCGAAAATGTAATACATGTAGAAGACATGACATGACACAACACACCTTTAGTCTTCCAAGCTTCATTGTCATGGCACCGTAGAACACATGAAACACTGCTAAAAAGAAAATGAAGATGTGTAGTTGATGCAGTCCATGCAGACTAATAAGCGGAGCATATCCCTAATGAAAACTGCATGTATAAGAACCTTCCTTGCGGGAACTATGAGTTTAAAATAAGCTAAAACATTAAAATGCATGATTGGTGGGGATATTACCGGCTTGCACTCTGGAGGTGGACCGCCACCTAATAATCTATGTTCGAACCACATTAACCTGCGACGGGGCTCCCCCCCACCCCCATCGTATTCTCCATCCCGATATTTCTCGAAAGCTCTGTTGGGACATGGTAACATTGTATATGAAAGTCTCAACGGAATGCAGATGCTTGCAATGTAGTTTTGCGTAAATGTCAGCAGCAAGGAAATGAAACCCAACACCATAAGTTCTGCACAAATTAAAAATCCTTAATAATTATACATCATTAATTATTGGAATATTGGGTATGTGATTTTACCATCTTTGATGATTTCAAGAGCCTCAATCAGTGATAACTTGTGTCTTCCTTCCAGCCACTGCATGCAACAAATAAATATATAATTCTCCAAACAAATAAAAAGAAAGTAAATGAAATGAAATGAAATCACCTCTTCTACAAGATGAAGGAAATTCTCCAAGAATATAGAAATTAAAATGATGACAGCACAGACGAGGGCAACAGCCCAAGTGGGAGTCTGATCGAGCTCGGCACCACCACCACCTCCACCCATTTCTTAATCAATCCCTTTTACGCGAATCCACAACAACCAATCAATTCATTCACAACAAATATATCTTTTCTTATTTCCAGAGAAACAAATGCAATGGTGATATGGTGGGGATCAATTTCAATCGCCTACCCTCTCAATTTGTGATCCTGAGTTTATTACGCTATTATTATTATTATTATTATCGGTGGTATTTTTAGTGAAATTAAGTCAACTGTATTTTTATCCCTTCTAATTTCTATATTTAAAATGTCAAAACTTCATCATAAATTATTTTAGTGGTAATTCCACTTAGGTCACCACAAAAGTTTATAATCTCACTTGAGTCATCATAATTCTAATTTAGCTTCTGAGGTCACCACAAAGTTTTGTAGTTTCATTTAAGTCACCATAATTCTAATTTTTTTTCTGAGTTCATCACGATAAACCTTTGTTTCACTGTTGGTCTATTTTTATTTTGAAAAAGCCAAAATACCCCTCATTTGTTTTCAAAATTTCAAAATATGTCATTTATCTTCAAAAATGTCATTTCCCTCTACTCCACCACCGACCACCACCTTCCACTCCTCCCCCGACCACCACCTACGACGTCGTTCCCTTCACCCACGTCTTCCACCTAGCTGCCCTCTCTTTTTCTCGCTTCGACGTGGTGGGCATGTCCATCTCTGGCCGAGGCAATTTCTAGAAACTCGACCCACATCACCGGCGAGAAAGAGTAGGAAGATGGAGGGGAAAGTGTCATTGGGTGGTTATTTCTGACTTGATTCGAAGACGGAGCTGTCGTCGTCGTCGCCGGAGAAGAAGTCGTTGTCTAAGGTGTCGACGCGGGTGAGGTGGAGGAAGGGGCAACGACGCCACCAGATGGAGGCGGTGGAGAGGTGGTCGGCGCCGACGAGGTCGAGGCGGGAGAGGAGGAGGCGGAGGAAGGGTCATGGTCGATGAAGGAGGTGAGAGAGGGGTCGTGGTCGATGAAGGAGGTGAGGGAGGGGTCGTGAAGAAGAAAAAGAAGAAAATGGGTGAGGGGCATTTAGGTATTTTCAAAATAAAAATAGACCAACAGTGAGACAAAAATTCATTGTGCTGACCTCATAAATTAAATTCGAATTATGGTGACCTAAGTGAGACTACAAATTTTTGTGGTGACCTCAGAAATTAAATTAGAATTATGGTGATCTAAGTGAGACTACAAACTTTTGTGGTGACCTAAGTGGAATTACCCCATTTTTTTATTTTGAAAAAAACATAAGAAATCCAATACTTGATATTCGAGGACCATATTTGATTAAAGCTGAGGAGGATAAGACCCTCACTCAATGCCAGTTAAAACCTGATAAAACCACCGTAGCAAGAAAATGGGCAACCTTATTCACTGACCTACCGACAACACAATTACTAATCATACAGCAAACACTTAATAAAGCTTACCATCATTTATAATAGTGCTAAACAAGAAGTACACATTTATGTCGATTTAAAGTTTGAACCGCTATCAAATTATCAGAGCAAATCTCCCGCCGAGAAGCCCCCGTAGCCCGTAGGTACAAGCTATTGAATTATCACGTGCATATAACCAAAGCCTCAACCACCCCAAGATTTAAAAAACAAACAATACCCAAGCTTTTCGCCTCCAAAGGTCTCACGGTGTAGTCCTCAAAACTAATGTTGTAAAAATCTCTAATGTGGCTGACTAGTCCCAAAATGGAGGAGGATGAGGAGGAAGAGGAGAGAGATGGGAGTAGGGAATTAAGAGGTAGGTTTTGAAAATTTGAAGTCGATTTAAGGGCATTTTGGTATTTTCAACAATTGAAATTGGACCAACTTATACCAGATTTAATTTTGGTTCAATTTCAAGAGTAGTTTAGGTATTTTTAGTATTTAAGGAGTAGATTGTCCCAAAATGAAATTCAGGGTACTGAAAAAAAGAAAAAAATGTAGGGTAAATTGAGAATTCGTTATACTTAGGTGCACAAAAGTGTCTTTCTCCCTATTATATATGTTGGGCCAAAGCGTGACACGCAAATGTCACGTTCGGAACACCATGTGCAAGTGCACATGGTCACAAGTATTAAAATCGGTAATACCGGGTCCAATCCACGGGGACTAATTTAGGATCTCTGAGTAGTATCGTATTCGTGTGAGAAAGATGAACTACTAACTATTTTTGTATTGAAACTAAGTTTAACTATTGAGCAATTGCGAATAGAGATCGTACCAATGATGTAACTGGAGCCTAGGGTGCTAGACATGCAAGATTGAAATTCAAGTTATTGAAATAGTAGCCCAAATTGGTGATTCATATGCCAAACGTATGTTATAAATACCAATCTCGCCTCTTGGCACTGAAATCGGTCTATTTCGAGTTCGAATCCAACTCGAGACCACATTTCCCCGACAATCTTAGGCTAAGAGTAAATCTGAGGTGTCAAAACACGGTTTTAGAGCCTCTTAACTCTTTGTGGTTCCGAAGTCCGAAACTATTTTTCCCTCTCGAGATCGACCTAATTTCCTAAACATGCATCCTAAATGGCCAAAATAAGTAGCAAGCATTCACACAAGAAAATTCACATAGCATATTCATCAACCTATAACTAATATTTCAATAATAGTAATTTTCAATCCATACAATATATAGCACTCATGGCCAAGTGTTTTTAGCCATCAACCATGGTGCTCCAATACATAGTCATAAACAAGTACATATCAAAGAACAAGAACGCAAGCATAAGAAGTAAAGAGTTGGAATTGCTCTTGTGCTATTGAAGTTGATGGAATTTCCTAGCTCTTAGTGCTTCTTCCTTCAACTCTAGCTCTCTTCCTCCAAGAATCCTCAAGATTGACCTTTAAAGTCTTCAACAATGGCAAAGGGAATGTTGTTGGAGTTGATGGGACTTGAGAGTGGGCATGATGTAAGTTATGATGGTGTAAGATATATGGTCTCTCTAAGGTTCACCTCCTTTTATAGGTGTTGTAAATGAGTCGTGTCACGATCGTGCACGATCGTGCCTTAGGCTGTCACGATCGTCTCTTGTGCTGAGGGGACCACTCCGTATTGGTCAGCGACACGGTCTTCTTCCTGGGAGACACGATCGTCACCTTTTTCTTTTTGGTCACGATCGTGACGCTCTCTATATCCCGATCGTCGCGCCTCCATGGTCGAGATCATGCCTGACCACGAGTTGTGGAGCGAATTATATTCAATATGGCACGATCATGCCTTCTCCTGGCACGATCGTGACAAATCTCCCTTCTTACCTTTGCTCTTGTTTCTTACCCTGCAAGTCATGAACTCTTGATCTCCAATCTTCTTATTTAAACTCCTGAGTGTCCCTTCTTTTCGTACCTACGAAAAAACCATAGATGCACCAGAATCTGAACTATATAGACCTTAATTAGTCGACACGAGGCAAATAAGTACTCAAAATGTGAGGTTAAGCGGGATCAAAACAATACTGTTCGACCCGATATCAATATATGAATAATGATGTTCAAATATTTAATTATATATAAATAGTGTTGTTGGATTAAATAATATAAACATGAGTAGGGGCGGCCACGGTCCGGTTATCCAACCCAAGGCCCGGGTCAGTTCTTAGACCGACTTCATTGGGTCAACAATTTTAAGACCCAAGACCAGGTTCTACTATAGCCGATTTTATCAATGTCGGTCTTGTCTTTATGTCGGTCCGACCATCAGTTTGTCTAAGCAGACCGACAGTTATAAATATAATTTTGTTGATTTTGTGTTGATAAATCATTTTGTACCTCATTTCCAAGTAGAATGTATAAAATCTATCATAATTATTTGGGTAAATTCCACATGACCCCCCTTAACTATACGCGTGTCTCAAATGCCACCCCTTAACTACAAAATCAATTTGTGAGGTGCCTTAACTATCCAAAAATCCCACTTTACCTTTTTTTGTTGACTTTTTTCAAAATTATGTTAAGTTTTTGTGAAATGGCGAAAATACCATTATATCTGAAAAATTAAAATAAATAAATAAAAATGATTTTGAACTTTTTTTTTCTAATTTTCTCGTTGTACAAAATTAAGAATAAAATTTTGTTAATAGTAAAAATAATTTTTAAAAAGTTTTTTTTAAAAAAAAAATTTTAAAATAAAAAATTACTTTTAAACATTGTTTTTCATTTTTTATTAATTTTTATAAATAATTGTTTTAACATAAAAAATTAATACTAAAATATTATTTTTATTATTTATTTTTTACAACGAGAAAATAGAAAAAAAAGTTCAAAATCATTTTTATTTATTTATTTTCATTTTTCAGATACAAGGGTATTTTCGTCATTTCACAAAAACTTAACAGAATTTTGAAAAAAGTCAACAAAAAAAGCTAAAGTGAGATTGTTTGATAGTTAAGGCACCTCACAAATTGATTTTGTAGTTAAGAAGGTGGCATGTGAGACACGCGTATAGTTAAGGGGGGTCATGGGAAATTTACCCTAATTATTTTGGCGGAACTGGACTAGTCACTGGTGTTTAAGATTATAATTTTCGGCAGGCATCAATTGGAGGTGAGAGCAAGAGCAAGAGAGTGAAAATCGAGAGAGAAATTATAAAGAGGCAAAAAAGGGAGGAATCCGTTGAAAATGAAAGAAAAAGTGTGTTGATGTGTTTAGGGTTTCAAAATGAAATGTGTTGATGTGCTCATTTAGAATTCGATAAAAAAAACTTATAAAGTGGTCCCGTGTCAAGATCAGGGGAATATGATATAGAAGATGTGGAATAGAGAGAAAGACATGCGTGAGGAGTGATTTAATGGAAAAATTGTTGGTGTATTATTACCCGGTGTGGTCTAGTCGGTTTAACCGAAGGTTCTTAAAGTATGAACTGCGGCCTGACCATCGGAGAAACAGACATGTGTTAAACATAGTGAATTGACCAAGTCTACAGTGGTTCGATTTTTTCAGACCGAAGTTCGGTCAGTTCTCCCGGTCTAGATGGTCCCCAGTAAATTTTGGCCACTCCTAAAAATGAGGCTCCCTGTTGTGCCTCCCAAAATTGAGTGCTTATAGGGACTGGGTGTACTGATGTGGCAGTTCAAAAAGCGACGTGGGAAGTCCCAGTGAGGCTCATGTTACGGATAACCTTATACATAGACCGAACTTGTAGTGATTTGGAACTCAATAAAATAGGTGAGCAGTGGTTTCATCAGCCTCTTAACAAAGAGGTCATGATTGGTCGATGGAAACACCCCGATCCACTAGAGTTGCGTGGATAGCCAGATTACCCTCCAAAATCCTATGCAAAAAAGATTTGGTCCTTGGTTGCAGCTCAGTCTTCCAAATAAAACGACAAATAGAATTTGATGTCCATGTTTCCATAACCCATACGAAGTAAGCAATTGTTTATATGTCATACGCATAGAGTAAAACCCATTTGAGATAAACCTCCAGTACTAGTCAATGAAACCAACTAGAAACAAGTCAATGGGAATGGTTGGCACCTCTTTACGTTCCCTCGCGTTGGCACTTCAGAGCAAGCGAATGTTCCATCCCGATGTTAAGAATACAAGAGTTTGCACTCGACAACCGTATTATGGGATAATATTACCTTAATTGTCTTTCTCAAGTTCTAAGAGTGCAAGTATATTGAAATCCGATTTATCGATGGATGAGAACTTGACTCTATTTTAATTTGGAATTTGACGACTTGATCAAATCCATAGTTGATGAACAATTAAGTAATTATAATTATGATGAAAATCAAAGCAATTTGTTGATGAATCTATATAGGATATGAAATGAATTTAGGGAAAATTCCACTTAGCCACTACTAAGTTTGGCCGAGTTTCACTTAAACCCTCTTAAGTTCAAAATCTACTTGTGGAGTCCCCTAAGTTTGCAAAAGTCTTACTTCACCCATTTTCAGTTAACTTTTTTGAAAATTCTGTTAACTTTTTGTGAAATGACGAAAATACCCTTTCATTAAAAAAAATTAAAAATAATAAATAAAAATGATTTTGAACTTTTTGTTTTCTTATTTTTATTTACAGAAATAAAGAATAAAAAAATATTTTAGTATTAATTTTTAAAAAAAAATAAATTTCATAAAAAATTATAAAATAAAAAAACGATGTTTAAAAACCATTTTAAATTTTTTTAAAAAAATTTATAAGAAAAAATTTTTAAAAATTATTTTTACTACTAACAGAATTTTATTCTTTATTTTATACAATGAAAAGATTATATAAAAAGTTCAAAAATCATTTTTATTAATTTATTATAATTTTTCAATAAAAGGGTATTTTCGTCATTTTGCTAAAAAGTTAACAGAATTTTGAAAAAAGTTAACAGAAAAGGGTAAAGTGAAACTTTTTCAAACTTAAGGGATTTCACAAGTTGATTTTGAAGTTAATGGGAGTTAAATGAAACTTGGCCAAACTTAAGAGGTGCTAAGTGAAATTTTCCCATGAATTTATGATGTGTCTAAGTTTTATATAAGTTGATGAAGTAGTTGACTTGACATTGTTCTCTAATTTCAAACACAGAGTTATGAGGAAGATTTCTACCGATGGATTGAGAATGTGTACTAGGTGAGTAAATTTGAACTGTCAACTAATTTACTCGTTAAAATGTTGAGATTATAATTTATGTGGTTCAAATTTTGAGTTATCATTTAGTTTGTAGCATATGAAATAAAAATCAAAAGTGAAATGTTGACCTACCTCCACACGGGATACCTCATATAATAACCCATTTACTGTGTTTATAGAACATGTCAAGACATTCATATTACCCTCTGACAAAAATAGAACTTTAAAAGGAATTATTTTGATTCAATCGTCTCCTTTTCGACTTGTTTACTTGAACTATATATTTTGGATACCAACCAATCGCAAAGTATTCTTCTTCTTTTCTTTTTATCTTTTTTTGCGATTCAAAAATAGTACAAGAATAGTAAACGATTGCAAAAGTCTAAGGAGTTCAAAAAAAATGAATTTCTTCATCATTAATTTATTATTATTATTCATCAAGTAATAAAAAATTTCGTATAGAGCTAGTAGAGCTTGAACTGTCCAAATTTTAAGTTGACTTATCTAATTTGTGAGAAAAATAGCCCTTATATTTTTATTTAATTGTTTTACATTAAATTAATGTTCTATTAACATATACTTAAATTTTAATATTTATAATGTTTTTGAATTATACATATATATATAAATTTTTATAAATGTTTAGATATTTTATTTTGTTTAAAGACATCTCCACCACAAAGTCCTTTCACATCTTATACTTAACTAGGTTGTACTTCCGCGCGATGGACAGTGTTATTTGTAAAATAATATTGAATGATTAAAACTGTTTAATGTGCTCAAATTTATTTTAAAGAAGTGACATATTAAAATAAAATTACAAATAAATAATAAATTAAAATAAATGAATATTAATAATACTTCAATGTCAATATAACAAACAATTCAAATAAATTATTAAATAAGACTCAAGGATTCCAAGATATCGAGAAATAAAAATTAGTAAATGATAAACATATATTTGTATAAAAGTAATTGATATACATGCCAATATCGTATCATCTAGGGATGACACTGGGGCTGGTTTGGGGTGGGTCTTGTAATCTCAGACCCCGTCTTGAAATTAGGTCCCTTTCCCCGAACCCGTCCCATTCCCAAATATTTTGCTATATAACCCGTCCCGAAACCCGGCCCAACTGGTATGGGTAATTTGCGAATCCCAGACCCGTCCCGAAATTAGACTTTATTTCAATTTTCTTTTATAACCCATTTTGTATCATATGATCATCACCCAATCAATTTTACATACATACATCAAGTTATTTATGTATAAAACATGGTGTAGCTAAACATCTTTTTGCCAGAAAAATACGTAGGTAGAATTTCATGATAAACATGATAATGTGTGTACAATATAAAGCAAACACTAAAACAGTTCATGACACGTTTTGTTACTACGTTTAGTATTGACATATTTTTAACGCGAAGTCAAGATGTCAGACAACATGTTGCAACACAGTTGGTGCGGAAGCAGCTCACAACCAAAGGGATCATTCAAATACAGGATGGTGCATGAACTCATGGAGGCCATTACAGATCTGGAAACAACCATTACAACTCTGACCAGTAGAAAGGATACATGCGAAAGCCTTCTCCACGATCTACTAGTTGCCCCATAAGAGGATCCTGCTGCTGAAGAAGACGTTGCAAACTCCACCTCTTCATAGAGAAACATCTCAGTACGCTCGTTTCTCTAAGAACTTATCTTAAATTGTATTTGAATATTTGAATCCCAGGGAACTGTCCGGATTACTTTTTGAACAATATTACTTTTTTTCTCCTTGGTGGAGCTTGGATTTAGCCCGCGGTTAGGGGTTAGTTTGCTCGTGTTTAGAGCTGGTTTTTATTTGTGGTTTGTTAAATCCTTCTTTAATGTTGCCCTTTAGCCATTTTTGAAGCAATTAGGGGGAGATATTATGTAAGCCAGTTTCAAGTCATCCAAAACTCTTGGTGTCTTGTTTCTCAAACATGATAGAACATGTGTCACGACATGTTACCACGTGTTATGTGCCTTACTACAGAAGACATCATGAAGATGAAGAACATGATGGAACATGTGTCACGACATGTTACCACATGTTATATGACAGACTGCGGAGCATGTATCACAACATGTTGCAACCTTGCTACACAATACGACGCTTTACTAAAGAACGGTTGAAACGGCCATCCAGAAACGGTGCTCGCCCGAAGATGCTGAAGACTCTACTAGCCAGAAACGGTGCTCGCCCGAACCTCACCGTCAAAATGTGCTTGCCTAAAAAATTGCCAAAGGGGGAGCTTGTTACTACGTTTAGTATTGGCATATTTTCTTAGTGCGAAGTCAAGATGTCAGGCAACATGTTGCAATACAGTTGGTGCGACATGATACTCGCAGGATTAGGCAAGACATCGAAGACTTCCTGTTTTGAGCACGGAAGCTCAGCGCGCAAAGGAATAAAGACATGGATGAATTAGGCAAAGTCCAGCTGGAAGAAAAACACGCAAACAAGGTTTAATGAAGGCGGCAACGCCAACTTGTCACTTGGCAGAAACGCAAGGCGGCAAGAGACTTCCTAATCGGAATAGAAATTCGATTAGGCAATAGAATTTGCTATAAAAGCAGGCGCTACCCCCTTAGCAACTCAGTCCTTTCTCTGTGCTAAATTCTCATAGCTCTTAACCTTGTACGACTAGCGGATTGAGAGGTTGATCAATTTAGAGAGGACGTTGTCGATTGCATACATCAAGTCGAGGAGATTTGAGTGTAGAATTAAGAGGACGTTGTTGATTGCAAACATCAAGTCGAGGACGATGTTGATTGCTCGAAGGGTAGAATTGAGAGGATCTCAAAAACAGGGGGGTCCTTGGTCGAGGTTGTTCACGGTGAGATCTCTAGTAGCTTAGGACAATAGCTTGTGTGATAGCTAGTTGATGCTTGAAGTTGTACTATTGACTACCAAATAGTGAAAACCTTTCCACTGGCAGAGTGCCCCCAAACGTAGGTGCGGAGTCACCGAACTGGGTTAACATATTGTGTGTCTTCTGTTTACTACTTTATTATTCATAGTCCATAAACTGTGATTAAGCAAGTTGTCGAACTAATCGTTACAACATTGTGTTCGACATCTTGTACCTGCTACTTAACAGAATTTCAATTGGTATCAGAGGATGCACCTTAAACTCTTAGGTGATTTCCTGCAAAGATTATGTATAACAAATATGGACTCAAAGGAAGGAGGATCGATCAATCGACCAGTAGTGCTCGATGGAACCAACTATGGTTATTGGAAAGCACGAATGTATGCCTTCATAAAATCCCTCGATAGCAAAACTTGGAAGGATGTTTTCAATGGCTGGGAAGAACCTCAGTATGCTGATGCTTAAGGAAATCAAACCGGTCCAAAACCCGAGAAATACTGGAGCAACGAAGAAGATGAAGCAACCCTAGGTAACTATAAAGCCCTCAACGCTATATTTAATGGAGTTGAAAAGAATGTTTTTAGGCTCATCAACACCTGTACTAGTGCCAAGATTGCCTGGGATGCTCTTGCCACTGCCTATGAGGGAACATCCAAAGTCTGAGAGCAGAAACTACAATATCTTACCACCAATTTTGAAGCCCTCTCTATAAATGAAGACGAGACCATAGCTGAGTTCAATGTACGGATCATGGATTTAGCCAACGGATCGTACTCATTGGGAAAACCAATGACTGATGAAGATCTAGTCAGAAAAACTCTTAGAGCTCTAAGCTCAAGATTCAAGATGAAGATTACTGCCATAGAAGAATGTCATGATCTAAAAATCTTGAAATTTGATGAACTCATGGGATACCTCATGACCTACGAGCTCTCCTTTCCAACCATGGAGAAAAAGCACAAAGGTGTAGCTTTCAAAAGCTCCACTCATACTCGGAAGGAGCAAGCACTTTCAGACTTTGATAGCGATATTGATGACACCATCGCTATGCTCGCCAAGAACTATAATCGAGTTATGAAAAGATTCAACCAGATGGCTGGAAACAACATCTCACGAGATGTTAGAGATAAACCTCAACAAAGGTTTCAAAAAGCTGAAAACAAAGAAGGCAGACGAGGTGAAAAAGAAGAAAACTGAGTACAATGCTTCGAATGTGAAGTGTATGGGAATGTGTAAAGGGAGTGTCCTAACTTCTTGAAAAAGCAAAAGAAGTGATACATTGCATCCTTTTCGGATGAAGAAGAAGGAGTGACACGGAACTAACAAGCAATCATGTAGCATTCACTGCCTCCACATCCACCGAACCCTTGAAGAAATTTGCCTCAGATGACGAGTTATCGTATGAGACTCTCAACAACGCATACAACGAGTGGTATGTCAAGTGGCTTGAAGACTCTCAAGTTATTGAGAAACAAAACTCACTTATTCTCTCGCTCAATGAAGACAAAACAAGACTTCTTGAAATCATCATTTATCTAAAGAAGGACATCGCTCCTCTGAAGGAGGAACTAGAGCTCATGATCAAGTCCATCAAGATGATGAACCCAAGCACTGACACCTTGGACCAAATTTTATCTATTGGAAAGTCTGCAAACAACTTGGAAGGACTAGGTTACTCAAAAAGAGCTTCAACATCACATACCACTTTTTTCCTCAAAGAACTACCAACAACATGTATCAACAGATGTCACAGACATCCGGTAGTACCCGGCCTCAGAAGAAATACCACCATGGCAGTCCAAAGAAAAGAATACATAATTGGACATGGCATCACTATGGACAAAAATGTCACATCCGACCATTCTACTATCACCTCTATGGGAAGAGCTCAGTTAAACGCAGGACTACCAAATCTCAAAATCAACAAGTATGGATGGAGAAAAAGGTACATCACCAACCCAAAATACAGAAAAAATGGCGGGTGAAGTAAGTACATTATAGGGCTAACATTTCTCACACCTCACTAAAAGCCTCTACCAGTAATTATTGGTACTTTGATAGTGGCTCCTCTGGCATATGACTGGTAGTAGTACATTCCTTACTACTCTGACATCATGCTCAAACTATTTTGTCACTTTTGGAGATGGAGTGAAAACTAGGGTATTAGGAAAAGGGAAGCTCAACCGACTGAACTCACCCTGTCTAAAGGAAGTCTTACTGGTACAAGGATTCACTGCCAATTTGATAAGCATCAGTCAACTCTGTGATCTAGACCTCGAAGTTAAATTTACTCGTAACAAGTGTGTAGTGGTGAACACTCAATTAGAGGAACTCATGACTGGACTTAGGTCACAAGACAACTGCTATCTATGGTCTCTAACCCTGTACGACTAGCGGATTGAGAGGTTGATCAATTTAGAGAGGACGTTGTCGATTGCAAACATCAAGTCGAGGAGATTCGAGTGTAGAATTAAGAGGATGCTGTCGATTGCAGACATCAAGTTGAGGACGATGTTGATTGCTCGAAGGGTAGAATTGAGAGGATCTCAAAGACAGGGGGAGTCCTTGGTCGAGGTTGTTCACGGTGAGATCTCTAGTAGCTTAGGACAATAGCTATTGTGATAGCTAGTTGATGCTTGAAGTTGTACTATTGACTACCGAATAGTGAAAACCTGCGAGTATCATGAAGGCAAGGCGGCAACGCCAACTTGTCACTTTCCAAGAAACGCAAGGCGGCAAGAGACTTCCTAATCGGAAAAGGAATCCGATTAGGCAATAGAGGTTGCTATAAAAGCATACGCTACCTCCTTAGAAACTCAGTCCTTTCTCTGTGCTAAATTCTCAGAGCCCTTAATCGTGTACGACTAACGGATTGAGAGGCTGATCAATTTAGAGAGGATGATGTCGATTGCATACATCAAGTTGAGGAGATTTGAGTGTCTGTAATCTGTTGGGTTTTGTTCGTGATTGAAGAACTCAGGAAGAAGATTGTCGAAGACAACACAACCGAGTATAGGCTTGCTCGAATGGTGGAATTGAGAGGATCTCAAAGATAGGAGGGGACCTTGGTCGAGGTTGTTCACGGTGAGATCTCTAGTAGCTTAAGATAATAAATTGTGTGATAGCTAGTTGATGCTTGAAGTTGTAGTATTGACTATCGAATAGTGAAAACCTTTCCACTAGCAGAGTGCCCCCAAGCGTAGGTGCGGAGTCACCGGAATGGGTAAACATATTGTGTGTCTTCTGTTTACTTGACCTGATATTTTGGATATGGCGATGAAACTTTTGCTTCTGCATGTATAATTAGGAAACTTGAATATCGTCGAGGCATGGTAATCCGCTTTCCTTGAAACAATTATTTCCCCATATGAACAACTTGCTCCCAAGATACGACGACAAACGAAGTCGAACTCTAACCGGGCTATAGAGAGTAATCGAGGAGGAATGAACTAGAGAGAGAGAGAGAGAGAGAGAGAGAGAGACGTCGGCTAGGGTATTTTGATCTTTGTGTGTATATTTCATCTCTAGTAAAGATGCATATTTATAGGTTCAAGAGAAGTAGAAACCTAAAAAGAATATAAATGAAAGACTTATCAATTTCCTTATTTTTTAGGAATAAGTAAATTTCTACTTGCCGTTCAAGCTAGTAATTTACCTTAATGACATAATATAACCACACTTATTTCCAAATAAAAAATATTATGTAAATACTTATACTCTAAAATATCAAGAAAATATTTTATTCTTGAATAAAAATATTTAATTCTTCAATACAGGTATTTCAAAAGATATTTCTTTATTTCCCCCTTACAAGTTGTAGAATATTATTTTCGATTTCAGAAAAAATATTTATTCCCAAATTTACTGACTTGGAAAATATTTATTTCCGAGTTAATTGAAAAATATTATTCTCATTTTACAAATTGAAAATATTGTTGAGAATTCGTTTTTGGGCCTTAGCAAAAATGTGGCGGGCATTCGACCCCCAAATTTTCAGCACATCTCATTTTTCTCATTACCATTTCAAGTGGTCATGTTTGAGATTCAATTTCTCATTCACCTCTTATCTGTTTAGAACTCATGATATACCCTTGGAAGTATCTCATATCCTAGATTATGTAAACGTGGTTCACATCTATCGAGGTCGAGTTTAAACGTTCCATGATCACGGCTCAAATTGACCCAATCATAAGTTAAAACACATTTTAACTTTTTCCATTTTATACACATTTTTCCAACAATCCTCCACATGAATGAAATTGAACGTGTAAGAATTTTGACGTGGTGGTTACTCCCTATAGTCAATATCTGCGTAGGACAAGTAGGTTACCCCCTTTGAACTTTCCTTGTGAGCGTATACTTATCTTCCTAGCGGATGAATAGACGCGATGTCCTTGAACTCTCAGTCATTTTGCGTAAGAATCAATTACTTCACATAGATACCAACGAACCTTGTATTTAGGTTCTCACGGTTGAGTTCGTTATGGTCATGAACACCTCATGGTTTCACAAGAGCTTAAGAGAACTAAACCTCATTAGTCTCCCTTGAAGCGAATCTACTTCACTCTCAAATAGGTGATATCTTTTACTCAACTTTGTGATGCACAAAGTATCATTAAAAGAATAGCTTAACTTGATCCATTTTTATGTCACTGTTTGACATCATAGAAATGGTTTCGAGGTTGACCCCTCAGTGACCGCACAAGGTTCATGCAATTAGGTTGTCCCTTTGAACCTAGATCTTGGGATATCCAGTCAATTAGGTTGGGTTTTTCTTCACTTGACGCCTTAATCATATAGTCTTGAGCCCCATTCCTTTCGATGTTTCTCAACTTGATTTCTATTTAACCCAACGGTTAGCGGATCCGCAATATTATCTTTTAACATGACCAAAGCAACATAGATAATTCTCGTAGAGATTAGTTGTCTAACGGTGTTATGTCGACGATGCATGTGTCGATTTTTACCGTTATCCTTAAGCTCTGTGCACTACAAATAGTTGCTTGGTGATCACAATGCACACATATTTTAGGCACAAGCCTTCACCATTCAGGAATATTCTCTAGGAAGTTACATAGCTTCTCAGATTCTTCCACAGCTTTATCCAAAGCTTCAAAATCATATTTACATGTTAATCTGGTTATTATCGTTTATCGTGAGGATTTCCATGACACAACTCCTCTACTAGGGTTGAGACGTTTCTCCTCTTATCTTTGGCATCCTATACATTAGATATCTAACAAGCATAAGAATATACCTCTAGCACGGCAGGTTCTCTTGCATAGTATAGTCCATAGTTATGGGTTCCTCGTACATACCTTAGTATTCTTATGATTCCTTTTTTCATGTACACACATGTTCAAAGAACTAAGCATTCGTTAACTCAATTATCGTATTCTTTTGTATTTCGAAATTCGTTTGATTCATACACCAAGAACCGATACCACTATGCAAAGCATATGCAATGAAAATGCAGTCCCACGTTTTGGATCTATTTCATTACCTCTTTTAAACGGCTATTACCTTAGCAAGGCACCCCCCCCCCCCCACATTCTTAGGCAATTATTAGAAGGTTCGTTTCCTTTCCATAATTCCAACAGTATCATGTCTGATTTCTTGCGGAGTTAGTTTATTTAAAAAGTGACTAATTGACATAGAGTTTCCCCCCACATGTATCGTGACGTCTTATAATAGATTAAATCAGACGTTTTTTGCGACATAAGAAAAGAAGATCTCGTTGGTTTTGACTTATTATAAGTTCACACTTATAATTTAGGGATTTCTACGTTTGATAACCTACGCAGCGCTACGTAGTTAACTTGTCCAAGTTTACATCTCACCCATAAATGACTTATTGAAATAAACATAAGAAGCATCCCTCCCATTTTATTCTTCATGTTGAACTTGCATGAAATGATTTATTCATTCTCCACACGCATCCCATACTTAGTCAAAACTCATTCCAACCTTGCACCATCTTAAAGTCTTTTCAGCCTAAGATGTTGTCGGATACAATTCTCTTGCAAATGTTTAATACATGAGTAACATTTTGTACAATTACTTCTTTTCCAAAAATTATTCATGAAATTGATCAATTAATATGTTTAATTTGAATTTCACATATCAAGTTTAGAAAATTCAAAGTTTTTCTCATAATGGAAATAATTATTCTAACTTGATTCTTCACATTCTAGATGAATAATTGAAAACATTCAATTTATCCACATGTGTTTTCGCAACATGTTTTTGTTGATCGCAAAGATCATTCGGTTTTGTCCTTTATGCTCTCGAGCATAATGGATCATATCGACCTTCAATCAACAAATTCAATATATGTTGATCTCACGTGTTTCACAAAAAAAACTCATACGTTGTTTAATCTATCTTACATGTCTTGTGGAATCGATTAATTAATAATCTTTAAAATAATTATTTATACATATTTATGCATGAAATAAACTCTACGTGTATCAATTAAAGCACTGATACTGTTCAATATATCATTTTCGTACTCTCTTCTAGAGTTGGATCATAAGAATTCAATTTACATTCTTCTCATAAGAAACCATGTTATTCAAAATTAACATTGGAGTCTGTCAATTTGTTCGTGCGTGTTCATATATTTTCTGAATCAAATTGACTAAACATCACAATATATAATATTAAGATCATATTATTCAAACGAATAATTACTTAAGTAGTATATACTTGTTGTCATTGTAATTGGAAACTGTTCGATTTGTGTTTCCATTATACATGGAACGTGTTTCCATCGCACGGGTATTTTAGTGAATTAATGACATAAAATAAGAAATGTTTCCCTTATTTTATTCATAACCTTTAAATTTACTGAAATAACAAATAATTTTCAAATCTCAACTAAACACTTAAATCGATGTCATACATATCTTGTGTCATGACATTCACAACGTTAGCTTCAAGCTTATTTGCCTTTCTTCAGCATCCTACATTCGGAAGAAATATGTACTTGCTTGTTGCAATTGAAGCACTTCTCATTTATCTTGGGTTTCATGGCAACGCCTCCTTGAGGCTTCTTGCCCTTTGTGGGATCCCTCTAAACCTCCACAATGTTAGCCACATATTGGCTGGCGGCGTTGGAGAATTTATTGGAATCGTCTTTCTTGTCATACTCAATTAAAATTTTGACAATCAGGTCCTCTACCGTCATCTTCTTTTATTTATGCTTCAAAAATGAGTTGGACATCATCATCTACATCCTCTCCAACAATGGGAGGATCATCCTTCACCACATGTGCAAGGTTCATCATTGTCAGATGGAATATCATCTTTTACTGCCATGTTTTAAAATCTGTCACAAAAGCCTTTTCGGACTTATCAAGGTGGGACATAAACATAAGTGCCATCTGGTGGTTCATCTCAAGTTGAGCATCAAAACCGTTTGAACTGGCTTGAGTAACAGATTCAGTTGCATTCATAGATTCTTTATAGATTCAGCAACTTTCGCGCTTTCGTTACTCATATATGAGACAACAAAAATTCAAACATTAGATTTAATTAACTAACGTGTTCACATAGAACATTACTTCAAATCAACAAAGTTTGAAAATTTAGATCTCGTGCTAGTGGAACGTATTTCCCCCATATAGATAATTTATTTCCACTTGTAGGGAACGTATTTCTACTTCACATCAGCCTTATTTTTGCTTGTAAGGAACGTAGTTCCCCCACACAAACATCGTGTTCTAGTATGTTGGAACCTGATTCGATTTGTCCTTACGTGTTCTACAAATAGAACGGAATCAAACCGATTCAGAAATTGACATCACTGTTTTATGTTAATCGTCTTTACGTGTTTCACTTGGAAACAGATCGATTACATAACAATATTGTTTGAATCGTTCTTACGTGTTCCAAAAAGGAAATATAATCGATCAATCAAACATCGAGCAACGATAGACCATTATATTCATCAATTGAATAAATTAGGTCATAATCTTGCTCTACCACTTATGTCAAATTATATTTATCTCAATTGATGTGCAAATTAACGGTTTTAAATTTAATACCAAAAAATAGTTTCGTCAAATTTTATATATATATATAGGGAAAATGACACTTTTGTGCACCTAAATATACACTTTTGACACTTTCATACCCTAACTTTTTTTCTCTTTTTTCCATACCTGAATTTCATTTTTGGACAGTAATTCCAAAATATCCATGAATTGAACCAAAATTTAGGGTACTTCTAGACAATTTTCCAAAAATACAAATGAATTGAACCAAAATACCCATGAATTGAACCAAATACTCATGAATTGAACAAAAATTTAGTGCCATTTTTTGTAAGTAAATGCCAGTTGTCCCAAAATGAAATTCGGGTATGGAAAAAAGAGAAAAAAAAAGCTAGGGTATGAAAGGTCAAAAGTGTATATTTAGGTGCACAAAAGTGTCTTTTTCCCATATATATATATATATGTCCAAACGTCCAAACTGTATAACATGCAGTGCAATGTTGTATAACTATATAGTATATGTAGTACAATGATGTATAACATGTTGGACCTGTGTAAAATTGAAGCAATGTATAACATGTAGTGCAACGTTGTATGACTGACACATGTCGCAATCTAAAATAACACGCGTCTCTGATCCGACGATTATATATTGGTTTGGACGTTTGGACATTTTGGATGAGTTTGTATTGGAGTGCATCCTTATATATATATATATATATATATATATATATAGAGAGAGAGAGAGAGAGAGAGAGAGAGAGTAGGTATCAAATACAAACCAGAGGAAAATGTCCAAACTGTATAACATGCAGTGCAATGTTGTATAATTATGTAGAACATGTAATGCAACATGTTGGACCTATGCAAAATTGAAGCAATGTATAACATGTAGTGCAATGTTGTATAACTGTCACGTATCGCAATTTAAGATAACGTACGTCTCTGATCCGACGGTTATACATTGGTTTGGACGTTTGGACATTTTGGGTGAGTTTGTATAGGAGTGCATCCTTATATATATATATATAATTGAAGCAATGTATAACATGTAGTGCAATGTTGTATAACTGTCACGTATCGCAATTTAAGATAACGCGCGTCTCTGATCCGACGGTTATACATTGGTTTGGACGTTTGGACATTTTGGGTGAGTTTGTATTGAAGTGCATCCTTTTATATATATATATATATATATATATATATATATAGAGAGAGAGAGAGAGAGAGAGAGAACACTCAGTTATTGTTAGAACGTTAGAACAGATATGGATCGTTAGATTTGTGGTGTGATCAAGATGCCACACGTGTGAAATGGGCCCACCAAATCATTAGAAATTCTGATTCGCGAGGGTAATTTAGAGAAATCGAATGGAGATCTAATCCCACTTATATTCTTATTTATTATCTTTTTAAAATTAATTAATTCTTTTTTGTGAAAATCATATCCTTATTTAATATGTTTTTCTGGTTTTAGTTAATTCATTTTTAAGTTGACAATTTTTGAATCATTTTCTTTTTATTTTAAGTTGACATTTCTTGAATTACATTAACATAAATGCACTCTCCCTCAAAATTTTGTGTCCATTCAATTATGTTTCAAACTTTTTTATGCAATTTTCGCCAAGTCATTCTCTGAATAATTACAAGAATAACTAAATTAAGTACGAGTCGCATTATCAGTATAGCATTTCAAACATTAAAGTCACACATGTGTAACACATGAACAAACTAGATAGTGAGCAGTCATACCAGGATCCAACTATACTTATCCACGACCCACAAACACTCTTAAGAATATGGGACAACAGATATTGAGTAGGCATATTTGGGTCTAAACAGATTGCAACTTTGGATTGCATATTATGATCATAATACTTATCAATGAAATCTACTCCTATGTGAAACATGGATAATGATGTTAGTGAATAACCAAACTAGACCATGATTGTTATTTTTTGTTAGATTGTAGCTTTTGGCCATACTACATTTGTGTATAGCCATACAAAGGTTATATATGACCACACTTTAAATTGAATAACCACACCAGAATATGCATGCAGGAGTGAACTTCTTATATGAGTACCAATATTTATTTATTATTAGTCTTTAGTTTACATCTTCCAGACTTTTCCATATCAACATATATGTATACACCGGACACATCATTTTATTCCATGCAGTTGATTTCCAATTTCTACATGTGGTCTATTTATTTCCCCTTACTGAAATTGGTTTTATCTAAACCACAAAACTTTACCTTTCTTACTTATAATACTCATCCACATCCCACACGTAACTATATAGTTGCAACCTTATGGCCATTCTATTGAATTCTTTCTTCACAGTGATTTCAATATTATTGTGACATGGCCAAACTACAATTTATTAGAGCTACACGTAATATCATAGTTAATACACTCGCGGCCACACTGGTTCAACCACAACCATATATGTTACATAGAAGTCATACATCTTAATTGCAATCACATGTAACATTTGATGGTCATTCTTAACCTCGGGGCAACCATTCTACTTCACTGATAGTCACACGGTGTCAACAACAACCAAACCACATAATCCCTTTACACGCATTCATTATTCACCATTTATGCTTAACCCATTTCAATGTGATATGCAGTGATCGACTATTATTATTATACATCACTCAAAGTAGCCACAATGAATTTCTCGTAGTCATATTGGTGCAATCATAGCCACATGCGTCACATGAAAGTCATACGTCTTCAAGCGCAGCTATAACATATGAATGAGTTCAGCACACTCTTTGTGTTGATGTGTTAATGTAGTTTATTTTTTTCATAATGAACTCATGCGGTCGCACTCACTTTCTTGTTAGCCACACTCACATATTAGGAGCCACACTAGTTCAACCACAGCCATACAGGGCCGGCCCAATAGTAAAGCAAGAAAAGCACTTGCTTTAGGCCCAAACCAAAAATAAGCCCGTAAGTATAAAATTTAAGGCCCAAAAAAGTTAAGACCCAATCTCAAAACCAGCAAGCTCCCAAAGACTAATCTTTCCATTAAGGCCCAAAACTTTTGCAATATTTATTTCTGTCCATGCGGCCTATATTTACTATTTAGCCATCATCAACGGTTCATTCGCCGTGACTGTTGGTTTGCTCGCAAATTGTTTTTTTTCTTTTTTTTACGCTTTTTTAAACTAGAAGATAAATCATTAAAGAAGTCTTGACATTTTTAATTGGTGGTTGGGCCTCGACTAAAGATGCATCACTTATACATAAATACTTAAATGTAAAGCATCCAATTTCAAATTTTTAGCATGTTCATCGGCTTCTTTTATAAGTTCTCACCCATAACTTTTTTTTTGGTAAAAGCTATCTTCGATTCAATTCTGTTAATGTATGAATTGGAAACCCCTTATTATGCTTTGCGATTATTAGGCTATGTAAATAATGTATTTTATTTTATTTTCTTGTTGGTTTAACTAAAGCTGCTTTGTGGATTTTGTCAGGGGAGTACTTTTTCAGTTTATTGTTGTGTTCTTCGAACTATTCTTTCAATTTTATTTTTATTTGATTTTGTTAGTTATTTTTATTTGATTTTGAAGGTAGTCTTTTAAATTAATTTTATTTAATTTTGATTTTGATATTTTTATTTTGCTTATGCCAATTTTATGTAAATTTTATCATTATTCTTCATTTGAGAATATGGATTTTAATGATAGTTAATTTAATTTATTTGTGCTCATTATTTTCAACTGTAGAATGTTTCCTTGGTACATTTTAAGTTATGCTAGTCTTATAACTAATTTTGTGTGTTTACAGTTTATCTATGTATTCATTTTGAAGCCAAAAAAAAAACCACATGATTTCGTTTGTTCTTTTATTGTTTTCACTTTATCTACATATTAGTTTTGCTTTAATATCATACAACATAATAAGTCATTAACTTTAATTAACTTATGGAGTTCAGAATGATTACAAAAGGCAAAAGGCCTTCTTTAGTATTTTTGCTTCAGGCCTCAAGAGTTATTGGGCCGGCCTTGCAGCCATATCGTTTAAATAGAAGTCATTCGTTTAAATTGCAACCACATGGCGAATATGATGACCATTCTTTACCTCATTGCAACCGTACTGCTTCAATGATAGTCAATCGTTGTCACCACCAGCCAAACCAAAATCTCCTTAACACACATTGAATTTTCACCATTTATGCGAAAAACCCCTTGAATGTGATACTACGGAATCGACAATTAGTATTATTTATTATCCAAAATTCGTTAGTCATTTCACAATTTCCTAAAAAAATTTATCTGATTTAATATTTTTTAATTTGTTGAAGATACTATTATATCTTATTTCTTGCTTATAAAATTTATATCCCTTATTGCATGTAATAAATATCTTGTTAATGTAATATTGTTTCTTCATTCAAACATTTCTTATACTCATTTAAAATTATCATATCTGCCCAAATGTGTAATTATGATTGATCTTCACATTATGTCATCTTGATTAATGATATTAGGTTACCATATTTGTGGCTAATTAATGATATGTGGACGTGTTTAATTGAAATTAGGATTTTCTCATTAATAGTATTAAATCACTTCCGTTTTTCATTATCACTTTCCCTAAAAACAATTTTCATTTTCTGGAACTACCCATTTGTCATAACCAATGCATGCACACGTTTGAGTTTTAGATTAATATGATGCGTTGAATTAAATTGGATCCGAAGGCCAAATATTGTTCCAATGTTCTAACGTTAATCACTGTTCTCAATGGAATGCATCTCTATATATAGGGATGTCTTCCACTACAAACCTTCGCTTATTTACAAATTGTCCAAACCAATCACCAACCAATAAGAAGCGTTGTTTTATGGAAATCTACGTGCATGCTTTCTCAGCGCTCGACACGTGTCCATGTGTGTCCATGAAAGCTGGCACGCAGTGGCTTTTGGGGTCGTAAAAAGTTTCACCCTCAGCGCAAAAAGTTCTACTTGGCCTTTTGCGCCGGAGGTGGAACTTTTGAGTTAGTGTAAAACTTTTTAAGCTGAGTGTGGAACTTTTTGCGACCCCAAAAGTCACTGTGTGTCAGTCTTCATGGACACGGTGGACACGTGTCGCGCGCTGGAAGAGCGTGTGCGCAAATTTCCACGTCTGTCGTGAGTTTGGACGGTTTGTAAATAAGCCAAAGTTTGTATGTAATTTAAACTATATATAATCAATCATTGATTAAGCACAACTCATCATCTTCAATCAATTGATCATCTCATGATTGCTCGTAGGGCTGTAAACGACACGAGATTTTAACGAGCCGCTCGAGCTTGGGCTCGTTAAATATTCGGTTCGGGCATGATAAACGGCTCATTTAATATTTATTGAATTATATTTATATTAATATATTTATAAAATACTTATAATAGAATTAGACAAGCTGAATCAAGTCAAACCAATTTCAAGTTGACTCATTTATTATTTAATGAATTATTTATCATTTACATTTATTTAATTTTTAATTAATATTTGTATTTATATTTAAATTGAAGCGAACCAAATCGAGCCGAGCCGAACATTTTTTTCACAAGTCGAGCCCTACCAAAATGAGGCTCGGCTCGTTTACACCATTTACTCGCTTTTTGTCTCACAAAGTATTTCTCATTGAAACCTTGCCAAGATAATTCCAAGCATTATTCATCGTATATAAATTTATACATAAAACATACAGACATAATCTCATTACACAATACATTAATCTATAATTAATAATCATACTTATAATAAAGTATTAAATGATAAATTTTTTGCCCTTCTTCTACTTAACCAGTATCCCCCGTCTCTCGCTTCTTTGTAGATAAAATGTAATTTATTCATATATATATATATATATATATATATATATATCACTGTTCATAATATTTTAAAAATTAAGTTTAACTTTGCCCTTTTTTTTACCCTTTTCAACTATGTTTTTTTTTTAAAATCAATTACTGTTGCTGTGGCAGTGAGCATTTGAACTGTGGTCCCACCCCAAAACTAGTTTATGATATTTTATTATTTTAATAATATATATTAATAAATTATAACGCCTCTTAATTTGATTTCATCCCTATTTTTATTATTTTAAATTAAAAATATTGTTGTTCGTATTAGAATGTAAAATAATGGAGCATGTCAAATCAAGCTCAAGTATCATTTAAACTCAAGAATGAGCTTGTTTAATAAAAGAGATTAGTCCCAACCTTTTACTAATATTTTAAAAAAAATTAATGAATATTTACATCAAGTTAGATAGGTCAAATCAAGTTGAGCCGGTCTCAAATTGACTTGCTTGATATTTAACTAATTAAATAATTTTATTTAATATTAATTTTAACTTTTGATAAATATTTTTATAAAAAAGTAAACAAACTAAAGGCTATAAACAAGTTTAAGTAAGTGAACTATGGGGTACAAACGAGTTGAATCGAGTCTTAATTTAAACTGGGCTCGACTCATAGGAAAGTTGTTCTGTTCGAGATTGGCTCTTCGCGACATTATTTACTTAATTTTCAATGAATATATTATTAAAAACTGATATATATATATATATATATATATTATTTTAATTTATTTAATTAAATACTAAACAATAGGGCTGTGAAGGAGCCGAATCTTTAATGAGACGTTCTAGCTCAACGAGCTGAGTTCGAGCCTAACTCTTTTTGGCTCGACAATATTGAATTATTTATAAATTTATACTGTTACAATTTTTAGCTTTTAGTGAATATTTGTAATGAATTTAGACGAGCCAAATTGAGTCAATCCGATCTCGAGCTGACTCGCTAAATATTAATGAAACATATATATTTTTATTATATATTAATTTTAAATTTTAATGAATATTTGTACTGAAAATTAACCGAACCAAGTCGAGCAGAACTCGAGTTTAGTTGCATTCATTCGAGCCTAAGTTGGCACTTATTTATCGAGTCGAGCCGAGCACTTGCAAATAGAAACTCGATTTGGCTCGTTTACACCTATAAACCTCAAATTAATTTGACTCATCTAAATTGAATGTAAATATTTATTGATTTTGCCGATAAAGAATATTTATTGATTTAAAAAATATATATTAAGAAAAGGTTAGACTTTAGTTCATTTATTAAACGAGTCTAATATTAAGATTAACTTATACTTTAACACAACACACTCAAATAATTTTCAAATCTAATTTGAGCAGTTCGACTCATTTACAATTTTAATATGAATAATCATAATTTTATTTTAATGAATGCAGTAAAATAAAGAAAGTAAATTTTTGAGTTATAAAGTCATCATATATTTAGTTATAATAATGATTATTATTATTAGATATAAGATAACAAAAGTACTGTATTCTCTGATGGTTGATAGAGGCTTCATTTTACATGTTTTTAAGTGAACCAATACATTAACACTTCAATAGCAGTTGGGTTTTTTTTCTAAACACTGTAACAATAGTGTAACAGTGAAAAAACCAAAGTCAAACCTAGTTTTTTTAAATATTATGAACAGTGATTTAGTTTTATAAATATTTGAATAAATTACATTTTTTCTTAAAAAAATCCAGATAAAACGTTAGTGGATTGAAAAGGTTGTAGGTGTTCTTGATTGGTTGTACAATTTTTCTATTTCTGTACAAGATTGACATAGGAAACTCCACTAATTTGGCTGTATGATTTTTTTCAATTATTAGATTATATTAGGTTTCCTATATATATGTTTCCTTTATCACATATATTAGGGTTTTCTATTTTATTTCTATTATCTCTATAAATAGAGGTCTCTTGTAATTCACAACACACACATTAATAATAAATCCCTCATTATTTTTATCATGGTATCAGAGGTATAACCGATCCTTGGTTAAATCTTTACGAATTTATCGCTTTGCCCACTCGTCGATGATTCGTGATTCTGACGGGTGGGCGAGGCAATTCAATCTCAATCTCTAGCCTAACGTTTCCGCAAACAATCAACTCGACAATTCCACAATCAATCTCGCAATCTCAAAACCAATCTTGCATTCTCGCACCACCATCACGTATCAACAACTCCTCTCACACAACCTCCTACTCCAAGCAATCCACAAATCGTACCAATCACAAAATCAACCTATCAACAATCTTTCCCTAAACAATCAACACCCTCTCTCGCCCTTTAGCTTCCGTTAATCAAAAACCCACATTAAACTCATCCCTTACGGTCATTAATGAAGGAATTATTTGAGGGTTCCAGACAATTAATTTCATGCTCATACAAGAAATTTAACCTCAAAGTTCCATGATTTATACGGATCTTGCATGATCATGAATTGATCATGAGATCTAGACTAGATTAAAATAAATTGTTACCTTGAATCAAAAATCTCCTTGTTACTAAATTGGATTTAGTAACCTCTAAAGATCGTCCACACAGGAAGAGCAATCCAAAAGGATACTTGCAGCGAACCTTGCTAGAAGATCGAAGCAAGCAAAACGGACGGAGCACGGGGAGGGGAGGGGCCGGCCGAAACTAGGCAGGGAGAGAGAGAGAAGACGGCTAGGGTTTCTCAAAATTATTGTGTAATTTTCAGATCTGAAAATTTCCCTTTTATAAACCTTAATCGGGCTTTTAATTAATTAAAGGCCTTAATGGGCTTAAAGCCCAAAGCTTTTAATTAACTGTGTAGAGAAGCCCATTCTGGCTTAGCCCATTCTGGCTAGGCCCAGTTTAGCTAAATTAACTAAATCTATTTAATTAGATTATAATTAATTAGTCTTGCTAAACCGTTCTTGATTCCGGTTTAATCCTAAACCGAAATCGGTCTAAACTAGTTTAATCCAAAATCGGATTTTGTCTCTCTCATGATTCCTCCATATGATTCCATCTGTTTTACTCAACCTAAAGTGTGTGACCCTCTAGGCTCACGACACGTCGGCGGACTGGTAAAATTACCATTTTACCCTTTCCATCATGAGTGGCCTCTAGCAAGACATCATGATTACCCAACGCTTGTGATTATCGAGATTTCGACTTAACCTTGTCGTTCATGAAACTATCCTTTTATCCTCTTGATATCTTTGACAACCACGAGGCATAGACAAGTCATCCTCGTTCTATTGTCCTGTTTCTTGATTCTGAGTTAACTGAATTATAACTGATACTACGTATCGTCTGCATGGCCATGCTATTGTATTTCAGTTGTACTCATCAAGTGGCCTAAACTGATATCTGCTCACACGTCCGTATGAGGGATAAATCCTTCAGCGATCCATTGAGTCAACTTATGTAACTTGTGATCGAGCCAATCACAGCCGTTATTGTAACCCTTTTACAGGAAACGTTAGACTGAGTCAAACTAGTCACTCATTACATATTGACCTCAATGGTCCTTCGGTCTGAGGATGTGATTTCATGATCCGACATATGAGTATGTTCATGACTGTGTCTATGTAACATACTCATGATTCGGGTTGTCCTATATCACCCCTGACTGGTGATACTATGACCTAACTCTGGCCCCCTACTGGCCATGATCAGTAGAGCGTGATCATTTAGAGTTAGCCTCATACCGATCTCTTCTTATGAAGCTGTTCTGATCGGGAACTGCTTAAGTAAAATTTTATCTGATCTGTAGATCTACTATTATGTGTTGACACATCAATGATACAAATCAAATCATACTTAAGATATTACTACAACACTTAGTAATATGAATGCCGATTTTTATTCAATGAATAATCTTTATTACAAGATTAGATTGAAAATACATTGTGCTAGGGCACAAATCCCAACAGTCTCCCACTTGCCCTAGACCCAATTGGTATTCCAATCTAAACCCATTCCCCTGACATGTTCCTCATGCTTAGGCTGCGGTAGCGCCTTAGTTAAAGGGTCAGCTAGATTATCATGCGTTGAAATGTAGCTTATCTCTACTTCGCCCTTATCAACCATCTCTCTGATGATGTGATACTTTCTCTCGACGTGCTTGGTCCGTTTGTGAAATCTGGGCTCTCTAGCTAGCGCTACGGCCCCTGTGTTGTCACACCTTAAGCTCACGGGATCAAACGTTCGCGGCAGTACATCTAATCCTCTCAAGAAGCTCCTGACCCACACCGCTTCTTTGGCTGCTTCCGACGTAGCTATGTATTCCCCCTCCGTGGTGGAGTCGGCTATTGTCGCTTCCTTAAAGCTTTTCCAACTGAAAGCTCCCCCATTCAACATGAACACATACCCACCTTGAGACTTAAAGTCATCTGGGTCTGTCTGAAAACTAGCATCAACATATCCAATGACACTTAGCTCTCCTTCTATCCCACCATACACTAAGAAAGCGTCCTTTGTTCTCCTCAGATACTTGAGGATACACTTGACGGCAGTCCAGTGATCTTGGCCTGGGTTAGACTGAAATCTGCTGGCACAGCTGAGGGCAAACGATACGTCAGGCCTCGTACAGATCATGGCATACATGATAGATCCCATTGCCGAGGCATACGGGATTCAGTTCATTCTCTTAAGCTCAGCAGGTGTTTTAGGACACTATTTCTTGCTTAGCTTAATGCCATGTCTTATCGGGAGGTTCCCTTTCTTAGAGTCAAGCATCGAGAATCTTCTCAACACCTTATCTATATAGGTTCTCTGACTTAGACCTAATATTCTCTTGGATCGATCTCTGTAGATCCTGATCCCCAGAATGTAAGTGGCCTCTCCTAAGTCCTTCATGGAGAAACACTTCCCTAACCAAGCTTTGGTCTCAAGCAAGGTTGGGACGTTATTTCCCATGATTAGTATATCATCGACATACAGCACCAGGAACACTATGTTACTCCCACTGCTCTTCTTGTAGATACAAGGTTCATCTGGATTTCTGATGAACCCGAACTCTTTTACGGCTTCGTCGAAGCGTAAGTTCCAACTCCTGGAAGCTTGCTTCAATCCATAAATGGATCGTTGCAGCTTGCACACCTTTTCGGGATGTTTAGGGTCGACAAAACCTTCTGGCTGGGTCATATAGACATCCTCCTGCAAATTCCCGTTAAGGAATGCGGTTTTGACGTCCATTTGCCATATCTCGTAATCGAAATATGCTGCAATGGCTAACATCATCCGAATTGACTTAATCATAGCTACTGGCGAAAAAGTCTCATCATAGTCCATACCTTGGACTTGACGATAACCTTTAGCAACCAGTCTTGCTTTGTAAGTCTGAGGCTTTCCGTTCATATCTGTCTTTAACTTAAATATCCACTTGCAACCTATGGGTTTTATCCCAGGTGTGCTGTCTGCTAAGTTCCAGACCTGATTGTCTTTCATGGACTTCATTTCCTCATCCATGGCATTCTGCCATTCTTTTGAGTTGGGACTGGCCAAGGCTTGCTGAACCGTTGCAGGATCATCCTGATCTACAACTATCAAGTCATTACCCTCTGTGGCTAAGAAGCCATATCTGACTGGGTTTTGACGAGATCTTTCAGACCTCCTTGGTCCTACAGGAGTTTCTGTTGGATTAGGACTTGGATCATTTACCTCATCGGGTACCTCTACAATGTCTGCTGGCTGTTCCGTGTCTTCTCGAATTTCTTCAAGAAGCACAGGACTCCCACTGGGTTTCTTGGATAAGAATTCTCTTTCCAAGAAAACCCCACCTCGAGCCACAAAGAGAGTTTGTTTTCCTCGGGTTTGTAGAAGTAGTACCCCATGGTTCCTTTGGGGTACCCTACAAAGACATACTTATCTGCCTTGGGTTCGAGTTTATCACCAAGCAACCGCTTGACGTAAACGTCGCACCCCCAGATCTTGAGGAAAGACAACTTGGGAACTTTCCCTTGCCAAACCTCAAATGGAGTGGTCTCCACTGCCTTTGTAGGTACTCGATTTAATATGAATGCGGCTGTTTCTAGGGCATGGCCCCAGAAAGATACTGGAAGGTCGGAGTGACTCATCATGGAACGAACCATGTCTAGCAGGGTTCTATTCCTCCGTTCGGAAACACCATTCATCTGAGGGGTTCCTGGCGGGGTTAATTCTGAGAGTATACCGTTATCCTTTAGGTGACTGAGAAACTCTTGATCCAAGTACTCGCCACCTCGATCGGAACGAAGTGCCTTTATACTTTTACCAAGCTGGTTTTGTACTTCATTCTGGAATTCTTTGAATTTATCAAAGGACTCCGACTTATGTCTCATTAAATAGACATACCCAAACCTATTGAAATCGTCGGTAAAGGTTATGAAGTATCTGAAACCTCTCCTGGCTTGTGTACTCATGGGCCCACATACGTCTGAATGTATTAGGCCCAAGAGATCACTTGCCCTTTCACCTAAGCCGCCAAAAGGCGCTTTTGTCATCTTGCCCATAATGCAAGATTCGCATCTCTCGATTGGTGTGAATTCAAACGGGCTCAAGAGCCCACACTTATGAAGTGTTGAGACGCGTTTCTCGCCTATGTGGCCTAGACGACAGTGCCACATCACTGTCTGGTTTGAGTCATCCGACTTTAACCTCTTATTTACGTTATAGTTTGTACTGTAGTTAGTGTTATCAATATTTAAAATATATAATTCACCAACCATAGATGCAGTGCCGTAAACGATATTATTTCTTGATAAAGTAAACAAGCCATTGTCTATGGCAAATACAAAACCAAGTTTGTCCAAACTGGACATTGAAATAATATTCCTACAAAATGTAGGTACACATAAGACATCGTCCAAAACTAATACAAGCCCTGTGGGCATCCTAAGACTAACAGAACCGACAGCCGTCGTTGACACCGAACTGTTGTCTCCGACTCTCAGATCCCGCTCGCCTTTCCCAAGGAGCTTTCTACTTTCCAGAACCTGCAGATTAACACAAATGTGAGATTCTGCTCCGGTATCAACTACCCATGTGTCTGAGAAAGTAGCGTTGAGATTCTACTCAACAACGTAAATACCTGATCCAGGTCCTGAAGGGTGTCCTCCCTTCGGCAAGCTTTTCACATAATCCTTGTGCTGCCTGCAATCCTTCTTCCAATGACCTGGCTGCTGGCAGTAGTAACAGATCACCTCTGAGGCCGAAGAGCTCCCTTCGGCTCTATGAACCGCTTGGATTCTCGGACCTCTAGGTGCCCTTATTTGCCCAGCTAGGTGTATTGGCGCCTTACCCTTACCTGACACTGCTGGTGCCTTGCCCTTGTTGGGTTGTCCTGGTGACTTGGTATTAGGCTTGCCAGCTCTTTTGAAGCTTACAGCCTTATTGACCATCAGGACCTCAGGGGTTTTGCCCTTGAGGTCTTTCTCTGCTGTCACCAACATTCCATGAAGTTCCTTGATGGTCTTTTCCATATTATGGAGATTGTAATTTGTGATCACATCTCCATAAGCCTTTGTAAGCGACATCAGGACTATGTCTGATTTCAGCTGCTCCGTGAACTTATGACCTAGACTGGCCAAGCGATCAAAGAGCCGCTTCATCTTTAGGACGTGTGGGCTAACTGCCTCACCAGCGTTGAGTCTGCAATAGAATACTTCCCTAAGAGTGTCGTATCTTTCGACACGGGCATTCTTTTGGTAGTATATCTTGATTTCCTCCATCATCTCCTGGGGTTCTCCCATGAGATGCATGAACTGGTCTTGGGTCTCATTTTCCATGAACCCGACCATGAGAATGCCAACGTCTTGTCGATCGCTTTTGTATTTCTCAAAAGCACTCTTACCGGCATTGCTGGCATCATCAGCAGGCTCAACTAAAGGCTTGTCTGTAAGGATATACTCCTGTCTGTCATACTGAAGTGCAAGCTTCAGGTTCCTCTCCCATTATAGGAAGTTGGTCCCAGTCAGCCTGTTATTCGACAGAAGAGACTTTAAGGCTTCACTGCCAGAACGTGTTGTTTTGGGTAGCGAGGTTGCCATCTAATCTATACATGAAAACAAACTCGATCAGATTCTTAATTTAGTTGAAGTAAGAGACACTTGATTATGAACATTACTGATTCTTGTGTCTGAATCTTAACCAAGATCTCCGCATACCCAAAACTGGAGTGAGTTAATCTCATCGCCCCAGTTTTGGACATTGGATTAGGACAGTCCAGTCCTTTCACAATTCCATGTGATTCTTGGCTAGGGCTTATACATTGTGTGTATACGGCATTGCCCTATATCTGATACCCTGGCTCAGATCATCTGAGAATCGCAGACAAGTCAACCAATTTTCAACGCATGGTCCAATCTGCATGACTACTACGCTAATGCGCACGCACCCATGCAAACTGGTCCATCTTCTATTAGAACCCTTTCTCATGGATCCACGTTAATCGTGTCTACCCATGAGTCCGAGAGCTAATCGAAGTGATGAAAAGTGGGCGGTATCTAGCTTGACTTGAAATTATTTTCCTTTTAAATGTTCATTATCACTGATCATTATTTGATCTTAATATGAACTTACCATCTACAAATCCATGTAGAGATAATTTCAATTCCAGTTTACATGTGCGTGATTGACTGATTATTATTAATCTTTACACATGTGGGTGATGATCTAATTAATCATGGACTTATGAAAATTAAATCACACATTCATCCATGCATTCATAAACATAAATGTAAATTTGCTTTAGCTAGCCCGCTAACCCTACTGGAATAAACTAGAACCTATACTAGGTCTCGTCTTTCCTCATTCTCCTAGACTCCCACTGGCTCCACGCCTCCTCGGGATTACCGTCCTTCTCTTCGGTTCTTCTCATCTTGGGTCTTCGTAATTACATTTAATTTTAAATAAAATAAATGATGTGACACGCAAGTCACTAATAAATTACAACCCAAAAGCAACTCGCAGGTTGCAAACCGAAATTAAATCCTAAATTTGGGCTAACTTAGCAATCATGTTGCAAACATCGTGTTATCAAACAATCATGTTATTAAACAAGCATGTTATCAAGCAAGCATATTGTTTTAATTTTATCTTGATTTAAATCATAAAATACGGTTTATTTAAACCGTTTCTTAAACCGGTTAATTTCTGAATTAAATCGGTTCACGCGCTGGTTTATCGAAACCGAACCGGTCTGAAATTTTAATTAATATTTGGTGAAAAATTCTGGATTTTCTGGGTCGGATTTTGACCCAAATCCACCGGGTTTGGCCGATCCAAAATTGACCCGAGGGTCAATTAGGGTTCGGCCGAAACCCTAGCCGGCCGGGCTGGCCGCGTCGTGGCCGACCAGCCCGTGAGGGCTGGCCGAGGCGGGCCGCCTGGCCTGGTCTGGTCGGTCCGAGGCCCTTCCCTGGCCGGAGCCGAGGGGCTCGGCTAGATCTGCCATGGGCAGATCCGGTCGGTCCTTCCCGGCTGGCCGATCGGCCCGTGGTTCGGCCGGGGTTGGCCTTTAGGCTAGCCTCGGCCCTCCACGGGTCTCGATCCCGATCATGCTCGATCAAAATAATTTTTCAGCAACATTATAAAAAATTCCAGCAATTAATTCATCAACCAAAATCTTAAAGTTTGCAATTTTCCAATTCACAATACCGAGTTAAATTGCAAAAATTAAATCTAGCCTATCATGCTCGAATACAAAATCATGCGTAACCAGCCTCTGATACCACTGAAGGAATTATTTGAGGGTTCCAGACAATTAATTTCATGCTCATACAAGAAATTTAACCTCAAAGTTCCATGATTTATACGGATCTTGCATGATCATGAATTGATCATGAGATCTAGACTAGATTAAAATAAATTGTTACCTTGAATCAAAAATCTCCTTGTTACTAAATTGGATTTAGTAACCTCTAAAGATCGTCCACACAGGAAGAGCAATCCAAAAGGATACTTGCAGCGAACCTTGCTAGAAGATCGAAGCAAGCAAAACGGACAGAGCACGGGGAGGGGAGGGGCCGGCCGAAACTAGGCAGGGAGAGAGAGAGAAGACGGCTAGGGTTTCTCAAAATTATTGTGTAATTTTCGGATTTTGTCTCTCTCATGATTCCTCCATATGATTCCATCTGTTTTACTCAACCTAAAGTGTGTGACCCTCTAGGCTCACGACACGTCGGCGGACTGGTAAAATTACCATTTTACCCTTTCCATCATGAGTGGCCTCTAGCAAGACATCATGATTACCCAACGCTTGTGATTATCGAGATTTCGACTTAACCTTGTCGTTCATGAAACTATCCTTTTATCCTCTTGATATTTTTGACAACCACGAGGCATAGACAAGTCATCCTCGTTCTAGTGTCCTGTTTCTTGATTCTGAGTTAACTGAATTATAACTGATACTACGTATCATCTGCATGGCCATGCTATTGTATTTCAGTTGTATTCATCAAGTGGCCTAAACTGATATCTGCTCACACGTCCGTATGAGGGATAAATCCTTCAGCGATCCATTGAGTCAACTTATGTAACTTGTGATCGAGCCAATCACAGCCGTTATTGTAACCCTTTTACAGGAAACGTTAGACTGAGTCAAACTAGTCACTCATTACATATTGACCTCAATGGTCCTTCGGTCTGAGGATGTGATTTCATGATCCGACATATGAGTATGTTCATGACTGTGTCTATGTAACATACTCATGATTCGGGTCGTCCTATATCACCCCTGACTTGTGATACTATGACCTAACTCTGGCCCCCTACTGGCCATGATCAGTAGAGCGTGATCATTTAGAGTTAGCCTCATACCGATCGCTTCTTATGAAGCTGTTCTGATCGGGGACTGCTTAAGTAAGATTTTATCTGATCTGTAGATCTACTATTATGTGTTGACACATCAATGATACAAATCAAATCATACTTAAGATATTACTACAACACTTAGTAATATGAATGCCGATTTTTATTCAATGAATAATCTTTATTACAAGATTAGATTGAAAATACATTGTGCTAGGGCACAAATCCCAACAATTAACCCACACTCGGTCAATCAACACTCAATTTTTTGTTGCGAACTCCTCTCCGCCAAATCATTTCGCAAACAGAATCAATCAATCAATCGACACAATCGTGAACTCGAATAAATTCTCGTATCCACCATCGTGTTCGCGATCAATTCTCAAGCAACCATTGTCCGCCTCACGAGCCATCGCTACCGCAAGCCCTTTGTTTCTCCTGATCTTCTCTCACGAAGCAATCCTATCAACTCATCAATCAAAAATCCCGTAATCCGGAAACCGACACGTGTACATCCCCGTAATTCGGAAAGTTATCCTGTAATCCGGAAACCGACACGTGTACATTCCCGTAATTCGGAAAGTTATCCCGTAATCTGGAAACCGACACGTGTACATTCCCGTAATTCGGAAAGTTATCCCGTAATCCGGAAACCGACACGTGTACATCCCCGTAATTCGGAAAGTTATCCCGTAATCCGGAAACCGACACGTGTACATCCCCGTAATTCGGAAAGTTATCCCGTAATCCGGAAACCGACACGTGTACATCCCCATAATTCAGACACCACACGTGAGAGAAGAGCATATGTCATCTGGCATCATTGGGCAGCTGTTATCTCGCCATCAGCCATCAAACATCTGGAAACAGAGATTGATTGTGGAATTGTCGAGTTGATTGTTTGCGGAAACGATAGGCTAGAGATTGAGATTGAATTGTCTCGCCCACCCGTCAGAATCACGAATCATCGACGAGTGGGCAAAGCGATAAATTCGTAGGGATTTAACCAAGGATCGGTTATACCTCTGATACCATGATAGAAATAATAAGGGATATATTATTGATGTGTGTGTTGTGAATTACAAGAGACCTCTATTTATAGAGGTAATAGAAATAGAATAGGAAACCCTAATATATGTGAGAAAGGAAACGTACATCCTCGTAATTCAGACACCGCACGTGAGAGGAGAGCATATGTCATATGGCATCATTGGGCAGCTGTTATCTCGCCATCAGCCATCAAACATCTGGAAATCATTGGGCAGCTGCTATCAGCTGCTATCTCGACATCAACCGTCAGGCATCCTGACAATCATTGGGCAGCTGCTATCTCGCCATCAACCATTAGGAATATGACAATCATTGGGCATTTGCTATCTCGCCATCAGCCATCAGGGATCTGGAAATCATTGGGCATTTGCTATCTCGCCATCAGCCATTAGGCATATGACAATCATTGGGCATTTGCTATCTCGCCATCATGCATCATGCATCATCTATATGCCATCAGCTGTTGTCATCTCGCCATCAGCTAGCAGGCCTCATGCATCATCGGGTATCAGGCATCAGGCATCATCTATATGCCATCAGCCGTTGTCATCTCGCCATCAGCCAGCAGGCATCAGGCATCATCTGGCATCGGGCATCAGACATCATCTATATGCCATCAGCCGTTGTCATCTCGCCATCAGCCAACATGCATCAGACATCATCAAGCATCAGGCATTAGACATCAAACATCAAACAGCGGAGCGCATCCTCCATCCTCAATCCTCGCCGCATCATCTCGACATCATCCTCGACAGCTGCAACTCAATATTATCTTAGCTTCAAACTCAATTCTTATTTCACCGCATTGAGTTTGAGGGGGGCTGTTAGATTATATTAGGTTTCCTATATTTATGTTTCTTTTCTCACATATATTAGGGTTTCCTATTCTAATTCTATTACCTCTATAAATAGAGGTCTCTTGTAATTCACAATACACACATCAATAATATATCCCTTATTATTTCTATCATCAATATATGTAGAACTCAGAAGGCCAATTTTCAGCCAAAACCCATTATTAAAAAGGTAAGAAACAATAAGCCACACCTACCAATACTCAAAAAACAAATGCACTGCCATTAGAATTTTGAATGTAATATGTTAAAATTTTAAGTAAAAAAATGAAAATCCCCTTGGACATACTTCAAATTTAAAGGGAAAATGACACTTTTGTGCACCTAAATATACACTTTTGACACTTTCATACCCTACCTTTTTTTTCTTTTTTTCAGTACCCTGAATTTCATTTTGGGACAACTTACCCCTAAAATACCAAAAATACCGAAATTACCCTTGGAATTGAGCTGGTTTAATTCCAACCAGATCCAACCATAATTTAATTGATATGAAATTACTTTTTTACCCTCCATTGAATACCAAATGTATCACACAATTTAAGGTATATTGGTCTTTTCAAATGACAAATAAAAAAATGAATTTTTTATTAAATTACAATTATGCCCCTCTCTCCTCACTGTTCATCATCTTCTTCATGTCCCCTCCGGCGAACCCTTCGACAGCCCTCCGGCACCCGCTCCGGCAGCCTCTGGCGTTACGGCATTGAGGAGGATGCCACGGCCGCAGCCGAGGTTGAGGGCGAGGCGGACGGAGGACCAGTCGGGGACAGAGGTGACCTCCTCTGGCGACCACCAAGACTGGGCTGATACACTCCAGAGCTCCACAAACACGATATTTAGTCTTGGAATTGGGCTCATCCCCCAAACCCAAACACAACCGAATCGAAACCAAATAGGGCACTCCGCAACCCAAAGCAGGAGACACCCAGACGGTGGCGGAGTCGTCGGAGAAGCGGAGGCAAGTGTGGGTGGAGGATGGTTCTGGGCGGGTTAGGGTTCCGGCGAGGACGACAGAGTGATGGAGAGGATTTGGGTGTGGGGTTCGAGGAAGAGGTGGTGGTGGCTGGAGGATTCCATGGATTGGTCGTTGGAGAAGGTATTCGGCGGCTGCGACAGAGCGAGAAAAGACGATGACTTCGAGGTTGAGGGAGGCCATGAGGACGAGCATGGCGGAGAAACGCTGGCGAGGAGGGGGCGGCGAAGGAGGAGATGACAGAGAAATGGAGAAGAGAGAGCGTGGCATTCAATTAAAATTTTGATGAATAGTTGAGGGCAATTTTGTCTTTTTACACACTTTAAAAATTGGGTCGGTTCTCTCCATTAGACCAGATTTAATTTTGGTTCAATTTAGGGGTAATTTTGGTATTTTGAAATTACAGGGGTAAGTTGTCCCAAAATGAAATTTAGGGTATTGAAAAAAAGATAGGGTATGAAAGTGACAAAAGTGTACATTTAGGTGCACAAAAGTGTCATTTTCCCTTTTTAAAATCATGTCATTGTGAGGATTTTGGTTGTTTCTTGGCTCAACCTTCACCGACCTCATCTCCGACCTCGAAACAACTTCGCCGGTCGTCGCTGCCTCCTCGCCATTGACCGGAGATGCTCGTCGTGGACGTCGCTGGAGAAATCGAACTGTGGCCGAAGGAATCAAACCGTCGCCTTCTCTTTTCTCGACTTGTTTGTTTGATAAAAGATGAATCCAATCAAAACAAAATGCTTCAATAATTATAACCATAATTAATTTATTTTAGCAATAATCATTTTTTTCTTATATTCTATTTTTAACATGGACTTCCCTTTAGCTCTAGAGGCTTTGTACCTTTTTATGAAAAAAGAAGGTACATAAATGGGGCAAGACGATCATTATATGTTGGTAACTATACTAAGAGGAAACAAAGAACAAAAGAAAATGCGAAAGTCTAAAACAAACTAATTACTTATGCAATGTATTCCTAAACAATCCCCTTCTACTAAAAATTCACCAACTAAACACATCAAAATAGTACAAAATGCTCGCAATAACATAGTTTTGAAAATTTGAACTATGACTAAAAACATTTTCTTCTTTTTACTTAAAATTTTAACATATTTCATTCAAAGTTCTAACGGTAGGTGCTAACTGTCAACTTCCAATCGATGACTGTAGCACACTGTCCATTTTCAAAAATAGAGTGACTATATGTCTTTTGGGTATTGTTGGGTGTGGATTAATGTCCTTACCTTTATTCAAATATAGGTTTCAAAAAATTAGGCAAGATAAAATCCACTGGTCTGTCGATTGATATCATAACCAATCTTATTATGATAAAAATGACTGAGACGATATCGGAACCGATCGAATTCGCCCCGCAACCCCATAATTGCTCAACATCGCCAAGCCATACGCCAATGATCTGAATAAAGATGGCCTTAGATTTGTATTTTGAGTACTTTACTAGATCTCGTCAACTTAGTGTTTCGACTTGGCTTCTTGTACATATCGTACGGCTTAAACCAAATTGATCGTGCTTCCCAATCCCATCACTACATCCCAACTCGTTTTTTTTATTTAAAATAATATTTTTTAATATTGAAATTAGTTTTTCTATTATTTACTTTATAAAATATATATTTTTTAAAAGTTTAAAAAATATTTTTTTAATATTTAAAAAAAATTAAATACAAGAGCATTTTCGTCATTTCTGTAAAAAAATTAACATAATTTTCAAAGATCTAATGTCGTAGAGCTAAGTGAGAAGTTAAGTAAATTTAGGGGTTCACACGATTTCATCTTTTAGAGGATTTTAGTGAAAAATGTAAAAAATTAGGGGATGTATGTGAAGTTTTCTTAACCTATTATGTTAAATTTAGCAAAAAGTTACTAAAAAAATACTTGAGATACTTTTAAATTTATTAAAAAATAAATTTGAGGGATATAATTTTATTTTAAATTGAATAAAGTGAAATCAGAAATAACCACAAATTTTCTTGAAGTAAAAAAATTATATGTGAATTCTTTTAACGCAGTTTAGAAAGCTTAGAAACATAAGTGAGTCCATAAAGCCTCATAGCTTATATTGATTAACATGGATATCAACGAGTCAAGCCCGTCTCCTCTTCTCAATTCTCTCCATTTTCTCTTCACGCTCGTTGTGCAATCCTTTTCGAAAATTTAAGAATATGAGCTCTCTTACGAGTTTTTTTTATTCTATTAGTGAATCCCAGTGTCCCATTTGCTTTCTCCTTCTCTCCCTCTTTTGTTACGAGAGTATCAGTTCACTCTTCATTTTATTAATGTTTTTCGTCATTGTGCTTTTACTATTGATTAATTTGTGATCGTAGTTGCTACTTTAGCTTACAAGTTATTCTTATTTGGGATTTTAGCAATTGAGTTCTGATATTTGCTTCTGTTTGTGATTTGGGTCTCAACCCATTTTGTTTGATTAGTTCATTTTTATATCTGCTTTTTAAGGGGGTTCATAGTTATTGGGCATAAGCAGGGGCGTCCCTACCATTAAATGAGTGAAACCAACGCTTAAGGCCTCTAACCGAAAAAAACCCCAAAATTATACAAGTATATATAATAAGAGAATTTTTTGGTATTTTAAAGTTTTAGAAACAACTTGATGATTTCATAAAAAATAACTGGATGACGACGAAAAATAATTTTCCATTGTAATATATGAGATTATATATAGCTTATTGTTATAGATTTATCTATGTTTACTTAATTAATAAAAAATATGAGTATTGCTGAAAACCCCGAAAGTTCTAGGGCAGCTCTGGTTAGTAACTTGGTCTTCGTCGTCGTTAATGGTAGCTGCCGCCTCTACGGCGGCGAAGTCTCATCCTTTAGGAGATTGAAGCTGCGTCGTGCATCCTTGGGCCTCAGTAGCTCCGGCCACCAGAGTGGTCTCATCTCCCAAAAGCCCCTCCGGTAGGCGGAGCTACTGAGGCTCAAGGATCCACGGCGCAACTTCAATCTCCCCGCGAAGGAGACCTCGCTGTTGTGGAGGTGGCACCTCCAGTTCGAGGCCAGTTCTAGGGACGAGTCTGCGACGTCGCAGGCTCATCCCTTGAATTGTCCTAGACACCACTCTTTTTCTCACTACTAAAATTCTTTCTCATTTCGCTCTTCTCTCTTATTGATTTGACACACCGAAATGAAATGTGACTGATAGACGTGAAACCCTAACTATCTATTACTTATATAAAAATACAAATATAATAGGACAAACAATTATCCTCATCTTTTATCTTTTACTCATTTTGTCTTGTATATAGAGAGAATAATGAAAATAACATATTTATATTCATTTTATATGTATGCATGCTTCTGGTCACACACCAATTTCATGGGTAGGTACGAGATTTCCGAATATGCTACCATTTTTCATGATTAAGAAAACAAATTTCTGACTCATTTTAACATGTAGCTAGTGATCAACACATATATATGTTCCTATATTTCATATCATGACAAAATTTATATTTAACTTCTCATCTCGAGTATGGTTATAAATGTCAATACACTCTTTTTGTGCTTTTGTCTTGAGAAATGAGAAATTATTTACTAAGAGAGTCAGGGGCCCCTAATTCAGTATTTACCAAAACAATACTCTCTCTTCAACCATGTGTTTTGTATGAATAACCTGTTTTTTTTTCATAAACTAACATATGTTAATTGTAATTTTCATATAAATTTTTAAATATTGTGTAAAGGACTTGAATCCATACATTTTTAACGATAAGACCTTGTAAGTTTAGGGTTTTGGAATGATTGGAGGGAGGGCCGGTCCAAGTCCAACCATAAAGGCCCACACTCGTAAGTTAATTGTTGATATAGATTATGCCCAATTTTTTTAGGGAAAAAGGGCCAAAATCTTTTAACCCTAAACATCCTATTCCTGGCATACGCAAATTGTAGAAATCGAGTTCCAACTCGCCTCCTCTTGCGCCGAGACCCATCAATTTCTATAAATTCAACAATTCGGATATGCATATTCATCAAGGTATGTACTGATTTTAGATTGGTTGGCTTATCGGGATATATTTTCTATGAAATTTTTTATTTCTACCATCTTCTTTTTGCTGGAGGTTTTTTGAGTTTTAGACTGAAAATTTCTATGGGTTAGTTTTTATTTTGTGGGATAGTTCAATGTGAATATGCAAAATGGTTTGGCTGAATTTTGTGACTTCATTTGCGGGTTTTGGTGTCCGTGTTTATCCTCATGATTGATCGCGCAAATCCCAATTTTTTAGAATATTTAATGTTTTTTTGTTTAATATGTAATGTACTCGTTAAATATAAATGCTGATAAATTTGTTATGTGAATGTATTCGATCAATTCAAGCAAAAAACATTAAATATTCTAAAACATTAATTCAGTATTTACCAAAACAATACTCTCTCCCTATATATGTGGGAGAGATTTGTCTAAGAATTCCTAACTTTGAGGATATTTCTGTAGATGGGTTAAGCTTCCAAGCTCAAAATTATACAAGTTGAATCTTTGTATTTATTGCCTTTAAATCTCCCGTGTATGATGACCATTAGCTCATTTTTTTGGAGCCCTGTAATAATATTGTAATTTATGTATATGCTTATATACTATGTGATCTAATTTATATATTTACTATTGTCATATATACATAATGTGTGTTACTTGGATTAAATCGGTAAAGTTTATTATGTTCTATTTTTAACACTATTGTTTAATTAATTAATAAAATTGTTGGAGTAGGGTATTATTTTTCTATACAAAACAAAAGGCCCAATTTGTAATTTCCGCTTTAGGCCCCAATAATTGTTGAGCCGGCCCTGGGCAGGGTTGAAGATTGTGATAAAAAAAAGGTACTTTGATTTAAGTTCTAGTTTGGAAGTTAATAACTTTGACCTGATCAATGGTGAATATTGGATTTATATATGTCATGACTCATGTGTGATAAGTTATTTCTATATTCATTGAAATGGATAGAATGGGTAGCTGGGTTGGTTAAATGGGTGGGCTATTTGAGCAATCTGACACGTTTGAAGAGAAAATTGCCCGCTAATGCCAAGTTTCATCTGTCATATTTATCTCATTCCGTTATTATGTGATTATGATCTCTGTAAATGTGTAGGCATGTTCGAACTTTTGCAGGTTCTTCTCTGAAGCTGGTGTATCAATCCATGGGGAGTGCCAGTGCAGCGACCTTGTCATATCGCCCAAGCTGCATGAAAAAGTTGCAACTTTCTACCTCTACAAGGCCACTCAAGATTAAAGCTAGGTACTATTTTTTGGCCTTATCATTCATAGTGTACATCATTGGTTGATTATACAGTTATGCTACTTTTGTAGTTTAAGTTCCGGGCATTATTTCATTACATAAAACTTTAACGCTAAAGCTTGTCATGACTTGACATATATTGTGAAGATGCTGTTTGATTGTGAGGATTGGCGTGAAGAACAGAGAGAAAAATTACACTTGACATTTTTTGTGACTTTGCAAAGAAGAGAGACAAAGAAGATATCATAACTTATTAGGGGCAAATCTTTCCAGTAATGTTTTCTTAATTCATTTCCAAGTTTGACATAAAGTCTTAGGGCTTGGATCAGTTGCTAAGCCACCTTAGGAATTGTAGGTGGGATGGGATAATGATAAGGATTGGATTCAAACTTGCCGATAAGAAGGGGGAAAATAATGCTGCTATGATGTACTTCCTTCCTCCATCCTAAACCAATCACTTTCTTAAAATGGACGTCTCAAAATAAGTGTCACATTTCCTTTTCTAGTTATTGAATTACCAATGATATCTTTCTGTCAATTATCTATAAAACATGAGTAGATCAGGCATTGGAGCATGTTAAGGGAAGTGATGGAAAGTCAAACACTAGAAATTGAATATGTAATTCTTCTCAATGGTCAAATAGGACACATGTATTTTTAGGTGGAAAGAGTGTTAATTTCCTTTTCTCCTTATTCTTAGGAAGCTTACCATTGATCTGGCCAAATTGTATAAACCTCTTACATGTCATGTTCTCCTGCACTATCTTGTTGTTTGTCACTCACATTCTTATTCCTTGCATGTCCCGCTTTTTATATTGTCAATTCCCATTTGATAGAATAGTAGCATTACTACATGCTGTGATGCTTGTTTCATGTGGTTGTTGTGTAATTACAGAGATGGTGTAAGGCAAGACGCTGCGAGCATTTTTGTTGGTAGCTTTGTTCATGGAGGAGATGCTATCAACACACATGGCCTGGTATATGCTCCTGCACCTCTGATGGGTTTCTTGTTGTCGATCATGACTATTTCTTGCAACTCGATAAAATCATTACTTTGTGTATCAATTAAATAAGCATTGCTAGCTTGTCATTTGATCCAATAGATTATTTTAGTTGGTTTTCAGTATAGTTTTGCTGTTGGCCATCAAGTTCTAAATAGCAAAGTTACATCTGCTGAAAACAGAAATTAAGTCTCTTCTCCAGCAGTAAGAGGAAGGCTCATGTTTCCTCTCAAATGGTACGTATATATGGCAATATTTTGGATTAAGGGCTATCAGTGGGCGGGGGGATTTTGAACCTTTCTGTGTTCACAATTATAGTATGCCAGTTCGGTTAGGTTGCGCACTATATGCTTCTGTGGCTCTATTTAGTAGTCCTTCATGGCCACAGGAACCTCGTTTGTAATCAAGGTTGGGGATCATGTACAGCTCAGCAAGGCACTAGTTGAAGAAGAAAAAGAAATTGAGGATGAAGAACACGAATCTGAGGATGAATACGAAGAAACTGAGAATGGGGATGAAGAAACCAAGGAAGAAGAAGAAACTGTGCTTGATGAAGAAACACTGGAGGTGAGCTATTGTTACTGACTCTGCCTTATAATAAGTTACAAGAACAAATAAATCTCTTGCGATTCTCGTGCCTTTATTGGTCTGTCGTATTTTTTAATCAATGGTTGCTAAAGCTAAATGCTTTCAGATAATTGAGATTTTGCTGGAAATATATTTTGTTCATATTGCTCAGTGCTCATATATTTCCTTTTGGAACCACCCACTCTTTGGCGATCGACTTATTACTTGTATATTTTAAAATTTTCAGAAACAGAAAATGGTAGCTGATATGATTGCGGATATAAACTCTGCCTTGGATACTGTCGTTGAACGGATCCACAGCGATTTAAACTATGATCCAGAGGAAGTATATTTGGACTTGGACAAGGAGGAATATGGATCGTTTGTGGGCCCGGTTGAATATCAATCCATTATATGAGATTGTTCTACATGCATCATGGTATGTATGATTTGTCTCTTCGAAGTGAGACGTAGCAGCTAAACTTTTGTAGTTTCTTTTATCTTGTCTTCTATGAACAACCTGATAGTTGTTTCTCTTGATGTTGTTGTTCAGTGTAATATTGTATGCCTGTTGGAATCCTTGAGCTAAGCTCTATAAATTGCTGCTGCTTTTGGTTCGCATTCTCTATTTGTGACTTGGTCCTTGAACAGCCTCACATGGTTCCTGACACTTGATGTGACTTGAGAAATACTGGCAAAGAATACAATACATTCATGCTAGAATGGACTAAAATGAAGAAAATTGACATATGAATGTCAAACTTAAAATCAATTATTTAGATATGGGTTTTAAATGAAACCAATATTTTGAGTAATAGTTTTGAACATTCCCTTTCTTAGTCAAATTGTTGGCTTCAAATTTACTTGATAAAAATAAAATTGCATGGTTACATATTGATTCTGACCAGATATCCTGAAACTAGAATGCCTTCTCTCCACCATTCACCCTGATTACCCAGAAAGTCTGGTATTGGATGATGGACACTTCCAAGGTGGGTCCTCTCTCCTCTGTATGCATGCCACGTGGACATACAATTGGCCCTATATTACAAGCTGAAAAAAAGTTTGTAATTTGATCAGGTGAGAAGGGGCATCATTGGAAAAGTTGCTGGGGTGAGCAACCTGTGGCTCATATGATCAAAGTTGTAGCAAACCAAACATGATCTTATCCCCAATCTTGACAACTCCATCTTCACCACACACTCCTTAAATTTGCTTGCAACCATTATTTTTAATATGTATGTTAGCAAACACACTATAAACTGGAAATCAAGTGCAGAAGGTAGAGGTATTAGTTGCTGCAGTCATGGCCAGCCACTCAGCTCTAGCTTCCACAAGGATCCCAGGAGCCACCAGGCTCAGGAATGTTGCTCTCAAGAGCTCTTCCTACTACTCAGCCCCTCACAGCCTCTCTTTCTTCAGGGTCTGTATCTCACTTTGCTGCTTCAACACTTGGTGCATTTCATTTCTTGCTCATTAATTGATTCAATCTTGACTGTGCAGAAGCAGGAATCTAAAGATATATATGGACTTAAATCTACTTCTATGATCTATGCCACTAAGGGTAGGGAAGAGACCTTCTTTGATGCTGTTGCAGCTCAGCTTGCTCCCAAGGTTGTTTCATGTTCTTGCACTTGTTTGATGCTGTGATATGAGTATTAGATTGCAACTTCAGATGCATTGTCTGTTTGATTACCCTTTTGTGGTTTAGTAACTGTAAGGGGAAACCGGAAATGGATTTGTGGAATGCATGTAGAATACCCGTAAAAATGATTTGGACAAGTAAGGTCTGGAAGGGTTTGTTTTCGTCTAATAGGTTCTCGAGATATGTGTTCAATTCTAGATAAGTTCGGTTGAGATGATCTATAAGGTGTTCAGGAGATGGGCTAATCTTCACTGGTATGGGGATGAAAAATAAAAAATGTGGTCCATGAGAATTGATGGAGATGCTTGGAATCAGGTAGTGACACAGTTGAGGGACTTGTATGGTATTTGCCTCCAAGTTAAAATGCAGTGATGATTGTTATTTGAGATGAAGTGTCATGATTATTTATCTTAGTAACTGAAAAGTTGCTATTTTCTGGAAGAAATGTTTGCGACGATGAAATGTTAGTAAACTGTTGTTTGTTAATGCGGTACTTATTGGGTTCGATATGATCAGGCTGTAGAAGCAGGTTCTGGTAGGCTACAACCAATGGCCAAGTTGAAGGTTGCAATCAATGGATTTGGACGCATTGGAAGAAACTTCCTTCGTTGCTGGCATGGCAGGAAGGACTCACCCCTTGACGTTATTGTTGTCAATGACAGCGGAGGTGTCAAAAATGTAAGTGCCCCTCAACAGTAATAGTAAAGTTTGTTTCTAGTTTTACTGATTACACATATTGGTTACTACAGGCTTCACACTTGCTCAAATACGACTCTATGTTGGGAACCTTCAAAGCAGATGTGAAAATTGTTGACAATGAAACCATCAGCGTCGATGGCAAGCTCATCAAGGTTGTCTCTAGCAGGGACCCCCTCAAGCTTCCATGGGCCGAACTTGGCATTGACATTGTTATTGAGGCAACTCCTTTACCTGTACCCCTCAAATGTACAAATGAAAAAACTTTCAATTGTTCATGACGATTCGATGGTGTAATTAATGTGTAGGGAACTGGTGTTTTCGTGGATGGTCCTGGAGCCGGGAAGCACATCCAAGCAGGAGCCAAGAAAGTTATCATCACTGCCCCGGCAAAGGGTGCTGATATTCCGACCTATGTTGTTGGAGTGAATGAAGGAGATTATGGACACGACGTTGCTAACATCATCAGGTAAGTTCTGGAAAGGAAACAAGTGTGTTTTGCTGAGAAATTAAGCTTACTCAATCATATTCGATAAGATGTATGAATAGATGTTCAAATTGATTTTGATATTGGTATCCTCAGTAATGCTTCTTGCACCACAAATTGTCTGGCTCCTTTTGCAAAGGTCTTGGATGAGGAATTCGGTAATTAATTCACACAGCCCCCTTTATTTTCCTATTTTCTTATTTGAGGACGGAGTGAAAATATGGAGCAAAACTCTTCACTTAGATGCTTTTTACCAACACACTCACAAGTTCTGTCCCGATATGAATCGTTAATTGCATTACAGGCATTGTCAAGGGTACCATGACAACAACTCACTCCTACACCGGAGACCAGGTAATCATAATCATCATTCTTGTGCGTGGCATACATTAAATTGTTAATCAAACTAGTTTCTAATTATTATATATAATGCGATTATGCAGAGACTCTTGGATGCTTCTCACCGGGACCTGAGGAGAGCCAGAGCTGCAGCACTGAACATTGTGCCAACAAGCACGGGAGCAGCCAAGGCGGTGTCTCTAGTCCTCCCCCAGCTAAAGGGGAAGCTCAATGGCATTGCCCTTCGGGTGCCTACTCCCAATGTCTCGGTGGTTGACCTTGTTGTGAACATTGCAAAGAAGGGCATTTCAGCTGAAGATGTGAACGCTGCCTTCAGGAAGGCAGCTGACGGGCCAATGAAGGGTGTGCTGGCCGTGTGTGACGAGCCTCTCGTGTCAGTTGACTTCAGATGCTCTGACGTCTCCACCACCATCGACTCTTCCTTGACCATGGTCATGGGAGATGATATGGTCAAGGTGGTCGCCTGGTACGACAATGAATGGGGATACAGGTCAGGACACAACACAAACTAGCAAATTAATTAGCTCATTCCTTAACTGATATGTGATTGTGTATTGTGCATGCAGCCAAAGAGTGGTGGATTTGGCACACTTGGTAGCCAACAAGTGGCCAGGAGTCGCCGCCCCTGGAAGCGGAGACCCATTGGATGAGTTCTGTGAGTCAAACCCAGCTGATGAGGAATGCAAAGTCTTTGAAAGTTAGTTTATTTTCTGTTCATTTTGGGGTAAGGGTAAGGGTATAGGGGTCCTAAGTTTTTGCTCATCATCCCCAAATGCTTTACTGGTTTGTAATGACAGATGAGGGAGAGAGCATAGAGCTTTCAAATAAATTCATCAAACCTGTGCTTTTAAGTTTGTTTGTAATAATCTGTCAAGATTGAACCATCCATTGTTGCTGATTATTTGCTGTTTGGAAATAACTCAAAGCATTGCATTTTGCATGAGATGAATTCTCCATTTGCATGGCCTTTATGCTACTTTTGCAATGAGTTGGTTTTGATGTTAAGGAAGACGAAGACCTGCTCATCTATAATGAAATGAATAGAAGAGAGCAATTAAAGTAGGACACATTGGCAACTTAACACTCGACAGTTCATCTTCCTCAAGTCACCAATCCATCCTCCCTACGTACGTACCCTACTGTAGCATTTCCACCAACCCAATACAAACATATCAACACTGGACTTACTTTTATGCTCCTCGGTTATTTCTTCCCACATTTTGTAAACTCTTGTCATCCTGCTAGTACGTCTGGTCCATCCCATCTTCATTACCATTTATTTTTCTACTTCCTACTGAAAGCTTTCTATTGAGCCTTGCATATCACCACCAGCAACAACATTTTCCAGCAAGCTCGGTACTGAACTGCCCTGAATGTCTTGGAACTTCCTGAATGTATGAAACTTATAATTCTCTTCCTTGTTTATAATTTCTACGAGCTTGTACCAATAATTGGGATTCTGTTTACTGATACAATGACAGGTTCTTCTAATGAAAATCAGATAGCCCATATTCCAAGGTTTATGTGATTTCAACCTCTTGGCGAGACATGTAAAGAAGAATTTGAATCAACTTGTTCTTAATGAACTCAGATGCTCCCCTTTTGTGAGTGATATTTCACCAGTCCAACTATCCTTACTTTAGGATTATTTTTATTCTTTGTTTTTGTAAAAAAATAAGAAAACAAAATTTTAAGAAAAGTTAATTAAAAAATGATAAAATAATACTTTTTAAAATTAAAGTAACCCACAAGTTAATTTTAAAATTAAAGTGGTTAGGTAAAACTCTATCATAATTAAGAAGAGTTATGTGAAATTTTATCTAATTATATTAGCACATTTTATACTCTTTCTTGCCTACCGCATTGCATTGATGTTTGGGTGCAAGGTTTGTGGAGGATAGAGCCTGCAACCTCTGCTTCTAGGTGTGTTTATGGGCGGGTCAACCGCCAAAATGAGTATTTTTTTCACCCAACCGCAAGGGTACGGGTCAAGAAACCAACCACCCGAAATTGTGTGGGTGGAGAAAGATGTAGGAACTAGAATTTGAGTATAATAATAAACGGTTTAGAAAATACTTTTCGACAAAAAGTTACCGCGCCGTGGTATGGTGGCCACTGACTTGAAAGCAATTTTTCCGGTTGGACCGAGGTGGCGATCGTATTCCGGTTGCCTCCGAGGTTAACACGGTAGTCCCCCTGATGCGTGCCCACTCACACATCAGAGTCTGGAACTTGCACAATTCAATACCCAAAAACCGATTCGAAAAAAGTAATACGAGAGAGAACGATGATAAGAAAATCATTTTCTTGGTTCTATCTTTCAACAAGATCACACAAGAATTATATAGTGATGGAGATATAAAATGTGATAAAAGGGTACTTTTAAGACCCAATAATGGGGGAGGTTACCAACCAATTAAAGACCAATTAAGGTCTTGTAACCTCCAAAAGGGGAAGACCAAAAGACCTCATCTTTGTGAGTCATTAACCCCAACAATCCCCCACTAATGGTGAACAAAAGATTTTGAGGAGGTAAGTTCTTGGGTAAGGGAAGATTATCGATACTTAAGTATCAATGTCTTTCGACTTGAATTAACACATAGTGAGATGAGGCAACAACGTACTTGTAAAACGAGTGAATTTCTTCTTGAACTTGTTTTACTTTCCGTCAATACACCCCACAACACATCACACCTTCAAGTTATACAAGTTCCGCGATACCACTTGAAAAGACGCTTTTATGGCCATGCGTACACCTCGGTCTCGCGAGTGCTCTAGGAAGATTTCCTCAAATCTTCCATAGATGGCGGTCAAACCATCACACCCGCATAGGTAGCTCGTCAAGTGCGTCTCAATAGCACCGACAATAGAGCTATTAAGGACATAAAGTCCAACCTGTCAGTCACAAATAAAATCCATCAAGTGCGTCTCTATAGCACCACCAAAAATTGATTATGGATTACCAGCCTCGACATCCATCAAGTGCGTCTCTATAGCACCACCAAGAACTAGTTATGGATTGTCGGCCTCAAGATTCATCAAGTGCGCAACACCACCAAAAACTGGTTATGGATTACCAGCCTCAACATCCATCAAGTGTGTCTCTATAGCACCACCAAGAATTGGTTATGGATTGTCGGCCTCAAGATCCATCAAGTGCGCAACACTACCAAAAATTGTTTAGAAGATCTCAACGCATTGAGATAGACTCAATCTTTTCTTCAAACAATTTTATCTACTCAAAAACTTCACGATAATTCAACTACTTGTCATGTTAGCATCATAGTCGTGAACTTTGATTCCTTGATGGAGTTCGTTAAGCTAATATATTAGAAACACTTCCACTAGACAGCCACTCCATCCAAGATAAATAAGTATTCAAAATTATTTCAACAAAATTTTGAAACTCATTTCACATCACATAGTATTCCAACACGTTAGGAAACTTTCTAAAATGTAGGTATAAAATCATTATCACCGATTTACACACTTATTTGTGTAAAGTTTCTGACATTAAGTCGAGTTTAGAACTTTTCTAATGTATAATTGTATATGATCTTTCGCTTAAGATTTAAATACTACTAATGGACTTACAACCATTAGTAAAATCAGACAACTCATAAGTCTGATGGTAACAATAGACTGATCAAGTTCAAAATAAAGTCTTCATTCCCATATAATTTTCTCATTGCCTCATCATTCTTTTTAGGATCATCATTTCCAATTATAAAGATTGAGATTATTTTATCACTAACATAGTCTACTCAGACACTTTAATTAGAAAAAAATTAACGAAAGATATCTCCACAATCTTTCTCTAAATTAGGCTTCTTATTTCTTCTACGTTTATCAACATAAAAACTAGAAATAAAGCTACTAGCATGTGAGTTATTGCATAAAAATTATACATGCACAACAACAATATACATTGAAGATGAAGCGATAGTATACCAATATCTTTATCCAAACGAGATACATGTTCAAAGAATTCAATATCTCTAACCTCATAAAATGAGCGATTATCTAGAGACATGAATCTATATGCAACATTATCAATTCAATGAACATACTAGTAATGTTTTAGATTCATAATGTTTTTCTTGAGATTGGTTATAAGCTCATTTTTAGGTGAACACCCCCACATGCCAAGTGACTTTATACTAAGAGCATAACCCCCAAGTTTCGGTATGATTGTTTTAACTTAAAAAGTCTAACAATAATTACTTTTTATTCATATTAAATAATTATTTAATATAAATATCATGTCTTCTAAGGATGCTCATATAACCAATGACACACTCGTACCAAAACTCAACAAGAAACATATTTATAGTCATAAAGTAATACATTATTACTTACTTGACTAATATGAGTGTGCCGAAAACTATCAGCAACCAGCACATGCCATAGGCTCAGGATGCTTCGACCATCTTCAACATGTCCTTAAAACAAGCCATATCTCAACGCTTTCTTTTACCAAATCACAGGCTTCACGCGATATTAATTCACATAAGAGAATTATTAAACAATAATGAGAATTCAAATAATCATAATAAGCAAGGAGAGCAACTGTAACCCGATGCTAGAGGGTTCCAGAAACAACTCGGGATTTCTCATACAAAATCCCACAGATATTCAGACCACCTGAAATTGCTCATCTCACGTGTCCTGTCCTCCAAATTTAGCAAGACCAGATTGGGCTTAAACCCTTTTTACTTGAGCCTTAGATTGTAATACCCACTTTTAAGCCCAAATCCACCTTGCTCAAGCCCAACTTAGACTTAAATAATTATTATAATTAATTTGAAGCTCAATATCATCTTACTTAAATATTATATGATTTAATAAGATATAAATCCCAAACCCAAGTCCATAGTTCAAAAAACCAACCCTAAATTCGTTCTCTCTAATTGAACTATCGCAGCTGCACCATCTTCTCGAACTCGTCTACGACCATATCCACGGTCTTTGACCGTTGTCGGAACCTCTAACCTGAGGGAATGCGCAAGCCTTGTGGTTCTTAGCCGTAATTGACGGTGCGCCGGAGACGAAGACCTTGTCATGCTATTGCTCCACTGCCACGAGTAAATCGGAAAATTGTTTCTCCTACGATCCATCTACCGGGTACGCGTTACACAGAGTGGATGAGTTTGAAAAAGAGAGACCCACTTCTTCGCGTGCCAAGAACATTAAGAACAATAATTGTTTAAATAGTATTATTATTCTATCATATTTGCACAATTAGCATATGTGATTTTCAATACATATGTTATGTATTTTTCTAGGATAGTAACATGATTCAAATATGAATTTTTGAGACCACAGTAGGTGGAGCTCCTTTTAGTCACAACATAGGAGATATACAGAGTATAAGCTCCAACGACTTTAAGTTTGCCACAATCTCCTCGTGCCGTGGGTGAAAGAGCAATATATCAAAAATATATAACAAAACAAAAACTATAAGAATATATATTCTAACAGTAGATGCACATAAAACAAACTATGTAAACAGTATATGATCGAGAAACACGACATCTCAGACCCCATGTCACCATAAAGACCAAAGTATTTCGTTTGATCAAAAGGATTCAGCGCGGTATAGTGAATAAGAATCCGATGAAATTACCATGATAATTCTTCGTCAAATAATTCTTAACCAGCAGAGTCAATATCACAAAACACATAAAACATATGAACATTTGCAACACGTTTTATCACATGGGTTTTACCACCATTGTTATACTTTTAAAAAAAATTGCTTTCAAATTGTAGGAGCTAGAATTTGAGTATAACAATAAACGGTTTAGAAAATACTTTTCGACAAAAATTTACCGCACCGTGGTATGGTGGCCACTGACTTGAAAGCAATTTTTTCGGTTGGACCGAGGTGGCGATCGTATTCCGGTTGCCTCCGAGGTTAACACGGTAGTTCCCCTGATGCGTGCCCACTCACGCATCAGAGTCTGGAACTTGCACAATTCAATACCCAAAAACCGATTCGAAAAAAGTAATACGAGAGGGAACGATGATAAGAAAATCATTTTCTTGGTTCTATCTTTCAACAAGATCACACAAGAATTATATAGTGATGGAGATATAAAAGGTGATAAAATGGTACTTTTAAGACCCAATAATGGGGGAGGTTACCAACCAATTAAGGTCTTGTAACCTCTAAAAGGGGAAGACCAAAAGACCTCATCTTTGTGAGTCATTAACCCCAACAAAAGAGTTCACCTGCGCGGGTCTACAGGTGGTTCAGGTTTAGACCCGCACAACCGTAAGATTTGTGCCAAATTTAAAAGCTCAAAATTAATCCAAATTACAATATTTTGAGTTATTTTTTATTCGAATACAATACTAGAATATTTTATATATATAATATTTAGCAAAAATATTAGGCTTATGAACATCAAAACAAATAATCACAAATAAAAAACAGAAAGCAATCAGATGAAATCTTCAACTTTAACAATTAATCATTTTCTTCGATAACACAATGTTGTCTTCAACTTTAAAATTAGAAGATAAAATTTACACATGTCTTCAAGAACTATAATGGTATATAATTGTTATAATCTTCGAAAAATGTTTGCCAAAGATAGTTGAGTTGGGCTTTAAGTTCAATTTACGGGCGGGCCGGTTGAAAGCGGTTTTCACTTGCTAAATCTGTGAATCGCCCATTTTGTTGCGGGTTGTGAAATCTTACATCCGTATCTACCCGTGAACTCGCGGGTGGGTCATGTACGATTGACGGGCCGGGTGGTTTTGCGGGCGGGCCAGTTTTACCAGTTTCTTTGAACACTTCTAGTTGCTATCCACACTAAGGGCCACTTTTCTGAGATCGATTGGATTGGTTGTGAGGCTTATGCTGAAAGCCTCTAGCATCTTTGTTCATGCCCACGTTGAGCTCAAGTTCTTACTTCCCTTGGTCATAACAATAACGTCCAATAAATTAAAAAGTTCCAAAACCAGTCGTTAAACATTTTCTGTAAGGAAAATTCCACATAACCCCTCTTAATTATACACGAGTTTCACTTAAACCTCGTTAATTTTAAAATAAACTTGTGGAGTCCCTAAGTTTGAAAAAGTTTCAATTTACCACATTCCATTAACTTTTCAAAAAATTATGTTTAACTTTTTTGTGAAATGACAAAAATACCTTTGTATTTAAAAGTTAAAATAAATAAGTAAAATTTATTTTAAACTTTTTTTCTTAATTTTTTCGTTGTAAAAATAAAGAATAAATTTATTTTAGTAGTAAAAATAATTTTTTAAAGGATTTTTTTTAAAAATAATACTAAAATATTGTTTTATTCTTTGTTTTTGTAAAAAAAATAAGTTCAAAATCATATTTACTTATTTTTTTTAATGGAAGGGTATTTTCGTTATTTTGCAAAAAAATTAACTGAATTTTCAAAAAAATTGATCGAAAATGGTAAAATAATACCTTTTCAAATTTAAGCAAGTTGATTTTGAAATTAAGAGGGTTTAAGTAAAACTCGTGCATAGTTAACGGTCATTTAGAATTTTCCTTTTTCTTTAATGTGATTGTAACAATTGTTGCTTCTCATTTCCTGCCCCAGCTAGGTCTTATGTCTTCCACCTCAAGTAAACCAATTCCCTAGCCATCCAACTGTAGTATGATTAACTCGCTTTCATTTCTACACAAAGAACATCTAAATTGTTTAGCCTCCATCGGATTAGGACAATCATCATTCCCCAAATGCTTAGCTTAATTCCTACCACTGATTAGGCTCAAGACATCCCAATTGAACTCCTCTTTCCCTTTGAACCCAACTTTGACCTCAATGTTATAGCTTTAAACCCCATGTTCTGAACTGCATGAACCATAACGCACTTGAACCGTTGGTATTCCCGGATTTCATTTGTAAGAATATCTTCAACAATTTTATTAAACACATAACATTTGCTACCATAGTAGAATATTTCAGGTCCTTATATGTCATTCTTTGCAACATATTAGGATCATTTGCAACATAGCACACTATCTACCATCTTCCAGAATCCAACATCATCATCGTTAACTCTAAAGTGCACTTCAATAAAATTACTGGAATTCACGTCAACATACTTATTAACATCTCGATCGATTCCAACATTTTCTTTACACTTCACCAATCCAATGAGTAGTGAGACAATTAAATCCATAATAAAAGTACTACGTGGACCCTCAGATAAATTTAAGAGCATCTCATATTGTTGACTCAAAGTCACAATCAGTTTCCCCTCACCACTAGTACGCCATCCACTTTCTAATCCCCGTATGAGACACGAACTCATGGCCTCCCACTCCAGAAAAATTAAAATATAAAGAATTAATTCAGGTTATGAAACTAATATTTTACTTGGCCTAATCACCCCAATATCCTCTTTAAGCCTAGTGAGCACATCAAAAGTATCCCTACATTTTTTCTGACCCCAATTCAATTTATAAAACACATTGTAGAAGGATGAAGTCACTACTCCACCAGTCACGACTCCCTTTCGTGACTCGATGACAGTAGTTGGGGAATTTGCAGATTCTAACCATTTTGCCCCCACTTCGACTTTTTGTATATATATATAGCCTTTCAATTTTCAGATTTAATGAGTACCATTAGAGTTCCAATTAATTTCCCATGAGAGAGAGAGAGAGAGAGAGAGAGAGAGAGAGAGAGAGAGAGAGAGAGAGAGAGTGTGTGTGTGTGTCTTGTAGACCCCTTTAGGGAGTCTCATAGGATTTTAAGGAGGAAGAAGAAGCCATGGATGTAGCTCAAGAGGAAGATGAAGATGAAGATGATGGTGTGAAGATTGAGTTGTGAGATTTCCTTTCCATTAACTTTCTTTAGATTAGAGATTTGTGTACATATTTTATGGGTTTGGATGTACAGATGTTGATTTTGATTTATGATAGTTGATTTTTATATTTTGATGATTGGATCTTAATTTTGATAGTGATTTTGTGGATTGCCACCTCAGGTTAAGGTTAAGGTTAAGAGTATGGATTGTGAATTGATTTAATGATTGAGCATGAATTGTTATGTCGATTGTTGATGAGCATGTTGCATATTTGTTCACTAAGAGTTTGCCGACGTTCACCTCTGAGAAGTTAGTATGCTGAATCGACATGTGTCGACTTAGCAAGCAACCAAGGAAACCGTCAATCATCGGGGGGATAATCGATCAAAGGGAGCAAGAATTTGAAGATGATCACACTCAGAACTTATGTGTGATGCACTATTTTTTCCCTTATTCAGGTTTTGCGAGACAGTTATAAGCACGTGTGAATGCACTATTTTTCTCCCTAGAAAGAATAACTAGATATTATGTTGTACACTTTGTTTCTAGTTTCTTTTCAAATACACTTTTATCTAATTTTGTATGCATTTGCTTTGAGTCTTGTTTCTACTTTCTTTTCAAATACACTTTTAACCGTACAATTTCGTATAGTTTTAAGAACATTAATCACCTATTTCCGGACCAAATGACAAGAAGGAAGCAGGAACTGTGGGAAGTACAAATAGAAACACAACCCACAACCCTGACGGACGCATCAAAATCCCGACCAATTGGAAATGAGACGGTCTCTCATATTTCTTCTGCTATTCGCTCGCCTCTCCTGTTCCTTCTCAGAATCGACCACGTCCGTCTTCAATCATATCTCACAAGGTTCCTATTTCTCCAAATCGCTTTTGCCCCCAAATCCGTAAGTATCCACATCTATGTGATCGGGGTTTATGGGGTTGATCGGGGATTTAGGGTTTCTTCAATTTCACTTTCATGGAAAAAGAGCTGCATTGATGATCTTATTTACCTTTCAATTTGCTATTTTAACACTTTGATTTTCTTTTGTTTGTGCTGCTATTTTGTTCATTGATTCAGCAATCTTGATTTAGTACTGGTGGCTGATTTGGATGGACAGATATATTTAGTGAACACTAGGTGGGAAAAGATTTACTGGTCATTCGTATCCGGAAAACCTATATATTCTTCTTATCAAGCTTTTGGTGAAAGCTTTAATGATAATCACAATGCTTCTTCACCTCAGCACCAGTTCTTTGTTGATTGTGGCGATGACTGGGAACTGTATTTATATCTTAAAATCGACGGGTCACGAAGACAGGTATGTGAGTTTGCCATATATGCTTGTTTTGTATGAGTTGAGCCCTTTGATGTATGATGTTTATGTCCCTCTGATCTGATCTGATCTGATCTGACATGACTTGTTTATTCTCTTTCACTTCAGATGGCACAAATGAGTTTGGAGCAGTGTATTATGAGTTCAGATGATATAGTAAAAGATGGAGGAATCACGATACGATCACAGAAAACTACTGTGTTTCTTGTTGATGCCGAGTCTGGAAAAGTAGTTAATGTTTATGGTGCTGTGTCTCCTACTAAATTTGCAGTTCAGGATGCTGAACAGAATCCCAGTCTGCTGGTAGAGGATGGTAAAGCATTAGTGAAGTATGATGCTTTGGGCCGGAAAAATGTCAATAAGCTATTTCGCATCACAAGGACGGATTATGAACTGGTACATTATTCTGCAAACAGTAACAAGGTTTCTTGGAGTTTGAATTTTGCTGAAATTGCAGCTGAGTTCAACTGTCAAGGGATTGTAGATTCGTTTGATGGGGTTTCTCTTAATCTAGGAAATGAGCATGCAGGATATACTGAGCTACCATTGCATTGTCAGAAAAAAGTTGAAGTCCTCAGAATTCGTGGTAGTAGGTTATCTGGATCTTCTTCTGTACTTCCTATACAAGCAATTGATCGTCGAGAGTTTTCCATACCGTATGCTATTCGCAATCCTCCTGCATTGCCCTCATCTGCTGATGTCAATCCTCATTTGGTGGCTAATGATGAGTCTCTTGTGGCTCCACTTGATAGTGAGGCTGGGAAAATGCTTGCTTTGCCGTCTATTGGGGTTGAGAACTCTGGAGACTTGGTTATGCCCACAGGAAATGTTTGTAAAATGGGTCTCTCAAGTATAGATGCTGATAGTACTGAAAGGTCTTACATATGGTCTTTTGTTCTATCTGTCGTTACCATCTTGTGCGCTTTGTGTAGCTTTGGTTACCGTTCCTTAGAATCAATAAAACATGTTAAAGTGAATAAGCCATCTGACGATTTCAAAGAGCAAGCTATGATAACCAAAAAGAAGAAAATCAGGAGATCAGGGAATAAGAAGAAGAGTGTCAATGAGAAGAGGGTGAAAAATATTTCAGACGAGGATAAGATTGTAGATGCCTACAGGCATCAAGTTATTGAAGGGAATCAAAAGATATCGATGACTACATTTACTGATGATCTTGTTGATGGTCATATAGGTGGAAGGAGAATCGGTAAGTTGCTTGTGTCATGCAAAGAAATTGCTAAAGGAAGCAATGGTACAATTGTACTTGAAGGAATTTATGATGGCCGCCAAGCGGCTGTCAAACGCCTTGTTCAGACTCATTATGCTGTGGCTTTGAAAGAAATACAGAATCTCATTGCTTCTGACCAGCATCCAAATATTGTTCGGTGGTACGGGGTGGAGCGTGACCAAGATTTTATTTACCTGTCTCTGGAGCGTTGCACATGTAGCTTAAACGAATTTGTTTGTTTATATTCTGAACCTTTTCAAAATCAAGGACTTATCAACAATCAGCAATCCAGCTTCTGGAATGAGTATACCGTTCGTGTACAAACCGCGCTGGAAAATAATAAGGGCATTGAATTATGGAAGGCAAATGGTTATCCATCAACACAGTTATTAAAACTGATGAGGTCAGCTTTATATTCCTCAATACCTTTCCTTTTTTTCTTTGAGAGTTGATTACTAGACATGGTTAATATATTAGTATTTTTGAATTAGTTTATTTTTCAACTATCGGCAAGGATCTGCTAGGGTACTTTCAGGCTCTTACACGTACTTCTGATGTCGTTAGTGAGGAAGCTGGGGCTTTTTACTAATTTGAATCTTCCAATAAGATTTTCATGAAATTACCCTTTTATTGACTCAGAAATATTACCTTTTGACCACAGTTCTTGAGTTGCTTTTAATTATAATCAATTACTCGATTTGTTCCAAAATCAATGTCTACATTGTTCTTGTAAAAGTCAGGTTAATGAAGGATGAACTTTTCCTCATATATTTGTTTTAACAAACTAAAGGGAGTCAACTTATCTTAGGGGTTTTAATCACATTTCGTACATAACTAACTCATCAAGTAGAGAAGTGGACACTCGTTTTAGAACAATTTTTCTTACAGATAGAGGACACATATTGGAACGGATCTAGTACTTTCTTCTAATTTCCTTCTGCATTCTCACCTTTCATATTCACCTGAGGTCTAGCTTTTGGATGCTAACCCTTTGCCATGCTTCTTGAGTTATCTTCCAATTCTAGTCCACTGCCTTTTATCAACTTCTTTTATTTCTGAGTTCTATCATCTAGATTCACTAGTTGGCATAACTATTTCTCAGGTCTTTTAATGTTTTATTTTCCTTTGTAATCGTGTTTTCAATGCTCTAGGCTTTCTACTCATGCATCTGGCAACTGTTTTTGGTATTAAAAACGTTGCTACATTGGAATCCAATGAAAAGTATGTTCAGCTACATGAAGCAATGGTTGGAGTATGATAGGTTTGTTGCTTGTGTAGGGATGTCGTTTCTGGGCTTGCTCACCTGCATGAACTTGGAATTATACATCGAGACCTAAAACCTCAAAATGTTCTGATAAGCAAGGAAAAGCCTTTCAGTGCAAAGCTTTCAGATATGGGCATTAGCAAACGTCTTCCTGGGAACATGTCATCTTTGACCCAGCATGCTACAGTTGAGTAGTTTTAGTTGGCTATGTTTGTGAAGACGTGAATAATACATTAAAGTAGATTTTATGGGGGATTTTATTATGAGGAAATATTGCAAGTGGAAACAGTGTCTATTTCTTCAGAATTTTCTCTAATCATCCATCTCTCTGTTGATTCATGTTTAGTCAAAATTACTCCCACTGTGCCATAATTAGTGTCATACTTCCAAGAAATGAATGTTCCAGACTAATGTGTTCACTTTCCTTTCTGATGACCTGAATTGTGAATAGATTGCCAATGATATCCTTGTATGAGTAGTGGCACGTGAGTCAATAGCAAGTGGGAGCAAATGATGGGAAAGTGAAGTACTAACTCCACTAATCCACCAAAACTTGAACCTGTGGCCTAGAGGCTCGGATTCGAGTCCAGCAGTGATATCTCTCTTTACCAACTCATGTTGGGCCAAGTGGCAAAAATGGACCTCCCTTCTTCACAAGGGAGGACTTGATGCCAAATCATGATATGTTGATGATAAAAAACTGCTAATTCATAACTTTTGCCAGAAATAGCACAGGACACTTATTTATTTTTTAATAAAGGGAGTATTTTAAGTTGAAATAGGATAGTGACAAGCCTTTTCCCAACCACTATGGTGCTTTTTCTATATGCTGAGGCTGCATATTAAAGACTGCCATTGTTGTCTACCTGCACTCTTACTTGTGTTATTTGTGTTACAGGTTGTGGTAGTTCAGGCTGGCAAGCACCTGAACAACTTCTCCAAGGACGCATATCACGAGCAGTGGACTTATTTAGCTTAGGATGTGTTCTATTTTTCTGTGTCACTGGGGGTAAACACCCTTATGGTAATAGTATCGAACGTGATGTCAATATAGTGAATGACCGGAAAGATCTGTTCTTAGTAGAGAATATTCCAGAAGCTGTGGATCTTTTTTCTCATCTGTTGGATGCCAATCCTGATTTGAGGTAAGATTTGATTTTGGGTATACATGTGACTGAAGTTAGTAAATTTCGGTAACTCCCCTCAGCTGCAAATTCAGTTATTAATCATATATCAATCATGGTATGTGATGTGATGTGACGGCAGATGTGATTTATACAATGTGTAGGACGAAGGCCATCCATGTACTGCACCACCCCTTTTTCTGGAGTTCTGAGTTGAGGCTGTCATTTCTTCGAGATGTTAGTGACCGCGTTGAGTTGGAAAACAGGGAAAGCAAATCGGACCTCTTACAGGCATTGGAAGCTACAGCTTCTGTTGCTTTGAGTGGGAAATGGGATGAGAAGATGGAGCCTGCATTCATCAACAACATCGGCAGCTACAGGCGTTATAAATATGACAGCATTCGGGATTTGCTGCGAGTAATCCGTAACAAAGCAAATCACTACCGAGAACTTCCTCAAGAGATTCAGGAACTATTAGGGCAAGTCCCGGAAGGGTTCGACAACTATTTCTCGAGCCGGTTTCCAAGACTGTTGATCCAAGTTTATAAAGTGATGTACAAGTACTGCAAAGAGGAGGAGTTCTTTCACAAATATTTTAGTAATAGCTTTTGACCAAGGAACTAAAGTGGTGGGCGGAGACTTAAACAAACTCAATTACCAAAATTTGTACTCAGTTTTGCACATAGACGAAATTGTGTTTAGAGATAAGGACACTTTGTTACATCTAACTATAGTGAAATGACACTTTCATACTCTAACTATTTTTTTCTCTTTCTTAGTACAATTTTTTTGTGATAACCTACTTCTAAAATACCTAAAATTACCTAAACTATCATTGGTTTAAGAAATCATAAATTGAATTGGTTCAATTTTGTTTATCTATAGTTCAATTTGATTTATATTTAAGATGCAATTACAATTATGCCCTTAAATCTAAAATTAAATTTGAAACATTTCAAATCTGGTTTGATAAATCAAATTGGACCATTTATATTTTAATTTCTTAATCTGGAGTATTTTAGTCATTTTAGCATAAATTGTCACAAAAAAATTGTTATAGTAGTATAAAAAAGAGAAAAATAGTTAGGGTATGAAAATATCATTTCGTTATAGTTAAGTGAACAAAGTGTTATTATCCCTTGTGTTTATACTGAAACTAACAGAAAAAGGTTGATAGTTGTTGAACTAATTATTTTTTTTTGAAAGCAAACCGAAGTTCATTGATATCACGAGACGGAAAAAACTTCATGCCTGAAAATCGAGCATCAGTCGTGTACGATTTACAAGTAACCAGTAAAATATAGCCTTAAGAGCATGTGCGGATCCATACAATTTTTTAAGGGGGGGAATTTTGTACCAAAAAAATTAATCTGATAAAAAAATTAATAATATAATTAATTTGATTAAGTAATAAAATTAATTTTAATAATAAATAAATATTAAATTCGTATAAAAAAATTAATTCGAATTTGATTATTTAGTTTTTAGTTGAGTTCGAATTTAACTTTTATATATATATATAGAGTAGGTATCAAATACAAACCAGAGGAAAATGTCCAAACGTCCAAACATTGTTGCAGCCGTCTGATTTTTGTGCGCGCTTCCTAATTGCGACACGTGACACGGAAGGGATGTGGGTTGAGTTAACGGTGTCACACAGAAATTGGGGGGCATTTTTTGTCTTCTCGTGTAGCAGTTATATTAGCGTTTTCGACGGTTTTTATTCCCAGATCATCGCGCGTTTGGTTTGGATTCTCAAAACAACGTGATCAGAGTGGTTTTGACTTCGTATTAGAGTCGTCGATCTGGTTGAGAATTATCGGTAAGTAGCGCGATTTCATGATAGATCTACAGTCGATTGTGTGTGTTGTGATTTTCGATTCGCCATAACCAGTGTAGTTAGATGATGTTCAGCAACACATAAAACGATTACCCACTTTCAGAGATTTGTTTCAGAGGTTTGTGTATGACTGTCTTACGGTCGATGTATAACATGTCGATGTACCATGTATAACATGTTGTTATATACTGTATCGATGAACAATCAACCTCTGGATCTAGGCTATTTTAGCGTGAATCGTTGAATGATCGCGGTTTAAATACACGATCCCGCTTTAAATGCGCCTATTTTTAGTGCGAATCATTAAATGATCGCGCTTTAAATGCGTGATCAACACACACAATATGATGTGTAATCCAACACAGAAGGTTATACATCAAATCTGATATTGGAATGACGAGCGTGCTCTCAGCTCTCCGTTTGTTTGAGACTAACGGGGTTAGCGAATCGCTCCGCCACGTGTTGCTTGATCGTTGCTCGCGAAAAAATGGATGGGCAGATGAGAGTTTGGACGTTTTGGTGGAGTTTGTAGTGGAGTGCATATATATATATAGTAGGTATCAAATACAAACCAGGGGAAAATATCCAAACTGTATAACATGCAGCGCAATGTTGTATAACTATGTAGAACATGTAGTGCAATGTTGTATAACATGTTGGACCCGTGCAAAATTGAAACAATATATAACATGTAGTGCAACGTTGTATAACTGCCACGTGTCGCAATCTAAGATAACGCGAGTCTCTGATCCGACGGTTATATATTGGTTTGGACGTTTGGACATTTTTTGTGAGTTTGTATTGGAGTGCATCCCTATATTAAATCAAAACAAATATTTACGTGAAAAATGAAAATAATGAATATAAAGAAATTATAGCAAATTAATTGTGTACATTATTATCATTTTCTATTTTAAAAATATAATATTAAGTTACTTGAATTTATATAATTTGTTAACCTATGTCATTTTGTAGTTTTAGAATTTACTTTCTCTAGTTATTAATAAATTAAGACAGTTCTTCAATCAACTGCACCAAATGGATGTCTTAATAAGTTAAGACAATATGTAAATATATTACCATCTTAGGGGGGCAAACATAGTTTTCGAACAAAATTTGTACTGAAAAGTTTCGAATTCTCCGGCCACTCCCCATAAATCCGCTTCTGCTCAAGACACTCTATCTCTTTGCACACCCCCAACCAACCATGTCAGACATACTGACAACCGAAACTAAAACTACTAAACCAACTGAACATGTCGGATACACCCGGTTACGCAAAACCGGTTGGGACCAAAAAACTGTCTCAAGTCGGATTGGACAGGACCAGGGCAGAAAAACGTCGCCGATCTGTCCCTGGCTGCCAGTGAGAGTACTGGTGAGTAGAGGCCGGCCGACGCCGCCCTAGAGGCCCTGGCAACCCCAGATCTGATCCCCTCCGCGAGCCCCATAGCCCCAACCCGCAACCTAGATATTGGCCCCTCCGCGAGCACCACCGCCTAATGCCTGCCACCATCACCTTGGGAAGCTCTGGCCCACCAAGAGTCGCCACCGAGGGTCTCCTCCGACGAACTCATGCACCTCAACGAGCACTACTCCTCAATCATCTCCCACGGGGCTATCCGATAATCACCCATTCCTGGGTTTCTCGGCGTGTCCTGGTTCGTAGAAACCTCACAGCTCAATGATGATCCTAATATTACCTGAAGGAATTTCCAAATGAGCTCGGCTAAAAAGAAGTCAAACCCACGGACTGCGAACCGTCGAAAATGAGCCAGATCAGAAGAGGGCAGCAGATATGGGGCCGGAAGCTGGTCTGGAACCACCCGGTTAAGCCAACCTGGTCGGAATCAAAAAATTTGCTCAAGTCAGATTGGACAGGACTAGGGCAGAAAAAACGTCGCTGATCTGTCCCTAGCCGCCAGTGAGAGCACTGGCGAGTAGAGACCGGCCTGAAGAAAGTTTTGAGGGTTCCAATCAATTAATTTCATGCCCATACAAGAAATTAACCTCAAAAGTCCATGTAGAATTAAGGATCTTACATGTTCATTGATTGATCATGAGATCTAGACTAGAAAAACAAATAATAAAATTTACTTTGATTTGAAATCCCTTTGTCAATAAATTAAATTCAGTGACCTCTAGAGAACGTCCACACAGAAAGAGCAATCTGAAAATACTCACTACGATCCTTACTAGAAGACCGAAGCAAGCAAAACGGGAGGAAGAGAGAGGGGGGATGCCGCCGGCCAAGGAGAGAGAAAGGAGGCTAGGGTTTTCTTTTTCTTGAAAAAATTCCTTATGATTAAAATCTGAAAATTTTCCCATTTATATATCTTTTTTAAGAATTAATTAATTAAAAGCCTTAATGGGCTTAAAGCTCAAATCTTATTAATTAATTAAGTAGAGAAGCTCATTCTGGCTTAACCCAATCTGGCTAGGCCTGTTTAGCTAAAATTAATTAATTAAATCTATTGGTTTAGATTCTAATTAATTGGTCAAGTTAAACCGCTCTTGATAACCGGTTTAATCCTAAACCGGAAATTATCTCTCTCATGATTCTTCTACATGATTCCATCCGTTTTACTCAAGCTTTAGTGTGTGACCCTCTAGGCTCACAACACGTTGGCGGACTGGTAAAATTACCATTTTACCCTTTCCATCATGAGTGGCCTCTAGCAAGACATCATGATTACCCAACGCTTGTGATTATCGAGATTTTGACTTAACCTTGTCGTGCATGAAACTATACTTTTATCCTCTTGATATCTTGACAACCACGAGGCATAGACAAGTCATCCTCGACTAATTGTCCGATTTCTTGATCTAAGTTAACTAAATTGTGACTGATACTCCGTATCGACTACATGACCAAGCTATTATATTTCAGTTGTACTCATTAAGTGGCCTAAAAAGATATCTATTCGTACATCCGTATGAGGGATAAATCCTTCGGCGATCTATTGAGTCAACTCATGTGACTTGTGATCGAGCCAATCACAGTCGTTATTGTAACCCTGTCACAAGAGACGTTAGATTGAGTCAAACTCGTCACTCATCACATAGTGACCTCAAAGATCCTTCCGTCTGAGGATGTGATTTCACATATCGACATATGAGTATGTTCATGACTGTATCTATGTAACATGCTCACGATCGGGTTGTCCTATATCACCCCGTCTGGCGATACTATGACCTAACTCCGGCCTCCTTCTGGCCATGATCAGTAGAGCGTGATCATTTAGAGTTAGCCTCATACCGATCGCTTCTTATGAAACTATTCTGATCGGGGACAGCTTAAGTGTGATTTTATCTGATCTGTAGATTTACTATTATGTGTTGACACATCAATAATACAAATCAAATTATACTTAAGATATTACTACAACACTTAGTAATATAAATGCCGATTTTATTTCAACTAATAATCTCATTACATAAGTAGATTGAAAATACATTGTGCTATGGCACAAAATCCCAACAGTCTCCCACTTACCCTAAACACAATTGGTATTCCAATCTTAACCCATTCTCTTGACATGCTCCTCATGCTTAGGCTGCGGAATTGCCTTAGTTAAGGGGTCAGCTAGATTATCATGCGTTGAAACGTAGCTTATCTCTACTTCACCTTTATCAACCATCTCTTTGATGATGTGATACTTTCTTTCGACGTGTTTGGTCCTGTTGTGAAATCTGGGCTCTTTAGCGAGTGCTACGACCCCCTTGTTGTCACACTTTAAGCTCACGGGATCAGACGTTCGCGGCAGTACATCTAATCCACTCAAGAAGCTCCTGACCCACACCGCCTCCTTAGCTGCCTCTGACGCAGCTATGTATTCTGCCTCCATGGTGGAGTCGGCTATCGTCGCTTCCTTGAAGCTTTTCCAACTAAAAGCTCCCTCGTTCAACATGAACACATACCCTCCTTGAGACTTGAAGTGATCAAGGTCTGTCTGAAAACTAGCGTCAACATATCCAGTGATGCTCAGTTCTCCTGCTATCCCGCCATACATGAAGAAGCCGTCCTTTGTTCTCCTCATATACTTGAGGATACACTTGACGGCAGTCCAGTGATCTTGGCCTGGGTTAGACTGAAATCTGGTGGCACAGCTGAGGGAAAACGATACTTCAGGCCTCGTACAGATCATGGCATACATTATGGATCCCACTGCCGAAGCATACGGGTTCCCCTCCATCTTCTTCAGCTCATCAGGTGTTCAAGGAGACTGACTGTTGCTGAGCTTGATGCCATGTCTTACTGGGAGGTTCCCTTTCTTAGAGTCAAGCATTGAGAATCTTCTCAACACTTTATCTATGTAGGTGCTCTAACTTAGGCCTAAAATTCTCTTGGATCGATCTGTATAGATCCTGATCCCCAGAATGTAAACGGTCTCTCCTAAGTCCTTTATGGAAAAACACTTCCCTAACCAAACTTTGGTTTCAAGCAAGGTTGGGACGTCATTTCCCATGACTAGTATGTCGTAAACATACAACACCAGGAACACTATGTTACTCCCACTGCTCTTCTTGTAGATACAGAGTTCATCTGGATTTCTGATAAATCCGAACTCTTTTACGACTTCATCGAACTGTAAGTTCCAATCCATAAATGGAGCGTTGCAGCTTACACACCTTTTCGGGATGATTCGGATCGACAAAACCTTCTTGTTGTGTCATATAACATCCTCCTGCAAGTTCTCGTTAAGGAACGCGGTTTTGACATCCATTTTTCATATCTCGTTATCGAAATATACTGCAATGGACAACATCATACGAATTGACTTAATCATGGCCGCTGATGAAAAGGTCTCATCGTAGTCCATGCCTGAGACTTGACGATAACCTTTTGCAACCAGTCTTGCCTTGTAAGTCTGAGGTTTTCCGTCCATATTTGTCTTTAACTTAAATATCCACTTGCACCCTATAGGTTTTATCCCAGGTGTATTGTCTACTAAGTTTCAGACCTGATTGTCTTTCATGGACTTCATTTTCTCATTCATGGCATTCTGCCATTCTTTGGAGTGGGGACTGGATAAGGCTTGCTAAACTGTTGCGGGATCATCCTGATCCACAACGATCAAGTCATTACCCTCTATGGCTAAGAAGCCATATCTGACTGGGTTTTGACGAGATCTTTCAGACCTCCTTGGTCCTACAAGAGTTGCTGTTAGAATGGGACTCGGATCATTAACTTCACCGGGTACTTCTACATCCTCTAAAGGTTGTTCTGTGTCTTCTCGAATTTCTTCAAGAAGCACATGACTCCCACTAGGACTCTTGGAAATGAATTCTCTTTCCAAGAAAACCCCACCTCGAGCAACAAAAACTTTTTTCTCTTCGGGTTTATAGAAGTAGTACCCCATAGTACCTTTGGGGTACCCTACAAAGACACACTTATCTGCCTTGGGTTTGAGTTTGTCACGAAGCATCCGCTTGACGTAAACATCGCACCCCAGATCTTGAGGAAAGACAACTTGGGAGCCTTCCCATGCCAAACCTCAAATGGAGTGGTCTCCACGGCCTTTGTAAGGGCCCGATTCAAAATGAATGCGGCCGTTTCTAGGGCATGGCCCCAGAAAGATACTGGAAGGTTGGCATGAATCATCATGGAACGAACCATGTCAAGCAAGGTTCTGTTCCTCCGTTCGGAAACACCATTCAGCTGAGGGGTTCCTGGCGGAGTTAGTTCTGAGAGAATACCCTTATCCCTTAGGTGACTGAGAAAATCTTGGTCTAAGTACTCACCACCTTGATCAAAACGAAGTGCCTTGATACTCTTACCAAGCTGGTTATGTACTTCATTCTGGAATTCTTTGAATTTATCAAAGGGTTCCGACTTATGTCTCATTAAATAGACATACCCATACATACTGTAATTATCGGTAAAGGTTATGAAGTATCTGAAACCTCTCCTTGCTTGTATGCTCATGGGCCCACATACGTTTGAATGTATTAGGCTCAGGAGATCACTTGCCCTTTCCCCTAAGCCGCCAAAATGTGCCTTTTTCATCTTTCCTATAATGCAAGATTCGCATCTCTCGATTGGTGTGAATTCAAACGGACTTAACAGTCTACACTTGTGAAGTGTTGAGACGCATTTCTCGCCAATATGGCCCAGACGACAGTGCCACATCACTGTCTGGTTTAAGTCATCCGACTTCAACCTCTTATTTACGTTATAGTTTGAACTGTAGTTCGAGTTATCAACATTTAAAATGTACAAACCATTAACCATAGATGCAGTACCATAAACAATATTATTTGTTGATAAAGTAAATAGACCATTATCTATGGAAAATACAAAACCAAGTTTGTCCAAACTAGACATTGAAATAATATTCCTACTAAAAGTAGGTACACACAAGACATCGTTCAAAACTAAAATAAGCCATGTGGGCATCCTAAGACTAACAGAACAGACAGCCGTCGTTGACACCGAACTGTTGCCTTCGACTCTCAGATCCCGCTCGCCTTTCCCCAGGAGCTTCTTACTTTCCAGATCCTGATACAGGTCCCGAAGGGTGTCATCCCTTCTGCAAGCTCTTCACATATTCCTTGTGCTGCCTGCAATCCTTTTTTCCAATGATATGGCTGCTGGCAGTCATAACATATTACCCCTGAGGTCGAAGCATTCCCTTCAGTTCTAGGAACCGTTGGTATCTTCAGACCCTTGGGTACCCTTAACTGCCCAACTAGGTGCATTTGCGCCTTACCCTTACTCGCCACTGCTGGAGCCTTACACTTGTTGGGATATCCTGGTGACTTGCCCATAGGTTTTCCAGCTCTTTTGAAGTTGACATCCTTATTGACCATCATAACCTCAGGGGTTTTGCCCTTGAGATTCTTCTCTGCTGTCACCAACATCCCATGTAGTTCCTTGATGATCTTTTCCATATTATGGAGATTGTAACTAGTAATCACATCTCCATAAACCTTGAGGACATGTGGGCTTACTGCCTCACCATCATTGAGCCTGCTATGGAATAACTCTCTAAGAGTGTCGTATCTTTCGACACGAGCATTCTTCTGGTAGTATACCTTGATCTCATCCATCATTTCTTGAGGATTATCCATGAGATGCATAAACTGGTCTTGGGTGTCATTTTCCATGGACCCGACCATGAGGATGCCAACATCTGTCCGGTCGCTAAGATACTTGTCATAAGCTGTCTTATCGGCCTCGCTGGCATCATCCGCAGGCACTTTCATTGGCTTATCCGTAAGGATATACTTCTATCTGTCGTACTGAAGGGCAAGCTTCAGGTTCCTTTCCCAAACCAGGATTCTGTGAACTAATTGAAGTGGCGAAATGTGGGCGGTATCCAGCTTGACTTGAAATTATTTTCCGTCTTAAATGTCCATTCTCACTGATCATTACTTGATCTTCACTTGAAACTATCATCTACAAATCCATGTAAAGATATTTTCATTCTGGTTTACATGTGCGTGATCAATTCATTATTATTAATCTTTACACATATGGGTGATAATCTAATTAACATAAACTTATGAGAATTAAATCATACATACAACCATACATTCATAAACATAAACGTGAACTTGCTTTAGCTAGTCCGCTAATCCTACTAGAATAAACTAAAACATATACTAGGTCTTGTCTTTTCTCATTCTCTTGGACTCCCACTGGCTCCATGCCTCCTCGGGATCACCGTCCTTCTCTTCTTGGGCATACGTAATTACATTTAATTTAAATAAAATAAATGTCGTGACACGCAGGTCAAAATTAAATTACATGCAAAAGCAACTCGCAGGTTGCAAACCGAAATTAAATTCTAAATCGGGCTAACTTAGCAATCATGTTGCAAACACCGTGTTATCAAACAATCATGTTGTCAAACAATCATGTTATCAAGAAAACATATTAATTCCAATTTTATCTTGATTTAATTCAAAAAATTCGGTTTATCGAAACCGTTATTTTGAACCGGTTAATTTCTGAATTAAATCGGTTCATGCTCTGGTTTATCAAAGCCGAACCGGTCTGAATTTTAATTAATTATCGCTTGAAATTCTGGATTTTTCTAGGTCGGTTATGACTCGAATCCAATCCGGTTTGACCGAACCAAAATTGATCCGAAGGTCAATTAGGGTTTGGCCGAACCCTGGCCGCGCCATGACCGACCAGCTCGTGAGGGCTGACCGTGGCGGGCCGCCTGGCCGGTCTCGGTCGGCCGTGGCCTCTCCTGGCCAAAGCTGAGAGGCTCGGCCAGATCTTCCACGGGCAGATCTGGTCGGCTCTCCCGCTCCGGCCTGTCGGCCCGTGGCTTGGACGGGGTTAGCCTCTTGGCTAGCCTCGGCCTCCTGCGGGTCTCGACCCGATCTCACTCGATCAAAATTAATTTTCAGCAATAAATAAATAAATAAACTTCAGCAACTAATTCATTAACCAAAACAGAAAATTATTTTCCAAGTTTGAATCTCTTAATACTGAAATCAATTGCAAAATTAAATCTAGACAATCATGCTCGAATACAATAAACATATGTAACCAGCCTCTGATACCACTGAAGAAATTTTTGAGGGTTCCAATCAATTAATTTCATGCCCATACAAGAAATTAACCTCAAAAGTCCATATGGAATTAAGAATCTTACATGATCATTGATTGATCATGAGATCTAGGCTAGAAAAACAAATCATAAAATTTACTTTGATTTGAAATCCCTTTGTCTCTAAATTAAATTCAGTGACCTCTAGAGAACGTTCACACAAGAAGAGCAATCCGAAAATACTCACTATGATCCTTGATAGAAGACCGAAGCAAGCAAAACGGGAGGAAGAGAGAGAGGGGGCGCCGACCGACCAAGGAGAGAGAGAGAGGGGGGCTAGGGTTTTCTTTTTCTTGAAAAAATTTCTTATGATTAAAATATGAAAAATTTCTCTTTTATATCTCTTTTTTAGGAATTAATTAATTAAAAGCTTTAATGGGATTAGAACCCAAAGCTTATTAATTAATTCATTAAGTAGAGAAACCCATTTTGGCTTAACCCAATCTGGCTAGGCCTATATAGTTGAAATTAATTAATTAAGTCTATTAGTTTAGATTCTAATTAATTGGTCCAGCTAAACCATTCTTGATTTCCGGTTTAATCCTAAATCGAAATCGTTCTAATCTGGTTTTATCCAAAACCGAAAATTATCTCTCTCATGAATCTCTACGTTATTTCATCTATTTTACTCAACCTTTAGTGTGTGACCCTCTAGGCTCACGACACGTTGGCAGACTGGTAAAATTACAATTTTACCCTTTCCATCATGAGTGGCCACTAGCAAGACATCATGATTACCCAACGCTTGTGATTATCGAGATTTTTACTTAACCTTGTCGTGCATGAAACTAACCACGAAGCATAGACAAGTCATCCTCGTTCAATTGTCCTGTTTCTTGATCTAAGTTAACTGAATTGTGATTGATACTCCGTATTGACTGAATGACCATGCTATTAAATTTCAGTTGTACTCATCAAGTGGCCTAAACAGATATATGTTCATACATCTGTATGAGGGATAAATCTTTCAACGATCTATTGAGTCAACTCATGTGACTCGTGATCGAGCCAATCACAGTCGTTATTGTAACCCTGTCACAGGAGACATTAGACTGAGTCAAACTCGTCACTCATCACATAGTGATCTCAAAGATCCTTCCGTCTGAGGATGTGATTTCACGTACCGACATATGAGTATGTTCATGACTGTATCTATGTAACACACTCACGATCGGGTCGTCCTATATCACCCCGTCTGGCGATACTATGACCTAATTCCAGCCCCCTTATGGCCATGATTAGTAGAGCATGATCATTTAGAGTTAACATCATACCGATCGCTTCTTATGAAGCTATTCTGATCGGGGACAACTTAAGTGTGATTTTATCTGATCTGTAGATCTTCTATTATGTGTTGACACATCAATAATACAAATCAAATCATACTTAAGATACTACTACAACACTTAGTAATACTCTCATCTGAACTCATGCACCTCAACGAACACTACTCCTAAAGCATCTCCCACGGGGCTATCCGATAATCACCCATTCCTGGGTTTCTCGGCGTGTCTCGGTTCGTAGAAACCGCACAGGTCAATGCTGATCTTGATATTACCTGAAGAAATTTCCAAATGAGCCTGGCAAAAAAGAAGTCAAACCGCACAGACTGCGAACTGTAAAAAATGAGCAATATCAGGAGAGGACAATAGATATAGGGCCAGAAGCTGGTCTGCAACCACCCGGTTAAGCCAAACCGGTCAGGACCAAAAAACTGGCTCAAGTCAGATTGGACAGGACCAGGGGAGAAAAATGTCGTCGATCTGTCCATGGCCGCTAGTGAGAGCACTAGCGAGCAGAGACCGACCGACGCCGCCCTGGAGGCCCCGACAACCCCAAACTTGCCACCTAGATTTGGGCCCCACCGCGAGCACCACCGCTTAAAGCCTGCCACCGTCGCCTTGGGAAGTTCCGACCCACCAAGAGTCGCCACCGAGGGCCTCTTCCGACGAAAGCAACCAACCAAAAACCAAATCTGGTTTTGGTCCAAGCCAAATCCTGAGCTTCCTCCTTCCCCAAGCCTCTCCACCCACCAGCAAACGCCAGACACAATATTACAGTAAGGACGGTCACTGGCACGCCGAAATCGGAGCCGGTAGCGGTGCCGGCGACCAAAGAGAACCAGGGAATGAAAAAAGGGGGGAAAGGGTTGCAAGAAGAGAGAACATCATCTATTAGAATGTTGGATGAAGTATAGACATAAAACTAGGATGTGTCAGGTCGTAGCAAGAAGATTAAAAGTAACTTTAGTTCAAGTCTATAAAAATTATCTCAAATGTTATAATAATACTTTTTTAAATTTTAAGTGACAAAATGAATACGAATATATAGTTGTATCAATTTATTATAATTTTATTCTAATAAAAAAATTATTTTAAATTTCAACCTCAATTAATTTTTCCACCTAAAATTTACAAGTGTAAACTAATAATCAATGACATTCAAGCTTTTTATTATTATTATTATTAATTTATTGATATACTACATAATTTTAATAATAAGTTCCGTATTACAACATTTTTGTTAGATCCAAAAATAATTTTCAGAGTTATTAGATAATTTGTCAGTTTATGTGTTTTTTTTTGTTTTGTAAGTGCATGTAATTGTTTTTTTGTTTTTTGTTGTATGTTTGGTGAATTTGAAATTAAAGTTTATTATACATGTTTTAATCGGCAATTTTCATGACACGTATTTTTAAATTTATTTTCAAAAAATTAAATTGTTAACGTAATTTACTTAAAAGTAGAACCTTGATTAAGAGTATAAAAGTCTTTTTCAAAAATTATATATTCATTACTTTATCTCTAATAAATTTTTTTAATTTCATTGAAGAAGTTTAAAGTCTCTAAGAGACACCTAACAATTTGAGCCACATAGTCTAAAAAAAGGTCGTGAGTCTGAACCTTAGTGAGCGCATGTGACGTGGAGAGATTTTGTGTATGTTAGAAATAAATATAATTCTTCAAAAACAGTTCAAATATTGATATGCATTCAATATATTTAATAATGATTATCTAAAATTACTCTAAAGTTCAATTTTAAAACTCTAATGATTACATTCATGTGCGAACTCCACACACATTCGAACCTTTCCGAACTCTTGATCCAACAGTTCGTTTTGCGAGATTAAAACAGCGTGCGACATGTGGTATGCGCACAATGTGGACTTAAATTAGGGGTAGTCTCGTATTTTTGCGCAGTTGAGCGCACTATGCACTTAATCGTTCGCAGTAGAAAGTTTAGCTTTCTCATTGTAATGTTTAAATTTTCAATAGAAAATTTTCATTTTAAGTAGAACAATTTTGTTATTTTTGTTTTTGTGATAGTGTTTAATGCATTTCGAGATATTCTACTCCCAATGTTAGACATTTTACTTCCAACAATGAACATTATACTTTGAATGTTGAACTAACTACTCCCAAATTTGACCATTCTACTCTTAGTGTTAAACTTTCTACTCACAGTGTTGAACATTATTCTCACAATTTTGAATATTCTACTCCAATTCGATCGTTATATTCCCATTGTTGAACATTCTGCTCTCAATGTTGAAAATTACACTCCCAATGTTGGACATTACACTCCCATTATTGAACATTACATTTCTAATTTGAACACAAACTATAATGGAAAACCTAAAAGTCTAATGTTCACGCGCGCGAAAAATTCAGAACTACCCCTCACTTAAGTACACAATGCGCAATGGTACGTGTCACGCACTGTTTTAATCGCGCTAGATGAGCGGCTCACAACGTGTTCACTGGGTTCGGACGTTTAGGGAGTTCGTAGTGCAGTGTCCCTTATGCATATATGCATATTAGTTCACTAGCATATGTGAGATTCTGAGTTCGAATCTTGGTACATACAAGTTTTCCCTTGAATGCTGACAAAGGGGGTGAAAAGACTGATAACACGGTTCCCCAAAGAATTGTCCATAATAGGGGGTTTTCCTGATTCGCCGATAAAAAATGCATATTATCAACAAAAAAATCAGTAACTCAATCAAAAGGGGAAATGTTATATATGTTGTGAAACTGAGAATAAAATGAACAGAAGAAAAATGAGATATAGCTTCGGTGAAGACCAGTGTGTAGATTCATATGCAAAATGAATGCTTATTTATAGGTAAAGTACACCGCCTCACAGGTTCGAGATATTTTACAAATGAAGAAACTTACTTAGCAAGTAATAGAGTCTAAGTTGAGAATGTACGTTACATAACATAAGGTTCACAATATTAATTGTAACACTCCTCATTTAACACCACATCTATAGAATAATTATAGTTGACCTTCGTTAGACGCGCTTAATACTGTCTCATTAAAAATCTTTTCAGAAAATTCTAATGGGACAAACCATGAATAAGAAAAAAAGAGTGCAGTGTATATGTATGAAAAATAATTATTTTCAAAATCTCGTTTCCTCTAATACCTGATAGTATTATTTTAGTTGCTTGTTTAGTCTACGCATGCCCAATTTGTATACGAGCTTCTCTAAAGTAGATGTTGGTAATGCCTAACTGAATAAATCTGCAAGATTTTCACTTAAGCGTATTTGTTTGGCATCAATTTCACAACTCTTTTGAAGTTCGTGAGTATAAAAGAATTTTTGGTGAGATGTGTTTGATTCTATCTCCTTTGAGGTATCCTCCTCTAATTTGAGTGATACATGTTGCATTGTCTTCATATATTACAAATGTAGAGTTTGTTATTGAGAAGATCTTACATGATTCTTGTATATGTTGAATGATCGATCACAAGAATACATATTCTCGACTCGCTTCATGTGGTGCCAAATTTTTTGAATGATTTGAGGATGTTGTAACCAAAGTCTTCTTTGTTTATCGCCAAGACACTGCTGTCTTATTACACGTAAGGACATATTTTTTCTGGGAGCGTGCTTTATGTGAATTCAAAAGATATCCTACATTGCATATCCCATTAGACCGTCATTTTCTACGGATTTCGATTATAACAATTTTAAATATTTTGCTCCACTCAGATAACGAAATATATTTTCAGTCTTATTCCAATGTCGTCTAGTCGGTCCATAACCGAATCTAGCCAGCATATTCACTGCAAAGGCATTCTCCGGTCGTGTATGTTGCGCATGATATAATAAAAGTTCAATTGCATTTAGATATGGTACTTTAGTAACAAGTATATTTTCATCTATTTCCTTTGGACGGAAAGGATCTTTTTTCAGATCAAGAAACACTCGAGAGGAGTTTTAGTAGATTAGCCACTGCTTCAAGAGTTTCTCAATATATTTGGATTGATGGATTAGAATGTCATTAGTCACATGCTCGATCTATAAGCCGAGATTGTATTAGTTTTTCCAAGATATTTTATCTCAAACTCCTTCTATAAATATGTTGTAGTATTTAGGATTTATTTAGGAGTTTCAATTAAGTTCATATCATCAAAATATAATGTTACGATGAAAAATTGGGAACTTGATTTCTTGATAAATATGAATGAACATATGACATTATTTTTATACACTTCTCTAATATGATATTCATTGAGATGATTATACCACATTCTCCCAAATTTTTTAGTTTATATAATGATTTTTATAATATTATTGAATTCAGTTTCCTTGAATTATTTCTTATTACTTCAGGAAATTTAACTCATTGTAGGAGTTTCATATAACTGTTAGTGTCTAATGCCCCACACAAATAAGCAGTAACAACATTCATTAAACACGTGTCTACTCCTTCATACAATATCAAACTGATCAAATATTTGAAATTGATCATATCTATCATGAGCGCATATGTTTAATCAAAGTCAACTACATGTCGTTGTAGGTGTGGGCACGAATCAAGAACCGACTCGAACTGGACCTATCGGTTCTCAAAAATTGGTCTCGATTTATATACAAAATTTTTATAAATTTGAAATTATTATTAGTTCTAACAAAAATCAAACGATAAAACTTAATTATTACAACACAATCGAATTATAAAGTTTGCAAGTTGAATCCTAATAAAGTATAAAAATTTATCTAGAATTGGTTTTAATTCTTGTCGATTAACCAGTGGTTTTGAATTTTAGGAACTAGAACCAAATTGGAATCAAATAGTATGTCAATTAAGAACCATAATCATTACCCGCTGTTCCTAATTCTCCAATTTCGGCTCCATTTCAATCCCGGTTCGGTCTCTAGTTCCAGGTCTTAAATGCCACCCTTAGGTCGTTGAGAAAAATCTTGGGATACATGTCTTGCTTTATACATGACAACTTCATTTTTCTCATTTCTTTTCTTTATGAAAACCCAACTACTTCAACATTTTCTAGTGTTTAGATTATGGATACTTGGCGTTTTCCCAATAGTCAATTTTGTTTGGATTGATTCCTTCTACTTTGGCCAATCATCTTTTTTACGTCCCCCTCATTAATAGTACGTGACTCAAAGTCAATATCATTTATCACTTTATTTGCTATTGCAAATACAAAATTTTCATCAACTATAATTGATTTTAGATCCCAAGATTTCTTACATAAAAATAATTAATATTAATTTCCTTATTCTTTTATTCTAGAAATCTCTCAAGATTTTCAGAATTTTAATCCACATTTGAAATTGATGGCTCTACAGAAATCAGTATCCTTTTAGAAATTGATAGTTCTTTAGGAACAATTAGTTCTTTTGGAACCGTCACTGTACTCGATTGACTTTTACGTTTAATGAAATATTCTATTAACCCATTTTGGGTGTTAGCATGCGGGACATGACGCTCAATATTAAATCCTAATGTCATGCAGTAATCATCAAATATTTTAGACGTGATTTCACCGACATTATCAAGGCGGTAAACTTTATTGGACGATCACAAAAATATGCTTTTAACTAATTAATTTGTCCCAACCATTTAGCGAATGCAACATTACGAGTTGATAATAAAGAAACATGTGACCATCTACTGGATGTGTCAACGAAAACCATAAAATAACTAAAAGGACCACTAGTTGGATGAGTATAGAGACATATATATTCCTAAATTCTCTACATGAGCGATAAACATTCAGTACTAACTTTGATTAAGGATGAGTAGGCCACTAATTTTCCTTGTGAACAAGCAGTACATGTGATCATTTGACAATACAATCTTATGGTTTTTTAATGCGTGACCATACAAATTTTCATTGATTCAACTCATCATCGTTGATCCCGGATGACCAAGACGATTATGGTCAAACATAAAAACATTTCGATTAGAGAACTTCGAGTTAAATATCGCGTAGGTCTCAACTGTTTTTATAATGGTGTAATATAATTCTGATGATATGACAACTAATTTTTCTAGTACACACTTTTGACCATTAATTTTCAAAGTGATAATGAGAAATTCACTCATTTTCACTTGTGTCCTCAATTTGATATCCAGTAATGCAAATGCTTTTAAAATTTAATAGATTTCTTCTGGATCTAATTGCATATATACCAAAACCATAGGTGTTCAGATTTCAAATTTCAAAAATTCTTGTTGATTTTTTTGGTTAAATTAGAATCATTTTTAAACTTTAAATTAATTTAAATTAGTTAGTCCTAATTAGAACAATTAACCCTTGATGAAAAAAATACGCTAGTTTAAGACATGAAAGCTAAGAAAAACTTAAATGTTTCACCATTTCTAAAAATAGATGGCAAATATAAAAAAAAATCATAAAACTAGATTGATTCCAAAGAGGGCGAACCACATATTGGTGATGAAGTAGAAAGAAACGATTCTTATTTATAGATAAGAGTACAAGAAAGGTTTTTGATTTGGGTGATGTGAGACTTTAAAAGCGGAAGATGATTTGGGTTGTGAAGAAAATAAAGTTTAAATATAAGAAAAATATGCATGAATAATTTCAAAAACATGTTTGATCCAGCAGTATAGTAATTGATTCCCTTCGATTGAGGTTGCTAAATTGATTCCCTGGGAAGTTAAGTGGATTTGAAAAAGATGGCGGGAGGGGTCCCGATTTTTAACAGTCCGGTTCTTGTTCATTTCCCTTCTGCTAGTTTTGAGCACCCCTAATTGTACCATTGAAAAATTATAGAGTGAGGGCAATTGAAATTTTTACCTATCAATTTCGTGATTTAACAAAAGTTACATTAAATATAACAAAACAATGGTCGGAGTATCTATAATGAAACGAAATGTGTATAATTTTTTGAAGGAACGAAATGAGTATAGTTGGGTATAGTTATTTGTAATTATCCCTTAATAGGTTAAAATGGAAAAATGGTACTTTATTTTATCACACTTTTCCAAGAGAAAATTGTGTACTTTCTTAATGGTAAAAAATGATTTGACTCTTGTTCAAAAATGTGTATTTTTACAACAAAATGACAAAATTTCCAAAGTAAAAAAATGACAAATTTTCCATTAAAAATAAGAATTAATATTTTTATAAAATAATTTAGAAATAATAATTTTTAACTTAAAAATACTTTAACTGTAAAATAAAATTGTAAAATTTGATTATCCAAATTTAGTTAGAAGATACAAATATAGAAACTTTTAAAAATATTTATTTTTATCTACAAAATCATAATTTCATTGTTTTTCACAAATACATACATTTTGCATAGAAATGCAAATTTATAGCACCTTTTTGCAATTAATTGCAATTAACAAAGTGCATAACACCATATTGCAAAATTGTAATATCATAGAGCACATTTATGCAATTTCCCAAATTTAACAAAAACAATTTGTAACATGTGGATTAAGATACGGGTGGCGCTAAATAGAGGTGGACAATTTAGACTTGAAACTGGTCCAGAACCGAGATATGAGTTTATACGGAATCGAAAAACTTAGAACCATGGGTATTGGGCCGGTTTCAATTCTGATTTTGAGAAAACCGGTTAAATCAATTTGTTTTGGTTCTAAATTTTTAAAACATGGATTAATCGGTTCAGAACGGGATTGCACCACACCATAGTTATTCCACTTCCAAATTCCACCTCCATTCCATTCATCACTTTCCCCCGATAATTTAAAACATAAATATTTATGGTGGAAAGTGAAATTACTTTAATAAATAATATAAAAGGGTAAATTTCACGTAGGTGCACCTGGTGAAACCCAATTATCACGTAAATGTATTTAAAATATTTTGTTAACTGTGTAGGTCACCAAAATGAAAACTATTATCGCTCTTATAAAATTTGTTATTGTTTTTTTGGGTGAAATGATGATTTTATAACAACAATAATACTTTTCATTTAGGTGAGCTAAAATTTTAAAAAATAATGTAAGTGTATCTATGAGATAATAAGGTTTCTCCATATGTACCTACATGAAATTTACCCAATATAAAATACATGTAACAATCAAGGAGCTGATAAATAAAAGTATATAATAGTAATGATTCGTTAAATAGACTAGAAGACAAACAACTCAGTCAAGAAAGTTGGGGTTTTGTAGCAGACATGTTTGTTTTTAACAATAGTGACAACATGATCAAAATAAAGAGTGGTTGTTTTGGATTTGAAATTGGTCCCGAACTGAGAACTAAGGGGGGTGTATTCAATTAGGATTTTAATGGATTTTGAATGACTTTTAAAAGTTCATAGATTCTTAAAGTTTACAAGACTTTTTCAAGTCTTGAAAGAGTCTTGATGATTTTAATGGAATGACTTTGCAAATCTCATGATTTGAGATGATACTTCTAAAGAGTTTTTTATGCCTACAATGACTTTCAAAATCATTCAAAATCATCCATTTCTCAAAATCATTTAAAGTCATTGACATTTACAATACCTCTAGATTTTAAAAGTATTTTTAAAGTCATGATTGAATACCACAAGACTTTAAAAGTTTTTTTAAAGTCATGATTGAATACCACAAGATTTTAAAAGTATTTGTAGAATCATGATTGAATACCACAAGACTTTGAAAGACTTCTTAAATCCATTAAAATCATGATTGAATACACCCCCCTAAGACAACAATAATTGAAAAATAAATTTTTTAGTTATGAGTTCAGTTTTAACTCTAAATTTGGGATAGACATTTAATTTCAGTTTTGTTTTGTTTTTTAAAATTCAGAATTACCACCAGCTGGATTTAAAGTTTTTACTTATAAATTGGCTCAATTTTTTCTAACATGACTCATAAATCATGTATGTAATGAAGATAAAAAAAGCTAATCGACTCCAACTTGATAGTATTGGAGCCCAATCGTCCAGAACTAAACTTGAAATCGAACTATTTCTCATATAGAGGTCCTGAATTTGATTCCCATATATTATAAATCGATAGATTTGGTTCGAGTAGGTTCTGATGGATTCGATTATGGTCCGAGGGTCGCGCTAGAGTACAAACATGTTGGTGGAGTACAAATGTCCGAACCAATCTATCACCACACGATGTAAGAATGGACGCATCAGATTCTTCATAAGTAGCGGTGGCAAGTCAATGTAATTAAAGTGTTTATTGGATGGCGCAAGTGTCATTGCAAGCAGCATCAAGGGTACGCTGGTGTTTTCACCGAATTGATTGATTCAGTGGATTATCATTACACAAATTTCGGGTAATTCGAATTTATGATTAAGCTTGAGGAGATAATGAGCTTTGGGAGATAATGATTTGTGATTGAGCTTGAGGAGATAATGATTACGCAAATTTCGCCAATTTCAAAATTTAAGAAATTAACTAACCCTTAATCAGCTACACTCCTACAACTGAAAGGAAATCTTTTCTAATCAAGAATTACGGGTAGGTACTTATAGTAAATTAACGTCGGTAATCGTTCATCAGTTTAGTTGCTGAGTGTGTTTGTAATGTTTCATCTGTAACAAAACAAAAGGTCATGTGTCATTGGTATCAAAAATCATGTCTCGTATGTATGGGAGGTAGTGTTTTGGAATATAATTGTTGTCTGGTAGTTGTGAACTGTCATCAGTTAGTAATGTTTAATCCTTGCAATTCGTTAATTGTGGTCTACATATTGAACATATATTTTGGTGTTAAATGAATTTCAGTTTCTGGTTCTTATTATTTACCCACATTCTTTGACTGGGTTACAGACAATCCACGGTGTTTTTTGATTTCATATTATACATGAATGTTTGCAGTTTAATTGCATATCTTATCTTATAGTTTCAGTTTCCTGCTCACATTCAGCAGTGACTCCAGTAATTTTGTACCTCAAATTGTTGGTTTAGAATGCGAGTGACACATTTTTAAAGGACAATAGGTGTTACTTTAACACACATGACATTTTTCTATCGAACTCGTGTATATGTCATCGGTATAATTTGTGAAATGTTCCTAATTTCTATTTAGTGTCATCAGTCATATTTCATCTTCTATGATATGTATAAACATTATGACAATATGTTTTTAAATAACACAAACATCCAAAAAAACTATTCCATCGATTTAATTCGAAGTACAAATAGATTAATTGAAATTGTTACATATTATCTTAACCTAGTCTTCTTCGACCCCATGTACCCTCGGTCTCCTGCTTCCTCGTTATGAAAATCTCCGCCACCACTTGTGTCATCATCACTGCCTTCATCATCGCAGTCATCAAAGTCGTCTTGTGTACCATGCGACCCACAATCAGACATGTCAACTCCAGTAATCATGCAGAACATCATTGAGTAGCTGTCATCACCAATGTTATAGTTCTTAATCTCAACGTATGCATGGCTCAGGACAGCGAACACATGTGTCAACAACTTATAATAAAATGTGTCATTGTGTCAACACAACATGAACAGAAGATCGTAAAGTGGTTATGTGTCATCAACAATTATGCAATTGGATTTTTGTTGCAGCGTTTCATCGTCATAAAAAGTACTGCATTTTTAAAATTTAATTCAGTCATGATTGACAACATTATTAGGAACAGTTTGATTGTTTACCTGTTTGTGTCGTAGGTGGAATCGAATGAAAAATGTCGCCCCATTTTGTATAGTTCACACTAGACAAGCCATCAGCCCAGAACAATCAGGACAGTCGATCATTTTCATCGTGGTTGTACTCATAATATAGATCCGGATTGGGCGCCTGGTCACTGATGAATTCGTTTATGACCATCTATAACTTTCATCTTATATATATATATATGTAAGATGGAATAGATCTGATTACCTGACAACTGAATTTGATCTTCGGCATCGTTCATCACTATTGCTGCCATACATAAGCTCATCATCAAACCCGAGTCTTTCATATGATATGAACTGTTATTATGTAAATAATATAATAACTAACCTCCATTCGATGAAGATTCTTCCATAGCAGCCATTAGTTTTACTTTTGAATGATGTAGAAGCAGTCATTGCCGTCTCATTTATAATCGTTTTTGAATCAATACTCTCTTGATTTTAGGAGATGATTGGTAACACCCGAAACTGATTTACCAACGTACCCCTGTTGACTATATTCAGCATAATCTTTTGTTCATTTTTTGTGTTTCATCTCCACCGCTAATTAGTCTCATCTAACAGCTAGGACACGTTCTAATGTTTGTAGTATTAACCTTATTTGTATTCTAGTTCATCCCATGGTCCGATGCCCATCCTTATTTATTAAACACCCCTAAGCAAGAAATGAGTAACGATTAATTTTGGGCTTCATAATTCATTGATAGCTTAAGCCCAATCACTTTCAGTTGGTTTAGAAGTTATTTTAATTAGATGATCCAACGGTGGAATTGCGAGGTCCATGACTCTCGTTTTAGGGATGCATATTCTCAATCATTCCTCCAATTCCCAGAAAGCCATATCTTACTGGGAAAATTTGCTGCATTTTCAGATTGTGGGTTTATGCGTGAGTTAGGATTGCGCGATCTCGCGGGTTGAGTTTTGCTGCAGCTGAGGTTTGATTGTTGATATCTGCAGAAATTGAAGGTTTTCGTATTCGCAAAAGTTGCAAAAGAAAATTAAAAATTCTGTCTACTTTCTTCCTCTTCTGTAAATTTAGTGGGGCCGTTAAGATTGGATCTCTGCTTCTAGCTGATTATGTGCATCTCAAGGAAAGGAATTGTTTTTTTTTTCTTCTGGAAAATCTGAGGTAAAGGTTGATTTGGGCATTCGTGAAAGTTATAGCTTGTTTTGTGGGGGTTTCTGAAGTAAATATTGCTGGAAGAGTAAGGTTGGTGAATTTGGGGTATTTGTGAAGCTTCTAGGTTGCTTCAAACAGTTTTGAGCTGTTTGTGATTCACTCATGGTCTCTGGAAATTGCTGGTTGCAAGCAATACCAATCTTTCATAGAGCGTGGATTGTGTTTCTGGGTTTTGATGATTTTGGAGTCAAGTGTCGTCCAGGTTTAGAGTTTGTATCATCCGTCAAGCTACTTTATTTATGATCTTGAGGAATGGATTTCTCTCCCAAACTTGGGCTGTTAGAAGATGGTTACAGGAAGAAAAATGTTTGCCCTGCAGAAGATGAGAGTTCAGACTGCTTGGACCATATGAAACAATTATTGAATCAGAAGCCTATAAGCCGGCACACAACTGTTTTGCAGCATTGTATTAGCTCAAGAAAACTGCAAGCTACGTCTGAACGGGTAAGTTGTACATATGTCCACTCTATGCACTTGTATGAAGATTGTACTGATATGCGGGCATATGTTTTAGATTGTTCTGTTTGTGATCAATGAATGAATGAATGTTATCTCAGTTGTGAAGTTTAAAACCCCGCAAACTTGCATTTAGAGAGTTGCAACCCCGACAAATGCTAATTTTCATTCTCATCTACTCCTAGATAAAGACAACAACAATAGTAGTACAGAGATTAAAATAGCTCAATGGCCATGCTCTGTTTAGCTGCCTATTAATTGGGAAACCGAATTGATTTTGGCACTTAAATCAACCATTTATCCAACATGGTGTCATTCCGAGTAATCTTCTCTTCCATTGCAATTTCAGCTAGTAGAAAGAAACAGTGATTCACCCTTTTTATTAACTTCCATTGTTTAGCCATGGTATTTTTAATTGATTTTCTATAACTCTTCTTTTTATTTCCTCTTCTTCAGGAATTGAATATTGGGATTGTTGTTAAGTCACCTTCTGATGACACGTACTTGCCTGTGTTGCGGTCAGGAAGCTGTGCTGAAAGGGGACCTAAGCAGATCATGGAGGATGAGCACATATGTATAGATGATCTTATTGAACATCTAGGTCTGCCCGTCGACTTTCCTTCCCCTGGAGCCTTCTATGGGGTGAGTACTCTTGGTTTCTGCCTCACTCAGAACACTTGTCAAGTTGCTGAAAATATGTTGACTTTTTTGTTCTCTGACAAACATCTTCCGTAGAGGGCCTTGTAAATCTGGGAGAATAGCATTTGATTTATCTGCACCCTTCAGAAATGTATATGTATACTTCTCAGTTCATACTTAATTATCGCACAACTTACTAAGTGCATTTGTTTTGGAGACTGTTGTTTGCCTACCACGATTATCTTTTGGCCTGAGCCTGGTTCTCCCTAAATTATGAGTATATTCTTAAAATATACAACCTCCCTTAGGTTTAAGCTGACCTAGTGTCACTGACTTCCCATATGTAAAATCTTTCACATCATGTAGTTTAATTAACAAAATGACATGGAAGGATTAGGTGAAAATGGATTGGTTATTTCTTACTGTAGAGTGGCTGAATGCAGGAATTATGTCGTATAAGTATTTTTTTATTTTCTGGCTTGCCATGTTCATGAAATGATATGTATTAATGTATTTGTGGTCAGGTATTTGATGGTCATGGAGGTATAGATGCATCATCTTTTGTTCGAAATAATATCCTTCAGTTTATAATTGAGGACTCTCATTTTCCAATATCTGTGGAAAAGGCAATTAAGAGTGCTTTCATGAAAGCTGATCATGCTTTTGCGGATGCCACTTTGCTTGATATCTCTTCTGGCACCACTGTTCTAACTGCCTTCATTTCTGGAAGGTAACCTCATTGAATTTCTGCTTTTAAAAGTTATGCGGAAATAGATTTGTATATTAGTCCTGCTTATAGTCGGTTTTAGAAGTACTGTAACTGTAACGATAGTTGCTCAATTTAGGCACTTGTTGTAATTAACAAGATTCCTAGCCTCCATCGTGTTTAGTAAATGACCTCTTTTTGCACTTTGTTGGATCTTCAGTAGAATAAAGCATATCATTAAAAAATTCAGTACCAAAATTGTTCATTATGTATGAACCATTGGTTCTTAAAACTCTTCATTTGGGAATTTGCTTTTGTTTTGAATTGCTCAGAATTCTCAAAGGCAAGCAGTTTGATTGTAACAATATCCTTTTGGTAAAAGGATGTAATCCATTTAATCTTGAACGTTAAATAAGTTGATTCAGTCTATGTAGAGCTATTCACATTTGGATCAATTAAGTCCTGGCTGGCTACTAGTTAACTATATCTTTTCAAAAAAATTTAAAACTAAAAAAAATGAATCTAACTTACCAATTATAAATTTAAAAAATACTCTGTAATAATTTTATAGCCATGTATCTACAAGGAAAAACATAATTAATTAATTTAATTAAGAAAATCACCTTTGATAAACTAATAGGGATTTGATGGGAGGGGCTACATTGACCCTTGAGTAGTTCATGACTAAATTGACCTTTTCCCATATCATTTAACATGAATTGCTAGAGAAAAAATAAACTTCATTTGAGACTCAAAACACGTTGGAGTATAGCTGAAATATTGAGTATGGTATGGTGGAACCATTAATAAGTTTCCTCTACTAGACATAATGTCAATTATGTGGGAATGAGGAGGATGATAATGATGATTCATCTATGACGTTGTTGTGCTTTAAACAGAAAATTGGTAGTTGCAAATGCTGGGGATTGTAGAGCTGTGGTAGGGAAGCGAGGTAGAGCTATTGAGCTGTCCAATGACCACAAACCCAATTGCACATCCGAGAAACTAAGAATTGAGAAGCTTGGCGGGGTCATATACGGCGGCTACCTCAATGGCCAATTATCAGTGTCCCGTGCCATTGGGGATTGGCACATGAAGGGCTCTGCTGCTTGCCCTTTAAGTGCAGAGCCAGAGTTACGAGAGATGGAGCTGACAGAGGATGACGAGTTCTTGATAATGGGCTGCGACGGTCTGTGGGATGTTATGAGCAGTCAATGTGCTGTGACTTTGACAAGGAAAGAACTGGGGCTTCACAACGATCCAGAAAGATGCTGCAAAGAGCTGGTGAGAGAGGCACTCAAGCGCCATACTCGTGACAATTTAACGGTTATTGTAGTTTGTTTCTTGCCAGACCCTCCCCCTTGATTGGACATACAGAATATGAATTTACTCCAAGAAGATTTGTGATCGAGTAAAATACTGGTCCTTGGCTCATTAAACTTATGTAGGAATAGAATGTGAGTCATTGAAAGTGGTATTTATGTACATTGTTCAAGTTTCAACTTTTGATGATATCACAGTCCACTAGGTTCTTATTAGAATTTAGGGAAAAGTACGGATAGCTATCCTCTCTTTACCCATATTCCACGTGGCTATTTCCAACTAAAATTTGATATTCAACTATATTGAAAGATTATAAATTCTCACCCGTTAAATATTTGGATGGAAACATTTAATTTTAACCTCCATTTTTTATTTTGGGATTCCAAGATTTTATCGTTCTTCTTTAATTCAAACAATTCATATATTTTTAAACAGAAGTTGGGAATTAAGCATTTATTACTTGTGTTTATGTGTTCGATTCACGAAACCCATAAGAGATCGCGACGACGACCAAATTTTGGGCCGACGCGAGTACCTTGCACCCGACCGCATTAGAGGTTCAAGACCAAATCGCTTAAACAACTTGGGTCTGAATTTGGATTACCAAATATGTCAGGATCTTCAGGGATGAGGTGAAGACTCTGGGAGACATTCTCAGATCGTTGCAGATGCGATCCTATACGTTGATGCAGGCGGACGAGAGTCGCGGGATTCAGTCTTGTACTTGGGAGCGTGTGCTATCTAATTGGTGTGCAAACCCAAGGGTGGTTCTGAGTTCCCTTATTTTATAGGCTCTTGCCTTATTTTGTATTTTATTTTCTTCGGCAGCTTGCCCGAATGTTTTGTACTCTTTTTTCGTCTTTTATATATGCTTTATTGTCAATAAAAAAACTTAAGTCTTAATCTGGGTCGGAGGGAAAGAGGAGGGATGTCATTGAGTCGGGGTTGGTGAGTTTGTGTAGGAGGCGAAGAGCCATGATCTGCAATGAGCCTATTCCTCACAGCTAGAGGCACAACTTCGATTCCCATCTCCGCCCCATCCCTTCTCAATTCTTCTCTCTTGGCCATGTAATTACTTGTTTCATGCTTATTGAGATAATTAGTTCTTAATTTTCAACTTTGTTCTCTATTTCATAATAAGTTGCTCTTAAATTTAATTTTCATTGTTTCTTCTTGATATTGTTTTGCCCTCAATTTTATTCTAATGGTTTGGTGTTGGTGTGATGATCAATACCCAATTCTCATATACAAATGGAACCTTCCCAACTTGCCACCCAATACAGCAGCACCCAAAATCTCAGGGGATGGAGTTTGAAGTTTGGGCAAGAGATTTTTTTGTCTTTTCACTTTCAAAATAAACATTTTTCATTCTAGCTAAATGGAAAGAAAGATAAATGGGTGACTATCCATATGTTTCCTTAGAATTTAAGCTGGTAAATTGATTATAATTTAAATTCAACATACTTGATGCTTTTGATAAGATTAGGTGTTGGATCATAAAGTTTTAAGAAATACTAAGAAAACAATAAGGAACACTTTTCTCAAGAGATAATTTTGATCTTTAGATTGCAGCACTTAAATAGAAAAAAAAACCAACAACTTTTAAGCGCTAGTAATAAAATGAATTAAATTGTAAATAATAAAATAATGAATAATGAATAAAAACCCAAATTATAAATCCTAATAACTAATACAGTAAAGGCAAATAAAACCATTTCTTGCATGCTTGCTAAGTGCTAACCAAGAAGCCATGTTTGAACAATATGCAGTGACCCATTTTTCAAGATTGATCCCAACATTTTCTTCCCTCAATTTATTATTTTGTTCAGTCTTCTTGACTTCCAACCACGTCTCGATCAAATACTAATTAAACGAGTCCTAAGTTCGATCAATGTTCGTGCTCTTATGGAAGGACGACTCAAGAACCTTGATGCCAAGGGTCTTCCCCAACCATCTCCAGGTCTTATTAAGTGTGAAATTGTTGGACACTTCCTGCTTGTGCCGGAACTGCCCGATAAGCTTCAACGAGGTGCCACATGGTTGTCTCCATCTTCCCAGCACATTCTTTCGTTCGACATTACAGTTGGGTTTGTGAAGACTTTCCTATTTATCTAGAGAAGTCACAATTTCCTAATTGCATTAGGATAATGAATTAGAAAAGAATTACTAATGTGCAAAGAATTAGGAATTCTAGGTTTTTCTTAATTTCCTTTAGTCTTTCATTATAAATACATGTACTTGTAACCCCATAATCATTCATGAGTTGAGAGCAATAATAAGAGAATAGTGTGACCGTGGACGTAAGCAATTTGCCGAACCACATAAATCCTTGTGTTCTTGTGTGATTGTTCTTTATTTCTCTTAGTTACTTTTGGTAGAGAATTGTTTCACGTTGTTATATACCCCAAAAATTGTGGTATCAGAACCTAGGTTCGTGGCAAGTGGGAGCAATGGCAGAAGAAGGGAAAGTTTGAATCGACAAGTTCGACAGAAGGGATTTTGGATTCTGGAAGATGCAAATAGAGGACTATTTGTACCAGAAAAGGCTACATGAACCTTTGTCAGAGACCAAGCCAGACAAGATAAGTCTGAGCGACTGGACGTTGCTAGATCGGCAGGCTTTGGGTACGGTGAGATTGACATTGGTAAAGAACGTTGCATACAATGTCATGAAGGAGACAACTACCTACAGACTCATTAAGACGCTATCAAATATGCATGAAAAGCTTCTGCATCAAACAAGATATATTTGATTCGTCAATTGGTTAATACGAAGATGAACGAAGGTGCTAGTTTTACTAATCATGTAAACGAATTTAATACGATACTATCGAGATTATTGTCAGTGAATATTAAATTCGATGATGAGATACAAGCCCTGTTGTTGCTATCATCTTTGCCTGAAAGTTGGGCATGAACCGTTACAACAGTTAGTAGATCAATTGGAAGTACTAAGCTATCGTTCGAAGGAGTGAGAGACTTGATTCTCGGGGAAGATATCCAAGGAAGGAATCGAGGAGAGTCGTCTGGCTCGGTGTTGAATGTAGAAGGGAGAGGTAAGAAGTCTGAAAGGGGAAAGAGTAAGGGTCGTGGAAGATCGAAGTCTAAAAAGCGAGGCACAAACGCAACTTGTTGGAACTGCCAACAAACTGGTCACTTCAAGAGTCATTGTCCAAACCCGGAGAAGGAAAGCAAGCAGGACAACTCGGTAAATGCAACGGAGGAACTCAAAAACGATGCTTTGATCTATTGTGTAGAGAGTCCAGTCGAATCATGGATCATGGATTCAGGTGTGTCCTTCCATACTACCCCTTGTAAGGATTTGTTAGTGAACTTTAGACCTATAAAAGGTAAAGTTCATCTAGCTAATGATCAGACGGAAAAGATCATGAACATAGGAGATGCGAACCTCAAGACTACCATGGGTACGATTTGGACGTTGAAGGATGTCAAGTATATCCCCGCCATAAAGAGAATGTTGATCTCGGTGAGTCAGTTAGACGGTTTGGGATACAAGATAACCTTTGAGAATGGCCAATGGAAGGTATCAAAAGGGAATCTGGTCACAGCTCGCGGTTGGAAGAAAGTAACTTTGTACATGGCGGATATGCCAGTGGAGAGGGTTAATGCAGTCACTGATGGGGCTAATCCTTCAACTCTATGGCACCAATGGCTTGGGCATATGAGTGAGAAGGGGATGAAGATGCTAGCTTCAAAAGGGAAGATTCCAGAGCTGAAGAATGTGAAAGTTGATTTTTGTGAACCATGTGTGTTCAGTAAACAAAAACGGGTAAACTTCACCAACGGAAGGAAGGATCCTAAGAAGACGAAGTTAGAAATGGTGCATTCAGACGTGTATGAACCCACAAAGGTTCCGTCGATAGGAGGATCTCACTACTATGTCACATTCATTGATGATTCCACAAGAAAGGTATGGGTTTACTTTCTAAAGCACAAAGATGAAGTATTTAATACCTTTAAGAAGTGGAAAGCTGTTGTTGAAAATGAAACCGACTTAAAAGTGAAGTGTTTAAAGTCTGACAATGGTGGTGAGTATAGTAGTGATGAGTTTGAGGATTATTGTGCTGAGCATGGTATACGGATGCTGAAGACTGAGCCTGAGACACCTCAGCATAATGGTGTTGCTGAGAGGATGAACAGAACGCTTAATGAGAGACCGAAGAGTATGAGGATTCAAGCAGGATTTCCCAAGAAGTTCTGGGCGGATGCAGTGAGTACAGCAGCGTACCTCATAAATCGTGGACCCTCAACTCCTCTGGGATTCAAGATCTCTGAAGAGGAATGGCGTGGAAAGGAGGTAAATCTTCAATAGTTGCGAGTCTTCGGTTGTGATTCTTATGTGTGAGTGAAAGATTCTGACAGAGACAAGCTTAATCCGAAAGCAAAGAAGTGTGTATTTATTGACTACGGTTCTGATGACATGGGGTATAGATTCTGGGATGAATCAAAGAGAAAAGTCATCAGAAGTAGAGATGTCACATTCTATGAGAATGATGCACACAAGGATCACTGCGGGGCAGAATCAGATGTCACAAAAGAAGGAGAAGACAAGGAAGAAGCATTGTTGGAAGACATTACTGAAGATGATCTTGCAGGCAACAGTTGAAGTTCAGTGCACATAAATAATGAGGATATAGTACCGACTACCCTAGTGGTTGAAGTGAGGAGATCGAGCAGAGTTACAAGACCTCCCGAACGGTTCTCTCAGTCACTACATTATTTGCTGTTGACTGAGAATGGTGAGCCTCAGTGCTACACAGAGACGGTTCAGATGGATGATTCGGTCAAGTGGGAGTTAGCCATGAACGAAGAGATGATGTCTCTTGAAAAGAATGAAACTTGGTCGTTAACTAAGTTATCAGCTGGGAAGAAGGTTTTATAGAATATTTGGGTGTTCAGGGTCAAGGAAGAACATGATGGCAGCAAAAGATACAAGGCAAGGTTAGTGGTCAAGGGTTTTCAGCAGAAAAAAGGCATTGATTACAACGAGATATTCTCTCCAGTAGTCAAGATGACTACTATCAGACTTGTGTTGGGTATTGTGGCTGCAGAAAATCTTCATCTAGAGTAGCTAGATGTCAAAACTGCGTTCTTACATGGCGATCTTGAGGAAGACATTTACATGGTACAACCAGAGGGTTTCCGGATAGCTGGAAAGGAAGATCTAGTTTGCTAGCTTGGTAAAAGCTTGTATGGTCTAAAGCAAGCACCAAGACAGTGGTACTTGAAATTTGACGATCTTATGATGAGGAGTGGATACACAAGATGTGTCATGAACCATTGTTGCTATGTGAATCACTTCAAGGGATCCTACATCATATTATTGTTGTATGTTGATGACATGTTGATTGCATGCTTTAACATGGTGGAAATCAACAAGTTGAAAAGATAGATGTCTGAAGAGTTTGAGATGAAAGACTTAAGTGAAGCGAAGCAGATACTCGGTATGAGCATTAGTAGGGATCGATCTGATGGTAGTTTGAAGTTATCCCAAGAGATGTATATTGGGAAGATTTTGAACAAGTTCAATCTTCAAGATGCCAAGGTTAGGAGTACACCGCTGGGAAGTCACTTCAAACTCACTCGAGAGCAATCAACTAAGACGGATAAGGACATGGAAGAAATGACTAAGGTCCCTTATGCATCGACAGTAGCCAGATTGATGTATGCGATGGTATGCACAAGACCAGACATTGCGCATGCAGTGGGAGTTGTTAGCAGATTTATGTCTAATCCAGGAAGAGAGCATTGGGAAGCGGTCAAGTGGTTGTTTCGCTACTTGAAGGGGACTTCAAAGGTTGCACTACACTTCAAGAAGAAGGACGTGATCCTAGAAGGATTTTCTGATGCAGAATTATTTGGATGCTTGGATATAAGGAAGAGTACTACAGGGTACATCTTCACCTTGGGTGACACAAAAGTTAGCTGGATGTCACGACTCTAGAAGAGTGTTGCTCTTTCAACCACAGAAGCAGAGTACATGACTATTTCAGAAGCCGGGAAGGAAATGATTTGGTTGAAAAGTTTTCTGGACAAGTTAGGCAAGAAACAATCAGACAGTTCTTTGTATAGTGACAGTCAGAGCGCTATTCACCTTGCCAAGAATCCCGTGTTTCATGCTAGGACGAAGCATATTCAGTTGAGATATCACTTCATCAGGGGGTTGATGAATCATGACACTTTGTCCTTAAAGAAAGTCCTTGGGTCAAAGAATCCTGCAGTTATGTTGACCAAGGTGGTTACAACTGAGAAGCTGAAGCTATGTATAGCTTCAGCCGACCTTCACGGTTAGTGAAGAAAAGGCGTCACACTAACTCTAGAGCTTATAGCAGAGATCGTTGGGCGTGTTACTGGAGATACATGATTGAGGGTGAAGACGTGTGTAGACAGTCTCCAAGTGGGAGATTGTTGGGTTTGTGGAGCCTTTCCTATTTATTTAGAGAAGCCACAATTTCCTAATTGCATTAGGATAATGAATTTGAAAAGAATTCTTAATGTGCAAAGAATTAGGAATTCTAGGTTTTTCTTAATTCCCCTTAGTTTTTCACTATAAATACATGTACTTGTAACTCCATAATCATTCATGAGTTGAGAGCAATAATAAGAGAATAGTGTGATTGTGGACGTAGGCAATTTGCCGAACCACGTAAATCCTTGTGTTCTTGTGTGATTGTTCTTAATTTTGATCTTTAGATTGCAGTACTTAAATAGAAAAAAAACTAACAACGTTTAAGCGCTAGTAATAAAATGAATTGAATTGTAAGTAATAAAATAATGAATAAAAACACAAAATATAAATCCTAATAACTAATACAATAAACGGGACGGGCAGGGGTTGGAGGGGTTGGAGTGGGGCGGGACGCGGAGCTGCAGGAGGTCGGAGGGAGGCATGGGTTGTCGGGACAGGGGGCAGGGCATCGGGGGAAACACAGGCAGGGACAGGGGACCATAGATACCACTCGGAGAAGGGCCGGGAGGGCTCGGGTGGAGGTCAGAGTACTTTGCGGGAGAGGGGGAGAAGCGGGGTTAATTTGGGGGGCGACTGTGTTGGGACATGTAGAGATCTAAGGGCTGGGGGAGCAGGTTTGTCGGAGGCACACCAAAGGGAGGAACAAAACCAACCACTTAACTCGGAGAATGAAATGGACGAGGGCGAGTCAGGAGAGGCGAGGGAAAACGACCTGGAAGGGCTGGATGAGTTACAGGAAAGATTGAAGCACATATCAATTGAAGGGGAAGAACAAGTTGGGCTAGTGGTGGAAGAACCTGAAGAGGCTTTAGAAGAAGATGGGACCTTTTGCCTAGTTGGAAAGCTTATAGCCAATAAAAATTATGACTTTAAGACTTTCAAGAACATATTAGCTAGTTTATGGCAACCCCAGCAAAGGGTCTCCATTCACGAGGCGGCGCATAATCTGTTCATATTCCAGTTTTACGGCCAACGTGATGTGGCAAGCATTATGGATAGAAGTCCCTGGACTTAATACCCAAGTCCTGCTGGAGTACTTACCTTTGAGATCCCCTCTTGAGGATGTTCAATTCTGACATTTCCAGATATGGGTGCAGTGTCATGGCATGCCGGCTCACCTGAAGACTAAACCAGTCTCAACAAAAATTAGGAACATACTGGGAAAAGTCGTGAGAATAGACGACAGTAATTTCACATGTCATTGGTGTTCATATGTTAGAATTCGGCTAGAGTTGGAAATCAATAAGCCTCTCACTAGAGGATGTGGGTGCAAGACTCAAAAGGAATGGGATAGTGGTAAATTTCAAATATGAAAGATTGTCGTCGTTTTGTTTTCATTGTGGCATTTTAGGACACGCAGATAAACAGTGTCAAGACGGGACTGGGGAAAGGAGGAACGAAAAACCATACGGAACGTGGTTGAGGGAGGAGACAAAACAGAACGAATACACAATGGGCAACAAATATCTTACACATAGCCAAAGGACGGGGGATAGGCCGGGGGCGGGAGCGGCCTCAGAATGGTCTAATCCCAAGGCCTATGCAAGCAATACGACAAAGAGACAGATTTATCCAAGGACTGTAAGGGTGGTATATGAGGAAGGAGAAGTATCTAATGATACATGCGGATCAAAGCGAAGAAAGATGGGACAAGGGGGAAGAGAGGGGGAGGTCGATTTCAATCAGGGTAATCTAACGGCGGGACCAACTGAGAGGTCTCACAGGGACCAATGAGTATCCTCTCCTAGAACTGCCGAGGGCTTGGGAACCCCAGGGGAATCCAGTTCTTGCTAGAGATGGCAGCAACAAAGAGACCCAATTTCATATTTTTGTGCGAAACATGATGTACTCAGGAACGGTCGAAAGCTTTATGTAGTAGGCTACGCTTTGAGAGCGTTTAGGGAGTAGAACCAGAAGGGATGAGGGGAGGACTGGCGATGTTTTGGAAGGATGGCAGGGGAGTTTCAGTTCTCTCATCCTCAAGAAGACACATTCATGTATCAGCAACTCTAGGGGGTAGAGAAGGAGTTCTCATAACAGGAGTGTACGGGGACCCAAATAGGCACTATAGGCATCTCACGTGGGAGCTTCTTAGGTCCCTAGCGGGGGGAGTCGCTGCACCTTGGTGTATCATTGGAGACCTCAATAACATGGGAAGTCAGGATGAAGTTAGAGGTTGTCTACCGTACCCTCAAGGGCTGCTAGAGGGATATAACACAGTGCTTGAGGACTGTGGGCTAAGGGATGTAGATCTGGCAGGACATGGATTTACGTGGGAGAAGAGTAGGGGCACAAGTTCGTGGAAGGAAGCAAGGCTAGATAGGGCCTTGACGAATAATGCATGGATCAATGCTTTCGGGAATACCAGACTTATTAACCTCGGGTTCTCGACTTCTGACCATAGCCCAATCTTGTTGACTGCCACGAGAGTCATCCATCAACAAACAAGGTACCAATTTCGGTTCAACAACGAATGGTTGCTAAACCCAGATTGCGTATGTGTGACCTCAATAGCCTGGGAAGAGGGAGCGGGTTGTCCTTTGATGGAACGCCTTGCACAAGTTAGGGACAGATTGCAGCAATGGGGAAAGACGAGAACAAGAAGGAAATGGAGGACATCCGGATCGCACAGTCATCGGTAAAACATTTAAGAAGCAGAAGAGATGCGCAGGGCATCGATGAATATGGGCGTGAAGTGACAAGACTAAATAACATCCTGCTTGCAAAAGAAATACACTGGAGGCAAAGGTCTAAACAGTTGTGGCTGGAAAATGGGGACAAGAACAATATATTTCCACAGATGTGCAACGGAAAGGAGACGGCGAAACCACATAGACACACTGACTGTGGCAGGTGGAGAAAGAGTGGGCTGGGGTACATGTATTGAGGCAGAAATCACTGACTTCTATGGGAACCTATTCACGGGAGGAGAGGTGGATTGCAGGGAGGTGATAGATCTTGTCCAAACAACAATCTCGGAGGAGCAGAATGCTTCCCTGTTAAGACAAGTCAAGGAAGAGGAGGTGAGGGAGGTGTTGTTTGGAATGGATTCCTGCAAATCCCCAGGGCCTGATGGGCTTAATCCAACCTTCTTCAAGGCGAACTAGCAAATGATGAAGATAGAATTGGTAGACATGGTACAAAATTTCTTCTCCTCCGGAAATTTGCATAATGGAGTAAATAACACAAACATAGTGTTAATCCCGAAGAAGCAATGCCCTGATTCACTTGGGGACTACAGGCCCATTGCTCTGTGTAATGTATTGTATAAGATTATCTCAAAGGTCATGGTCAACAGTCTCAAGGAATCGTTGGATGGAGTAATCTCAACAACACAAAGCGCGTTTATTCCTGGCAGACTTATCACCGATAATATAATAGTAGTAGCGGAAGTTCTTCACCATATACGGAGGAAGTCACAAGGCAGCAGAGGTCTGATGGCCTTGAAGTTAGATATAAGCAAAGCCTATGATAGGGTGGAGTGGTGCTTCCTATTCTAGATGATGCGAGCGCTAGGCTACAATCAGAGATGGGTTGACCTAATCAAGAAACGTGTCTCGTCAATCACATATTCGGTCACCACATCTGGACAAACAACCGAGATACCGACTCCATCGAGAGGCTTGCGACAAGGAGATCCTCTCTCCCCTTACCTCTTCCTTATCTACGCGGAGGGTCTTTCGCTTCAACTGCAAGAGTTCTCGAGGGCAGGCAACCTACGGGGAGTCAAGATAGCCAGGGATGCTCCAGAGGTGTCCCATCTTCTATTCACCGACGACAGCTACATATTTGGGAGATTAACTAGGAGAGAGACAGAGCAAATAGTTAGATGTCTTCTAATATACGAGAGAGCTTCAGGTCAGCTGATTAATCGTGAAAAGTCCTCTGCCTTTTTCTCCCAAAACACTCCACCCCATCTAAGAGAGAATATCATCTCTGTCCTAGGCTTCAGGGAGGAACAAGGGCCCTCGACTTATCTAGGGATTCCGAATATGGTAGTGAGGAATAAAACGCAGGCCCTATCATACATCAAGGAACGAGTAGCGAAAAGAATGTCTTCATGGAGTCACAGGTTCCTATTCTCAGCAAGTAGATATGTGCTAATTAAATATATATTACAGGCGTTACCAGCATATGCGATGCAAGTTTTCTTGTTTCCGCAAAGGATCCTTAACGATATTGGAAGGATGTTCAATAGGTTCTGGTGGAAGGGTAGCAGGGGAAGGGGAGGAATCACATGGCGCAAGTGGGCCGATTTGTGCAAACATAAGGAACTGGGGGGATGAGTTTTCTTAACTTGAAGGAGCACAACTTAGCTCTATACGAGAAACAAGCTTGGAGGATCATAAAAAAACCAAACTCATTGCCAAGCAGGTTGTTAAAAGTCAAGTACTTCCCACAATTTTCTTTCCTAGGGGCCCCATTGGGAACGGCCCCGAGTTTCATATAGAGGAGTATCTGTGAGGCAAGATCGATTATTCGGGAGAACGCACGAATGCGTATTGGACCTGGGAATAGTTAGTGGGTACCCCGTGGCTAGAGGGGGCAAGTCTGACAATCACAAACACTTCTTTAATTCCTGTGGGCCTGCGAATCTCTCATCTGTACACCCAGGATTGCAGAGCATGGGACGTAGGTAAGGTAAGAGCCCTCTTTGACCAGGATACAGGAAATCAAATTTTTTCCATCATTCCGAGTTGGTATGGAGCCAGGGACCAGTGGTGCTGGGAAGCTGATATATCAGGGGATTACTCAGTCAAAAGTGCTTATCGAGCTATTTGTAAGAGGGAAAACGTGTGGTCCTCACCAATCCAAGGGACCTGCTGGAAAGAGCTCTGGAAGGGGTTGTCAAACATGCTTCCGACTAGGATCCGGCTGGCAGAGAAGGGGTTGCCAATTGATACCCAGTGCCTGTTTTGTGGCGACCCGGAAGAGACCATAGATTACATGATGTTGAGGTGTCGAGTGGTAAAACCCGTGTGGGACGACAGGCTCCTAAGGGGAATCCGCGACAAAATGGGACCGGCTCCAGCTCTCTCGGCCTGGTGTTCTTGGGTGGATGGAGAGGATGAGGCAAACTTATGGGCTTTTACGCTATGTGCTATTTGGAAGGCAAGGAATAGTTTAGCCTGGAATAAGGAGGCTTTCCATCCGCCAAGAGTAGCGGCAATAGCGAAAGGGTGCCGAAGAGTTTGGGCAGCTACAAATCACCACGAGGACGTCTCCAGAGTTAAACCACTCGTGGCATAATCTTCAACAGTCTGGGTCCCTCCACATCCTGGAAAGCTAAAAATAAACGTGGATGGGGGATTAGCCGCAAAGAGTGGACATTGGAGTATTGGTATTATCTGTAGTGATCATGAAGGTCGAGTTGCGGACGCACTGTGCAGGCGGTATACGGGACATCTCCAGCGCGATGAGGTAGAGGCCGTAGGAGTTAGGGAAGCGATATCTTGGGCGAAAGGGAAGCGCTGGAGTGCGGTGGGAATCGAGACGGATTGTCTTCGGGTGGTAAACCAGGCCAATAGAGGACGACAACTGAATAATATGTTCGGGGGTATTATCTTCGACTGCAAGCGCCTCCTAACAGCCCCCGGGTCTAATATCTCGTTAACTTTCGCCCGTAGATCATGTAATAAAGAGGCTCACGAATTAGCCAAATATGCGCTAACTAACAATAGTTGGGATTATAGGGAGGGGTCTGTCCCACATTCTGTAACTTCAGTTGTCCGGCATGATGCCGGGTTGGTTACACTTTATTAATTAAACAAGTTCGTTTTCAAAAAAAAAATACAGTAAAGGCAAATAAAACCATTTCTTGCATGCTTGCTAAGTGCTAACCAAGAAGCCATGTTTGAACAATATGTTGTGACCCATTTATTTCAAGATTGATCCCAACATTTTCTTCCCTCAATTTCTTATTTTGTTCAGTGTTCTTGACTTCCAACCACGTCTCGATCACATACTAATTAATTGAGTCCTAAGTTCGATCGAAGTTTGTGCTCTTATGGGAGGACGATTCAAGAAGCTAATGACAAGGGCCTTCCCCAACCATCTCCAGGTCTTATTAAGTGAGAAATTGTTGGACACTTCTTGCTTGTGCCGGAACTGGCCAATAAGCTTCAACGAGGTGCCACATGGTTGTCTCCATCTTCCCAGCACATTCCTTCGTTCGACAATACAACCACTTTTTATTTCTTTCCGTAATTTCATGTATAACTGACATGAATAGTGCAAGTTCTTTGTCCTCATATATATTGTTCTACGAGGTTGGCTCTTCCTTTATATTTTTGCACTCATACGAGTGATGTCCATGCTCAGAGCAATTAAAACATTTTATCTTTGATTTTTCAGTCTTTCTCCCGCCATTACGTCCTCGACCTCTGCCTCTCCACGAGCTCGTACCTTTCTTTTTGCATTAAGATCTTCACCTTGACAATCCATACTCCGTAGTTATTTTCTGTCAACATTAGATATGAAACTGATAGGCCTCCTCGTCCCTGATCTCTAACCTCTGTTGAGCTTTCACAGCCAACTCTTTTTTGTAGTGTTTTTGATCCCTCATTTTGTGTGTTGTTGACAATTTTTGTGAGACTTTAATACCAAATATTAGATAAGAAAATTTCAAGAAATATCAAGTAAACAACAAGGAACACCACTTTCACTTTAGATTACAACACTTAAATAAAAAAGAAAGAAAACTAACAACTTTTAAGCTCTAGCAATAAGAGGATTCACTAACAGATTTTTTTTGTAAGGGCGCACGTTTTGCACCGTTACAGAGCTGTTTGTGCGCTGTTACAAACTGTAACGACGCACAAACCGTCGTTTTACGGTGCGCCGTTACAAACTAATATCTAATAATTTCAAACAATTCCTAAACTAATATTATACAATTTCTTAAAATTACACAAACAATTTTCCAAAATTTTCAACAAATATTCAAAAAAATTGTTCAACATGCACATTACAAATTATTGTAAAATCTAACATGCAATCTAAAAATCACACATCCAATTAAACTTAAAATTAAAACCTGTAAGTACATACTTTAGCAAAATATGGAAGAAGGAGAGGAAGAGGGACGGCGGTGCTGGCGGCAGGGAGAGGCAGGGAGAAAAGAGAGAGGCAGAGCACTGGAAGAAGAAGAGGGTTCTGGGAAATTATATAATTGAAATTTGTAACGGCGTACTTTGCTATGTGCGACGTTACAAAAAAAGTTCGCAGGAAGTTTAATGTTCGCGAAATTTACCCGCGAAATTTGATTTTTCACGAAAATTTCGTTTGGCGCCACTTTTGTAACGGCGCACATAGCAAAGTGCGCCGTTACAAACTATAACCCTATATTATTATTTTAATATTGTCGGTCCGATCGTGAATGATTAGCGGTGTTCTCGTGGTTTGATTTTCCTAAAATTTGTACTATACCACGTACATGTTATATACAACTAATTGAACGGTTTCGATTCAAAAAATATATATTAATCTATCGAACGTTTGATGATCAATGTGTTTAGGGTTTATGTTAGGTCTTACCTTCCTAAACCCTAAACTCACGCTTTCAACGAAAGTAGTTTATGTTGAAAATCAAGTTTTAATCCAATCGTACAAATTGGAGTGCAATGGATTGCTACTTCATGTGCCAAAATTTCAGTCAATTCCGATAATTTATGAACCTCGATCCAAACCGATCAAGGGGAAGTCAACTTTGTTGACTATAAAATTTGACCATTTGTAACGGCGCACAATAGTAAAGTGCGCCGTTACAAAACTAACCCTATATTATTATTTTATTCATGTTGGTCCGGTCGTGAATAATTAGTTGTGCTCCCGTGGTTTGATTTTTATAAAATTTGTAATATACCAAGTACATGTTATTTACAACACATTTAACGGTTTTGATTTTTTTTAAAAATATATTGATCTATTTACCTTCCTAAACCATAAACTCACGCTTTCAACGAAAGTGGTTTGTTTTCAAAATCATGTTTTAATTCGACCGTACGGTTTGGAGCGCAATGTTTTAATACTTGATGTGCCAAAATTGTAGTTAATTTCGAGAGTGTTTGAATCTCGATTCAAACCGGTCAACCTTGATTACCTCCGTAAGTAAATGTCAAACTCTCAATAGAGATTTTTTTGGGGGGACATGGTACATCGATTTTAATTTTTTATTAACGTACATGAATTTTAAGTCGTTTCAAATGATTATGATAATTTTGGTCTACAATAAGCATATGAAAAGAGAACAAAAAAACCGAAATCAAGCGAAAGTCAACAATCTTGACTAGGGAGTAGTAAATTTTTTTGACAATTTGCGACGGCACACTTCCAAATGTGCGCCGTTACAAAATCTTAGTAATGTCGCACTTTAAAAGGTGCGCTGTTACAAACTAACGACAACAAAAACAGTTCGTTTTCGAACCGTTTACTTCTAACAGTAAGATTTTGGTCAACGGTCAACAATTTTGTAACGACGCAGTTTGGATATGTGCGCCGTTACAAATTCAATTTGTAACGGCGCACATACCCAAAGTGTGCCGTTACAAATGCAAAAACTGATAGTGAATTAAACTCTAGGTGATAAAAGTTAATAAAACGCAAAATATAAATCCTAATAAGTAATACAGTAAATGCTAATAAAACCATTTCTTGCATGCTTGCTAACCGTAGTATGTACCAAAAGTGCTCCAGTTTAATTTCTTGCCCAAGAAACCATGTTTCAACAATACGTAGCTACCCATTTATTTCAAGATTAATCCAAACATTAGGAAGGCATCTAGACGTATTTCGGACAAATTGAAAACTTGAAAATTTCTAATCACTACTATATATATTATGCAACTTTTGCATGTCAATACCCTCTACTTTTTTTTACTATACGTCACCACTGTATGGTTTCATGTAGTTGCACCGTTCATCACACAGTTAAGTTTGATGTAAAATTTCCATAATACTCCTATATTAAAAAAGTTCAAAAATTTTAAAATACATATCATTTGAATTTTTTTTTAATTTATTTTATCACATAAATAATAAAACACTAATTTCAAAATTATTTTTTTAAAATGAATTTTTCAAAAAAAAATATTAAAAATAAAAACCACCTTTAACAACGTTTTTTTATTTTTAATCTAAACTCATATTATACTATTTCTTAAAATTACACAAACAATTTTCCATACAAACAATATTATACAATTTCTTTTTAATTTTTTTAATATAGGGTTATTTTGTCCACGTGCACTTTCTCATGTATTGTGTTTGGAGAGCACGTGCATCCATTTATTTGTTGACTATTAAATGTGTATAGCTTTGTATCCTTTCATTTTCCGCCAATTTATATCTTCTTCTTCCAATTTAATGTCCATTTAAATTTAATGACCATTTATCTTTTTTTCGCGCTTAGATTAAAGTTCGTTCGTGTGGATACCGGTAAAGAGCGGATCCCTTTGGAGACGCTTGATTCACGGAAAATTGTAAAGCCGGAAACTAAAATAGGTAAATATTCGATCCCTTTTATCGATTAAACTAAATTGCATGGATCCTTATGATGAAAACATGGTTATTGTATTACTTCTGCTATGTTTGAGATCTCACATTTTCCAACAATTAACTCTCGTAATTATCCAACTCTTAACGAGAGTACGAAAAGACGTATTGAACAGTATCAAATGTTTTAATTGATACACGGAGAGTTTAATCTATGCACAAACATGTATGAATGATTATTTTAAAGACTATTAATTAATCTATTATATGAGACATGTAAAATAGATTAAACAATATATATGTTTTTTGTGAAACACGTGAGATCAACATATTATGAATTTGTTGATTGGAGGTCGATATTATCCATCATGTTCAAGAACAAACCGAATGATCTTTGTGATCAACGAAAACACATTTCGAAAACACATGTGAATAAATTGAATGTTTTCAATTATTCATCTAGAATCTGTGGAATCGAGTTTGAACAATTATTTCCATTACAAAAAAACGTTGAACTGTCTAAACTTGATATTTAAAATTGAAATTAAACCTTTTAATTAATCAATTTCAGGAATGTTTTTGAAAAATAAGTAGTTCTGTGAAATGTCACTCACGTATCAAACATTTGCAAGAGAACTGTATCCATCAATCTCTTAAGCTCACAAGACATTAAGATGGTGCAAGGTTGTAATGAGTTTTGACTAAGTAAGGGATGCATGTGGAGAATGAATAAGTTATTTCATGCAAGTCCAAAGTTAGGAATAAAATAAGAGGGGCGCTTCTTATGTTTATTTCAACAAGTCATTTATGGATGACATGTAAATTTGGACAAAGTTAACTATGTAACACTGCGTAGGTTAACAAATGTAGAATCCCTAAATCCTAAGTGTGAATTTCTGATGCGTCAAAACCAACGAGATTTTCTTTTCTTTCGTGTCAACGAAAACCGTCTGATTTAACCTTTAATTGGTTGTCACAATACATGTGGGGGAAACTGTATGTCAGTTAGTCACTTTGAAATAAAGTAACTCCACAAGAAATCAGACAAGATACTGTAGAAATTATGGAAGGAAAACGAATCTTCCAACAAGTGCCTAAGAATTTGGGGGTACCTTGCCAAGGTAACAACCATTTATGAAAGGAAATAAAAATAGATCCAAAGACGTTGGACTATATTTCTATTGTATATGCGTTGCATAGTAGTATTAGTTCTTGGTGTATGAATGAAACAGATTTTGAAATACACAAGAACACGATAAGGGGATTAAAGAATGTTTAATTCTTTGAACACGTGTGTCTATGAAAAAGGGGAATCGTAAGAGTACTGATGTATCTAGGAGAAACCCGTAAGTATGGATCGTACTATGCAAGCGAACCTGTCGTGGTAGAGGTATAATTTTATGCTTGTCGGATATCTAATGTAAATAATTCTAAAGGCAAGAGGAGAAACGTCTCAACCCTAACATGAGGAGTTGTGTCACGGAAATCCTCACGAAAAACGATAATAACCATATTAACATTTAAATATGAGTTTGAAGTTTTGGATAAAGATGTGGAAGAAGTCGAGGAGTTATATAACTTTCTAGAGGATATTCCTGAATGGCGAAAGCTTGTGGCTAGAATGTGTGTGCATTGTAATCACCAAACAACTATTTGTAGTGCACAGAGTTTGGGATAACGGTAAAGATTAACACATGTGTTATCGACATAACACCGTTAGACAATTGATCTCTACGAGAATTATCTATATTGCCTTGGTAAGGTAAAAAACTAATATTGCGGATCCGCTAACCGTTGGGTTAAACAGAGATCAAGTTGAGAAACATCGAAAAGAATGGGGCTCAAGCCCATATAATTAAGGCGTCATGTGAAGGAAAACCCTACATAGTTAACTGGAGATCCCAAGATCTAGGTTCAAAGGGACAACCTAATTGCATGAACCTTTTGCGGTCACTGTGGGGGAAACCCCGAGACCATTCCTATGATGTCAAACAGTGACATAAAAATGGATCATGTTAAATTATGTTTTTAATGATACTTTGTGCATAATGAAGTTGAGTAAAATACATCACCTATGTGAGAGTGAAGTGGGGTCGCTTCAAGGAAGACTAATGGGACTTAGTTCTCTTAAGCTCTTGCAGAACACAACCAGGAGGTGTTCATGACCATAACAGTCCAACCATGAGAACCTAAACACCGGGTTCGTTGGTATATGTGTGAAGTATATGATCTCTTACACAAAACGACAGAGAGTTTAAGGACATTGCTTCTACTCATCCGTCGGGAAGATACGTATACGCTCATAAGGAAAGTTCAAAGGGGGTAACCTACTTATCCTATGCAGATATCGACTGTAGAGAGTAATCACCACGTCGAAATGCTTACACGTTCAATTTCATTCATGTGGGGGATTATTGGAAAAATTGTACAATTAAGTACAAAATGGTTAAGTTAATAAGTGTATTAACTAATGACTACGTCAACGTAAGCCTTAATTCATAATACCAAGAATCGTCATAGAATAATGTGAAATATATTTACATATTATATGAAATGAGATCTTTCCAACGATATATTAAAAAGCTCAAGATGGGTAAATGGGTGTATGAGAAATTGAACCCGAAGCCCGCCATGTTTAGTTGGACTCATAATTGTAACCCAACAATAAGGATTTGAATTTAGTTTTAAATTCAAGAAAAAGATAAAACGTGGAAAAGCCATTAATAATTAATTTTCATGAAGAAATAAATTATGATATTTCCAAGTTCTATATATCAAAAGCTTAATATGTTATTTCATTTCTTGTCTTTCAAGTTTTATATTATTTTCCTAAAAGTATTATTTTGCTAAAAGAAATGTTTTCTTAATATAATTATATTTTTCCTTAAAAATATATATTTTTCAAGAATGAAGGACTATTTTTATTCTATAAGTAAAGAAAAATCGCTAGAGCCAAAATACATCAAAAGCCCTAGCCGTCGAACCTTTGTCAAATTCAGTCCTCCTCGATTACTCTCTATAGCCTGGTTAGAGTTCGACTTCAATCGTCGATTTATCCTGGGAGCAAGTTGCCTATACGGGGCAATAATTATCTTAAGGAAAGCAGATTACCGTGACTCGATGATATTCAATTTCGCCTCTATCAACCGATCTTGTACCGGTTCCAAGTTCTATAATATTTACACTATTATTCTTATTGTATGAGTATTATCAATAAAACTAAGACATTATTTAATTGTGTTTGTGTCATGTGATTTACTTGTTTCCATCTCGCATGATTATTCGATTTAATCATTTAATTATTCGATGTACGCTTATGGACTAACATATTATCTAACACTTTATGACTTCTTTTTCTGCTAGAGACTCCCACTACACTCGTGTGAGCATCAAATGTTCCCCTTCTTTCTCCTGTTGTCTATTTTGTATAGTAGATTCACTCATAGTCATTTTTGTTAGATTTCCCATTATCGTATGGTGCCAATATTATGAAGAAATTTTTCTAGCACATATAGAAACAATTTTTCAACCACATATTCATCTGTTACCTCGCTTCCCAAAATTCGTATTTCGCTCTCAATATTTGACAATTTTAGAGAAAACTCACTTACAATTTCTCCGTCTCTCATTGTTTTATTTAGTTGCACCGTCCATTATAAAGTTAAGTTTGATGTAAAATGTCCATATTACCCCTATTTTTTTTGAATTTTTTTGAAATAAATAATAAAAAAATGATTTGAATATAATATATTAAAAATAAACAAATGTTATTAAAAGTGGTTTTTTTATTTTTAATATTTTTTTGAAAAACCCCATTTTTTGAAAATATAATTTTGAAATCAGTTGTTTATTATTTGTGATAAAATATATTTTTTAATTTTTTTAATATAGGGTATTTTGCCTACTTGCATTTTCTTATGTATTGCATCCGTGAATTTCTTGAATATTAAATGTGTATAGGTTTGTATCATTTCTTTTTCCGCCAATTTATATCTCCTTCTAATTTAGTGACCATTTAAATTTAATGACCATTTATCCCTTCTTCCCGCTTAGATTAAGGTTTGTTCGCGTGCATACTAGTAGAGAGTGGATCCCTTTGGAGACGCTAGATTCGCTCGGAATTGTAAAACCGGAAACTACAAGAGGTAAAGATTTGATCCCTTTTATCGATTAATATAAATTGCATGGATCCTTATGATGAAAACGTGGTTATTGTATTACTTCCGATGTGTTTGAGATCTCACATTTTTCAACAATTAACTCTCGTAATTAGATGTGAAATTTGTTTTTTTCCCTTGAACCGAGGATTGTTGGGCATTCAAGTTGTCGATGAGTTAGTAATAACATCCCGAAAGGGCCGTTAACTCCGACACGTTGTCTTCACCAAGTTCGATAGACGGTGACGGTATTTGAATATAGGCCAAATGAAATGCTTGCTATTATCAATGTCTTGTTTGATTGTTCGATAGTCTTCATCATGTTTTTTAGTTCCTTAGGTTCTCGAATGCTTGACCACTGGCCAACCATCTACTATCCGCCCCACATTTACTTTCTTGCTTTAGTCGTAGGGTAGTTATAGTTGTGTGTTTAGTATAGTTTAAAAATCTCTCCCTCCTGTGTATTTACTTCTTCGAGTCAGGTCGGGAAAGAGAGCGCGAAATAACCAATTATGAAGCCCACAATTTGGTCCCCGAGAGTTCGATTTGGTAAAGCTGAAAACTTACAAATTTACTTGATTGAAATACGACCGCGTTCTGATGTGCGTTAGTCTGGGAAGATAGACGTAAAGGGGTGCGTGTAGGGTGGTGCGCCCGAAAGCAGCGTCGACTTCCCGGACATCAGTTGTCTTAGCGTACGACATATGGCAAGGTCCATCATGTTCTACAACATTGCACTACATAATCTACATGGCTTCAATTTTTCACGGGTCCAGGATGTTCTACGACATTACACTACATGTTTTACAGTTTGGACGTCTTTTTTATTTGTAACTGATTTTGCCTAAATACATAACATAATAATGGAAACACAGTTCTCACAGTTTCGCACAAAACCTCCTGGTTCGCACGAGATCTCCTGGTTCTCACATGATCTCGTGCAAACCTGTGAGAAACGTGTTTTCATTATCATGTCATGCATTTCCATTATTAAGCTAGTATTTTCTTTGTCATGTATTTTCATAACCGTATTTCTATTATTATGATATGTATTTTCATAACATTAAAATGGCAGAAATTATTTTTTTCTTTCCAACCCCTCGTGACATCCCTCCCCTCGATAGGTAACACTTTCCTCTCTAGGTTATAAAAAGATGCACGCCCCCTCGTTACATTTGGGTGATTCTCATGGGTTCTCACTCAACTCTTGGTTCTCACTTAGATATACATATATACAGAGAAATCAAATACTTACCTGGTAGTCTAAACTTCTGTCATTGGGCCAACCTCAAGTTAGTAGTTTTAATTTAATATCAATTCTTATTATGAAAATTATAATTTATTAAATAATAATAAAAAATGGAGTATCTTCCTTGGAAGAAGAACAATACTTCCATAGCGGTGCAGATTTTCGTAGGACAACCAGGTGATAAACTTCCGCAGTGGTGCGGTCTTTTCTTTGGCCGCCTCCAGCCTCGACTACAGTCACCTCTGTCAGAACCAGACAACAACCACTCGACCAGAGAACCAAAACCCAACCCTCTATCGCAAACCAGGCCTCATGTCAAACTAAATCAGACCAAGTCGGAGCCGCCTCTTTCCTTAACCCTCAATCGTCAACGTCGTAATCGCCTCTGAGCAAAATCAGACCAAGTCAGAATCACATTTGTCCTTAATCCTCAATCGTCTACATCTTCGGGTTTCATCTACAACATCGATCTTCTATGAAATCTCTATGGTAGTCGGCGTCTCCAACATCTACGTGTGGCGGTCGACATGGGTTGCTTGCGAAAATAATGACGAATTTGGCGTTTGTAGAAATGACAACAGGTTAGATTTGAACAAACCCGCACCCGAAAGATTTAAACGGGTACCCGACCCAGAAAAAATCCGTTCAAAGTGAACGGGTACCCGCCTCGCTCAAGACCCGTCGGGTACAAATTTTTTCCAAAACTTGAAACTTGAAACTTGACCTGAACTGAAGACTATCCAAAATGAAAAAAAGTTAAAATGTCCATAATTTATATTATATAATAATTTTTATAACTTTTTTATATATTATATACTGTATAATATATAATATATAATTATATGCATAATTGTCTTAATTGAAAATTGTTTAAAATAGTTATATATAATTAATAAATAAATTTATTTATTTATATGGTACAAGTACGGGCTAGAAACGACGCGAATATAGGCCAACTTGTACCCGACCAAAAACCCAAGGGAAAAACTCGTATCTGATTTTTTTCCGGGTCTTACCTGTTCCGATCGTTGCGGGTTAAGCGAGTATTCATTGGATTTGAGTTTTTCATGCCATCCCTAGACGTTTGGTGTATGCGTTTCAGTTTTTCCATTTTTTCTTTTAATTTTTGTAATATATTATTGAGTTTATGAAAGTAATATGCCCCTTAATCTTAATTTTATAATTGGGTATACTTGTCACTTAACATTTGAGTTTTGTTTGATTTATGATGAGGCTAATTTTAGAAAATACTAACCTAATATTCAAAAATAGTTATTGGGTTTATTAAAGTGAAAAAATATTTATGATACTATACAGGTTAAAAATTATGATAATAAATTAACAATCAGGTATACTAATTAGTGATGGGTGTCGCTTATTATTCACTATCGAAATATATATGTGTTTGTCTTACTTTTCTTTTGCTCATTATCAAAAACAAACAGTAGCTGAGATTATGTTGAGGGGTATATATCACCATCTGTAACTTCAACTGTCCGACTTTATGCTGGGTTAGTTGCTATTTAATCAATAAATTCGTTTTTTCTATAAATTTTTTTTGCCATTTTCCTTTTAAAAAATAAGAGAAAGTGGGTGTGACACATGACATAGCAATAGCATAACAGCGAGGCGAACCAAAATAAAGTAAGCGGGCGAGATAGAAGGCGTGATTGAACCACTTGACGCAGCCCAACCCCAACCGGACCGGAGTGACGAAGCAACCAAACTCACCCTAACTTGTTAGTTCCTTTCCTACCCATACATGATACATAGCCTTGTCGAACCCAATTACCAAACCTTAACCTTAACCAGCTCTGGTGTCGAGTCTGAGTGAACCATCATCTCCTCCTCTCCCTCTCCCTCTCCCTCGTCAATTGATGGCCTCCGAAAGAGACGACGCCGTATTCCCCAACGAAGACCTGGACGAAGAAGACGATAGCCAGGAAGACGACGACGAGGAGCTCGAAAACGACGACGTTATTCCCGATGACGAAGAGGATCTCAACCCTCTCCCCCTCGCCGATCCCGCCTCCATCGTCACCGTCGCCGTCCCCGGAACCTCCGTCTTCAACGGCACTCCCTCCTCCGCCGATCCCAAATTGCTCTCGGAGAAGAAGCTGCAGCAGCCCCTGGACGAGTCGCGCCGGCTCTTCCAGCGCCTCTGGACCGACGAGGACGAGATCGAGCTCCTCCAAGGCTTCCTCGACTACACCACGCAGCGCGGCTCCTCCCACCACCACGACACCGCTCTCTTCTACGATCAGATCAAGTCTAAGCTCCAGCTTGATTTCAACAAGAACCAGCTCGTGGAGAAGCTTCGCCGCCTCAAGAAGAAGTTCCGCAACGTCATCGCCAAAATCAACTCCGGAAAGGACTTCTCCTTCAAAACCCCTCACGATCAGGCCACTTTCGAGATCTCTCGCAAGATCTGGAGCGTCACTGGCCGTCTTGGCGTTGAAGATCGCGCACTAGACGATGATGATGAAGCCAACCCTAATCCCAATCCCAACCCCAACCCCAATCAGAATCTCAATTTAACTTATGGCGAGGTAAAGAATGAGGATGTTGTTGGTAACAGTGCTGAGAGGAAGATCACCCCTAGGCCCAGGAAGCGATCTCGCTCACGAGCTGGACTGGGAAATGAAGAAAGGCCAATTTTGAATGATGGGCTGCCAACACTTAATGGAAGCAATAACAATATGAATACAACTGGCTTGATTGAAGACACGGTGAGGAGTTGCTTGTCCCCGATGATCAAAGAGCTGATGAGCAATGCTGTGGGTCTCGGCTTGCCCTGCACAAGCAGGGGTTTTGGAGCTATGCCATTCAATCCCATGGCATTGACTTTTGGTGGCCTGACTCCAATGAATTTTGGAGTTGGAGAACCAGTGGATGAGAAATGGAGGAAGCAGCAGATTTTGGAGTTGGAGGTGTATTCAAAGAGGTTGGAGTTGATTCAGGACCAGATCAAGACAACTTTGGAGGAATTGCGGTCAGTTGGAGGGTGATTGCAACAAGGGTTATTAGTGAGTGCTTGGACTTCTCTCTTTCGAGTTCATAAATATTTGTTGATCATTGATCAATGGCTGATAGTCTAGCAAGTATTTGCATTTGCCTTCTCTTTTATTGGTAGTTTGATAGAACTGTTGTTCAATAATGATTTATAATCAAATTAGTTGTTTTTACAGCTTGTTCATGCATTGCTGATGTGTGCTGATCACTATGTAATATACATACATATCTTTTAAAAGAAACAATTGTTGTAGCATCAATTGACTGATAACTGTATCAAATATTTTGAACTAATTTTTCCTAGCAGGTATTTGAGTCCAGAACTTCTAACTTCTATATCTTGGAGGGCATCTCCATCAGAGTTTATGCATGTATTGACGTTCAAATGTACTTTATGAGTTGTTTGTCATGACATAACTTTTGTAGTTTGGTGAATGTTTTTTAAGACAACATAATAGTTCTACAAAAAAACTAATCCAAAATTCTATCAGTTCAGACTAACCTTTGGGCTTGTGAGTTGTTCAATACCACATTCGTAGTCTTTGATGTACACATGGGCATAGGGGTTGTGAAAAATCACCAACAGAAAGTCTGGATTTTCACACTATTTCGTAACATTTAACTAAAACCTCACAGTCGATGATTCATCGAATAAATTGATTCTGGTTTTGTAGTGCCAGGTACGGTGAAGGTGTGAATTTTGCACGGTTCATTGGTTGGTGATATTATGTCTCTCTGATGAACTATATTCTGGAAATTAAGGTAAGGCAAAATTGGGCATTTTACAAAGTCATTGGCTTTGGTACAATATTGTTAGTATGGTTGTGTGATATATGTAATAAATAGGATGTTGAACACGTAAGGCTAGTGAGTTTGGGTCATTTGTGAGAGTTGATGGGTTGTTTCATTTGATTTTACAGTCTACAGTTTTTGGGTTGTACTCTGGATCTCTTGAATGTTGGTGGTTGTGAACAAAATATCTAACTGTGACAGAGCACGAATTATCATTTGGGAGGATCACTGGCAAATTTCTGCTTACATTTAGGATGTATCAAGGTACCGGATTTTATGATCTGGAGTTGTCTGTTGCTGCAGAAGGGCATGCATCTCCTTCATTTAGGTTATCATAAGAAGAAAAAGGAATCAGCTACAGAAGATATGAACTCCTGCAGCTTGGATCGTATGGAGCTACTAACAAATTGGAAGCCTCCAAAATACCCATATGTTTGAATGCAAATGAGCTCAACAAGGCAGGCTTCTCACTGCAACTGATTTCGGTAAGCTGCACTGCACAGTTCAAGTTAATATCATACTGTGAAGTAGGTGCATCTTTTATCTGCAAATCCTGACATTATGATGTGAAATCTCCATGGTTATATGCTTGAAACCATTTTAGTTCACGCATGGGGTTTGGTAAGCTTGTTTATAAAGTACATGTTTGAAGGTGAAAGAATGATGTCCCTAGATGTAGTTTAAGACCTTACCCTGCAGAATTTCCTTGAACTTCAGAAATTCTGTACTTTACACTATAGAACTAAGAAATGAATAACTATCCCTGTATTTCTACCAGTTAGTGTATACAACAAGAGAATCAAATTTGCTACTCTTGCTGTAGTTGGCAACAAGAGAATCAACAGTTATGCAAACATTTTGATACTAAACTGTGGTTTGATCCTTAATACTCTTCATTCCAAGACCTTTGCGACCTTCGGGTGTTAGCTCAGACTATCAACCTTCCTTGGGTCTTAGGAAAGCAAATATAGTACTAAGATCACTGTATACATGTAACCATCAGATGTGAGGTTTTTGCATTTGAGAACCAGTATTCAAATTGAAGAGTTATGTCTGGCATTCTTTTGCTGCTCACTGGAAATTGTAGCTGAGATGTGCTGTAGAAGTGATGTGGCTGCCACTGACGTGACTATTATCAAATAATTTAACAGTTGTTGTGGTTTGCTTCTCCAGGTCTCTTTGAGCCAAAGTGCATCTCAACCATGAACAGCGGCCTAACTGCCTTCATTTCGGGAAGGTAAATAAACCTCATTCAGTTTCTGCTTTTAAAAATTATGCGGAAGTAGATTTGTGTATTGGTCCTGCTCATATTCTGTTTTGAAAGTACTGTAACTATAGTTGCTCTGTTTAGGTCCACAAACTATTGGTGGTTCTTATAAGTCTTCTTTTGGGAAGTTGCTTTTGTTTTGAGTTGCTCAGAATTCTCAAAGGTAACTAGTTTGATTGTAACAATATTCTTTTGGTTAAAAGGTCTGTTTGGACGGTTGGACCTTGAATGTAACCAATTTAGTCTTGAACGGTCAATACTTCGATTCAGTCTATGATACAACCATTCACATTTGGATCAATTGAATCCTGGCTGGCTATTAGTCAACCGTATATTCTCTAAGAATTTATAACTAAAAAGAAATGAATCTACCTAAGCAATTATTAAGTGAAAAAAAATACTTCCCGTAATAATTTTATGGGCACAATGTTTCTACAAGGAAAAAGATAATTATGTTTTTTTGCTGATATAACCACCTTTGAAATTTGACGGGAGGGCTACATTACCCTAGAGTAGTTCATGACTATTTTTCTTCTTCTTTTGATCAGCAATAATTTAGCAACGATACCACCGGCATCCGACCTCATGCTTATTAGTGGATGACTAAATCAAATTATTCAATGTTTAGGGACTAAATTGATGAGAATGATGGTATTTAAGACACAAGTTGACTTTTTCTCAAGTGCTACAGAAAATAAACTTCGCACGAGACTCAAAACATAGCTGAAATATTGAATGTGATATTAAAGTTAGATCTAAGGTTGTTCTACCATAATAAATGTCATGTATGTGACACTATTGTGCTTTAAACAGGAGCAGGAAATTGGTAGTTGCTCATGGTGGGGATAGTATAGAGCCGTGGAAGGGAGGCGATATAGAGCTATTGAGCTGTGCAATGACCATAAAGATGCTGGTGCTTCACAACGATCCAGAGAAATGCTGCAAAGAGCTGGTGAGGCTGAGACGCCATACTCGTGACACTTTAACGGTTGTTGTAGCTTGTTTCTAGCCAGACCCTCTCCCTTGGATGGACATATGAGGAAGTTTTGTGATTATGTCAAATACTGGCCATTGCAGGAATTGGATGTGATTACTTGAAACTGGGATTCATGTACATGTTTATGCTGTATCAAGGCATCTTTCAAGTGTCAACTTTTGATGATAGTCACGCCCACCAGGTTCTTATTACAATTTATGCGGGTAATGTGATTTTTAATTGCAATCGATGTAGACTTTGATGTTTTCAATCTGATTGAGATTTGGTTACACATACAACTAGATGTATTTCTGACCCGAGATGTTACATCTCCGAGCGGGGTTATCATATCTCCATCCCATGGTGGAATATATATAAATATAATTTTGTGATAATTCCACTTAAATCCACCTAGGTTTTTAGGATTCCCACTTACCTCCCATGAAAAAAAAACTAACTCACAACCCCTTAGGTTTTCTAAAGTCCCACTTAGCCTAATTATGTTAACTTTTTTAGAATTGACGAAAATGCCCTTATATTTAAAAAGTTATTGAAACTTTCAAATACATAACTCTCTCATACGAGCTTCATTTCGGCCTCATAGTATATCAAATCGAAGAGAATCGAAAGATCAAGTTCCAGCTCCGTTAACTTTTTTTGAAAAATTTGTTATCTTTTTGGAAATGACGAAAATGCTCTCGAATTTGAAAAATTATTGAAACTTTCAAATGACATAATTCTCTCAACTCCATTTCGAGCTCATAGTATATCAAATCGAAGAGAATCGAAAGATAAATGACTTTGAAGACAGATTTTTTATTAATATTAATATTATTTTAATAATTAATAATTATTATTAATAATATATTTAATTATTAAAAATATATCAAAACTTCCGAATGACATAACTCTCTCATACGAGTTCCGTTTCAGACTCATAGTATATCACGTCGAAGAGAATCATAAGATAAACAATTCCGAAGAAATAAGCTTTTGTCCAAAATATCATCAAACGACAACAAATTTTTTATAATCTTTAAAATAATTTTAGTATAAAAATTAATTTTAAGAAAATAAATAATAAATAATTAAAAATTAAAAATTAATTTTAGTATAAAAATAATTTTTAAAAAATAAAAAACGATGTTTAAAAACCGTTTTATATTTTTGAATGACATAATTTTCTCATACGAGTTTCTTGTCGAACTTATAGTATATCAAATTGAAGAGAATCGAAAGATTAACAATTTTGAAGAAAGAAGTTTGTGTCTATATATTATTAATAATTGATTTAATTTTACTTGATAAATAATTATTACAAAAAATATTAATAATATAAATAATTAATTATTATTTTAAATATTATAAAAAACTTGTTGTCGTTAAATGATATTTTGGACAAAAACTTATTTCTTCGAAAATGTTGATCTTATGATTCTCTTCGACGTGATATACTATGAGTCCGAAACGGAGCTTGTATGATAGAATTATGTCATTCGGAAGTTTTGATATATTATAAATAATTAAATATAGGGATAATGACAGTTGGCTACAACCAACTATGTCGCGTTTCAAATTTAATACCCCAACTTTCAGTTTTTCGAATAACATACCTCAAGTTTAAATAAGCGACACATAGCCCAACGTCTGTTAAATCTAACTGATTTGGTATGTCAAAAAGTCTAAAATGCCCTCAATGGTTTTGGTCTCTTAAACCAGTCTGATTGGTTCAATT